>OY982527.1:32197779-32833775 GCA_963859965.1 Ceramica pisi
GGTTTCCCTACAACTTTCCTGGAGGAGGGTGATGGGATCGTCAGGTTCTATGAGGGTGTGCCGTGGCCGGCGAATCCTACTAATCTCTGAGGGGGTGTATCGGGTAGCGGGTAAATCGTTCACAAAAACACAATTTAAATGTTTTCAATCTTAAACTCACATTTTCCCTGCATAAAGTTTAGGCCTTTTTCATGAGTCCATAATGTTTTGTTATGTACTGAGAAAACCAAAGCGATCAATGCAGTTTGAAGCTGATTTGCAATTTGTTACTTACCTATTCAATCCATGTGCCGATGGGATTCCTTAATGACATGGATTATGAGTGTTTTTTTTTATTTTCACCCCCAATTGAACTCCTTTAGATGATGTCATTGAAAAATAGAGCTACATTCCTCAATTAATAAAAAAGTAATAAAAAAAAATAAAAAAATCAGTACCATTATTAAAATAAATTATAATTTTTCTGGTATTAGGTGCATGATTATCTATGAAATATGCTATGAATTTTCTTGGGAACTTTTGAGTGTTGTCTAGTGTTATCATTATTGCACTCACAGACTTTTGTTTGTGCCACCACTAATGGTCCGCGAGCTAGCAACAAATTTCCATGACCAAGTTCCTCCCGGACGATAACTTGTAAAATGGATAAAAGAAATTTACGACGGACCTTTGTGAACGTCAGCTTTGATACGGTGGGTAGGTTAAGGAGTGGCAACCTCCCAAACACGAAGAAAAAAAAATTTTTTTTACTCGTTTCCTCCCGAATGAAAATTGTGTCAGATTATAGCTAACCCAATATCTTGCAGAAAACAAAACGTCAGCCGGATGTATCTCGGTGGGAAGGTCGTCAGCTGGTCACAAGCACACGTTATTTTTTTTCATATTTTCAGTCATTTCCCCCGTATGAAAATTGTGTCAGATTATAGCGTACTCAATATCTTGCGGAAAACAAAACGTCAGCCGGCTGGATCTCGACGGAAACGTGACCAACTTTCACTTCACCTTTTCCTTTTATTTCGAAAACTAGATTTCCTGTAAACTTGATTATTTTTGGAATACCTACTGTTTTTACGTAAAAACCCTTTCATTTGACAGCAACATTATCTCTATAAACAAAAAAACACATTTTCAAGTTACGTAATTATTTTTCAGAACAAAATCTTGAAAATTCTGTTATAAACTATCAAAATACTTTTTTTTTGATTTTTATAAATGAGAACTATACTTACACACTTTTGTGAATAAGTAAACATCTCGGCTGGCTCAGCTGATGCCCTGAACCCTGTAATGTAGAAGCATTTATCGCCTACTTAAATGCACCAGCTGACGAGATTTCCCTCGGCATCTTGCCAGCTGATTTTGTTTAATAGTTACAGGATCTTATTGACTATCAGCTTACAAATTTTATTTCGGGGGAAATACGTACCTACCTAAAGTTATTCGACTTTATGTTTCATGCTCTAACTGAATGATGTTATCTTTTTGTTATATATTTCGATTAAATTAATATTCTAAGATACTTTCGAATTGATTAAAATAGAAGTGTAAAAATGAAAGAATACTGTGTACTTTATCGTTCAGTATACAGGGTGAATTTCTAAAGTGTGCCTGGATCGTCCAATCCAAAACTAGGAGGAATAGCGAAAAACACTGAAAGATGTCTCGAGCCCTTCACAATAGTGTGCTCTTGTTCTGATTAGAATCTAAAAACACCGTATTTATAAAGTTTATAAAAGAATTTTCAAGTAAGTTTTTGTACTTAAGTAGGTACTGTAAAATAATTACGTAACTATAAAATATGTATTTATGTTTATTTATTTATGTTTGTTTAGTTATAGTAAATGTTACAAAAATAGTGCCAAATGAAAGGTTTTTTACGGAAAAACAATATCCCAAAAATAATAAAGTCGATAGGACATCTAGTTTTCGAAAAATAAGGAAAAAGGTAAAGTGAAAATTAGTCACGTTGGAATTTTTCCACTGGGATATTTTCGTTTTTCATAGCGGTCCATAACGTTTGGTAATAATTTTGAGAAACAAGGTTCTTTACAAATACTTACCGCTAACATTGAGAAAAAAATGAGGATCTTTATAATTATACTATCGGACACGATGTCTATGACGTCAGACTACGACTTTTGAAATAACTTTCCTTAGAACCTCTTAGTGTTACATGAAAGCCTAGTACTCCAAATACTGTGTGGTCTGAATAGATCATACTGGCACCTAAGCACGTGGTACGTTTCCATAGCAACGATGCAGCTCTAGCGTGAAATAAGCTGCATAAATGCGGCTATTCCTAAGCGTACACTCTATTTATACTGCTCTGCTTCTATCAGGCGCGAACAGCGTCGTAAGTAAACTGGTGAACGCGCTAAAGTCGTTTTATAGCACTCGCATGATAGTAACACATTTGTCCTCATTTTAGTGGTTAATCGCGAAAGCTGAATAGACACGGAAAGCTGAACGGATGCGTACACGTCTCCATACCAAATCGTTGTTTTTTATGGGCACAAAGCTGAATAGAGCTGAATAAGTGTGAGTTGTCCCTTACTAGGAAGGAATGAGTGACTAAGGTGACTAAGGAAATACCTAGTTTTAATTTTACGCGAGTCCGACTCGCTCTTGGCCAGTTGGTCAAGTGCGAGTTAGATATGCAAGGTTACAATAATTCGACTACAGCTGAAAATTTGTTCGCATGTTTGCAACACCATTATTAATGGAATGAGAAAAGTTTCCGAGATGTTTTGTTGGCGATAGAAAATCAAAATTCATTATTAGAGTACCACATATATTCAGATCAAGCCCAGTACCAACACCTGCGATGCGGCATCTTTCTTTTTTGCATGGAGTAAAGCCTATGTTTTCACTCCTGTGAATTGCTCCCACTTAGCTATTATGTACTCCTGGGAGTATTTTGGCTCTTCTTTCCGGTTAAGATAGTGACAGTTTTATTTTGTCAAGTGATTTTTACTACTAGGTTTGCTACCTAGTAGTTACTGCTACCAGTAAAAAAACATGCAAATATCGCGACATATTTAGGTTAGATTTTTTAAGCCTTCGTTTCTAAGACATTCATCATTGGCCAAAAACCTTTCATGGTTTATTGAATTCATCGCTCTGAACTACCAAAATAAATAATACTTACAAAGACAAGAATCCTTATACAGGGTTATTTGTAAAACACCGACAACCTCTCAGGACTATAAATCCAAGTATTCGAAATTGATTTTGCTTTTCTGCAATTTGGCAATGGTGTTGTTAATAGGTTACTAACATCATAATCAACAACTTTTGTTCTATAACTTAAAAAAAAAATCTTAATATAATAAATTAAACGCTTTAAATTTTACGAAGTCTATGCGAAGCAAAAGAAAGCTCTTTCTTTTTCTTTTTCTAATGCTTCGCATAGACTTCGGCACATTTATAGCGTTCAATTTAAATATTTTTTAGCTTTGTATGTAAACCTGATGAACTAAAATATGATGAAATTTTAAAAGTCATAAAACAAAGGCTGTTGATTATGATGTTAGTAACATAGTCCTGAAAGGTTGTCGGTTTTTTAAGAATAACCCTGTATAGCAAATTCCACTGATCTAGAAAACCAGTCGTCAAACTAGTTTGAGGACGTGTCCCGATTGATATGTCGACAATCGTAGTGTACGTGAAAATAGAATAAAATTAAAGTTATTATAACCAAAGTATCTTATTTGAAAATTATTGATATTTATTCAGCATATCATTACACCTTATTTCCATGCATTAATAATCCATATTTACTTGATATTTTAAAAGACATTCGGTAAAATACCGCTGACTCTCTCCTAGAAAGTGCAGTTATTATGCGGCTTTCAGTAATATATTGCTAGATAGGGGCACAAGCACAAAGATTTCAGTATCGTTTTTTTTTTTTATTTATATTTATGAATTATTTCATTTCCGACAGATTTCTATAGTATTTTCATGGTTTTCATGTCAAAAAACATTAAAAAAAACTGAAACCGCACTCCACATTCAGCGTTTGAAACTTAAACACAATCCAAAGTTCATGCAATTGTAGTCTTCACTGCTTTCGACCGACTGCACAGAGTGGTATTACGATATAGGGGTAGTTATATCTGTGCGGGCGAATTTTAAGCCGCTTTTGATTTATGGCCTCCTAGTATTTCGTATCGTATTCGAAGCACAATTTCACGCAGGCGCATTGATAAACAGACCACGTGTGTTGAATATTACGTGGATAATTGAGGAAAATGAAATCGAGCCGTTTATGATTCAGTAAGTTTTAGATACTTCATCGGTTTGTCGGAAACAAATTTTAGAACTTTGATATCGTTATTTTAAAGCGTAGTTATTTTTTTGTTGCTGATTTTAATATGATATTACGTCTAAATGGCTAGGTGGTCGCACAATTTTGGAAAAATGTAATTATTATGTTACATTAGACTATTTTAATTTTCCAATATAGTTGGGAAAAGGCTAAGCAGATAACATTAGACTATTTTTAAATAATTTTTATCTATGAAAATGTTGAGTTTTATTCTCTCAACATAGTGTAAATAATGTTTAAAGTTATGTCTAACACGGATATAAAAACGACAATTCACCAAGATGTTATAGTGAAAGAACGATGTAAAAAAACAAAAATATCTACAGTTTGGTATACGGCTATTTTTTGTCGTATAGATTAGTAAGAAAAGTACAAAAATCTAATGTTTTTTTTTTTAGGTTGCGCGATGTGAAACAATTATGTGTTTTGTTCCTTGAAGGTCGTAGAAACCCGAAAGTCTGTCCAATCTTTCCAAGAAATTTTGTTTAACACAGTCATTAGGTTTTGCAGGTCAGAGAGGTAGAAGCTGTATTCAAAAAGCTGTAGGTTGTAAAATGCATAGGTAGACTGAATACCATGTATTTGGCTTCTATAAAGCAGAACGAGTTTGGAATGTTGCAACTCGATAATCTTCTCAAATATAAAAATCTCTTGTCTAAGATTGATGTCTAAGATTTTTATATTTGAGAAGATTAACCCTTAGTCAAGATTTACCATTAGTCAAGCCGTTACGAAAGAGTTCGATAACAATATCGAACTCCTTCGAAACAGCTTGACTGGTTTTTTTTTTTGTGTATATTCAATACCTAGGTCGTAGGGTATTTTTCTGGAAACACATCGGTTGTTGAGTCAGCTAGTACATAAAAGGAAGTTGACTTACATAAATGTGGTTTGGGTACAAACGTCAACAATTAAACTCTTCTAATTTTTGCAGTGCTAGTAATAATGAACGCGCGTTGCGTTACCATGACAACGCTTGACACGCGTAACTAGAGAGAGATAACAGAATAATTTTATTTCAGCTTTCAATTTGAATTCTCCTTTTCACTTACATAGGGGAAATGCATTCTTGCCAGACAAGGATAGAATGTGTGTAACAGGCAGAATATTGGCAATTGCTATCTAGAACATGCTTCGCTGTCACCCTGCAGCAACTTCAGGTACTTCATATTCAACCGCTTTACGACAGATATATTATGTCGCTCAGCTATCAGTGTAAAATGTTTGTTCCCCCAAAAAATAACTATGAAAAAATGCCAAGTTTTCTTTTTAGACTACGCTTATAAAGAAGTGAGATCGAATTTTATACACAGTTCTTTCGACTAAAGACATTTCGTTTGAGTAAGTTTTGGAGCAGGTATTTGATTTATCAATTCCTCAATAAATATTTGAGATTGGTTTTGTCGATTAACTAAAAATATTGAAGTCAACACTGGAATTTTAAAAAATATAAATAAAGCCAGGAAAAGAGCCAGTAGATGGTCTTTGTGACCGCCAGTGCAAAATGTCCAAAGATGATCCCTCTGCGCATGACGGAAACTTATGCAAATGTAATAGTAAAGCTATACTCCGCCCCGTTGGCGTAGTTGTGAAAACGTTGGACATCCTAGTATTTTATGTTATCCTGATGATATAAATAATTGCATTCCATGGTTGAGGGTGAATATATTTATTAATAATGCGTTGCCGTGGTAACGTGGTTGTTATTATGAAGAACTTTAGCACTGATTCAACGCATTCCTCCCTTACGCAGTATATCTTTTACGTACTGTTCTAAAGGTACGGTAGTGCTCCCGCCAGGGAGGAAGACAGCTTTATACTACCTACCTGAAACGCTTCGAATAAATTAACTCGAAGCGTTTAATCGTATGTTCTCATAATTTTGGTCTGAAAAACACAAAATACTCCAAATTTTCAGAAATAAACATTATTTGGGAGTTATCAATTCTAAAATGAATTTATTCACGTTATATTTGTCTAGATTTTACTGAATTGATAATAAATACCAAAATAATGTGCGTCAATTTTGATACACACTGGCTTACTTACTCATGAACTCTCCTACCAGGATTTGGTTTCAGCACTAAGTCTTTTTGGTGAACTAACGTACCTCCGTTTTCTGCGAAGCTGTGATGCAAGCAAAGGAGGTGCTACGCGTGAAGAAGAGGCAATCAAAGCCCTAGCTACCACATTCCGGGTCAACAGACGGCGAGCAATCGGTAGCTCCGGTAAAGAACCAGGCTCGGGACGACCGCGTCTTGTGTTCCACGCGCGCTTCAAAGAGATGTTAGCATAGTTGACAGGGTCCTGGAACGCAAAGGGCAATTGAAGGAACATATATGTGTAGATTTTGATTTCCCATCCTTAAGAAAAGACCCATAAGTCGGCCCATCAGTCACAACCTGCCTTTGTCCAGTGCCCAGTGTCCTTGGACTGCCTGCAGGCTTGTGTTCAGTTTCACCACCTCTCTGCTTGTGAAGGGAAATAGCTCAATGGGTTTCGGCTGTATCATTGCCTAGTGAACAGTGATCCGTTGTGTAATTTTGTCAACTGTAGCGTCGCAGTCGTCTTGTATAAGTTTCCAAGTAATATAGTTTTGCCCAGGGGATTGGTGGACCGAGGCGTTTTCGGAGAGTATGCGAATCTTATGTGTTAAATCCAGGCAATGAATCGCCTGGCTTCTATGGTATGGGCGCTGAAGAAGCTACTTTAGTTCTCATACCCACTTCTAGCTGTACCACACAAGCAAGTTGCTGCAATTTTTCAAGGTATTTTATGCTGGGTTCAAACTGCTCCTAAACCACCAGACAAGCAAGCCATATGCTATCATTGGTCGGCTAATATTGTGATAACCATTGAGTGTTATTGGGACAAATGTCACAGTATCTTCCTTCCTCCTACTCACTATAGTGAAGTACTTATTTTTTACACAATCTAGCTGCTTGTCTAGAAGAGATGCCCAATTTAGTGTATTTCGTTCCAAAGAATAGATACCTATCTTGGCTATCTTCGTAAATAATGGTGTTAGCTCTGGAGTTGCCAAATTCCTCGTATTGAAAAGACCAAGTTTAGTTTTGGTTGCGTTCACTGCTAGTAGATATTATTTTCATCAGTACTCTACTTTTTGAAAATCTTTACCCCATAGAGTGTGTTGTCATGACTACCGTTTATCAGTATGGTTATATCGCCATCGTTGCCCATATCTACTGGGGGCTTGTCAGTCGAATGGTAAAACTAGTGCATGTCATAGCACCAGTAGACTAAACAGCAGTAGCAGGTAAGAAAGCTTATTAATTTGAAATCTACACTAATTGACTGATAGAGAACAGTGGACAGTGAAACATGTTTTATTTGCGTTCACTGATAGAGAATGATTTGTTGCATTGAGTCCGCGTTTGTACCTCTGCTGTACATGAACTTATAATAAAAGTCTGTACCAAAGGATGTGCCAAAAAGGTGATCGGTACGTTACTTATTTACATTGGGAGATCATAACAATGGAGGAGGTAGTAACGGCAAAGCGCTCAAAACGAATTCGCGCCAATTGCGACGAATGCTTGGTATCGGAACTGGTACTGATAGATGTTAGCCCATGCTTCAATTTCTCTCAAATGCAGTGAATTAATTATAAGATAGATAAAATGTTTTTAAACTTAAATATGTACCAATAATGCAGAAAGTTAATGTTTTACATGCGAACTTAAATTAAATCAGTTCAAACATTTATTGAATCTGTTAATTATAAGAAAGAATTACCATTAGATATGATTACGTATTTAAACCTAATAAGTTCACAGTTAATGAACCTAACAAGTGTAGGGAAGGTATATACATATTATTATGGTACGAGCATTTGAAGCTAGTGGTGCCATCTAACCGGCCGGATCAGAGATGTAATTAATTGCACTATCTAGCGAACTGTTTTGGAACTTACTCTACTTAACGTAGCTGACTATGCAACTCACGTCACAACTGCGGGGTGGAAAAGCTAATGGAAAAACACTATCCACTAAATAAGTGGTTTAAAATAAGCTTCAACCCAAAAAATCGCTCTCATTTGACGATTTGTTTTTTTTTTCAAAAGTGAAATTGCCGAATAAAATTGAGCAGTATTTCTAGAATTTAATGTTTTGTGCGACAGAAAGAAGACAGAAAACCTGAATTTGAGGCTTTCAGTCACAATCCTCGGTAGTATAGTGGTTAGTATTCCCGCCTGTCACGCGGTAGACCAGGGTTCGATCCCCTGCCGAGGAGAGGAGGATTTTTGATGCATCAATACTAAAAAAACTAATTCAACTTTTAGTTTTGAAAGACATTCAACTTATACGCGAGCAGTAAAGTCCGTTTTCTTCTTTTAAATGACAATCTTCTCGTAGCGAGTAAATTACGAAATAATTGAAGCATATTGCTGTGAATTCTTCTTAACTTTTTTAATTGATCCTAAACACTTTTTCCTCCAACATAAACAAATAAAAAAAATGGATTAGTGTTATAGAAGGAAGAGTTCAGACGCGTAGTCGATGGACTACTACGGCTCGTAGCGCTACGGCGTAACTGCTACATGATGACTAGTTTCCGGCACCTAAAAAGGTCGTATGGTAGTATTTTACTGCAGTTTCACTTTGAAACTATTTTGTAATAAATAAAAAGTTATAAGTAAAAAAGATTAAAAAAATCATTAAAAAAGTAAAAATAAATAGCTATATTCTTATCAGAATACAGCAATTTATTGTCAGGTATGGGGTTCGAACCCATGCTCCCTTTCGAGAACCAGAGCTTAAATCTGGCGCCTTAGACCACTCGGCCAACCTGACATGTTGTTTCCAGCTGAAATGTCAGTAAATGTTCGCTCATCGTTAATCATTAGTACAAGTACGAAAACACATTATTAACTGATTAATTCTACATCAGTCGTAGAAGTGGAAGAAGCACGTAAAACTAAACCCTCATATGACTTCTATTTTATAAAAGTACTAGCTGACACGCGCAACTTCGTCTGCGTCACATTTTCCATTAATTCTGCGCTCCTTTTTGACTTAGCCTAATGATATACATATAGCCTATAGCCTTCCTCGATAAATGGGCTATCTAACACTGAAAGAATTTTTCAAATCGGACCAGTATTTCCTGAGATTAGCGTACTCAACCAAACAAACAAACAAACTCTTCTGCTTTATAATATTTCTACTAACAGAAGTTCTCAGATTTTGTTGTGCAAGGCGTTGCGAACGTTCGACACTCGACTCTCGTGCGCGTACCAGAGAGTTTCTCTGATTTTGTTCAGCAAGGCGTTGTGAACGTTCAGGTGAAGATTCTCCCACGTATTCTTGCTGCCCGTGCTTGAGAACTATGTTTAGTAAGTTGAGACCTGGCTCTCTTAGGCATTTTCAAATGTTTAAGAAAATGTTAATAGCGTGTAATATTCTAGCTCTGAAAAGAACTGTTGGTTAGCCCTGAAAAGAACTGTTGGTTAGCCCTGAAAAGAACTGTTGTTTGGCTCTGAGAAGATCTGTTGTTTAGCTCTGAGAAGAACTTTTGCGTAGGTGTAGTTTTAAGAACGAAATCTAAAAAAAATCGCACGAAAATTATTAGACTTCGCGCACGACCGCTGCGTAGGGAGCCGACCCCGCGTCTGAGCTACGCGTGTACCTTAAGTAGCCTCCACACTATTCCCGAAGTTGATCGAAGTTGAGCGAATACGATAGTGTAGAAGAGCACTTCGCTTCGCCTCGTGCAACTTCGCTTCGCCCCGGGCGACTTCCAGTTGTTGTCGGTTTTTGCGCCCGAGTCAAAGGACTCGAAGTTCGAACACGAAGCGTCTGTCCACACTACTCGGCTCACTTCGGTTCGCGTCAGCCATAGTAAATACGCAGGAATTTTATTATGCGAGAGTACACATTGCAACGGCAGTTGCCACATGAACGTTATCCATTATGCCTATCGTGAGGGGAACGGGGGGAACGGGCGACTGAGCTCCTCGCGAAGTTGCTCGAGTGTGTGGACACTTACTTCGGAATTCGGTCAACTTCGGAGAGCACTTCGCCTCGTGCAACTTCGGAATAGTGTGGAGGACACTTTATATTACTCATAGATCTAAACTCCCCTCCCGCACGCGCACCCCCGCCTTGGTGACGTCCACTTCGCAACGGGCCGTGCAGCAGAAATCGTAATAATATTTTAATTTCGCCATAACTTCAAAACCAAACGTCCGATTTTAATCATTCAAAGACCAAGTATTATCTACATAAACTGTACTTAGTGATGAAATATTTTTTATAATACTTTATTTTGATAAGGATTAATAGCATGAGTAAAATAAACGCGTTTAAATGTAGTCCAAAAAGAAAATCAAGATTTTTAAATATAATAGTGGTTGTTGTGCCTCACTCGACATAGATAGGTATAGTGTGTCACGGACTTTTTTGTAGATATTTATAAGATCTACAATTAATTAGAACAATTCATGGTTCTATCTTTTATAGTTTAGGCAGCGTACGCAAAATAAGTAACTTTTCTGGTTGATTTTTACACCTTGTGTCCGAAAAACCCAAATATCTTACAGAACCCTATTTTTTTCCAAAATAAAATATAGCCTATGTTACTCGTGGATAATGTAGCTTTCGAATGGTGAAAGAATTTTTAAAATCGGTCCAGTAGTTTTTGAGCCTATTCATTACAATCAAACAAACAAACAAACAAAGTTTTCCTCTTTATAATATTAGTGTAGATTATAAAAAGGTTTTTAAATTGTACTATAGTTTTGATTAGTGCAGGAAAATTAAGGGAAATCAGAGCGATTAATTCATGTAGTTTTGAAAATTGGTACAGTTGTTATTTGAAGTGTCCAGATACTAAAAGTCCCCGAGGGTGGAAGGTAAGCTGGCTGTGGGAAAGGTACCTTTTTCAGTTTTTTGCTTGTATCTCCGAAACCATTAAAAATATCTCTTTACTCACGTCTACGTTAATTATCAACATTAAATTTTCTACAAATTATGACTAGCACACACTTTTACTGTAAGATCAATAATTTAGGAGATTGATAAAGAGTCCGACAGACTTGAGTTTTTTTTGCTATCTAAAGGAAAGCAAAAACATGTTTTATTTTCGATTTCGATGGCTAACGCATAGTTATATGACTTTGAACATTATGTCTTCAGACGAAAATTTATTTTACATCTATTCTTACAAGTATACCGTTCGTGTTTGGGCTCATTTCAATTGTACAGAATATTGCCTTGATGAACTATGTATCTTATTAGTAAAAAGTCTGAATAGTAGTTTCGCATACAACAAGAATTTTACAAATTGTTTTACAAAAATGACGGAGTCATGAGGTATATAAATAAAAAATACAACCAAATTGAGGACCACCTCCTTTTTAGAAGTTAGTTTAAACTAAAATAAAGTACAAATGAATTTACTTTTTAAGTCAGTTAAAAAGTACGATTTCTTGCCCTAACCATGGATTGTCAAAGAATTAGTTTTTAATAGAAATCTTTGCCAAATTGTTTGAAAAATTCCATTCGAGTCAGTGACGACATCTTTTGAAACTAGCAAAAGGCTTTTAAAGTGCAAAGTATGTTGCAAGCCTTCTGCCTCGTTGCAGCAATGCGTCATCACTAGAGGGCTCTTTGTTAAACTGTTTATATAAATCCAGGGTTACACTCCTACAGATTGAGTACAGGACATTAAATATGATCACCGAGACTCCACTTCCATGAAACCACGCCCAAGGATTGGCTGCAGAGAATGTGTTCTTGATAAACGAACGCTTCAATAATCGAGAATATTTGCTATCCTACGCGACATATTTTGAGTAGTGTTGTCAAGTTCAGCCAATATTTATTGAAGGCAGCAAAAGTAAATCCTTGAAAAAATTTTATATTTAATTTAAGCGAAAAAACATCTATACCTATGTTAAGACTTTATTTTCTAGTGCTGCTAGCATCATCTTAAAGTTTGTGCGGATGAATACCTAAGTCAATAATAGCTTATTGGCTTAGGTATTTCATCCGCATAGGCTTATCCAATATCAAACTCTCATGCAGCTCCACAGGCGTCTGATTTGCTTTTATTTGCGACAATGTGTTAACCAATCAATAATATCTACTAATAACTCAGTGGTCAAGGAGATCACAAGGACTGAAAACTACACCGGAGCTTCTTGTCATATTATATTATTATATAAGTTCTAAAGAACCAAAATCTTACATAATATTATTGCCCAGATTGGAAATAATTATATAATCGTTTTGGGATAAATAATCCCAAAACTATTATATAATTATGCTGCCGTGCCTATTTCATTTGCGCCGACTTTTACAGAAGTTAATACGTAATCTTTTGTTTTTAAAATGTCATTCATTATGGATGTATTGATTCAGTTTCGAAAATTCTGTCATTGATTAAAAGCTATACTTTTGCAAAATGGCAAGTACTGTTATTTATCCCGATGTACATTGCAGTTCCTTTGATTAGCCTTTGATAACGAAACCTCATTGAAAAGCTAGGGTTTTTCAAAGCACATTTGGGCATATTCTAAAGTATATGTACAGAGGTTTTTAGATTTACTGAAACTTATTTCATTAATAAGAACACTTGGAATTTTTTTTGCTTAAGTACTATGTACTTACTCTAGTGTAGCAAACCATGGCACAATTAAAATTGTGATGTCTCGAAGCAACACAACCTCAGTCGAGCTTCAAGCGGTTCTGAATAGTAGGTAAATGCTACTATCAATTATCTTTGACCTCTATAAAACAGGATTGAACCCTACCAGACACACCATCTGTTAGGGTTATGAATCTCCCCTCATTAATTTGCAAATTGTACCTATTGTAGGTACCAATTCTTTGTAACCGTCATGACATTGAAATTATGTCCAATTTATTTATTTATTGTATACCTACTTTATTATAAACTTCATAACAAGTACAGGAAAAAACGTTTATAAAAACAAGTGTACAATGGGCGGTCTTATCGCACAGGGCAATCTCTTACAGACAACCTTAGGATGAATTGAACGAAAAGAAGTTAGATTTAGGGCGGTCAGTGTACAAACATCATAGATAATATTAATTAGACTTAATAATATAAAATAAACACATACAATATTAAACAATATACTAATAAATATCAAATAAATAATTGGGAAACGAGAAGAAAAATTATAGTGAGAGGTAATGCTCCTTGGTAATTTATTTTAATTTAAAAGAAAAGAAGAAAAATTTTATTGTCTTTCATTTGTTGCCACTGATCGCAAATTTTATTAAGTGTTTTTCATTTTAATGCTATAATTTTGTTTGAAGTTTAGAAATTTACTACTTTAATTAAGAGTGTGTATTCCGTCCACTAGCGCCGCCAATCGTTTTTTATTAATTGTGGTAAATTTAAGACACGTAGATAAAAAACCACTCTGTAGTGCACTGAAAAAATGTATCTATTATATTTTGACAGCTATTTTTAATACATAACTCATGGCTAAATAGCCAAAACGGCAATTATTGCTAAAAGTGGCCACTTTTAGCAAAAATATCGACTTTGGCAACTATTTATGTTCTAAAGTACAAAACATAACTCTCAAAACATAATAAATACATTTCTTCAGTGCACTACAGAGCGGTTTTTTAAATTTACCACAAATAATAAAAAACGATTGGCGGCGCTAGTGGACGGAATACACGCTCTTAACAAGCCAGCTGTCCATTGAAGTTTTCCACCAAGAACTTATCTCATTTCCCTATATTTCAACAAGCTTTTATGTTGATTGTCGTCAAGGTAATTCTGCAACTTGAATTTTAACGTTTCATTAGTACCTACGTAAGATGGCCGACAGAAGTCCAAGTAATATTCATTAGAATGTAAATTCAACAAGTGCAAAGTTTTAAAAAATCAACAACCCTACTGCAAAAACTTATAAGCAAATGCACTAAAAAAACCAAAACAATTGTGAATTCCTTTTAATATCCTTCATTTTGAAACCCTACTCTACTCAATAGGTTTTTGTAAAAATATATTGCCGACTTACAATTATTTAGAAAAATCCGTCATTTTGTTTTTAAACATCTATCTAAGGCCAGTTGGGGTTTTGAGACAAATCTAACAACATCTTATGTAACTGTCGAAGTCTATGTAGTCTTTTGAAAGATACAAGATATTAAGTTTACAAACATACATACCAAACACGCGCGAAAAACTCCGAAGAATTCCGAAAAACCCTTCAATAGAATAATTAAGAATCAGATAGAAGAAGTCTGAATGGCAACATACTAATTTTAATTATTCTATCTGCTTTTATCAAGAAGATAAAATAATCGGGTGAAATAACATCGTTGGTTCATTTTAAGGGATAAGTCCGTTTACAGTCAGGACTTTTCAAAATCATATAAACTCATTTTATTATGGGCTATCTGCTTTTTTTCTCAAATCAAGGTTTAACCAAATTTCGCTAGAAAATTAATCAAAAACATCACAACGAAAACAGCGTTATTTACCCGTTTTTACTGGACTTTCAAAAATTGTATAGGGACAGTAGACATTAGCACGCTTTTAAACCGGTGAAGGCCATTTGTCAAAGCGGGTAAATTCTGCACCGCCTTCATTAAAGTCTACTAATACTAACTCATAGAAGAAAGATGCGCTTTTCTGTTGCCAGCTAAACTCCATCCATTTCCAAGGCACTTTTTCCACCGTCGGCGGGGAAGCGATTAGCTACTGACTTTTTACTCGCTGAAGAAGGACATACATTTTTATTCGATAGCTGGCTGTTAACATTGCCGGCGAGCGGGCTCTTACCACTAGTTGATTGCAGCCCAAGAGCTATCAAAGATTGTACTCACTCAGCGAAACTTGCTTAGCGATGCTCGCTTGGTGGTCAGAACTCACCAACCAGCGATAAATTCTACCTATAGTACGGGACGGAGCGAGTATTGCGAGTAAAACCCCATTGCACAAAAGCACTCGCTTAAAGCCGAGCGTCAAAACTATCGATACTTAACACTCGCTACTCGCTGCTCACCAAGTCGTTTGGAGTTTCATGCTTTGCTCGCTGCTCTGTGTGTAGCAAGAAATTACAGCGACAACAAAGAGAAGTAGGTACCTACTAAGTACTATGATTTTAATTACTGAACGTATCAGGGCAATATCTACAACGTGTTGTTAACTTTTATATTATATACAGTATTATTCATAACAAAGTCGTCAAAAATAAAATTCTGAAATATTTATAAACATTTATTAATCGTTATAAAGACATCAAGCTAAAACACAAGTACAAAGATTGACGACGGTTAATTTTTACGATAGGAATACAACTATTTTCTTTATGTTATATGACTTGTATTCGAAAAGAGGTACTCGTATATTTTACACCACAGGAACAACACAAGTATATCGACATGAGTATACAAATGTACAAGTCCAGGCATATAACGTTGAAAATTAGAGTAATTGGCAGTCATTCTTAACTCTTTTTGACGTTAACGTGTAGAGTATAGACCGGGAAGTTCCCGTGATAAAATATACCACGCTTTTTGCGTTAGCCCCCAGATATTTGTTTTTCTTTAATTATTAATAAAATAATAAATCTGTAGAGAGGTCAATTCTGTACATGAAATATATTTCCAAAATAACTATCAGGGGGTGATTAGGGATCGATACTGATGCCAAAAATGCAATCAGTACAATTTTTGTCTGTCTGTCTGTCGGTCTGTCTGTCTGTCTGTCTGTCTGTCTGTATAACCGTTATAGAAACAAAAACTACTCGACGGATTTTAATGAAACTTAGTACAATTATTATTCATACTCCTGAGCAGGTTATAGTATACTTTTCATCACGCTGCAATCAATAGGAGCAGAGCAGTGAAGGGAAATGTTGGGAAAACGGGAGAAGTTACTCCATTTTTTAAGCTTCCGTCGCGTGTGCAACCTTAATGGTGAAAGCAACACAGAAAGCATGTATGACGGAAATGTTCTCCTTAAAATTATATAAAAAATATCCAACGACAGCATATGTCTATCTTTTATGATTGACGAACAATAACACGTGTAACTCCCGATAGCTTAGCAGTTCGAAGCTTTCTGATTGTATTTGTCTACTCTTACGTTTATAAAACTCTCAGTCGTCCCTAATTAACATTAATAAAAGTTAACATTATTAAATATTCCATAAAAAAAAGAATCATAGAAATCGGTATAGAAACACCAAAGTAATACATGAAAAACGCTAATAATAAGCCATCGCGCGTGAATACTGAATCATGCTATAAGAATTATTTTTGTGGTCGCGAACACACAGGCAGGCGGCTAGCTTGGCGCCTAGGGGCTAGCGAGTAGCTTCGGAAAACGGATTACGACAGTTTGCAATATCCTTTAATAATTATAATGTCGAGGGGAAGATGGTTATAATTTCGCTTTACACCAAACGAGTAATATTATACATGTGAAATTCTGGTTGTTTGTTACTCAATCACGCCAGAACGGCTTAACGGATCTTAATGAAATTTAGAACAAAGATAGATTATAGTCTGGAATAGCACATAAGCTACTTTCATCCCGGGAATATGTTCCCTAGGGAACACGCGGGCGAAGCCGCTGGCAGAAGCTAGTCTTTAATAAAACACCTAATTTCAATAATTTAAATTGACATTTTCCATTGATTATTCAAACCTAGATTGCCTGGCCTACAAGTAATGACTTATGTTTTAATCATGTTCACACTTTTTGTTTACATTCTACCAAATTATAATTATTCATATACAGTTAATATATAATACATAGTTAGTCAGAGATAATCTGGTAACACAACAAAATTGAGCAATTATGTTAGACCTTAGGTATTACCCACATGATATGAAGAAGAAGAAGCAATTATGTTTAAAAGTAATCACATTAATATAGCTAGTCTACCAATAAGACTATCTAAATATAATAAAATTGACACCATAGGTATACAGTACATATTCATCAAGAAAACTTGGTAACGGAACAGAACAACAAAATTGAGCAAATATGTTTAAAATGAATCACATAAATATAGGTAGTCTGGCAAAGACTACCTAAATATAGTAAAGTCACACATATACATCTCAATATATAAATTAAACCTTACAAAAAAATATGACCCTGAATAGTAACCAGTATAGCAATATGCCCTGTATTCTTTTTATTTTCTTCAACTATTTCTATTTCGACAAGAAAACTCTGTACGTTGTATAATATGTCAAATGAAGAAAAGATCTAAGAACACAGGATTTTATTAGACGACCAGAGATACAAAATATTAAGTCTAAAATACTTTTTGACAACATAGATAAAATTGGAAACACAGTATTAACACGAATTGTGACTCATTCATTGAAGTAGCCCTCCCTTTGGCTTTAGCCGGGTAAAATGAAAGTACAAAGTACATCAACTTTGAAGGTAATTATTTATATCTTATGACTAAATATCTTGACACACAACATCAATATACTTTGACTTAAACAATATCATAGCATAATACATATTTTTATAAATTGTGATTAAAATAAGATCCCGTTCTTCCCCATAATACGACCAACGCTTCAACTTTTTCATAGCTTCTTTTCTATCTTTCTTAGAGATATTCCAACTGACTGATGCAAAAGAGGCATTGACGTACGAACGTGTAAATGTGGGCCGAGGCGTAGCCGAGGCACACATATGGACTTACGTATGGGTGCCTCGGCACCTCGGCCTACCTACCTCGGCTACGTCTCGGCAGTCCCTAGTGGCCAAGGCTTCCATATTACTTTTCTCAAATAATGCGCAGAAGTAAATACAAGTACTTTTCAAACGAACAGCAATAATATTTCCCGCGTAAAAGTGTTCATTTTTTATTTTAACAAACAGCTTTCTATTTGCAAGCCAGTTCGGAATTTAAATGAAACATTTTTGATAAGTTATGTAGGTACCTCCGTGGTTGCTATGTTTCGGAATAAAAGATCGTTCCATTTTTAAATAACACGACAGATATGAGTTTACTTTGTCATTTAAATGTCCGCAAAATACGGCAAATATGGATTTTCATACGACTTTTGCCGGCCGCTGCTTGGCAAGTACAGTTATTTCGATTTGTCTCAAAGAAGGTTGTCATAATAATGCAGACATTTCCAAGCATGTTTGAGAAAAATTAAATTATTCATGTTTTAACCAGATAACCGCTCATCGCTTGTCAAGAAGTCGCGTGTCTTGGAAATCTCACTTAACCGTTTTGGTTTCCACTATTATTTGTAGAACTTTGAAAGTTGTTATGAGGAGTCTGTAGTGTTTATCTGATAACAGTCTTGCCAAAGGGTATCCTGCTACTGCTGGGTTTCCCGAGTTGCAGATGTGATTAGCGCTGGCTCTATGCAAAATACTGGATTTCTCATCATTTAAATTGGAAGCCGATCCTATTGAGAGGTTGTTTAGAACAGTCTAGGCTGGTTGATTTATGTGGCAATATTTTCTAAATGTACAGTGTAGTATATTATCTAAATGTAGATATCGAGCGGAGTGGTGAGGCCTCAGGATATTTCTTGCTACCTGCTGCACAACCGCTCAGCACGCCCCGTCATTATTTTAACGTAATATGCCAAAACACTGCACCATGAATAAAATTAAGAAAAAAACGTATTGAGAAGTAAAGCAAAACTAACATCTTCACGTTGGTACCGCCGAGTAGCATCGAAGAATAATATGGCATCAATTGCAATTTGTGGGTTTTCCAAATACAAATTGCGATACATGCCAATTCACACTTCGCGCTCTGCATTCAATCAGTCAGATGCATCCGATAGGTCTGCAAACCAACCCCAACATATTTGGGAAAAGTTGAGCAGATGATGATGCGCTGCTTATTGTGACCACGCGGTGATGATACGACACAACACGCGATGACACGGTGATGCTCCATCTGGAATGTAACAAAATCATGTTATTTTAAATAGATATCATCTACCTAGCCTTTTCCCAAAACATACTGGGGTCAGTTTTTCAGTCAAACCGGAATTAGCTGAAAACCAGTATTTTATGTTGCGCGGCTGACCTACCAGACCTCCACAACCCATTAACACGGTTCTCAGGCAAGACTGGTGTCAGATTTTCTGGCTTCTGACTATCCGTAACGACTGCCAAAGATCTCAAAATGACAGCCGGGACCAACAGTTTGACGTGCTTTCCGAGGCACGGAGGAAACTCGGTATGTTAAGATGTCACCCATCCACAGACATACCTCGGCAAGCGTTGCTTAAACTTGAGGATCGATCTGTGCAGCTGTTATTATTTGGCCACGAGCTCCTCAGCCTCCTAGCCTCAGATTTATTTTAAATAGATAAATAGAATTTTATTTAACTTTATTAAACACCAAAATTTGACAACTCTTAAATCAGAGCTTATAGTAGTAGAGTCCAGATTAAGTGAGATAATTAAACACAACTGTCGTAGGCTGGAACATACATGTGAACGGCACGCATAGAAAGGCTATACGTAAGACTTATGCTGGCTAGATAGCAGAATGCCTAAGCCAGGACGTATTTTTGATGATATGAGTGATGCTACAATGGTATTTAAATCTCGTTTGAAGTGGTGTTAAGATCATGGGATTCAAATTAAAATGGAAATTTTAGCTTCGCAGCATACAAGGAACGATTTTCGATCATTTTGGAATCAAATATATCGATTAAAAGGCAATCCTGGCTGGCTTCCATGTTGGCGTCGATCGCGTGAGTGATGCTAGACAATTAGCTGACCTTTTTGTAGACCATTTAAGTGTGCAGTTACCATTGGGTCCTTCTATCTCGACGCTCAATGTTGAGCCTCGAAAAGACCTAGAAGTTTAAATTGCTGCTAAAATATTTCTAAACAGAACTAACGCGAGGCGTCCAGGAAAATCTCCTTGTCATGACGGGCTCTGCATTGAGCATCTTCGATTTGCTGGACCACAAAAAGACTTTTAAAGAGTTATTGAACGAGAAAAAAACGAAATGCATAAAGTTTGCGTTACCTCATGTTAAACAAGTGAACACTGTTGTGTCAATAAAGGGTGAAGAGTTGAAACTCGAAGATACCACAGTGTTCTTAAGCATACCTTTGGACACGAAGCTTCAGGTGGGCCCCCATATAGATAGATTGTCCAAAAAACTTAGCTCCACAGCGTATGCCGTTAAAAAAATTCGTGGTTTAACTGATTTAGACAGATCCCGTTTAGTGTACTTTAGTTGTTTTCATAGTGTAATGTCATTTGGCATTCTATTGTGGGGAAATGGCGCTGACATACAGACAATATTTATCTTACAAAAAAGGGCTTTCCGTGCGGTTTATAAATGGGTAGTATTTAAACGCGAAACAAAAAATATCCTTTTTCTATGCAATAAAATTCCGAATTACCATTAAAATTACTGATTGCACAGCAAAATATTCAACTCAAAATATCACTAAACACACTACGATTTATTTTCGCAGCGTACAGCGATTTTTTCTAAAGCAAAAGCTTTTTCATCAATGCACAGCTAATAATCTTAATGCACATTATACATGATAACTCTTTTTCTTTTAAATATAGCTTCAATCTTTATATTACTTACAGCAGTTTTTCTAAACACGGTTCTAAATTTGCTTCAAATCAATACTAATAAAAGTCGTCGTGGACGGAGCTACTTCTGGGTGGTTTGAAAAAAAAAATTACCGCGAAGGGGATGACGGGGTCTTTCAGACCCCGCCATCCCCTTCGTGGTTATTTTTACCTAACCTGTCCGAGTCGGGGTGCCCTAAGTCCCGAGCTCGCTTCGTTCGCTAGTTATTTTGCTATGAAATATGGAAAATTTGCTGTGAAGTCAGTACTTATGCTATGTATGTAGTATTTTTGTACAAAAATAAATTTAACTGTATTGCGTTATGAGGAAAAAAGTAATGTCATATTATTGATGTATAATTTCGAATTATCTTCAGTTTGAGTTTTGTTAAACATTTAGTTTATCTGTAGTGAGGTAAGTTATTTGATGTAAAAAATAATATAAATGATGAGTATGTATTGTTAGGCGATTATTTATTTGATATTTAATTATAATATCCCTTTATAAATTAAGTAAAAATATTAATCTGTTTAAAAAATACAGTGATATCCATAACATAAATACTAGGAATAAACACAATTTGGTCGTTCCTAAAACTAGACTGAAAAAAATAGGTGGTTCGTTTCGATGCCAATGTATACATTTTTATAATAAACTTCCTAGCCACATTCAAGAACTTAGCATTAATATATTCAAATCTTTTATAAATCTTAAGCTATGCCAGAAAGCTTTTTACACAGTTAACGACTATCGTGAGGACAAAAAGGCTTGGGATTGAGCTGCTACAATTATGTACGTGTATGGCCCAATGTTTATATATATATATATATATATATATTTTTATTTAATTTTTTTTGTTTGTCATTATACTTTTAATTTTTTTTCAAAAATTTATATTTTTATATTCTAATTGTTGTGTATTTCTGACAGGAATGTTTACTTTTTAAAGTAATCTCAATATTATTATTTTTTATTTTATTCATAATTTTTGACTTCAATACTTTCTCTCTAGAGTATTATTATTTCATTTATTTATTTCTATATACATAAAATGTACATTTTTAAATATTTCTTAAAAAAATATTAAAACAAAAAAACTTAAAAAATGGTAGCCCACCGGTATCGGAAACAAGGTCCATGCTACCGGTGGTCAGGGCTCCCGAGAGAGGAACCTCCTCACTATACGCGCCGTGTCCAGGAGTACAACTTTTTGGACCAAGCCCTTGATCCAGCTGCCCAACGAGAGCCTCTTGAGGTAGTCGAGGCTCTTAGCAATTATGCCATTGGCCGTCACGACTATCGGCACAATGACTACTGTGTTCACATCCTACATGTCGACAACCTCGCGAGCCAAGTCAAGATACTTGGTTTGTTTCTCTTTCTCAGACTTCACCAGGTTCTCGTCATGAGGGACTGCTATATCAACAATCATTGCGCGCCGCTCTAGTCGGTCTATCACCACTATGTCAAGCTTGTTGGCACCAATAGTCCTGTCAGTGATGATAGACCGACCCCAGTACAACGTGCAATTGCCATTTTCGAGAACTGGGTCGGACACATACCTATAGTACGGTACTTCCGATTCCACAAGATTGTATTTCAGAGAAAGTTGCTGGTGTAATCCTGGCTACAAGGTTGTACCTGTGCAAATAGTCTCCGTTAGCCAAACTAGAACAACCGGAAATAATGTGGCGAATGGATTTCCTGACATGCCCGACATATGTCAACCGTACCATCCTTCACAATGAATTTCCATAGGACCTGATAAAAGCGTCCGTGAAGCTCCTCGCTCTGCCATACCTCCCTGCGGTCATTAGTATCTAATACCACATGTATGCACCAGGTCTCGTTAGCCAAGGAGAGCGCGATAAGGCCTTTGTCCATCGCTACCACATCTCGATGCATACCCAAGTCGGCCTCTAGGAAGTATTCCCTTAGGCTGCACACTTGGCGGTTCTGCAGGATCTTAGCATTTAAGAAGCCACGACCCCCCAATTCCGCGGGATATACAGCCTCATCACCGATGACCGTGGGTGATGCATCCGATTTGCGGTAAGCAGTGAGCTTACCCTTCTATCTTCTTCTATCCAGGGTGTCAAGTTCTGTCTGAGTCCATTTGAGTACGCCGAAAGAGTGCATCAAAACCGGCATGACCCAACCGTTGAAGACGCGCACCTTGTTTCCGCCTGATAAAAGACTGTTAAGTACAGTACTTTATTCAGGCGGCCAAAGATGCGCTCCTTCAACGATTGTTTCATATCAACAGCTACTTGTAAGTTTCGGTTGAGGAGAGTCGCGTTCCCACGGATTCCATAATCTCCCCTCGCTTTGCATGCATGACCGCACATTTATCCACACCAAATTCCATCCTGATGGTGCTCCTGAAGGTTTATGTTACCTGTAGCTTCATCAGTTGCAAGTTGTTGGAGCAAAAAATATCAAGTCATCCATGTAAAGGAGATGCGATATGACCTCACCACCTCTTCTCAACCGGAAGCCTCCGAACCCTTCATCAATTTACTGAGAGGGGTGAGGGCTAGACAAAACCACAGTGGACTCAGACTGTCGCCCTGAAATATGCCACGCTCGATCCTTATCGGGTCGCTGTTCACCTGGATCTGTCAACACCCTGGACGTCTTCCACTGCCCCATACACGACATCAGGAAGGTGCGTAGTACCGTGGGAAACCGTTCCTATATACATTTTGAGAGGCACACATAATTGAATTACTATCAATATGATGGTTAATATTTGCTCTCAAAACGGATGTTAGGAGCTTTATGGAGCAGGTGGGTTATTCCTGTAGTTAGCAACTGGGGCAGCGACCTTGACCCTAAGGCTGAATGGAATTGAAATGCCAAGCGAGTGTGAGATCCTTGAAACCATTTTATCCAAAAGTTGTGCAGCCCGTCCAGTCCTGGAGATTTCCAGTTAAGCAACGGACGGACTGCTCGAGCTAGATCTTGGGGGCTGATAGTAATTCTGGTATCGGATCGCACGCGCGTTCAACCTTCCGAGTCCAATCACCCTCGGTATGACTGACAGGCACCGACCAGATGCTGCGCCAGAATGAACCCATGGCGTCATCATCCAGTAGGCGCGTATCAGTCATACCTTGGTCCGGTCGCTCCCAAGCTCTATAAACCCACCTCTCATTGCTTCGGAATGTGCGATTCTGAGTGTATCGCTCCACTCGCCGCTTGTGCCGACGAATACGGTTAGTATTATTGTTTTGTTTTCTTTCTCGGGTCTCTGGAGACCCGGTCCTTTGGTAGGCGTACGAGGGGCCGAAACCAACTCGCAGAGGCCCCATTAGAAATTTCAAATGTAATGGGGCACCAACCGGCGATTATCCCTGTATGCACTGTGAAAGTATTCCCAAGGACAATCCCCGGTTGGAGCAAGAATATTGCAGAATATGGAAAAAAAAAAAGATGAATCGCTATGGGTTTGGGCGGTTTAGTGGACTGACAATCGTTTATTATAGAACTATTGGCCCCTGCCTGACCACTAACAATATACACGGCTTTTAAATGGCAGGGGGTGACTTGCACACTCAATGAATGGGCCCCCGAAAACGGTCGCTAGCACAAAGTGACGTAGCGCCAAGGAGGCAACATAGCCTGAGGTGCTAGAGGAGTGGAGAGGTATACCATGGCTATCAGGACACTCCCGGAAGTGCGGTCAAGATCCCTACCAGCATCTTACTAGATTATACATCCTTCTACCGAGCACGTGTGCTCTAGCGAATCTCCACTCAGACCGGCCAATTAAGGCAAGAGAGAGGTGGGAGCTCTGTTCCTCGTCAGTATTCACTCTGGCCAGCCAATAAAGGCAAGCCGTAGATGAGGAACAAGACTTCTCCCGGGAGATAAGGTTCGTGGGGTCGCTACTGCCCAACAGTTTGCCACAAAACTGCCTTGCGGATTGTATCTCTCTTTGTCTGGCCCCTCACCCTAGGTATGACCTAAGGTTCATCGGGACGCGCAAGCCCCACCACGACGTCAACGTAGAGATACTGCGGTAGGGTATTTATATTAGTGTACAATAAGTTTCAAATAAATAAAACCTGTTCAATTTCTGTCTTAGTTGGTAGTATCAGCATGGCATGCCAGCTGGTCTGCCTTGTGACTAGTTTTTGCTCTCGGTTATGACGTCATGTTACGTCAGATATGATTGCGTGTTCCAACTTGTCGCGGCAGTGCTGTAAACATACAATAGTCATAGACATTATTCTAGCAAGTGAAATCGTATTGGAAGTGATTTGATTTATTCTCAATCGGCCAAGCGGTTATTGGTCTATTCTTTTGTTACGAATTTTAACAATAATAATGATTTACCTATATCAAATTGTTTAGTTTCTGTTGACTTCAAAACCACAAAAGTACTGAGCAATACTTCATGTTGTTTTGAATATACCTATAATAGTCAAATATTGTAACTATCAAAGTAAGAATACTATGACGGCTCACAATGTTGCAATCCTGCAAACCGCAAATTACTAAGGTAAGGTAGGTGCATAAACTGTAGTTAGTTAAGGTTTTGTATTGATAAATGGACTAACGTTGAGAGTTGATGTCAACGTAACGCCAAAAAGCTTGAAATAATGGTTGAAGGGTGGGTCACACTTTGTATCTGTGTTAAATCGGCTCCTTTTAGCGAAGAAAGTCACATTTTTGTAAATTTGAACTCGACAGGTTCAAGCTCTCGATTCTAACCTCTGGGAAATACTGAATCTGTGACATTTTAGCTTTTTCGATGATGAACATAACAGTTCCATCTTCTGAAAAACTAAGGTTCTGGGCATTAATATATCAATAATGTGCTGAAAGGACAAAATTTATAATATTATTAGTATCCAATTGAGCGGACCATCGCTGACCTCCCCGAGAGACCGATTTCTCAGAAGTCTGCAGTCCAATCACATAGTACAATGGATAGGCTGAGTGATGGTAGTGTGAATGACCAATACAAATTTCGTGCCAAACCCTGATAAAAGATTTCAAATTATCCAGCTTCCCCGCGCTTCTCATTGTCCTAACTCCAAATGTAAATGACATACGCTACAATGTTAATGTTTAAAAATAAGTATCCTTGGTACTGTTAAGGCTCTGTGTGTGCTAAACAAAGTTTGTTTTCTTTGAAATTCTTGGTTTACCAATTTTGGCTGAATCGGAACAGGCCACTATGAATATCGTTGGTTGGCTGGATTATGCCAGCAACTTACTGTTTAGTTCTCTTATACAGGTTGGAGGTTACTAAGATTTGTCTGAAGTTTTCAAGGTCAGCTTAGCTGATTTTCTTGAGCAACATTTGCAAGTGAGCTTGCTTCTAAGCAATTAACATTTTTCCTGTCTCAAACGGAATTCAAAATAAGCTTGTAAAAATTGGACATTTGTTTAGACGAACAAGTTCTACAAACATTAGTTGGTATCCCGTTGGGATCACTCGCTTTACTCAGTTCCAGGTTATGCAGTTTCGGCTATCCTTCTGATTTATGTAATAATCCTACAAGTATGTATTACTTGTCTCGCTTTAACATCAGGAGCAGTGCATGAGATCAGTGAAGCGGATGAGCAGACCAGACCTCTGCAAAAAATTTTACGCTAAGTTAAGTAAGCCAATGACTCGATAGGTTTCACAGCAGAGATGGTAGGAGGGTTAGGAGACGTCGATTCAACTGACTAAATCATATCCCAAAGCTCTTTAATACCTGCTGGGTATAATTAAGTTATTCCCCGATTCGGCTGATGTTGTCAAACCAAGCCCAACGCCGTACCTTCTTGCAGGACTTCGCCTGTAGAAAGTTCTTTCCATATAACTGACTCATATCAGTTACTTGGCACTTTTGAGCGTTGACCCATGCTAAATACGCCACGTGATAATATTCGTCGCAAAACTATGGTCGAGCTTCACCAGACAAATTATGTTGTCGGAGAATGATATGTAGTACTCCATCCACTGCTGCAACATATCAGTCATAGATTCCGCGCACGACATTAATCAGCAAAAAAAAAAGAAAAAAAGGAAGCTCCCTATGAGAACTTACGAATATAAAGCAATCGCAATCTATCCCAATCTGCTCACTTGTATATCGCCAATTTCATCGGGGTGCCTCTAGGGTTAAACTAGCTGGCGAGCAGATCTAGGGCTGGAGCTGGCTAAGGAACAGGCGGACAGACTGCACAAGACAATTGTTGTAACTAGCTGAAGGAAAATATATTGGATATACCGGAAAGTGCTCTGGATCTGTGGCCTCAGCCAGTCGAAGCAGTGTTGGATAACAAAATCTATCTTGTTGCCTAGGCCAGCTAGGTGAGAATTAACTCTAGCGCTAGATTTTGCGTTTCACGGCCAGCATGGTCTGTGCACTGGTACGGGAAGACTCATTTCTGATGGTGGGCATTAAAGACCCCAGTAACACCAATGGGGCGTAAAGGACCAGTGCTGAGCCACATCTGACGTCTTATCAAGGTTCTGCCTGAGCCTGGTTGTCGCCAGATCAGTGATGTGCAAACAATAGACACCAGCTTTAATTATTTTATTCAGGCGTTTCCACCAGCGCCCAAAGCATTGATATTCTGGAGTTCTGAACGGTAGGGAGACGCGCACAGTAAATGTCATCCGGGGCGTACATGCTTACAACCGCGTGTGGTCTGAATTTGTGCTCCAGGGTTAAAATTCTTATTATTAAACCTTAGGTACCCTGGGCCGGAGAGGCATGACACACCTAACAGATTTCCTATCAATATCTCCGAAAGGAATAAGAGAACCAGTTTCTCAGTGTCCTGGGGATTTTGGACTGCGACGAGATTTTATTGCAGACCTCCTCGAACAACGCTATAGTAGCAACTGAAGTGCGCTATATGCGAGTTCGTTTGCTGTCACCATTTAGCTTTTCTCTTTTTATTCCTTGGCTTTGATGTGATTGAATAAAGTAAAGGAGAATGATGTGAGATTAGTTCCTATACTGCTATTCTTCAGGAACGCACTGAGAAGACGGTACGATTCGAGGAGACTTTAGTTTTCTGGGGATTGCGTCTGGTTGCCAACCAGCACCATGGTCAATTCCGGGATATTTCGACAGTTGGTGGGATAGCCTTTCATGTTTTATTGGCACATTACTTGGGCCTTCAAGAAAAAGCTAAAGCAAAATGGTAAAAGCCATATCTTTAAGGTCAGGCAATGCTTGTCGAGGTTAGTCTGTGAATAGGTGACCATTTGTCTGGACATGAAATTGGGCCGTCATTGGTGTGACAAAAGAAAAGAAAAGAAACGTAATTATAATTATAATGTAATAGATACGCAGATCCACACATAATGCGCTATATAATAGATACATAAACACAGTTAATGGGTTGTGGAAGTCTGGTAGGCAGCCGCTCCACGCAAAGTACTGCTTATGCAAATAATTACTTGGACCCTCAATTACCTGCGGTTGACTGGCGGTGCATCGTGCTACGCATTTTTTTTTATTGAGTTGGGTTTACTCTTGACTCTAATCTAGGTCAAAGATGACCGAGACAAAGTCTACGATGGAGCGAGCTTACCCAGAAGTAACCTCTTCACTCTTAACTATGAAAATGTTAGGGTTGTAAGCGTTGGAAAACACGCGCAAGCAGAGAGTTCCATTCGGATCCCGCTACCCACCGCAACTGGTCTCGCAGACGCGAACCAGGTTAGTTTGCTGGCATTGGTACAGTTATACTCCCTATACATTGAACCGTAACACGGTAAGGCCCCTTAGCGGTACGTCTTTGTCGAGTGGGTTGTAGTTTTCCCTGATTGGTACTGCTACCCATGGAACACGTGTCCGGGAATTTATAACAGGAATTAACTCACGTGATTCCAACGTTCTTAGGACTCTCAAGTGGAAATGCTTCCAAATATTGAAATTGCGTAAGTTTTTAGCAGGCGGGACAGACTTAATTAAAGAAAAAAACTATTTCCTATCCTTAGGGTTTGTAATAGGTAACAGTAGTTAACACTTACCCAAAAAAAATGCAATCGTAGGCAGGCCATGTGTTACGGACGCAGTTCGCAGAGGATTTAGCACTACAAAGGTAAAGTTGAGCTTCTGGGTATAGTTTGATGCAATTTTTTATATTTGATCTTACTCAATAAAAAAAAATTAATGATCAACTCCAGTAGTTACCCTAAGTTTTGATAGTTTTTAGTTCATATCAAGAATAACCCTGGGAAATTGCTGTATTTGTCAAAACTTTAGTTAGAATTCTGTCCCCTATAAGAAAATCTTTTGCCTACATTATTCTTATATACTACCATCAAATCTTAGTATTTAACACGTAGAAATATTGAAAAAATGCGGTACAAGAGAAGACCGCTTATTAAAACTTTAATCCCTACAAAAAACTGCTGTTTGCAAAGTCAACTCTGGCTTTGCAGTGCTATCCCTTTACGAGCCATGGTTTCTCTCCGACCACAGAAAATCTGCGTCGTCCAAATCTTCCACGCTATTGCAGCACCAAATCATTCGAATGCAGAAACTCGTCACTATCGACCTGTAACACATACAATCAATAGTTTTAATAACAAAATCATGTTTTCTGGTCTTAATCGACGGATTGCATTTACATTTAATTTAACGACTAGTTGCAAACTACAGTATGGGTATTTTTATTCCGGTGGACGTAAACTTTTGGCTTAAATAAAAAATTTAAGGAGTAATGTCAACAAAGGAATGATTAATTTATTTTAGCTCCCGGTGCAGCATAACTAGTAAAAAATGGACTGCAGATTACTAGAAAGTAGGGTAACTTGATGTCGAGGTGCATGTTTGCATGAACACAAATTATATAATCACACCTTTCGCTTTTATCGCGTTTTTCATTAGTGAAAATCCGTTGCGAAATGTATGGGACATACGGACATTTTGATGAACAAACACACCTGTGTTTGTTCATCAAAATGTGTTCGGAGAAAACTGGCTGTGATATACGGACGGACGGACAGACAGACAGACACACGGACAGACATGACGAATCTATAAGGGTTCCGTTTTTGCCATTTGGCTACGGAACCCTAAAAAGAAGAAAGAAAGAAAAATGGATTTTTTTTTGGACTCGCGCATGACAAACAAAATAATAAAATAAATTAAAACTAAATAAGCTAAGGATATTATCTGTAAGAGGACAAAAATACAGCGAAATTAAATAAAAAATAACACAACGCTGATATTTCAAACAGGGCCAGGCAGTGATGCCACGGACACACGGAGCACAAACTTACTAGCACACAAATCCAGTATCGTATACGGTACAAACATAAGAAAGAAGGAAAAAAGAAGACAAACAAAGAACTTTGCTGTTTTCGTTATTCCGTATGAATTATCAATGAACTCAAAATTACCTTATTTCTTGCAAGAATCTCATGATCTCATCTCTTATTGGCAGCGGATCTGGTTCTGGTGACTCCATCCTTATTTGCAGTAATAAATCTTTCTGCAGAGGATCTGGACACATTCAAAACTCCTGAAATGGAACAAAAGATATGTTGAATTCAAACAGTGCTTAATCAGGGACTTACCCGCCAATCCTTTTTCCCAACTCTATTGGTGGTCTATTCAGTGAGGACAAAAAAGAGGCTCTGCCCTAAAAATTGGACTAGAAAAGGTTTAGATTTGTATTGCTTGAGTATAGGCTAGTCATGAAAAATGCGAGTTTTAGACCTCGAGAGGTCACACTGTTAGTCACCATTTTTAATTGAAGGGGCCAAAATGTATTATTGTTTACATAAAACTTCAAAAGTTTATGAAAAACATGCCTTTGAGAAAAAAAGACAGTAAAATTTCAAAAAAATAAAATAAAATAAATGTATTCTGTAGTATGTCTTATAGACACAATGTTCTTAGAGCCCGCGACTATCAGATATTTGGTAATTAATAAAACTTTCTCAGTGTATGTCCCTAATACAGGTTTGAACGATCCCCGACTATGAAGTTTGGATCATGATAACTTTGGCTGGAAACAGGTAGCAAAGGTGTATCAAATTGTACTTCATTTTCAAGTAGGTAAGTATAAAGCTCAGTTTTCACATAAGTATATGGTTTGAAATAATATGAGACATCACTTCGTCCATTATCAGTCATTTATTAAGCACACAACCCCCTGTCAGACACCTTTAAATATATATCAATTAAGGTAAAATTTCACTATACTTACGTTATAGTATACAACCTGAATGTTATATTATGTTACTTGAGGAACTACCAAAACATGTTTTCTCAGTTATCAGTCAGTTTCGGTACATTCAAAGTGATTAATTGCGCTATTTTTAGTGGTAAAAAATGGAAAGATGTTTTACAAAGTCCTCAACATGTATTAATGAGGTTTGTCAATAGCTTAAACAAAATGTTTTGACACTAAATTAATCAAAGACCAAATATGTTGCCTTTACGCCTAGGAGAAATCATCTTCCACCTTCAACTCTCAGTATGACAGCTCAAACTTGTTCCTTGTCCAATTCCCCCATCAGAATACATAAATCTTTAATGTTTATGAATTAAACACTGTCTTTTAAGCCTCACATCAACGTGCTCGTTACTAGGATTTGTAAGCTGATCTATATACATTTTTAAGACTTGTCATGTTGCTCTTAGGACTACCAAAATGGTCTACTCAACACTCTGCCAGTCCAGTCAATTATTACATAATCTCTTGGAGAGGAGCAGGCAAAGTGCACCTACTTGAGACTGAAAGAGCACAAAAAGCGGATCTCAAGGTAGGGGCTGGACTTCCTTGTCGTTACCCAACGGCTAGGCTTTATAAACGTTAGAATGTGCTAACACTCAGGTAGAGCTTCATAATTTCCTAGTTTTGGCCCGTAGGCTACGGTCGGAGGGCGGCCTTCGCCACTCTGTATTCCTCGTACAGCTCCGCCTCTCTGGCCCGCGCATCTGGATGCAGCGCCTGCGGTGCCTGGTGTATGGGCGCCGTGCGGCAACGCATGGCTCGCGTAGCGTCGCCAGCTCTTGCGACTACCAGTTTACCTGGCGGCGGGCGCGACCTGGCTTAACCAGAGGCATTGCCACGTCGCAAATATCGGATATGGCCTCCCGAATCCATTTTGCCTCTCTGGCCTGCGCAGGGCGGATGCGGAGCCTGCGGTGCCTGGTGTACGGGCGCCGTGCGGCAACGCATGCCTCGCGTAGCGTCGCCAGGAACCATTCCGCCTCGTCATTGATGTCAGCATGCGGCATGTCCGGTGGTGACACCCAGCCCTGCACGATCGAGGCTTCCAGGAGGAGCTCCCGGTCCAGCTGCTTCAGCGCCCACCGCGGACCACTTGGGGCCTACTGGATTGGTGTGGTTGAGGTCTGGTCGGAGACGTCAAATCGGATATCCGGATACCACGTGGGAACAGAACCCGCCGCGGTTTAGGACGACCAAGCCTGTCTCGCAGAGCCCAGTCCTCCAACATCCTGCCCCGCGTGTCCGTATAACGGGAACCCCTACCACGACAACCTCCCCAAACCATGCTGCTACGCACCCCTGTCCTCTCCTGACGCACTCGAGAGACGGGGTACCGGCAGCGAGTGACGAAATCAGGGCCACCGAGCCGTTCCACCCAGTCATCCCTGGGCGGGATAAAGTACGGCTCAGCGACCACGCCGATGTTAATCAACCACTGCGTCATGCTCTGGATCAACAGATCCTGAACGGAGGCGCAGTAGTTGATGTTCGCCTGAAGGAGGAGTAATGGAGCCGTTATTAGCACTCCATTTCTGCCTCTCCCTGAGTCTCTTGTCAGGGCTTTCTCGCGGCAACCGAAATGACGGCGGCGGTAGTGTCGGCAGCGGTGGCAACAGTGACGGCGGCGGCGGCAGAGACGGCGATTGTGGAGGTCTTCTTTTTGGCCTCGAATTTGGCGGGTTGAACGCAGGCTTTGCCGCCAGACCAGTGATCGGCCGGCTTGCCAGCTTCCGCACATGCTACGCAGTGCGGCGTGGCGTAACACGAGCCGGCCTTGTAACCTGGCTGACCATAGCGGAAACATAGACCGCTGCGGTCCACCTCTGAGGTACACTGAACTCCCATATGGTTGCCTACTTGGCAGCGGAAGCACCTCAGAGGTCTGGGTTCCAGCAGTTTGACCTGCGCAGATACCCAGCATACCAGGAGTTTTCGGCCCTCCGATATTTTCTTAGCTGCCGTCACGGGGCAGCTCACCACGACGGTTCGCATGCCCGTGTGGTCAGGACGTATGGTACCTGCCTTCAAATGCTAGGCAGAGCACCCCCCAGTCCTGACTATATGTAGTTATTATTTTTAAATGGCCAGGCACAAACAGTTTCAGCAGACGATGAGAGAGAAATGCAAAGAAGGGGTCACTTCAAACTTTTGAAATTCGAAATGAAAAATATAAATTGCAAACTGGATCCCAGCAAGCATTTATTTTTATGCACATCTGCCAAATGATACATATTTAAAGATACGAGTACTGTGAACCACATCAATGCTTACAGGACCCCCAGATAATTCAAGAAACCCCTGTCCCCTTCTTTGAGTGTGTCGACACATCTGCCGAGGACAAATTTGCAGCTGGCGCAATAATTATCCCTTGGACGTATGACGAGTTAATGATAATATTTCTGTACAAAATGCAACCAGGCGTTGGTTTCGCGCGCCCTGCATGTACGCTACGACTACGTTATTCCCACCGTTACAATTTTATAATTTATAATGAAGCTTCTGAAGGTCGTCAGCAGTGGCTACCACAGAGAGCGTCGAGTCAATAAAATTTTAAACCATTAGTAGACTAATTTTTTGTATACCGCGTGTATCTGACATCGACGCACAAACGATTTCCATGGGTCCAGGGCATGATTCTGGACACCCTAGACTTAGAGTTTTTCGTCGGCTTTTTTCTCATTTTCTCATTTTTTTCAAGGTTTTTTTTTTACTTTAGACTGCTCATAATCGTTATTCTGACCTAACCCAATGAGATTTTTAATAAAAAAATAATTAATTAACTAATTTCACTAAAAAGAGCAATCTGAATAAAACCACAAATAGATATCAGCTCAGCTGAGCTGATACCTATTTGTGGTACTCTTGAAAAAAATGAAAAAATGAGAAAAGAACCGACGAAAAATTCCAACACTGGGGTGTCCAGAATCATGCCCTGGACCCATGGAAATCGTTTGTGCGTCGATGTCAGATACACGCGGTATAACTTTGGTTGGTCGTTGGATTAGTCTTTATTTTTTGTTATTATTTTAGTTAAGATAACAACGTATCTTGTGACCACATTCCGGCTCTTGAAAATTTGAGCACCGGAAGAATGCTTGTACCTATACCCTTCAGCTTTTTTATTCAAATGGCTGTACATTTGAATAAAAAAGCTGATGGGTATAGATAGGACGCAGACATATCTATATGATGCCTAATTTCGCGCCTGCGGAATTATTACAAATTGCCAATAGTTTCATAATAGCACTTTTTGAAATACCTGACCAATTGAACCTTAGTTTTGTACGAGTCAGTAAGGGTCCGCCAGGGAGACCCTTACTGACTCGTACAAACGGTACAACTCGTACGGTATCAGGGCATATCGCACTAGCCTTAAGGTGGTCTTTCAACTTTGTGACCTTAGATTGGAGATCAGAAGCGTTCGCGCAATGCGCAATTTAAAGTTCGCATACCGAAACGCTTTAACTTACAAAATCAATTCAGTAATTCAAAACATTTTATGCTGCAGAACTCGAGAAAATGTAGAAATAGTTGTTCATATGGTTTAGGCGCAGAAGGCCTAATTCTCAAAATGGCAATAGAGTCGCAAAGGATGGAAGGAGATTCGCCAAATGGCAAATTCTTTGTTTAATTAAAGTCACGCTATGATCTCGCTCGCTTCTTGATTCCAAAGTAATGATAACTTTGATTAACATAAACATTAATAATCAACAAAAAATAACCATGATACGACATCCATTATCGTAGTTTTATCGCAAATATCACTTACCTGTCTTTGTTCAAAGGGCGGTGTCCAGGTGCCGGAGGAATGTTCAAATCCTGTGTTATACACAAATGATTGACAGTAATCACTCAAACAAAAAAATAACACATTTTTTACTTATAACACAGAACTAAAGATGTAAAATCGGTAAACACTAAAAGAGTATTATTTTGCACATTTATATTGCTGCGTCACGGAACACTGCCTCGTGCTAAGTTCATTCGCATGCCCAGTGACCACAGATAGCAAATGAATAAAGTTATACGTCCCTCGGCGCCCACAGCGTAGACTGCCCAGTCCGTATCCAAATGCAGTAATAATATTCACGGCTTAAATACCGGCAAAAGGGACAAAGAAGTATTTTAAACGAAGGGACAGCGATAACGCACACATGAGAAATGTTATATTCACTGACGTGTGTATCCTGGAGCAGGAAATGAATGCTGGCGGGACGACGCGATTTGTCGCTACTCCGAGCGCAAATAAAATAAACTTAATACGCTATCCTGTACTTGGTGATAAATGACTTTATACCCTACAGTGATCTAGCGTTTTGGGTGTCTTCAGTATTTTTCCTATCAACCGAACATGTGCCACCAATCCCTCAGAATTATAAACGTGTAACAGAGTAGTTATATTACTGAAAGAGACAAACGTAACACTTCGCATATCTCTTTCTTACTCATTGAAGGTCTATTGGCCCATTTTATAAAGATACACTAAGTATAGAAAAATCAATAAATTGCTATTTATAGCAATTTATTGATACTTCTGATTATTTTTATTTCAATATGTTTATACTTTCCTACATTCAGACAAAGACCTGTTTCAAGTTTTTACTGTATGGTTTCCACAACACTATCACTAACTAGATTTTCTCCTCTTCCAAAGATTGATAATTTCTTTCAAACAAAAAAACTCACACTATATCAGAAAAAAGCAATATAAATTCAAGTTATTTATAATTACGTACACTATCAGCTCAATAGAAAGGGACATATACGACAATCATGTTTTAAGTTTAAAACATGGTAAATCCTTTGTACTGTGCTGTATGATTAGTTTATAAATGAATACTTAAAATAATATAATTAAACCTCTTGACTGCGTCTGAGCGGAGTTCGCATCTCTGAATTTTGAGCCAAAATGATTTGATCTAATTAATTTGCCACAGAAAGGCTAAGACGATTAAACCGCAGTTGAATATTCACGGTTAATTATAATTGACGTTATATTTACTTTCATATAGAAGAGAATAAGCAATCATCTTATAGGTTGATCGTCTTTATCAGATTGCAAATGTAGGAATATTTTGTTAAAGACTTTCGAAGGTACGTGTAGCCCCTCGTTAGTGGTAACAAAACCAGTGAATGTTGGTCCCTGATTTTATTAAAAAGCCATGCCACCCTAGGCCAGCTAAGCCGTCCTCCCTGCATTCGAGACAAAAACTTAAGTCAGGAAGTATCATGTTTAGGTTAGTTACCATGATATTCCTCAGTGTTTATAAGTAGTTCCTTAGTGTTGTTGTGATTTGTTTTTAAAAAGGTTATGGGTTGATCAGTAAACGAAGGCAACATTTAGACATTTATTTATCTCCAAATATAGTAAATTAGCTTTAAGCTGCTTTCAGAATACGCTGTAATATAAAAGCATATAGTATAGAGCTCATAGCAAGGCAATATCGCGCACCATACATTGTTATGGACACGTTCACACTGTACTATACTATATATTATTGACAATTTATAAAGCGCGATATTGTTGTGCTATGAGCTATATACTCTATGCTATATATTATAGCGTAGTCTGAAACCAGCTTTACTTCTCATACATAAATAGATTTTTGTTAGTAGATACATTAATATTTATAACACACAGTGCAACACAGTAAAAAAAAATCAATAACGATTTTGACGACAGTGTGACAGCTTCTTTTTAAAAGATACATAAACTAAATCAACTTCAACCAAAAATTTTGAATGCATGCTTTCGTGATTCTGTTTTAAAAAAAAACGATAGTTGGCGTGAAAAAGTAAGGTGCCCTTATGATTGATATGCATCGTGTATAGCTCCGTCTTTCTCACACAGCGGAATCATAACGGTTTCAGTCATAGTATCTCATCTGACTTAATAACGAGTTAATAGAATAGGGATACAATAATTGTTACGAACTCGTACGGAAAAATGAACTGAGACTTAATTCACATGAACATTAATGAGTATTTTTAAGCTAACAAAGTTTTCTAAAAGAACGATTAGCAAATTTGCTGCACCTTTTAAATTTTCGATTGATATTTTGCATCATAGAGAATATTACCTTGAAAATCTCTAGTTAGGCTATAGGTACTCATATCAAAAAATGAAATAAGTGAGGGTAATTAAATTGTTTCTGAATTTGAGTGCTGTACATCCAATTTATGTAGGTAATTTATTAATTTATGTTAACAAAAAGATAGCACAACGATGTGGCTTATACAAACTGTTTTAAATTACAATGGCGCGGCAATTTTAATTTCAAATGCATTACTTCCTACCTACAGTTTTATAAAAATTTTAAACTTCACCAACCATTTTCCTAACACTTTGATTCAAAGTAAGAAAAAAAAACAAAAGATAAAGCTTTGAAAAACAGATCACTAGTGCAACTTTGTAAACATGTCTATGTGAAAACTTAAGCGAAGTGAACGACAAGTGAGATGCTGACAGCTCACTTTTCGTTCACTTCACCTAAGTGAACATCGTGAGATGTCGACAAATTAGACCGGCTGAATACACAAATTTAGTCGGGGACGTTGGTAAGCTTGGCTCGCAGGTATATTTCATGCAGGTCCACGTCGCATATGCTGGACACGTTATCCAGCAGCTGCAGCATTTCTTCCACATTCAGCTTAGTTTCAGCTCGTTTCAACAAATGCAGGGCGTTTTTCATTGTTAGAATAAGCATGTTAGTGTAAAAGTCTCGGTTGAAGTGGGCCGCCATGCCGCTAATTGGTGGTCTCCGAGTTGGACTATCCATTCCTGAAAGAGCATTAAGATTATTTTTTATTAACTGTGTATGAACAAAGCATATATGTTCAGATGCGGATGTCTTTTGATTGAAATGATAATAACGAAGAGCTCTACCGAAAGTATGAATTTTGACGCATGATCTGCATATTGTCTCGCATAAAAATTCATCACGCGCGGTTGCGTCATTGGGCACACTGAGTAGCGAACACACAATTATTTTTCTTCAATCAATTGCAATTGCACATTATCACAAGTCGCATCAAAGTGACATTAAAAATATAATTACCTACACACATTAAATATTTTACATACAGGTAAAAAGTAGTACCTATTACCTATCAACAATTCAAAATTGTATTTTACCAACTTACTGTTATGATAGCACAGAAAAACAGTACCTTTCAAATACAAAATGTGGGTCACTGTTCTCTTGACCCTTTTATCGATTACCAAAGCAGAAAATAAACAAGAACATGGAGTAGCTGCAAACAGTAAAGTGAATAAAGAACTATTTACTTACTGGATTCCGAGTTATTACAGCCTCTTAGGAGTGCACAGAATGAATTCCACAGCAATATCAGTTCCTGGATTATATTTCTTTCTATTTAAGACCGGAGCCTGTCCGAGCCGCCAGTGAGTAGGTACGTATTTATATTGATCGGAGGACGGTAACATTGCGCAAGTGCAAATTTATGACCCTGTTACACAATTCTTATGACTGCAATGAAATATGCAGCCCAGTAGAAATCGACGCTGAAAAGGCTGAAATCGCAAAGCTGAATGTAGTTCTGGTTTTTTGGTATGTTGTATAGAGTAGTGTGAATCCAAATTTGCAACTTTCGAAAAACTTACTTTTCACTTTTTGCTCTTAAAGAAAAAGGTTATGCATTATCGACGAATACAATTATTATTACTATTTTGCAACGCACGGCAGCAATACTGAAAATTGACAATATCGAAAAAAAATATTATTTTTGAAGGCCCTATTGGAAATTTAGGTATCTTTATGCAAATGCGGAATTTGGCTTGTTGGAAATGCATAGTGTTTGACTTTTAGAGCAAAAAGTAAAAAAAGGCCCAGGTTATCGCGTGCTGCGCAGTGAGCACAAGCTTTACGAAGTTGCAAATTTGTATTAACATCACCCTAACTGATCTATACATATCAAAAATATAGAAACACATAAGAAAGAAAGAAAAAGAGTTTATTTTCGGCCAGTATGACGCATACCAAAAAAAAAACACAAAACACAATTACTTAAACACATGAAAAATTGCGAAAATATGCGTCAAATCCGCGCAAAACGGCCATCTCTCAGCATAATGCCGGGACTCGTGTGCAATACAGAGCCACAGCGCTGATTTTCAGTGACAACGCTAATGCGACTGCTGTTTTTGATTGTTTAAAAACAACAGCGAAATACACAAAAATATCCAAGCCTTGTTTCAAAGTTTTTATTTTTGATGTTTCTCAAAACTTACTGCATAAATGCACCAAAATTTGGCTTGTCTTTGATTAATCTTTGCGGTATAACTTAAACAGTAGTCTAAGGGCTGATTTTTCATTAGTCTGATAACTTTTATTGGAAAAATAAATAAGTCATATCAATATATTTTCTAATACAAAACCTGTCAAACGGCCATTTTTATTCTTCGGATAAGAGTTATTGGACTTTTGAAAAATCAGCCCGTGGCTGACCCGTATGAATTTGTGGTATAAGTAATGCACACAGGTTAGTGACCCCAGAACTTAGCCGCCTGGTGACTCATACATGAATACATCTTATCTCAGCTTTAACAAGCTCTAAAGCTGTTTTTCCCTAGATATGTGCGTGCGAAAGTTGTCTAAAAATTAGAAGAATTAGCTCTCTTATAAAAAATCCTCGCTGAACTGTTTGGAAAAATATCGATTATACATTCAAACGTTATTAAGTACGCATAAACCCATTTAATTATTATTTTGGCAATATTATGGTGTTAAAATACACTTGTAAAAATAAAACAAATACAAAAATAATATTTATGTTGGTGGGGTTTGAACCATGTGCCAAATCTCGTTCAAAACAGACATTTTTGAGTATTGCTCATCCTCCATAGCACATAGCGTGTTAATATATACCCTATAATATATTCACCGTACTTATAAGGATTTATGCAAATGTCGATAAAATCGGTTCAGTAGTTTTCTCGCCAATTGAAAACATAGACCCTACGTTTTGCTATGAGGTCCCAGTGCAGGACGGAAAAGAGGCCTGACTAAATTTTTACATTTTATCTATCTTAAGCAATCAGAGCCCATTTCTTTAAATCCAAATTTCAGCTCTACTACCGGTAGTAGCGGCTATGCGTCGTCAGCCAGTCACTCGGTCACCCAGTCACTTAGTCATTCAGTAACGGAAGACGGACGGACGCGGACTTCGTACGCGCATATCCCGTTTTTTCCGTTACCGTAGAAATTTTCGGAAATTGTCTCTCAGTGCTCCGATCAAAGATTACGGAAACTACATGCCAAAAGAAAATGTCCACCTAGAATGGGAGTTTGGCTCAGCATGAACAGGCTTTTTGAGTATAAATAAAGGTAATACAGGTCTAATAGCTAATACCCCTGGGGAAAAGAATATTGTAATCAGATTGTATCGTGATGCTTGTAAGATCTTCGTACGCTTCAGGGCGAGTTCGATATCCATATTTAAGCTGGGGTCAACAATGGGATCGTGTCGGAGTTTGTGGGCGTGCTGGGGACAACGTGAGATGTATCTGTACATTTTCAAAGCCAAAAAATACTTGAAAAATAATCTGAGTGAAACACTATTCGCCTTACCAAGAAACAAAGTGACAAGTTTTGACATGTGACTTCAAGTGACAACTGATATTGACATTAACTTTTTTAATAAAATAAAAATCGATAATATTTGATTAAAAATCGAAACCACCTGACCACCTTCGATACTTTTGTTTTCCAATATATGGTTAAAATATGTTTGAATGAGAAAATATGTAAGTGATTATAAATACTCGTAGCAGCTTACATGACCAAAAAAAAAATTGTTATAAGAATAAAGAGGACTAAGTTGAACTTCAAAAATAAAATTTTAATCGACTTTGTAAAAAAAAATTGCGATTATTTTTTAGCAACTGGCAAAACTATGAAAGATCAGTAATGTCAAGTTATCGAAGAATAAAAGAATGTAAAATCATTTGCTATGGGGATAGCAAATGATTTTCAGCAGTAAAGGCAGTAAAGGGGTTGCGATCCGGCCTAGCCCTCCAGCTATAGGGATTGCAATCCGGTCTAACATGTTTGGTTATAGGGACTGATATCCGGTCTAGAATTGGCTAAAGGGATATTCCAGTCTAGCACAGTTGTCTCCAGTTTTAATACTGATGAGAAAAAAAGGAGGAAAGCAAAAAAAAAAGAATTAAATGAGCTAGTAAAAAAGTAAAGTAAAAAGTTTTTATTTTGGAACATAAAAAGTTGGCTCAATATAAGGAAAACGATGATAGCTACAAAAGTTTATAACTGTGTCGCAGAGCTTGAAGGGTTTGACCGGACCAAGCAGTAATAATTCTGAAGGGTTAGTTATAACCGGACCAGTAGTTATAATTCTGAATTCATGATTCTATGACCTTGATCTTGGTCAGGTAGGCCGAGACAACAGTCAACTATTAAGTTGTGTTTTCATTAGTTACAGGTACCATATCACCACCACACGAGGACGTGTGATAGTCAGTTCTGGCCGTGTCGTGGATAAAGATATCACTTAATAATTAGTTGCTGTTTTGAGTATTTTAATAGAGGGTAGTAACTAGTAAACGCCGTGACGTCAGTTGTAATGGCGGTACGTGCACAGAGTCGTATTGGTGAGTGGGGACTTTGCCGAGCGCACTTTGGCTCGAGACACCGACTAGGACACTCGTCCAGAACGAAACTATCGGTTTACCTATTTTAATTAAATTAAACAGACTTCTTTAATAATGTTACAAATGCGAGTTCTTCTAACTCAAAAGACAGATGTGTTGCTGTGGAGTTTGTTGGCCACTTCTTCTCCACAGCTAAAACACTAGGAAGTGGTAACGGGCGGGCGTTTTGGGGGACTGTCGGCCTGGTCACGACTTCGGTCTTAGCGGGGCGCGCCGCAACGAGCGGGGCGGCGCCGGTAAGCGGTGCGTTTTACACGTCACGTACCTGCCCTCAGTAGCGGTTAGTTGCAGCGGCCGCGGTGAACTTATTTAGGTAGTTTAACGAAACTACTGATATTTTTACTAAGTGTTTTGCTAATTAGGTATCTACCTACTGACATAAAAAAAAAGAAGCTTTAAAACTTAACTACTACCTATATTACGTAAACATACCAGTAGTTTTGTCAACATATTAGTAGCTTTGTTTGGTAGGTACCTAGGTACTATGTTTTTTGTGTTATCAATTTAAATTAAACTTACGCATATTCCGGAAAGCATTGTTTAATTAATTCCCACAATTTTTATACTGTTTTTATATTTATGTTGGGGATGTTTTGACATCCATATAGGCGGTCGATTTAAAATTTCTGTGATAAATGCCTCGGTATCCATTACCGCCACAAAATCGTCTATTTTTTTTTGTTTTTAGCTACGCCGCTGATTACGTCACTCCTACGCTGCTGTCCACGCCGCTCTGTTTTGTGGTGTCGCACTCATTCACTTGTACTTTTGTTACTGCCGCTCCCCGCACCGCGCACCGCTGAAGTGATTCGCTCGGATAAAACTACGCGCGTTTTCGCTGTGAGCAGCGTCACGTGGCGTGTTCAAACATTTTTTTACTTATGTTCTTACCGCTCGCCGCCCCGCGCTTAGCTGCTGCTCACAGCGGCAAGGTCGCGAGCGGGCCGTGGTGTGTTAGGATAGGACACACATTACACCGTATGCGTGTTTCTCGCCCCACAATATTACAGTGAAGTTGACAACTAAAATCCACGGATAATGATTCGTTTGACATCTGAACATTTTAAAGTTCAACAATTTGATTCGTCCTTTTAATAAATTACTTACTTCGATTTTCACTCTAAGGGTCAGGCTCGAGTTACAAATAAAACTAACATATAAAAACATTTAGATTTATTTATTAAACTATAAACCATGCAAGTTTAGTATGTGCATAATTATTAAGGCATAAAAAAGTACCTAGCATTATGAATATTACTGGCTGCTGTAGAGGTGATCGATTTCATCAAGTTCAAGAAAATATGTACGAGGATGTACAAATTAAAATGAAGAAAATAAATTCACGCTAAAAAGTAGGTACATTTCTTTTCATGGGCCTTTAAATACAGTCGACGAAGACACATACGGTGATGATTTTCGTGGTCTTTAGATACATAATCACTGCGAACCCACCCGGAAAGCGCGGGTAGTTCTGGTCCTCTTAAAAATTTTAGCATGTAAGTTTTTCTGTTGAGGAGGAAATCCTCTTGGATCCAGTCCCTCTTCAGGGGCGAAGGTTACCAGGCGTTCATAAAATCAAACCACCACATTGGTCGTCTTGTGCAAGGAGGGCGTCGTGTGCTCCCAAATACTACAAGATGTACCTTGTACAACATGAATATATTTTCCATCTCTATATATTATATTATATTTAAAAAATTACACTCGATGTCGCTACAACACCCACTGTATTTTTGTAAAATTTTAAATCTGATTCACATTTTCCTTAGTTTAATAGCAAGTTAAGCTTCATAATTAAAACAGTTTTTCTCAAAACGAGAAAATAGTATTCACACAGTACAAGCACAAGCAAGCAGATTTAAAAAAATTAAGACGCTTCGTATGAACTATCTAAATGTGCATCAATATTAATTTAAAGCCGCTTCACTCCATGCTTATTTTTTTAAATATTTACTTACATAATCACAAATAAAGTAAAAACTAACAAGAAATATTAACAACAAAAAAATAAGGTACAAAGGTGACAAGGTTCTTCTCATATTATAAGTCCTTTAAAGCAAAGTTTATCAACTCCTCTTTAAATTCATTTCTCTAATACTAATTCATTCAATAATTTTGTATTACAAAATACGCACACAATCATGTCCCAGTTAAATAATAGTTTAATGAATATATGTATGTAGTTACTTTATGTATATACGTATTACAATAGTAATTCATTAATTGCGAATCTTATCTTATCCCTAATCTTTCAATTTTGACTCATTGAAATACTAATTATTTACTTATCTTAGTTTATCCAACAATTTCCGGGTTTCTAAATTAAGTTTTTGCTAATAACAACCTGCCACACTTAGGTATACACTTCCAAAAACGTTCCAAAATTTTGACAGATTGTCAGATTAAATTCGAGTTTGATATTATATTCAAGATAATTTTTTTTATTCAGAAACCCGGGGAAAACATTTAAACTTGGAATAAACGCAGACAAGTTGTTTATTTACTGTTGAAACAATGGAGCGCACGCTGGCAACAAAAGAGTTTTCTTAGTCCATAATGTAGATTCTGGTAAAAAGTAATATTCTTTCCACAAATTAAAAATTCTGTTTTGTTATAAGACTTAAAGCCGTATTTGAAACGCACCGACGACGCGCGTTTTACGAACGTGCGCTCACGGCGCTGTGATATGACCAAAAAGCAGAACTGTGTCTGGGTTTAATTTTGTACGCGCACGTCTGTGCGCGTCATCTGCGCCTCGTCGGTGCATTATAAATATAATGACGCCTACATGCACCATCGGTTCATTATAAAAATAATGACGCCGTACATGCACCGTCGCCGCGTCGATGCATTATTAATAAAATCTCTAAACTCTAACGTGCGCACTGTCTTTACATAAGTAATTGGCTCCTTTTGATATCACCAAAAGCAGTAAACACAATATTGAACTTAAGACATTTAGTTGTAATACATAGTTGTCCTGCCACAGTACAGCATTTTTGTTGATTTTTTATAATTACAAATGTAGTTCAGTAGGTAATAAACAACCATACCGACCATATAAAAAGTCAACAAAAATTTTAAATAAACAGTGATTAATATATTTTATTTACAATCTAGGCCGATAAGGCTTGTAACTGATTTCATCTGAATTGATCCATTAACTTATTTTCTTAAAGTTTTCTCGGATAGTAATACTCGTACTGCTGTATTAGGTACTGTAGTCAGGACTTAAAATTTCTTACGTACAATTGTTTGTCCCAGTTTTTAATATTGTTTTATTAAACGCACACTTTCATGTTAGCTTAGTCAGCATTTATAACTTCAGTATTTTTGGACAAAATTAATCACAAAAAATTTATGTTTAATGTATGTGTTAAATTTTGTTTAATTTATGTTGTCTGTTGTTATTTCAATCTTCGTTTCAATCTTCTTTGACATTTACGTGGTGATTCTTCTTCCATAATGTCCCACTGTACTTTTATAATTCTTCTGTTGCGGATTTTGGCACAGCTTCATGGTTGGAAAACCATTAGGTCACACTAGTACTGGTGAAGTTCTAGTCTAGTCCAACTTGATTTCAATTTCTTTGCTTTCCAGTAAAAAGTATTATGATAATGATAATAACATTACTTTACTGGGTTGTTCCTATTTGTTTTCGCACACAATACATTTCTGAGGGCCAATTCTACTAATTTTCATATTCGCATCGCTTTCGCATCTCAATAGCAATCTGTCAAAAATTTGCTGACTTGCGAATGCGAAAGTTGTTTAAAAGTTAGTGGAATTGGCCCTCTGAGATCAGATAAATATCTACGAAAGTTTTTACACTGAACACAGTTAGTTTATTATGGACAGTTAAGGAAAACATTTCTAACACAGTTGTGACACCCTACGATTAACAATTAGTCATGCTACTTCATTCAATACATATATCTGAATTAAAGGCATTAGAATAGACAAAATACAACCATTTAATGTACAGACTAGGAATTATATTACTTACTTACTTATGTGAATTTATTAATATTAGCTACTGATTTAAATTATCTACGAGCTTTGTGTCAAGTAGTAACGTCACATTGTTTATAAATCGCTTAATAAGCAATATAATTACACATCGGTACTTGTCTAATGATTTGACAGAGGTATACTCATAAACATTATCAGTACAGGAGCATTTTGCCACTTTTGTTCAAGTCCCATGAAATACGGGCATGAGATCGATCGATGACAATATCAAACGTCAATAAACCTAGATAACAGGCTGCTACTGAACGGAAAAGGAACATCCATACACTCTGAAAAGTTTAATTTCTACTTCTATGGCATACCGTGGGCTAACAACACGCCACTCTACTCTCCGGTTCTGTATGCGTCGTCCTTCAGATCAGAGGGCGTCATAAAACATCAAATAAATTAAAAATATTTCACCCGTGGTGTGTTTTGTGTGACTCCACTGACCCACTGGACACTGCATTCTTTTATTCTTCATAATTATTATGAATGAATTACACTACAAAGAGCTCTTAGCAGTTCCGTGTCATTTGAGTAACGAATAATTACTTACACAAACATTATCAACTTGGCGGGCGCCATGGATGAACTTTATGAAAACGTTGACATAAACTTTGATAGCAATCATGGATATAAATTGTTACGTAATAGAAATCTATTAAAACAATTTTATATTGAATTTGGTAATATATGCTTGATGACACACATGCACACAGTTGTGGATTGAGTGATTTTTTTTAAAGTTCCTTCCTATAATCTGTATGTGTATGTGGATTTAGTAAGTAATTTTTAAAACATGATGGTAAAGTCAAAAACAGTTGAGCTTAAAAAGTAATAGCCAATTAAGTAGATCACTCAACCTGCTCACTTTAAGAAAATGCCATGACACTTATTTTTAAATTCTCAGGATCTCTGGTCTCTTTTTTCATTTCAAAATTTTGCAAAGACTTTGAAAAAATTAAGTAGTTAAGAGATGAATAGCTTTAAAAAAGAGACCAGGGACAATCCATTTTACATCACCTATTCGTTTTTACAAATAATCACTGAAATCCTTCCGTTTTTTGTCGAGATTAAACGAACTTTTTGAAACATCAATGTTTTAATCCATACAACATTGGCTAGTTGTCCTTGCAAAAAAAAGAATATTTTCGTTTTATTACATCGTTATTTTTATATTATTACGAAATACAAAAGTTGGAGTAGGTAAGATTTAAAATAACAAATGTTTTTGATGTGAAACATCTATTGGCGTGTCTTGACGGTAAGACGTCATGTCGCGATGCCCCCCAACTGCACCGCCGCCGCGCCGATTTGTACGGCGAACTTAGAAACTAATTTATAACATACTTATTATTTACTAGCTGACTCGACAAACGTGGTTTTATCAAAAAGAAAAAAATAAGGACCCTATGTATTACAAAAAACACAAAAATCGGTCAAGCCATTTCGGACAAGTTCGACAACAAACACAAGAGACTTTTATATATTCGATGAAGTCTAATATTAACATAGATGTTTCAAATGTGATGGAATATTTTATTTTTTCTTAGTTTTGGGTTTAGATGTGTGTGATGTTGCATTGTCGATGCGTAAGCGTGTACTGCTCCGGCCACAGCGGTTCTGAAAATTTACATTTTATAATTAGTCCGATGCCCGCAACATCCACACTCACACTGAGCAAATTATGCCTAAGTTTGTTATACTTTATGATGTTGTTTCTTAGTCTTCCCTTGCTCCTAATGGGGTCAGAACGTTTTACTCGCTACTCGCTGATCGCCGACGGTGAGACAAGTGCCTTTGAAACTTGTCTCACCACCGGCGAGGAAGTGATTGTCTATCGACTATTTGCTGGTTGTAGAAAGGGACAAAATATATAGATCTCGTTTGATTAATAATGAAACATACATTCGTAGTCGATAGCTGGCTGTTCACACTGCCGGAGAGCGGTTCTTCCTCATGTTGATCGCAGCAACAAGAGCTACCAAAAATTGTACTCGCTCAGCGACATTCGCTCGGCGATGAATGCTTGGTCGTCAGAACTCACCAACCAGCGGTAATTTTTACCTATAGTGCGGGCCAGAGCGAGTATTACGAGTAATAATAAAATAAGACGTGTTTTTTGCGCGGGTCACCAGTGACTAAACACGTGACACGGGTCGGACGCATGTTGATAGTCTAAAGACCTTGCGTGCGACCCGCGTCACAGTAAAAACAACACTGACGACAGAAAAACGCCGCCCACCATCTGAATAGCACGCGGGCTGTACACCAGCAGCCAATCCGCAGAAAAACATGTATGAAATGATAGGATGCGGGCGACCCGCATGCGGACCAGATCCACGTGCGGGTGAAAACACGCATGACATGAAAAGGCCCCTTAGTCACTGGCGACACGCACGGTATTGCAGCAGCAAACGAAATCTAAGGCTAAAAACTCACGGAGCGATTTTCACCCGCTACCGCCGCGGTTGCGGGCCCGCAGCTTCTGTAGAGGCGCGGGCGTAAATCGCGTCGTGAGTTGAGCTTTAATTTTTAACATACATAACTGCTTTCTACAGAAGCTGCGGGGCCGCAACCGCGGCGGTCGCGGGTGAAAATCGCTCCGTGAGTTCTTAGCCTTAGTCCTGCGTGTGGCCAGGAGCGTGCTATCACCCGCATGGCATGCGGACGAGATCCGGGTGCGGGTGAAAACACGCATGACGGGAAAAGTGCCCTTAACCGACCTTATTTCAAAGCTTCCATTAAAGCCACACCAAGAGTTTTTTGGGTATTTTTGTTCTTCAATATTGTTGTAGCTTCAGATTCGTCTAAACTTAAAACCTGCATACTTAGAGAGTAATTGGAAAAAAATAATATGAAAATATTGAACTTACAATTATTATTCAGACATCCCAAGAGGTTTTCCTAGACACGGGGCGGCAAGGATTTGTGTTATTTTGGATGCCTGCGTGGTTCAATGCATATTCAGCAATGATTTCCCTGGACAGTGGCCACCGCTGTCGTCTGAAGCTTTTGTCACCACTGCCTGATTTCTTTTCATGAGGCTGCTGATGAGTCATATTGATATTCGTACTAAATCTGAAACTTTACAATGACTTTTTACCATCTGAGGTAGGTTGTGCATTGCATACACGCAATTTTAGTTTCTCCAATGCTAAATCTCCATAGAGTTGCCAGATGGATCATATGGCATGTGCTCTAAATTGTAACCGGACGGAAACAGATTAATTTTATATTATAGCCTTTGATGTTATTATCACATAATCTTCATAAAATGGTAACATCTTTGCATAGATTTTAGCATTGCCCAGTCTATGTGATCCAAACACACACATCTTATCTCTAAAACGAATTGCTGTTCGTTAGTCTATCTTTTTTTTTTTTTTTTTTTTTTTTTTTTTTTTTTTTTTTTTTTTTATACAAAACGGGGAAACTCTTGGCCTAAATCTCACCTGATGGCAAGTGATGATTAGGCCGAAAATGGAAGCGAGTTTCACCCGGAATCCTCTTACACAGAGGAACTGGCTATCTAAAACTCGAGAACGGCTGGGACGAGTTGAATAATTATTTTGCGTTTGTTTAGTTCGCTACAGTACAGGGAAGGTTTAGAAGCAAAAAGTAGGTAGGTAGATTAGTCAGTTGACGGGAGCGAAGCCGGGGGGTACAGTTAGTCTTTTATAAATAACCAGAACGAACGAATTGTCATGAATGATAACGAAATCCATAATCAATACCTGCCAATCGCCTGGTTTCCGACAATATACAATTTTATCTACGTGTAAATTTTGCATAGTGTACTCTAAAATCTGGTAAAACCAGTTTATGACCAGCACCTAACGTTCACTTGAAACGTTTTAGTTATTAATACTCCATTGGAATAATTTGAGCACTTGCCACCTTGCACGTGCCATTAAGGTATTTATGGTGCCTACGCAAAGTATCACTAGTCTATTTATTTACTTACAAGCATTGTTTTGTATGGCTGTACTAATCGACTTTTGCGTAGGCCCTTTTTTGAAGTATCTGCTGTATTATCGAAATCAGTTGAAGGACTAACGTATTCTGGGCGTCAGCAAAACCATTTCGTAGGGATGCATAAGAATGTAACTTCTTATTAATACATACCAGAGTGCTCCTTAGACCGATACTTGTGACCTGTAATATCTAGGACTCACGTGCTCACAGGTACAATTGAAATTAAATTGTTCGTCATCATCACCGTATACCGTACCTCACGACAGTTTTGTATGAAAATGGTCTTCAGCGTCATTACTTCAACAGTGCGTTGGCTCACACTTATGCGGGGGTGTAGTAGCTAAAATCTGCATAATTATTTGTATCTGCTGTATTTAGAAACAAATTTGAAGGGAACATCAAAAGAAAATAAATTGAAAATTAATGAGGAATAAATATTCAGTGAGAAAAATGCAACTAAGTAAAGACAGATTTCAAGCTATTCAATTATGTCGACATGTTGCCACGATATGATGGTCGATTGATATTTGGTTAACTGTTTAAGGTACTTGTTGCACCGCCGGCGAGGAAACGATTAGCTATCAACTATTTGCTCGCTGAGGAAAGGTACGAAAGATATATAATAGATCTCGTGTGAATAAAAGAGACACATACATTTATAGTCGATAGCTGGCTGTTCACACCGCCGCTGTCGGCGAGCCGGATCATTTCACTTGTTGGTCGCAGCGACAAGAGTTATCAAAGATTATACTCGCTCAGCGACAGTCGCTCGGCGATGCTTGTTTGGCGGTCAGGACTCACCAACCAGCGGTAATTTCTACCTATAAAGTGGGCCGGAGCGAGTCGTGCGAGAAAACGCCCGTCGCGTCGCACAAAAACCGAGCGGCATAACTAACGAAACTACTCACTTGCTACTCGCTGCTCGTCAACTCGTTTCGAGTTTCAAGCTTTACTCGCTGCTCGCTGATCGCCGGCGGTGAGACAAGTGCCTTAAGATGACTTTGAGTATGGCAGTCAATGTCATAATGAGTCAAGTTCGTGAAGTATAAGGGTGTTGCGCGGAGTGAGGCTGCAGAGCGAAGAAATGGACAAATATTAACCAATCATGTCAGTCAAAATGTTAGTGACTCACGTGGTGCGGAGATTTTATGCAATTCCATTGGTTAAAATTTCTTCGTATCTGCGCTCCTCTGCCTCGCTCCGCTGTAATTGACAGACACTCTTATGCTTGAAGAACAGTCAACGGATTAGCACAAAAAAGAAGCGTCTTCCGAAGAAACCTAGGGCGCCGAACATGACACACAAATGTTGACTACAGTGAGATCAATGCAAACAAGTAGGTACATTGTACATTATGTACACATATAGATAAGTGCAAACACAAAAGGATGATACTTCGCTACAATTATCACAGACACAAATACTACACACATAATATCACACATATCACAGAATACGTACCTACCATGATTTCCAACATCCTAATTACTACTTACTTTTTGCAAGTTTTTGTAATAAAACTTACAAAAATTTAAAAACAAGAAATATATACCTAAAGCCTGCAATACACGTTGGCCGAGCGTTGTCGAGTGAAGGCCAATACAAACATGTAGGCGGTATATTTGGCTTGTCTTGCTATCGCTCGGTGTCACTTGCCTAGGTTTGTTGAGTATGACAAGCGCCAATGTGTATAGACCTCATTTGACGTAGCTTGTCACAACTTGCAGTTGCTCGCGATCACTTGCCTCACTTCGGAGCGGTGTCGGTTTTTCTGCACAAATCAAAGGCGCTCGCGCGCGCTCGGCCAATGGTGTTCACATGTTTGTCCACGCGTTAGTATGCGGTTGACGTCCATCGTAGTCATACCTCATACGTACAAAATGTCGCTTTCTACAAATGACGATGTATTTATGTTTTTGGGGTTTTACCAGAATGAACCAGTTATTTGGAATCCCATAAACATACAGCACAAAAATATAGTCTTGGTGGATAAACATATAGTCTTGGTGGTGTGTATCAGACACACCACCAAGACTGAAAGATTAATTTTCTTGTTATGAGTAGGTAGCTAAGTACATACTTTTTTTTATCTTTGTGCTGTATGTTTATGGGATTCCAAATAACTGGTTCATTCTGGTAAAACTCCAAAAACTTAAATACATCGTCATTTGTAGAAAGCGACATTTTGTACGTATGACTACGATGGACGTCAACCGCATACTTACGATCTAATTTCGATTTTTTTTTAAATCTTCGCAATTTATAGAACTGTTTTGTGATAATTATCATACAATTTGGAACCAGGTTTGACATGATGGAAACAGTTGGCAGCATATTCAATGAATACTAGTTCATTTGCGTTGAATTGAATATTGCACCAATGATATTTGATACTTTTGGTGTTCCAAAATATTCATAATGTAAAAGCGTGTTATGAGATAGGTACACTTTTTTAACTTGCTTATTTAATGTTATTAATTTTTAATTCAGGTGCATGATGCTTGGGTAAGTATCTCTAATGAAATGGAGATTCCTATTCCTGAGCTCAAAAAAAAGAAGGAGGCTTTAATGGCCACGTTTAGGCAACATTTAAAGAAAAAAAAGGTCTCAAGATATTCTGGGTGTGGTGAAGAGGATGTATACTGACCCATTTGGGTATTTTATAATGCCATGGAGTCATTTCTGTTTTTTCAGCGTTTGTTTCAGCGGCGGAGATAATTTCCACGTCGTAGTCCATATTGTTTCAATACACAATGAAAACTGACAGCGCCCAACATGTGGGCGTCTCCTCAAAACTTCTCAAGGCTTCCTTCGAACTTGCCGAACGTCTAGACGGTAGCGCTTGCCTTGTGTCCATTTGTCTAGGCTCGCGTTGGTCTAAGCTTGGCCAGCATGTATTGCAGGCTTAATAATCATCCTACCTACCATTTTTCTAATATCAGGGTTGGCCTCCAGTCTAAACCAGCCACTGCGGATCACCAGTATTTTACATAGAGCGACTATAAAATTCAGCGTCCAGTCATTCGGGGAGCAAACTCAGCAACCGTTCAACCGATTAGTGGGGTGGGAAGGTTTTTAACTTAGTCAAGTCCCTCAGAAAAATCTTCTAAATACAAAAGTGTCGTGTCACAGTGTTTGTTATCGAACTCCTCCAAAACGGCTTGACCGATTTTTATGACATTTTTTTGTGTATTTTTAGTATGTCTGAGAATAGGTCGTAGGCAATTTTTTTTTTAAATTTTGGCAAAACGACGTTTGCCGGATCATAACCTCTTTATTTCAGGCTACTTTGGTCCATCGATAAATACCTTATAGACTAACATAATATTATACTACAATTAATGGTAATTCATATCGAAACTTACATTTGTGTTAGTAAAAACAGTACCACGCAACGACTGTTAGCTGAAAAGAAGTCAAGTCAGCAGTTTTTAATATATTTGAATACCTAATTTTTATTCTTAATAGTCTCTGCAATATGGGTGTCTGAGATTTGAGAATGGACGACTTCGCCGAAGAAGAGGCCTGCTGTGGCTCAAATGTCAAAAGTGGAGGAGCTCGTAGCTAAATAAAAACAGCCGCACGCTACATTAAGCAACGCTTGTCAAGGTTGGTCTGTGGATGGGTGACCATCTTAACATACAGAGTTTCCTCCGTGCCTCGGAAAGTAAATTAAGCCATTGGACCCGACTGTCATTGGTAGATCTTTGGCAGTCGTTACGGATAGTCAGAAGCCAGTAAAATCTGACTTCAGTCTTGCCATGAAAGACCGTGTTACCCAGTCAATGGGTTGTGGAGGTCTGGTATTCAGCAGAATCTAGTTTGACTGGAAACCGACCCCAATATAGTTGGGAAAAGGCTAGGCAGATGATGACTACAGTTAGTGAAAATTCATATCGAAACTTAAATTTATGTTAGTAAAAACAGTGCCACGCAAGTGACTGTTAACCGAAAAGGAGTTATGTCAGCATTTTTTAATAGTCTCTGCAATATGTGTGCCTGAGATTGGACGACTTCGCCGAGAAAGGGGCCTGCTGTGGCTCAAATGTCAAAAGTCGCAACTTTATTTTATTTTACATTGTTTGAAAACACAAGATCTATCTCGATGGCAGTAAAGCACAGTTGCGTTACTATAAGAACTATTATATAACAGAACAAAAAGTAATAAATAGTGAAAATATTTTTCACCTTATGCTGGAATGTAGCGAAATGGCCTAGCCACATATTTTGACCTGAAAAAAAACTTACCAGAAAATCAGGACAGTGCAATTTATACTTTAGAGTCTTAAACGACTGGCCTACTGTACAATCACTATTTACGGGCGATTGCGTGGCCATTCTAAAAGCATAAATGTTTATACAAGCTCGTAACATCTTTTTTGGTGTCATCATCAGCCCTAGGGACATTATTGCGTGGAGAGTGCTACATACAGGAGGAAGGTACCACTTTGTAAGAGTACAGAAACAGAAATAACGTACCACAGCTTAAATCGAAGTTGTAGGTGAAAGAACCTGCTCAAAAAAATTTTTGGACAGACGAGTCCACTTTTAGTAGAGTGGGCTTTGTATACCAACTTATCGAGTTTACGTTATTTATATACAATATCTCTGTCGGTTTCGATTAATTTAATTGGCCATTAAAATAAGCTCCTTGCATTTATGGTCGATAAATTACTAGTCCAAAGTCTGAGAAATGTGATGGAAAATGGCCCGCTCAGCGCGTGCCAAGCGGTTGCGGAGTACAAAGCGCATAATCAATCTAAACAAGTGCGGAAGTAGACTCAGGGTATTTTTTTTAAAATCGGATATTCTAAAAATGGGAAATAAATGTATGTCATAAGATGAGAAAATTAACTGGTACATTTAAATATTTATTTGTTTGTTAAATTTTCGATGTTAGTACAAAATTTACAATATAAAAGCCATTTTATTCTTTTCAAAATATGGTATTTAGGATTGTTTCGTTTAATATAACAAATATTTGAGTGGATGCAAGGATTAGACGGTATTTATTCAACGTGTTAAATAATTATTTTCGATTTATTCATTTGCAGTGAATAAATTCGGTGCCAAATGGCGAACACTAAAGTTTCTCAAGAACGCTAAAATTCTTTAAAGATAACATCATTTTAATTCTACTACAATATAATCGGTAATCGAAAATACATACCAATTATAGAATGTCAATAATCGAAATGTTACTTTGCTGAAATTACTACTTTTATGTGTCATAAAGGATAGGTATAAATAATCTTGCGGATAAGGTATAGAAACTAACCTAGCTTGAAAATTTTACTTATTTCATGGACCATCTGGCAGGAAGCCATTCGCTGCCAGTCAACTTACTGGTGGTATTTGTACATCCCGGCGAACAAATCCGATCCATCCATCGATATTTATTATCTTGTAAACTGTTTCGTCTATTGGTGTTGATCCTAGGTATTTTAACCTTAGTTTTTCGTTAAGCGGAATAGTTCCCAAAGTATTAACATTACTATTATCAATTACATATTTTTTTTTGTCTTTGTCAGATGAAATTTCAATTACATTTTCAGGTGGAGTCACAATTGCATTTCCAGATGGAATTTGAATTAAATTTTTGGAGGGAATCTCATCATTACTTGAAATCTCAATTACATTACAAGAGGGTATCTCATTCAAATCACAACTTGAAACTTCAATGATATGATCAATTTCAGCGACATCGTCTGGTGAAATTGCAATGACATCGTCAGGTGCCATCACAATTAAATTATTAAATGGAATCGCCATGGATTTATCTAATGAAGGCTGTTCGATCGGCAAGATAGCTTGTGTAGGTACTCGTGTTAGAGTTATTGTCGGTGTTGGTGCTCGTGTCGTTGTTGGTGTTGTTTCCAAAGCACACGGTTGTTGTCGAGATGACAGTGAGGTAGATGTTGATGTTATTGTCGGGGTTATTTTTATTTCTGGTGCGGTTGTTGGTAGTCGTGATCGTCGCGGTGGTGGTATATATGTGTGATCATGAAATTTGTGAAAATAATTAGCCGCTGTTTGAGAAACAGATTCCGGAGAAAAAGTTTCGGGCTCACAATCAATTCCGTCCATTGGAGTAAATATAGTGCGATAGATACGAAGAGCACCTTTTGGTAGTGGTATGCATTCGAGGAGACGATGAAAGTAGGGACATGTCTCTCGATCTGCATATGGATCTACTCTAGGAAATGGTATTCTATCGGTTAAATTTCTCCGTACGATTTTGAAGGGTACTGGTTTGTGTTTGTGATGGCAGCAGGTCCGATTTGGATATTTAATACGTTTTATTGTTGTATCATAAGGAGGTTGGCTATATGGATCTGCTATGGCTTGTTTTACATCTTTTGATGTTGTTTTTTTAGTTAAAGCGTATTTTGAGGGAGCTGGTTTTGGAGGTGCTCGTAGTTGTATTGGTTTCTGGTGGGATGTCACTGTTGGTTTTGTAACAAGTTTTATCGTCGTATCATAAGGAGGCTGGCTATATGGATCTGTGGCTTTTTTTACTGGTATTGAGGCTGACTTTCTGGAAATACCCTTGTACGAAGACGTTGGTTTTGGTTTTTGTAATGTGTGGCTGTGGTGGTTGTGTTTGAGTCTGGGCGTTACTCTTGAATTTGAAACTAATTTGGTTGTAGAATTAAAATGCTGAGCAAATGGATTTATGACGCGTATCATGCCTGTTGGAGCTATGCTTCCGGAAATGTTCTTTTGCGAAGACATTAATTTTTGGGGCAGTGGTGTGTGTCTGTCTTGATGGTGCCAGTAGCTGCATTTCGCTGATATTTTTGGAGCAGGTACTGTTGAAAACCTATAAGGATTGCGGTAATATGGATTTTTGAATCGTTTTATGGGTATTGGGGCCATGTTTCCGAATATGTCCTTTTGCGAGGATGCAGGTGTTGTTACTAGTGGTGTGTGACTGAGGTGATGGTGACGTTGACTGCGTGTTGCTGCTGTGTTTGAAGCTGGTTCTGTTGTTAAATTATTAGTTGGCAGGCTATGTTGATTTATGTTCTTTTTTATAGGTGTAGAGGCTACGTTTCCGAAAATGTCCTTGTGTGAGGAAGCTGGTGTTGGTGGTAGCGATACGATTGTTGGATTTGTAACAAGTGTTATGGTTGTATCAAAGGGAGGCTTGCTGTATGGATCTATGTTTTTTTTGTTTGTTGGTGCCGTTTTGCTGAAAATCGGCTGAATCGACACATCCAACGGCGTAATGGTAATTTTAGCACTACTTTGAGCCGAAGCTGGAATCATATTTAATTTAGGACCAGACATCACTGTTGGTAAAACAGATGTTCTTGCTGTACTACATGATGGTGGCGGCTTGACTAATCGAGCACTTTTTGGACCTGTTGGGTACTGATTCGTTCGCGACATCCTAATATTATTTATTTTTCCACAAAAAAATTACTTACGGTATAAGTGGTGTTGTCTGTTTTCCTATACGCCAACTAGCAAAAATGAATTTTGTTTCTTTCTATGGCTATAGCCATTGGATTCGGCCTCAACATTTTGACGCAGTCGATTGCTCTCTTTTTTCACCTGAAACATCAAGTTAATGAAAAGTATGAAAATATACACATTAATTATTCCAGTACCTATTGTAAATTGCAATAATAAACCCTTTTGCAAAATAAAATTGGCAATTAAGATAAATTTCTCAAACTGTAATGAATATTAGCTGCTAGATAGAAAAGTTTCTCCAGAAACAGTTAGGATCTTCCGGAACTGGTACGGGAACCAGGTCAACAATGATAAATGGTTGAGTGCTCTGTCAGACTCGTACAGTTTGGAGTGCGGGGTGAGGCAGGGGGGGTTAGTTCGTCAACGCTCTTCAATGTGTACATCGATGATCTTGTTGTTGAGCTCAGCAGCCGCCACGTGAGATGCCATGTTGATGATGTATGTTTCAAAAACATCTATCATATATGCTGTATCAGCTATGCTGATGACATGGTGTTGCTGAGTGCGTCGATAGGGGGACTCAGGGAGCTCGTAAGCATTTGCGAAGCCTTTACTCATCATAGGTTAAGATATAATGTTAAAAAGAGCAAGCTTATGGTCTTCACAACTGGGTATAAGTGTCTGATGGAGATACCACCGGTTAAGCTGGGCGGAGTGTCCTTGGAGCAGGTACCAAATTTTAAATACCTTAGCCATATTGTGACGTCTGCCTTGAAGGATGACGCTGATATTGAACGAGAAAGGAGGGCGCTGTCGGTGAGGTCAAATATGATTGCCCGCAGGTTTGCTCGTTGCTCCAAGGAAGTCAAAGGTACCTTGTTTCGAGCTTAGTGCACATCTTTTTATACGAGTGGCCTGTGGGTTTCATACTCGCGGAAAACCTACAGCGCTCTCCGCGTTCAATATAATATCGCGCTGAGGGCGCTGCTGGGGCTGCCTCGTTTCAGTAGCATGTCGGGAATGTTTGTGGACGCGAGCATTTACTGTTTTTACGCTAGTATTCGCAAGAGGGCGACCTCGATAGAGGGCAGAGTACGGGGCAGTGGCAACAGTCTCCTTGCCGTCGTTGCCAACAGTTTGGACGAGCCTTTTATGCTGCAATTCTGCATTGGCAGGCTTTACATGCACCCATGAATCAGTCATTGGGCAGATAGCTTTAAGGTATGCATGTAGCTAATTTGTATTGATTTTTATTATACTGAAATTTATTTGTTGTTACTATGTTTGTTGACATTTTCTTTTTATATAATGACATTTTTAATTTTATGAAGTGACATTTTCATTTTTATCCATTTTTAAATTTTATTATTTATATGATTAAATTTTATTTCTTGACATTTAATTCTCTGTAAATTTAATAAATTAATCAATTATTAATAACGTAAGCTTGTTAATTATTGTTGATTTTTTTTTACTTTATTTTTATTCAATTTCAAGTACTAAACCTAAAAAAAACAAGGGGCCTTCATGTTGTATTTTTTTTATTTTTATTTAATAACATAGTATTAAGTATTACTAACAGCCACTGTGGACCAAAAGTTGTCCTATGAATAAATGAATAATAATAATAATTACAAGAACGAGTTTTTATTAATTTGACGATGTATTTCGTACGTTAATGGGTATTCTGGTTGGAAAGCATACATTCCAAATGTGAATATTCAAACAAACAAAAGAAAGTAATGTCTAGAGTAAAATTGCTCGTGTGAAATGTTGATGGTACTGTTACTTGCTTATTTGGTAGGTAATAAATAGTATTTTTTCTTGGTTGATTTGTTCTAATTTATTCAATGATTGATTGTTATTTTTAAACTGAAATTACAAGAGCCGTCAAAACGATAACGCTATTTGAAGAACGTTGTTTTCAATCTTACGTCTCAACTGCTAAATGTGACTCGTTCAACGGTGCAGAGGACTTGCCAACGGTATCAAGAAAACTTCGGTCAAAAGAAGACCAGGTTTGGGAAGAAAGCGATGCACAGAATCGTGAGATGATGTTTTCGGTAAGTAATGTGGAAAAGTATCGTGGTAAGCATGCCGAGAAATATAAAAGCTGTTGTTTTGGCAAGAGAACGTCACACGCGTTATTAGGATTATAATTTTTATATTAAAAGTACTAAAAATAAAGAAGACTGCTTAATTTGATAGGAAGTGGTCTATCAACCAATAATAATACTGTATTGACGTTTATGTAGGGATACCTCTAATTTCTCTTTTTCAAAGTAGCGTCAAAATTAAACTCAGCAGTTTGGTTTTGGTAAAAAGAATACTTTAGAATTAATTTCCTTGCAACAGTAATTATTTCAGTAAAACTTACTTAATTTAAAAACGTTTGATAGTTCTGCTTGTTTTGATTTATTTTATTGGCTATTAAATTAAGCTCTTGTGTGTGTTCAAGCTGTCCAAAAAAATGCCATAGCCGTGAAAATTAACATTAAAATCGCAAAGCATCTGCATTGTATACATCACTTAGGCTGATATTAATCCAAATTCACAATTTCGGTAAGCTTGTGCTTGATGCGTAGAATGCGATAAACTGGGACATTTTTCACTCTTTTCTCTAAAAGTAAAAAATTATGCATTCAACAAGTAACATTCAGCATTTGTATAAAGACACCTAAAGGCAATTGCTTATGTCTGGCCTAGCGTGGACCTGTTCCTGAGTAAAGAATATTTTATAGAATAGATACCTAACATTAATTCGTAAATAATTTATTTATGCCAATCTTGTTACAGGAAAGTGTTCTGTTAAAAAAGTTGTGAATATAAGTATTAAAACTGATTGCAGGCACAAGGCACCGCCATTTTTTTGCTGATCCTGTCAGGCTCGATTCTGGCTTGCCTCATAAATAATAATGCAATTTCGTAATAAAAAATCGATTTCAAATAGAATAAAAATTTATTATTATTTTATTTTTGCCTCATGAGTACAAAATATATTTTTTTCTTCAGAACAGTTACTAATAGAATGATTAGATATACGATAGATTTTACATTTTTGTTAGCAAAAAAACTTTAGTACCATGACGTATATAAATAAGTTAATCATTATTCTTTGAAGTGAAGGAATCATATTTATTTTGGAATATAAATACACATTTTACAATGTTTTAGATTAAATGATCAAAATATTCGGCAACCTGGTTAAGGCTCACTTTTACAACCTTCTGCAATCTTACTATGTTTTTTAGTTATCGTACAAAACAATCAATTTTAAATTTATTTCTTAACATAGTTAATGTCCAGACCAAAGTGCAAGGTGAGCAATTCTCTTTGCAATGCCCAACCGCAGCTCTATGAATCTTATAGGGACCAATATATGGATAAGTCCGTAGCAAAATATTGGCAAATCGCTCGTCTTGTGAACTTAATTTTGCCTATTAGAATAAGAAAAAGTTACCATATTTGTAGGGCCATATCTTGGTCCCTATAAGGTTCATAGAGCTGCGGTTGGGCTCAAGTTTATATTAATACTGAATATTACTATCGAAAATGCTTAGTTTTCAACTTCTAGGGCAAAAACTGAAAAATGACGTAAATTATCGCGTGGTGCGTAGCGAGCACAAGTTTTTCGAAGTTGTAAATTTGGACTCACACTACTCTAACTGGTCTATGCAACATACCAAAATAACAGAACTGCATCCAGCTTTGCAATTTTAGCCTTTCTTAGCGAAAATATAAGATTATACAAAAAATATTTCGTCCCTCGAAAAGCACGTTAAGCCATTGGTCCCGGTTGTCAGTTTTGTTGCTCTTTGGCAGTCATTACGGATGGTCAGAAGCCAGTAAATCCGACTCTAGTCTTGCTAAGATGTAGTATTTTACCCTGTTAGTAGGTTGTGGAGGTCTGGTAGACAGCCGCTCCACGTAAAATACTGCTTTTCAGTTGAATCCGCTTTGATTGGAAGCTGACCACAACATAGATTTCTGTCTTTTTAAAGGTGTTGAGGCTACGTTAACGAAAATGTCCTTGTGTGAGGAATTGGTGTTAGTGGTAGCGATATGTACGTGTGCCGCTGGTGGATTTGTAACAAGTGTTTTGCTTGTATCAAAGAGTGCCTTCCTGTATGGATCTATGTTATTATGTTTGTTAGTGCCGTTTTGCTTAAAATCGGCCGAATCGAAACATTCAACGGTGTAACGGTAGTTGCAGCACTACTTTGAGTCGAAGCTGGAATTATATTTAATAATAGGATCAGACATCACTGTTGTTAATACAGGTGTTCTTGCTGTACTACACGATTGCTGCTGATTGACTAGCCGAATACTTTTTGGATCCGTTTGGTACAGAATTGTTTGCAACATACCTAATATTATTTGTTTTTCATGTAAAAAAATTACTTACCGTATAAATGGTGTTGTCCTTTTGCTATACGCCAACTAGCAGTAAAGACTCTTTCTTTCTATGGCTATATCCATCGGATTCCACCTTAACGTTTTAGCGCAGTCGATTGCTCTCTTTTTTTATCTGAAACATCAAGATGATGGAAAATATGAACACGTACATATTAATAGTTATTTAATTAGTGTACTGTAAATTGCGAAAAAAAAAACCCTTTTGCAATATAAAACTTGCAATTCAGATAACTTTCTCTAACTCAAATAAATATTACAAGAAACAGGTTTTATTCATTTCACGATGCATTTCGCATGTATATCTTATATATCTATATATAAAACAAAGATGGGTTTGTTACAACACTTATAACTCGAGATCTGCTGATCCAATTTTCATGGTTATTTATTCGTTGGATTTGTCTCCGACCCGAATAGCAGAATAAATCGAAAACTCGATATGTGCAATGAATACTTAATTGACGGGAGCGAAGCCGCGGGGGACAGCTAGTATATAATATTTGACAAAAATATACAATCGAATTTTCTAATTAACAAAGGAAAGTAACGATTAAGTAGTGTAAATGCCTTAATGAATGGTGCAAATTGTTGAAAGTGTTATTTCCTAATCACTAAAATTATTATTTTTTTCAGTTGATTTATTCTTATAATATGAATTAATTTATTGAGGACATAGATCATAGAATAACCAAGCTAAAGTGGCAATAGGCCGGCCATATTAGCCTTAGAATCGATGACCGTTGGGGTAGACGAGTTCTTGAGTGGAGACCGCGAATCGGCAAACGTAAGGTAGGACGCCCTCAGGCTAGGTGGAGCGACGATCTTCGCAGGGTGGCTGGTAGCAGCTAGATGAGAGTTGCCGGTGATCGATCCAAATGGCGTGCACTTGGAGAGGCCTATGTTCAGCAGTGGACTGTTATAGGCTGATGATGATGAATTAATTTATTTGTTATTTTACACTAAAACGAAAAGAGCCAGACAAACAATAACGCTACTTGAAGAACGTAGTTCGCAAGCTTACATGTCTCAGCGGCTAAATGTGAGTCGTTCAAAGGTGCAGCGGACTTGCCAACGGTATCAAGAAAATTTCGGTCTACAGAAGACCAGGTTTGAGAAGAAAGCGATGCAAAGTATCAAGAGATGAGCAGTTTTTGGTAAAACCGGCGTTATGAAATCGTAAGGCGGCTTATGTAGACATAAACTTCAGCCTCACAGAAGGAAGATCAGTGTTAGTTGTGAACGGTCAGGAGGAGGCTCTTGGCCGCCGATATCAGCAGTAGCCGCCCAGACTGGGGCTCTGAATTACTCCGTGAGCACGGAGTTGCCTGACTTCTGTTTGCTCGAAATTGATCATCATAAACTCTGGGAGTCCAGTCCTCCAGAGTAATATTTTCCGATGGAGCTAGAATAACTTTATATGGTGAGGATTGACGCTGACGAGTGCTGCAAATACCAGGGGAACGCTATGCGGAAGTGTGTTTCAACTAAATCTATACTTATATACTTATATCTATACTAATATTATGAAGCAGAAGAGTTTGTTTGTTAGTTTGTTTGGTTGAACGCGCTAATCTCAGGAACTACTGGTCCGATTTAAAAAATGTTTTCAGGGTTAGATAGCCCATTTATCGAGGAAGGCTATAGGCTATAGGTATATCATCACGCTAAGACAAAAAGGAGCGGAGCAGTAATGGAAAATGTGATGCAGACGAAGTCGCGCGGGTCAGCTAGTTATCCATAATGTGGTGTAGGCTCCGTTATGGTTTGGGCAGCAATTAATTCAATGGAGCGGACGGAGTTGTATTTCATAGAAAATTGAACACTAAATGCAGACCGGTACAAAATAGAAGTCATTATTATACATACACAACCCGCAATAATAACTCTTTGAAAAGATTCAATTTTCAAGAGAAATTTTTTTAGAGAAAGTCACACTCTTTTTAGGATTTTACCTTTTAAATTAAAAACAAAACTAAAAATAAAGAACTGATTGAAGAATGAAATTCAATATAAAAGCTTCTGAGCGGAGCAGTAATGGAAAATGTGACGCAGACGAAGTTGCGCGGGTCAGCTTGTTAATATATAATGTTCATTTTGAAATTACGCTTAAAAATTTATCAAATTTAACCTAGAATATCGCAATTAAATTGTGATTCCCAAAAAATTGAATTTTGAGTTCTTTTTAATTGAGTTTGGGACATGTCAAGATATATCATCTGAGGGTCAACTCTTCTAATTTTTTATCAACGTCGTAATCTGGCAAAAGACCTCAATTTCCCTGTATTTGAAATTTGATTGCGAACGTTGCTTAACCCTTTATTGGGCATAATATTCTGGGAATCGAAAAATAATGCGACATAAGCATAGGTATTATTGGTAGAAAATAAATTTCAGATTTTAAGGCGGTACCCTGAGCAAATAACCTTGAGCATTTTTTCCCTCAATAACAGCGCAAGAGATACAGTAGCGAATACGCTCAGAATGTTGAATAAAATCGTTATAAAATCTAATTTTGGTCGTTTGAAAAAAATACTTCTACCAAAATGTTCATAATTAAATTGCCTATCCATTAGTGTAAGTGCAAAATCAAAATAATCGTTAGTTTTCGAGAAGATGCATGTTTTCAGTAATTTTTTCTCATTTCTGTGGTTTCGTTGTTAGGAGATTACTTAATCATTATACTTAATAATAAAAAATAAAATCTACCATTTTGAAGCCAAGGTTATGTAGAAATTCAATGTATTTTTTATTAGTTGATATTTCTTTTGGATAAAGAGTAGATAGCTCCAAAAAACTGCCCAAAAAACAGCTAGCGCTGCGTTTTGCTCGGGGACGAAAAAAATGTGTTCTTTGAATGTTTAATGAGTGATTGATAAGTTTTTAAATAGCCTTTGTACAACAATGGAATACCTATCAAGAACCCATTATTTAATTAATGAGCTGAAAAATATGGTGGGAAATATATTACCTTTGCCTCAAAAAGGGTAAAATAGTGGAATCGGCACTCTGGTTTTTTTCCTCAAAGCTGGCAAACCGTCAATCTATAGAATAACGGACTTGAAATGGCTCTTTTCTGTTATCCTATAAATCTTAATCCATCAGAAAATTTACAAACATTAGTTTTTCGGCGCACCCAGAAAATCTTGTCATTTTGGTGGTTTGGTGAGAAAGTCTACATTCGCCAGCTAATATTTTATGTAAGGAATAATAAAAGCTAGAGAAACTGAAAGTTGCACTCAAAGCAAAATATTTCAAACTCAAACCATTTATTTCAAGTTTTTGAAATCTCATGGTAGGTCTAGATCGGTCAAAAAGATATACCTAGCTATTTACAAGTTCTAAATCTTTATTAAACCTTGTATTGTATAGTTTCAGACTGCTAAAATCATAATAATTTGTACACCATTTCATTGGTAGGACATAGAGCTCTACTAAAATATTTATATAAGACCAATATTGTAAAACCTGTGTTCACAAATAAAGATTGATTGATTGAAAATTTTTCACTATACCTACAATATTACAGGAAAACCGTTAAGAAGTCTGTTCTGTTGTGTTAAAAAAAATTATTTGAAAAAAATGAAATTGGTTCGGAACCCTTTGTACCCGAGTACGACTCGCACCTGGCCAGTTTTTTAGCTATGGTTACACCATTCTAGTTGTACTCCTACTTCATACTATCCTACTAATCCCATCCTACTTCTATACTAATATTATAAAGTGGTAACATTTGTTTGTAAGTTTATAAGTTTGTAAGTTTGTATGTAGGGGGTAATCTCAGGAACTACTGGTCCGATTTGAAAAATTCTTTCAGTATTAGATAGCCCATTTATCCGGAAAGGTTATAGGCTATATATCATCACGCTAAGACTAAAAGGAGCCGAGCATTAATGGAAAATGTGACGCAAACGAAGTTGCGTGGGTCAGCTAGTATGTTATAAATACGAAAGTTTGTGAGGATGGATGGATGTTTGTTACTCTTTCACGTCAGAACGCCTGAAAGGATCTATACCAAATGAATTGGTCTAGTACATTCGTAGCAAATCGGCTGTGACAGACGGACAGACAGCCAGACAACCGAGTGATCCTATCTGGGTTCCGTTTTCCCATACAGAGGTTTGGAATCAAAAGACAAGATTAAATTCTAGATTGTTTTACCAGATATGGTAATCTGTTTGCAATTACTAAAAATTTGTTAACTCGACAGAGTAATATAAAAAAAACTTAACTACTAATCTACATTAATCATTGATATTCGCGATCATTTTAGTTTCATAAACAAGTTGAAAAGTCAGTATTAAAACATAAAAGAGACTATACCTACATTTTATAAACATCAATAATACTTACAAAATTTTATATACAGCTCAATAAAGCCATAGACGTTTTCGTCTACCACCAAATAAGTGCAGTTAAAATGACCGCCACAAGCACAGGTTCATATTTGATACTGTAACAATAATAAAATTAAGTACTTTGTATGAAATACTTATGAATATATTATTTTTTAAACGATTAAATTGCATTTACCTTTTAAAACATATTTATCACTGCTGGGCGCCATTACGTTACTCACTGAAAAGGTAGCGATGTTTATCAGCTGGTTCGTCGATGGTACGTCACCTGAAATAAAAAATTCAATATGCAGAAACGCTATTTTATATCTCTTTTTACCCCATGACTTAACGTGCGAAACGAAAGGGATGGAGATCATATTGATGTGGTCACTAAGAAAATATAGATTGACAACTTTAATTTCAATTAATAATATGAATGCATTTTAACATCTAAAACTTTTACGTAAAATCGCGGTAGCAAATCGTCGTAATATAATAATTATTCTTTTATCTAGTAAATTTGATCAAAATTTGAAAAAAATACAACATATACCAGAAATGCGGGAAAATAACAAAATAATTGCACAAGAACACCCATAAAAAAAATGCCGTACGGAACTTAGATTAGTAATATGGATTCAGAATATTTGCATTGGACACAAAACGCAAATAACCAGAGATTACTTTTTTTTTCTCGGACTGAGATGATATTTATAACATACAAAATTTGACAGTGACATTCTGTCAGCGAGAACGATAGTCAAACACTTGAAAATTTCATGCACTACCGAGATGTCACTTGTTTTCTTAGATGACTGCAAAGTCAGAAAAAAATATATGTGTCCCAATCCTAAATATTTCTTACTAAGAGAATGGGAATATTTTTGGTCCTTTTCTACCATATATTAGGTTAGACCACAAACAATTGAAGAACTCCATAGATAAATTTTCATCCCGTTTGTCTATTATTAAAATCCGGCCAAGTGCGAGTCGGACTCTAACACGAAGGTTTCCGTACTATAAAAAAAACAAGTTCCTTGCATGGCAGGCCCCCTTAACTTATGATTTAATTTATTTTTTGTTGTTCTAGCGGCAATAAAAATACATACTCTGTGAAAAGAACAATGGCCAGATTTCTATAGGAGCTGGAACTCACTTTTATTTTTCATGTCCCAAAATAAGCTTCACATAGATTGGTTTGTTCTAATGTTGGAAACATCATCCCGTTTGAAAATCATTTCTAAATGGCCGCATTTATTTCTAAAAGCGTCAACTATAGTTTTGAGGTTTGAAACAAAAACTACCTTTTACGCGACTGTTGCGTAGCCTAAAAGTGTACTTAGCAATAAGCAAAGAGGGTATTTAGCGACATCATTTATGTGTTGCGATTTCTATAAAAGAATTTCCCAAAAAATAAGGCTGTCTGATCTGTAAAATAATCTGCCAAAAAAGATGCGTTATGATTGCCGGGTGCCAATCAATGGTCGGGACTTTTATTCGAAAATATTTTAGAAAGAAAAACAAAAACTAAAATAAGGATATCTTTTTTTTGTGGCCACTTAAAAAGATATTTCTTCTTAAAAAATAAAGGTATTTTTCATAAGCATATTGGGACACTATCGTTTCGTTGCCAGGTACGTTTTGGCCAACCTTCTTTAAATTGTCTACCTATTACGGTTCTTGAGATACAGCCCACTGGCAGACAGATAGACGGATGGACTGCGGAGGCTTAGTCATAGAGTTCCTTTCGTTACCTAGGAACAGAAGCTAGCTAAGAAAGCTAGCTGTAGTTAGCTAAGAACCGACAAAATTAAGGGTTGTTATTGACTACTTTTAAGTACTAGTGGCTTTGAAATTCCATAGTTTTTTTTTGTAAATTTCTATTCCCACTCTATTGCTGATGCAATGCCACTTGTCGAGAACCTCTGAACTAGTCAATTAGCTCACCATGTATCACTATATATGGTGATTTAATTGACGAGTTAGTAGTAGTGTCTCACTAGAAGCGGTAGTTCCAATTAAAGCCGCTAGGCCAAATAAGCCAGCCGCGGAAAATATAAGTCTTAGGCGGCAGGCTAGGATAAGTGCTGAGGGAAAGGTGTAAAAATAATGCCATCGCTCTGCATTTCGCCATGCTGTGCCAAACTAACTTCGCATTTGGCTTGGCTTAATTAAATTTATCACGATGAGTTATTGAATCTATGATCTTGTTCCATCTTTTCATTAAATAGTGAGAGTCAACGTACGATATAAATGAAAGACGCAAATTTTTTATGGCTTATATTATAAAGACATGTAAAATAACATATTATAAAAATTCGCATACTAAGAAACAGTTTTGTAAATAGTGAAAGTATTAAATTTAACTTTTCGTAATTTTGTCGTATTTTGCTTGTATTTGAAATATAAATACTAAGCGTGTTGTTAAAAACGTGGTCAAATAAAAAAAAATAACAAGATAAACAAAAATCATTAATACGCGCTATTAAATATAATTCTGATTAACTAACACGGTTTGAGGATATACAACAATTGCAACATTTAGATGGTTAAATCATTATAGAACACACACGACACGAAAGCAAATACATATTAATATTTATGAACATGAATATGAGTAGTTTTAGTCGTTATGACGACACTGCAGGTTCCAGGGGCATGAGTTTTTACGCCCTGGTGGGTTTTGCTGGGCGGCTTTGTTAACGGGGCCCACCACAGCCATCGGTTTTGCGCTAGTTTTCGGTTCTTGCTTTGGAGGTTTCAGGTCATGCTTTGGGGGTTTCTGTTCATGCTTTGATGATTTCATTTCTTGATTTGGACGTTGTGGATCTTGCTTTGAAGGTTTCGGTTCTTGTTTTGGCTTTTTAGGTATCAATTTCTTGCGATTTACTTTACTCTCAAGAGAGAGCTTCTTCATAGCTCTGGTAAGTTTAGCTTTGTCGTCGCGCTTCTCTCTGTTCCGCTTCTCTTTATGAGTGTTACGTTTCTTTTTATCTCTTTTCATGCTTTTGTCAGTATTCATACCTGAAAAAAAAACGAAATTAAAATAAGAACGATATTATATGTTCAATGGCAGTTCGCGGACATATTCTGATTAGATATAACCTCCTCCTTTTTGGAAAGTCGGTTAAAAATAGCTTGTAATATAGGATGTTTTATTTGCAACTGTATTTGGCCTTTTTTTTTAAAATACAGTGAATTGAAACAAAACTTTGAAAGGGATTCTTGCGTTATTTAAATCTTGTTTGCAGCATTTTGGTAGGTTTATGAAAATTAACAAAAATAAAAAAAAAACGGGGAAATAGCGGGGAATCGGTTGAATTTTTGTCCCTAAATTGGTGAATGTGACTTGGATTTTCAGAAAATTTTGTAAATTGATGTTGGCAACCCTTGTCTGCGATGGTGGATTGGCGGCCGCCACGTTCGCAAAGCCGCGTGTATCGCTGCGGGCGCAGCCAAGTTGCTTATCCGTATATGCTCTTATACAGCGCCATATGTTTGAATTCAGTGCGGGCGGCCACGCATGCGACGTTTACATGGTAATACACATCATATATTTTTTCAGTTTTATCATTCTCTTATTTTAGAGTTAAGGGGGGGGACACACATTTTACCACTTTAGAAGTGTCTCTCGCGCAAACTATTCAGTTTAGAAAAAAAATATTAGAATCCTCATTTATAAATAATTATCAAAGACCTATCCATAGATACCCCCACACGTAAGGGTTTGATATTTTTTTTTTTTTTGTTTTTCAGTTCTAAGTATGAACCGTAAAAATGTATTGTTTTTTTTTCTATACATCTACTTACCAAGTTTCAACAGCTTAGTTCTTATAGTTTCAGAGAAAAGTGGCTGTGACATATGGACGGACAGACAGAGAGATAGACATGACGAATCTATAAGGGTTCCGTTTTTGCCATTTGGCTACGGAACCCTAAAAATTGGACCGAAACATTGTATTGGCCATCATTATAGGTAGAGTAGGTACTATCTAAAAAAAGTTTGACAACCCACGTGGGTGAAAATGACTAGATAATTGAGGAGGTTAGGAACAAAAAGTGTAATTTACAGTTTTTAATTTTTTGAGTAAATTGAGAAAAAAATATTCAAGTTGATGCAATGTTTATTATTTTTTATTTACCATTTATGTATCAGTTATTGTACAAAGTTTAGTGTATTATAAGGTTAAGTTGCTTGTTTTGAAATTAGGAAAAAAAATAACACAATACATAGCAAATGACACCCTTTGATCCAGTAGCTTGTAAATGTCACTATTTGATTCAATAACTTTGTAAAATATCACCTTTAGAAACTCACTGTCTAAAAAATGTTACCTTATGAAATATTCAGTATGAAAATAAAAAATAAAAATAGATTCACACAAAACATTGTTATTTCTTATGTTACCTACATGTAATTCTGACGATTTTCTAGACTCTTCAAACGTATTTTTTAAGAATGTCACTTTTTGAATTCAAGACTTAATAATCACTGTGATTGAAAAGAAATGTATCTTTTTGTTCCGGAAGCAGCAGTTCATATCGATTATTCTATGAAACTAAGTCACTTTTTGAACAAAATCTTGGGAGTAACAGATAGAATTTAACATTTTAAGCCGATTAAAAAAAAACCGAATGGAGCAAAATACGTAAATGTCACTTTTTTGTTCCTAACCTCCTCAATAAAAATCGATACTTGTAAAATTCATCACCTTCATCTACATTTATTTATAATTTAATAATAAATCAGTAAATTTTAAACAAATAGTTTTTAAAAATGACTAATGTTTATTTCTTACTGTATTGATGCTATTTAACATTTAATAAGACATGTAATTGGCGGATTTTGTTTTTTTATAGTTCAATAACTTATTTGAGACTGCTTTAATAGGGTGTTTTGATTTATGACACAAGAATCATCAGATCCAGTGAACTTCGTGCTGACATTGATTTGTTTATTTATTTTTTTAAACCACCCCAGTTTTGAGTCGAACAAAATACCAAATAAATATTTAAATCGAACCAGCCATTTTTTCGTTTTTTCAGGGCCATCTTTGAGTTTTTTCAAAATGTACATTGTAATAGATATAAATCCCGTTATATTATACTTTCTATTAGGAAAAAGTGGGCAGGGCACATTGCTCGCAGAACTGATGCCAATGCCGATGCCGATGGGGCCGAAAAGTTCTGGAGTGGCGACCGCGTACCGGAAGATGCAACGTTAGAAGGCCTCCCACGACCTGGTGAAGGTCACGGGTAGCCAATGGATGCGAGACGCACTGGACCGGTCGTTGTGGTGACGCTTGGGGGAGGCCTATGTCCAGCAGTCTTTCGGCTGATATGATGATTATGAAAATGATGGTGAAGGAAAAATATTGGGAGGGAGATGTAATGAATATTACGCCGTTTTTATAAAATGAAATTGCATTAAACTAGCTTTTTTTATAAAGTAAAATCTGTGATGCGGTTTGTTGCAAGAAGTAGTTGGATTCGGAAACTGCGTAGTTACCTGAACGACGCAGATCCAAAATGGCTTTATGAACTAATTGAACAAAAATGGGAATTAATTTAGACGATCGAGATCATGTAAGATTGTGTAGTGTGTTTGTAATGAGTAACATGTTAAGCACTACTAACCTGCCTTTTTTATGTAAATGTTAAGACCGTAATGATTACTCCCTGGAGCCAAATGCAAAACGAGGTCTATGTCCCAGCACGCGTAAGCAAAAGATTGATCGATCTGGTGCTACGCGCATGTGCAGCTTTCTACCAACATACCGACTCCTTATTTCATAGTTTAGTAAAGGTGCATTCAGCTTGGCTTCAAATATATATCAACAAATACACGAAACAAAATCAAACGACTGAAAGGTATTCGTCATATTAATTGTTAGTTGTCATTAAATAGTTTATAGGTATTTTTTAACTGAAGCAAAGTTACTATTTTGTTTCGCACGGATTGATATCGTTTAAAACTTTGTTTCTTCTATGGAACCATTCCTTATAAGAAACAAAGTCGCATATTGTGTTTGACTGTGTGCCCGCTTAATATTTTTTTCTAAATTTCAAGATGTAGATCATGGATTTAGAAAAATACTAACTATATAAAACACAAACTTTTTTTTCTAACTAGAAAAATACTAACTTTAGACATTTTCAAGTTTAATTATAATAGAAGACTGCTTTTATTGAAATAAAAGAAATATTTTGTAGTTTTATAAAAAAATATTTATTTAACGTCTAAATTTTTGGCTGACGGTACTCTCCCAAGACATAACTTTGTTTCATTTATTTGTGGTCCCGAAGTAACACTCAAAGATAATATAGGTGTCGTCCAGGACTACAAACCAGTCCCGAAATCCCCAGGACCTTTTGACCCATACGCTTTTGACGCGTCACTTAATTTTTAAAAACTATAATATTGTTAAAATAGTTTGTAATAATAGTTTGTACAATGACATATGACACATTAAATAACAGTGCTTATTGTAAAGTCAGTGAAAAACAATTTTTTTTTCATAATTTCAAAATGTTTCATTTTTAATCCCCATATTATCTGCAAAACTATTGTCCCTAAAATTAAAAAAGCAGACCCATTAGAAGCAAACGAACATCTAAAAATCATACAATTCATCACTTTGCGTGTCACGCAGCCTTAATTAAAAAGTAGATTATTTCAGTAACCAATAAAGCGGTCAAGAGCGACACATCGGACACGCGCAGCGAGGGAGCCGTGGCATCCCGTGGCCAGGATAGTTGCCCAGGGGTATAGTTGCCACAATTTTAAGAACTCTAGTTTCACGAATGAATTACATGCCATTTTATTTATCAGTCGAGACTCCACAACCGCGACTAAGTTGACACCACTTTGCATGTGTTCGTGCGATTGCAGGGGAAGGCAAAGTGCGATCAAAGTTTTTGCGAGATAAAATTATTTTTCTCGGTGGGGCATCAATCTTATATGTAATTTATATGGATAACTATCTTTCATACTGGATAGTTATCACAAAATTTAGAGGTACACAAAAATCGCCTATACTTTGAAACTATCAAAGATTTTTTTTTCCTTTCACAAATTTAAAGATTATAAACCAAAGTACTAACCCATTTTAAAAATAAACTATTTTGCATTTTGCACTGAGAGATATAAAGTTTGTATGAATAAATATTAATTTATGCATCCATCTATTAAATTACTATTCATTCATACAAATTAAATATGAATTCAATGCAAGGTTACATTATTGAAAAGCGTGCTTTCTTTATGCTAAATCTTGGTCAATTTTCCCGTTCTCTAACTTAATGTAATTTACTGTGGTACTCGTAATTCTAAACAACTCATTTAGTCATCTAATGGAAAACTTTGTGTTTTTTCTAAGCTTTTAGTGTTACTTATTTAGACGCACCCTTAGATAAGTTTTATTGACCCATAAAACGTTTCGTTGCACCCTGTAATCTCTGTAATGCGAAACGTTACCTATCATTTGATTTTCAGAAATAAACATAATTAAATAAAAATATTCAGATTAAGATTATTAAAATATGACTTTAATAAGTCCTAGTGGGATACTAAATAAATAAATAGAGTTCAGTTAATAGTTTACTTGCGTCACACGTGGCTCCTAAACTATTCGCGTAGTTTGCAAAATAATCGACTAAAATTTAAACAGATTGTATTGATGTAATGTTTTCTTCATCTATTTTCTCTATAACTTATATGGTGCACTTAAAGAGTATTCTAATCTAATCTAATCCATCTATTATACTCTATCTATTCTAATCTAACCCTTATTTTGTATAACATTTCAAAGCCCTACTGCCCTCTCTGGAGAGGTTGGCTGCTTTACTTAGCACTCGCACAAGTTATTGTAGGCGTCCTTAGACAAAAATATCTATTCTCGTATTGGCGTGACGTCACCTGGTTATCTAATAATCGTTTTGTTTTTAATTTATTGGGCAACAAATAAAAAATATTGTGAGTTTCACATAGTCGTTTTATGACTGTTAGAAGTATATCACACGGTTTTATTTCATAGATTTGTGCTGAAGTTACCAATACATAAAATTATTGATAGTAGCAAAACTATCAAGAATTTTATGTATTGGTAACCGCCGTGATTTCTCCCGTCTCATACATTTATTTACATAACCTCTACTGACTAATTGAAGTTCATTTATTTTATACGACCTGTGCAGTCGGTTATAATTAGGAATAAAATAAATAATAAAACCTACTAACATTTTTCTTAACGTTTTAACATGTGTAAAGTTTTCTCATAATTTTCTATTGACCAAATCAGTGCAAGCGGAAATGGCGTCAATAACTCCTGCTATTGACGCCATTTCCGGTTATCCCAGAAAGAGAAAGGAAACATTTATCAAGGGGAACCATCTTGTATTCCAACCATTCAGAGCTACTACAGTCACGCTCATGAAATATTTAAAGACCGAAATCAACGTGGTGACTTAATTACTGGAACTCAGTGAGCTGCTGGACTACTTGAGTGATGGAATCATAACATTTAGCTTTGAATAAGAATAAATTCGTCTTGGAAAAACTTATCTTAGTCAGCCTAGTGAGCCCTCGTATGCTTCTGGACGGAAGCCCTACTTCGATCATCGTCTGGATATTTTGCCTCGCAAAGAACGCAATAATTCTTCTGATCCTGCTCCAGTCATAAGAATCGCATCGGGTTGCGTTTATCATCACCAAACGCAACATTCAGGTGTTGCGTCACACTTAGCATCCTACCAGAAGCCCTACTGTGAAGAAACTCAACTGTGTGTGATTTTCGTGTAGTGATTTTCCGACATTCATGACGTGTAACAAATTAGTTGTGTGTTTGTGTACTGTAACAAATTAGTTTGTTGAATTACTATTTTTAAAGCCAAAGTTAGGAATTTTATTATACATAATTTCAAAATGGGTGTTTTACAGTTTCTGTACATATATGCTAAATACAACAGCAAAAACCCAGAATTTACAATATATAACAGGGAATCGTTTACTTGCACAAACGTGATAGGCTTGACTTCAGGTGTCATGTGGAAAGGTGTAGAACTTTTTCTTGATTTCGTAGATGTTGTTTTATTCAAGATTTAATTGAATAACTCGAAATGAATGATATTATTTTGTTGTTTATGTTTATTTTCTTGTATTTCTGTCAACCGGTGTTTTTCTTGTATTTCTTTATACACTTGTATTTCATTTTAAAATATATTTAATATAGATTTAATATATGTGTAGCAATTGTTCTAGGTGTTCTTTTGTTCAACTGTCTTTATAAATTATGGTTGTTCTAACCAATGTTTTAGCAGAGATAATTATGTTTTGCCTATGGTTTTAATAAATGAAATGTAAATGAATTTTGTTTTACTCGAAGTGTACCTAATTAACTAAATCTGGTTTATACTGACTGTGATCTCTTATTATTCGTAATAATATATCACCAAAGTTTATTTCACATACTTTAAAATTCACTAATTCAAACGTACTAATCTGAAGAGGTCATCTTAATAGCTAATATTATCTAGTTAGTCAAAAAATATTACCTACCGTTTTGTCCACTTCACGTGACACGGTATGATGTCTGCCCTAAATAACCAATAGGGCGTTGTTGCCTATAGTAAGTGATGACTATATATTTCCTGTGTACTTATATTTGTAATGTTAACTTTTACTATTTTTCTGTGTGTACATAAATAAATAATTGCAATGTCATACCCAACCTGTAAATATCGCAAATTCCTTGTCTCGATCGTCACAAACGTCAGCACAACTTTTTTTTATATGTGAATAACGAGCCATTCACTTATACTATTCACATGCACACTTTTATGAAATCACTTGAGTATCCATCTGTAACATTTGTTACCTCACATTCAAAAATCAACATTCACATGTACAACAGAAATTAAAAAAATAGTCGATGGCCTCAAACCAGTTAGTCCAAATTTTAGTAACAGTCACCACTTGAAAAAGTTATCAAAACTTCAAAACACACCGAAGATGGTACTGAATAAAGATCCTTCACTTATTACTTTACGCGTAAAGTAATCAGCAGTTAAAGGTTTAAAATATTTCTATGATTTGTAAATGATTTGTACTGCACAACTGCCTGGCAGTCTGCCAATGTCGAAGTCGCTTAGGGTGCCATCAAACCCTGCAAACATAGGTGTGCTTGCAGGCGCGCAACATTTAATATCTCTTTCTCTCCTACGCGTAAAATACTGACGAGAGAAGGATAGTATTGCACAATCGAATACCCAAAGCCACCCCAATTGCTGTTCTTCTTACTATAGATATGGATGCGTTGAACACTGAACTCAGACTGCACCACAATGCGGTGCTCAGACAGTCGCTCGGCTACGAAAGCGGCATTACCTAATTATTAGGTAGCTACTTTGACCTGAAATGTGGAAGGCTGCACGCAAGCTAGAGGGACTGTGTAGCTACAGTGACGTCATAGCGTCATTCACCTTTGCGCTTGTAGCCGCAAAGATAGCAAAAGTTTTACCGATAGTATTTCTACTCCCGGGATTCACATGGGCATTTGACACACGATACAGATTCGAATTCACCAAACCTCTACCCGCATCTTCTCTCGTACTTTGAAATAAATTGCTGTGCTTCAAACTTCCCAAAATTAAGCAGATTGTTCCCTTTATTGCCATATTTCCCTATTCCTATAATTACACCATAACAATTTTAAAGAAGTCTGTTTCGTATTTAGGGTGTGTACGGGGCTACTTCCCCCACTACTCCTGTTCGTTGCATAGCTGTATCGATGTATGCAGTTACGTTCGAATGCGGGCACAGTTGGCAAGCCAGACGGCTCAGCGGTCTCGGCCGGGTGGCCGGTCAAGCTCGCTGTGCTGTTTCATAAAAAAAAACATAAACAAGTCTAGTCCGAGTCGGACCGCTTGAGTCAAAAGCGCACTTGGCCGGTTTTCATTTTGGATCGAGGCTAATGGGATAAAAAAACACTGTTTTTTAAATTGCCAACATTAGTTTGTTTCCTGTAGGTTTTTTGGTATTCTGAGCCTTCTTTTATTGAATGTAATTTTAGGAGAATAATGTCAGTCTTTATCGAAGTCAAAATCAGAGAAAACTCTGTAACCACTGTCTCATATCACAATAGAGATTTTGACTTAATAACAATATACTTTAATATTGTTATTAAGTCTGTGTGTTATGTGTGTGCGTGTGCACTGTTCTACCATGTTGGGCATACAATATTTAAAGTTTGTCAAGAATAATCTAGTTCATATTTGTACGGATTCAGATTCAGATAAATTTATTTGCTCAAACATGTGGAAACTCACATATTAATATCACACGGAAACTCACATATTAATATTACCTACATATTAATATTAACAAATGCTATGGAATATTTTTGGGTCGCAAACGCTTGAATATTCCACTAGTTCTGCCCGAGTAATAGTTTGAAATAATCTCAAGACAAACTACTTGGATGGAAACTCAACAAGTTTCATCTAATCTGTTCAGTTATTGAGGCGTGATTTGGTACCAATTATACAAACATACAGGATTTTACATTTTATTTTTATATAAGTAGCATAATGTAATGTGACAATATTTATTATTTAATTTTATAATTATTTAAGTATGAAAACATTAAATTTTACATAGACATGTAAAACCGAATCTTGGGTTAACGGTAAGTATACTATTATTGTACTTACTATTTTGACATTCTACTATATATACCGTAAACATTATAATATAATTAGTACTATTAGACAAAGGAAAAGCATTGGCATTGAAAGTTATTACTTATCTATCTGCAACATTACTTTGCTATTTAGTTCGTTCTGTTTGCCATAGATGGTGCTGAATCGTAAGTGTGCTAAACGCAATACCTTTTTCTCTCAGCATTTTCCTAATATGACAAACGAGAACTTCATAATGGTTAGAAGAAGGTTTATTTAAAATTAAATTTAAAAGGTATGTCATAAAAATAACACACTCGCGCGCGATCAGAATGGGATGCGACCTTTTGGAACTAAGACGCGCGCGGTCCGCCGGCCAGCCGTAGCGTCGGCAAAAGTTGCCAGCGAGTTTAAAAAGGCCACTTAGCAGAATCAACCAGCAATTCATACTACCCGAAACTATCAAAGGATTTGTCCATTCTCGGCTTCGCGTCGACACGATGCTCGAAAAGATACAAATAAATCAAAAATCATGTTTTGTTTTTAAACGCATATTTATTTAATAATTTTGTATCAACTTGCGCCTACGATGAGTATTTAATAAATCATTTAATTGTTTTATTCTTCGATATATATTATTTACATTACTCGACCTTCAGTTTCCAACAATTAATCGTATCTACATTCTGTAAATAATTATTTACAAATCGATTCAAATTGTTAGGTATTTAAAAGTACTTCAATTTATTCCCATTTCATTTACCTAATTTTGCCTGTGTTCCACCAAATATACTGAATGTGCACCAAAATATGTTAATTAAAATAAGTCATAACGAGCATCTATTTAACAACTGTTGCAAATTTGTAAAAATAGTAATACACCTAATTTTAAAAACAAGCATTTTTTTTTTTAGTTTTACTTCAGATAATGCACTGCAAAATGTATTTGAATCAAACACCAATTAATGTCTAATGTAGCTTTATTAATAAAAAAATGAAAACCTAACCTAACCTAACCTAACCAATTTTGTGTAACATTCAGGAATATTTGGTGCACGATCAGTATTTTTCGGGAAAGAATAAAATAGTTATTGTTACAATAGAATATTTGCAGCGCACTACAATAAAAAAGTGTTATATCTTGGTGTTAATTTGGAATTTGTTTGATTTAACATATTTTGTTGGCCTAGTAGTTTAATTATAGTAAAACAATTAAACGGGTTTAAGATCAATATTTTAGAAATGTACATACATAGATGTACCTTAAGATTTTTGGTGAACACAAAAATATTATCCTTTTTGAAGTTGAATTTAGTCCTCCTTATTCTTAAAATAATTGTTTTTATTGTTTTATTATAGCTATTATTTGTAATCACTTACATTCATTCAAACATGTTTTATCCATTTAATTGGAAAACAAAAGTATCGAAGATGGTCAATGAATTTCGATTTATAATGTACTCGTATATCTAAATATTATTATTAAAAGGAATGCAACCATGAAACTTTTCTGTATATTTACCTATGACAGATCGTAGAAATAACTAATTTACAATTAATTCTAAGTTTTTTCGCCAACGCTTCTTGTCTTGAGAACTGTCATTTTTTATTTACTTTGATAAGGTTCCATCCCTTTTTGATCGCGCGCGGATTATATCTCAATATCACACACTAGATAAGGATTTCTCTATGCATAATTAGATTTAAAACAATAGACACCGGTTAGAATTTTAAATAACTTTTGTTAAATTCTTAGGTCAGAAAGTCAATTCTCGTACTTGAATTTTGGCTAAATTTCAAATGGCAATCGCGTCTCAGCAATAATATAGGCTGGTCAACATTTAGGGAAATTATCAGCATTTTTCAGATTTAGTCTAATGCGGCCCATTAACGTTCAAATAATTTGATCAACCAGCCTGTTTTATCAAATTACTTGATCGTGTAAAAAATGGCCCGTATAAGATTTCATTAGAATGCAAATACCCATTCGCAGATTACGCTGATAGTCCACCCGACGAAAGTCAATACGGGAAATAATTCGTATATAAGTGAACTTTGGTTAAGTTGTAAATAAAAGTGCCATAAACAACATAGGTAATAAAAGAACTGATGGCTGGAGGTGAAGCTAACGGGTAAGGATGGGGTGTAAAGATTCCTTTTTGTTTTTCTTAAATAACTCGTAAATAAAATTTTCTACAAAAAATAATCTGTACACTTTTTAAATAGGATCAATATTTAAAGATATATGGAGGGAAAAAGATGGACACTTACAAAATTAAGACTTTTCCACTTCATTCTAAAAATAAAATTCCTTATTCCGAAAATTTGAACTTACATCTACACTTATTATAAAGCGGAAAGATTTGTTTGTTACGCGACGAAAATTTGCCTGCATTTGCTATCATCGTCTAGAGCTTGCTAAGTACATAAAAAAAAATATATAACAGTAGGATTCAATATGCATTCATTTGTTAATTAAAAACAAACGAAATTAAGTAAATGCAAGACTAGTAAATAATCCGTAGCAAAAGAAAATGAATGAATCAATTACTAATTAACTACGTATACTATCATCATCTAGATGCTTGATAAATTACAAAAATATGTAAAAGTATAACATTCATTCATTTGTAAATAATTCAGTAGTTTTCGTTTCTTAACACGCCTCCTTTCTCGAAACACATTACAATATTATACAGATACTGTATGAAAATAAACATTTTCTATCCTTTAGAGTGGTGATCAGACGTATCCCGGAATAGAATCACATAATATGTAGGACGATCCACGTGACCTCTTACCCCAAAACTTCGATCCCCGCCATATAAGGCTTACACTAATCGAGAAGTGGACAAGTATACAAATACGAAATAGTGTTTGTCATTTGACCCCCCGAGGGCTACAACTCAATCGCAATATCTATTTTTTTTTTTTTGTAACTGAGTGATTGAGTATCTGAGTGAGTGACTGACAGACAACGCACAGTCGAAACTACTGGACGTAGGAAGCTGAAATATGGCATGTTTGTTTCTAGAGTAAGAGAGAGGGAAAACTCACGCCCCAGCCGCCGCAACAGAAGAAGACGCCCCGGGCCTGAGGTCGGCGAGCGTTGGACGGCTCGCTGTCCGATCAGAACTAAGCCCGGATCGATGGCACCGGTTCCATGCGCGCCTCAAAGAGATGTCAGCAAAGTAGACGGGGCCCGCTAGGGCCAGTACCTGCCAGGGCTGCGGAATTTGTTCGAAACAGTCACCACGGCCTTGGGACGCAAAGGGTACATGGGTGGGTTTTAGTCAGTAAGAGTCTGACACTCCCTTCTGCTTCGCCCAATGTTGGAGAAGTCATCCCATCCATAAAAAAGTTGCATACTAGTGAACTTTTGGATTCTATTATACCACTAATGCCGCGATTGTCTTGGTACTGATTACACAGGTACAGTAGATTTTAGAACCACCACAGTTGGAACACAGTGTCACCGCCGGGAACTACACGGCTATTTGCCAAGCCATTTGTTTCTCGCTTTGTAACCCAGATACGTCAAGAAATGAGCATGGTCCTGCGAAATGCACCCAACCCCAGGACCACCCCCAATGCAAAGATCCATTAAGTTGTGTTCTGTGCGGAAATTATGGGCACCCGGCGATCTACTGCGGCTGCTCCAAAACCCCCAAACTCGCTTTTAAACTGGTTTAGCATGTCAACGCTCACCATAGCGAGGAAGTCAACCTGTGAGGATCTCATCCTCCCAACTTGCACAACAGTGTTATCCCACAGAGGGATCCGATATTTGGTAAAAAGGAAGATCTTCTGACCGGACGGTTATTGTGTCTGTTGGCAACTGCCCAGTAGTTTAAATTCGGACTGTTTTATATTATGTTTAAATCACTCGAAGAATTCGGCGAGTGGGATAGTGTAGTGATAGATTTCGCTACGTTGGTTTTTTTGGGATTAATAGCCTCAGTTAGGTGAAATCCACCACGTCGCCTCAGTTGGATGCCATCACCAGTCAAACAGTCTCATCTGCTAACACAACGGCGCTGGCGATTTGACTCGTTTACAGATCACATTGGTACTATTAGCCATGAACGACAGTTCGGGTGAAGCCCAGTTTCAGATGACCATCGCTGGAAACCCTATGATGATGTGCGAGTACACGACGAGAGGTAGGAACTGGATGGAAGCTGTTGTTACAACATGGTCAAGGTAAAGTCGAGAGTCGTATGCTACCACTATGATTATGTCAGGCTATGACAGAGCACAAGCTGTAAGGGACGGCTTTCTTCAGAGTCGTCGTAGATCTAGGCTCTACCATGTTTTCTAAGGGCTAAGCTTATGCGCACTTAGTTACTAGTAGGTTGGTTGTTGTAGGTTGTTAATTGGTGTTTCAGATCCACGTAAGCTTATCTACGAGCTTCGCTATATGAAGTCTCTCCATGTATTGAATAACCTCAAAAATTTTAGTATCAATCAAAAGAATAGTTTCGAATTACTTATTATTCAATCAAAATATCGTTTGGTCACTAAAAGGTATGAAATAAAAAAAATAAAAAACACACCTGCCATGTCCCCCCCCCCCCCCCCCCGACTGCAATAAAAAGTTATTTTTCAGTTTTAAATTTTCGGGCCAATGCTTCTTTATCATTTTTTTTGTTAATTTTGGCAGGCGTGTTTTTTAATTAGTTATTTTTTTTGTTTTTTTGTTTGATTTGAATAGTCTCCGAAACTACTGGACCGATTTGAAAAGTTCTTTCACCATTAGAACCCTACCCTACATACATTATCCCTGATAAACATAATTTAAGTAGGCTATATCATATTTTCAAAAAAATTAGCGGTCCGTAGGAAATCTAAATCTTCGATATTGTAACCCAAGGTGTGAAAAAGTAGGTACCAAAAAAAAAATCTTATATCGCGAACGCTGCGGAAACTATTGACAATAGAGCAATTAAGAGAGATAGAAAGTAATATACTACAGTTTTATAGAAGACATCAATATCTACCAAAAAAAAAATGCGACGGTATATATTATACCTATTTATGGTTAAGTCACAATGACCGCATTTGTTTAAATTAGGTATTCAATTAAACCCGGGGTTGGATAAGGTTTAATATCATGATACCAAAATCACCACTATTCCAAATGGTGATTTCTGTATTAATCCTTATCCATTCCATTTAAATGATTAAATAATTAAGTTTGATTACGTCCCATGATACCAAAATCACCACTATTCCAAATGGTGATTTCTGTATTAATCCTTATCCATTCCATTTAAATTATTAAATAATTAAGTTTGATTACGTCCCCGTAAATTAATAATTTAAATTTATTTCTCAAATCGGACCTGTCGTTTAAAAGTTACGACGGGTATAATTATAAGTAAGAAAAATGTGGTGTTTTGAGCGAACTGCCCTACGTTTAGTATATTAAAAAGCAATTTACACATTGCCCTTTTTGATATATGGTAGAGGGGTGGGGAGAGAGAGGGAGAGGAGATGAGGATGAAATACGTGGAGTATCAACTAAATCCGCTCGAACGAAGTCGCGGGTGAAGTGCTAGTAGACAACAAATACGTAGGTATACACACCGTAAAATAAATACGGTACATGATGAGAAATACAAGCTAAAAATTACAGTATAAACTTTTTATAGGTTTTCCTTTAATCTTAAAAGGCTCAAAAATTTTGGAGATTAGGTATGGTATGGTATTTTTTTTGTCAAATTTGGTAAATAACTTCAAAATTGTATATTTTAAAATTATGAAAAAATATAAAACCCTCACAATAAGCCCTTTCATTACAAACGTACCAAACCCGTCCGTTTGACATATCAAACGGAGCTGACGGCTTTTAGCTTCCACCCCCGCCCATCAGTTCTTTTAGTGTTTAAAACACCCATATGTCAAAATTCGCTTATACACGAATAATTGTCCCTATTTGGCAACTTTTGGTTTTCGTTTGGTGGACTATGGGCTCAATTTATGCTTTAGCTGATTTCTGCACGCTTCGCTCCGTCATCGTAGCTAGCTGCTACGCGCTACGTCGTAGCTAGCTGCTACGCACTACGTCGCTGTAGAGAGCTACGCAAAACATGCTAATGGCACTTGTCTCACCGCACGCCGCCCGACGAGGTAGCGACGAACTATCAACCATTTCCTCCCTCAAAAAAACCGGTCAAGAGTGAGTCGGATTCGCGCACCGAGGGTTTCGCATGATCGTATCATAAATAAGACGTGAACACTTTTAAACAGCAATAAATGCCGCAGTCTTAATTTTTTTCTGGATGGAAAATCATCAAATGACTCCTCCCGCTCTGGGTAAAGCAGGAGGGAGTGTCAGACTCCTACTGACTAAAACCCATCCGTGTTCCTCCTAATGCCCTTTGTGTTCCAGGGCCGCGGTGACTCTTTCGAACATATTCCGCAACCACTTTTAGGCTACTGTGTATATTGCTGTTTTAGATCAACACTATCTTGTGACCGCTAGTGGAAATAATGTGAGTGCCAATTCTACAAATTTTCACATTTTTCGTCTAAAGTCGAAAACCATGCAGCCCAAAAAATAAAATTGAGAATGTGCAAATAGGGCTCATTCATATGATACCCACCATGTCCAAGTAGCCCCATTTCGATTTTTAGGAAATCTTTTCAGTCGCTGTTGCAAAATACTAATTTGCAAATAAAAATAAATTTTTGTTTATTTTTTATTTGCAAATTAGTTGAGCAAACGTCATCTAAAACTATTCCAAAGGAGATGTTTTAAAAATGTAAAGTGTAAGTGTAACACATTTAAAACAGATCTCAGTTGCTCAATTTCTATAAAATGGTTATGTTTGTTGGTAAAAGACAAATAATGCAACACAACAACAAAAACCCGTCATGGCAGTAAGCTGCCATTTTGATTGATTAATGACGTTTGACTTATTTCTATTCTATGTTTTTAAATGGAAAACAAAAGCCGACTATTCTGCCAATGTCAAAAGTGGATTGGAGAAGCAAGTGTGTATATTATGAGTAAAAAAAAGAACCATAAACTGTAGGCATAAACCTATGGTTCAATTTTACTAATTTTTAAACAACTTTCGCATTCGCATGTCAGTCGCAAACTGTCATAAAAGCCTTAATTTTCATACATTTTTGACCGTTTGCGATTCAAAATTCAAAATTCAAAAGTCATTAATTTATTCAAATTAGGCTAAGGGCCAGCACTTTTTGAACGTCAAGTTTTACAAAAGACAGTCCCCCAAAACACCCGCCCGTCACCACTTCCTAGTGTTTTAGCTGTAGAGAAGAAGTGGCCAACAAACTCCCCAGCAAAACAACTGTCTGTTACGTTTTAGGAACTAGAATTTTACAACAATTAATATGCAAAGTAATTCAAAATTTCTTCTAAAATTTACATGACACAAAAAAAATAGATAAACATTATTTATCACTTGTTAGCTACTAGCACTATGACACTAAAACAAAATACTCACTTAAGCAAGTGTTGACGTATGTGGATTAAGCAAGTATAAAAAAATGACCTACATAGTCAGACAAATAAGAAATAATAAAAAATAAAATATTATATGAACACATATAACCTGTCATAAAACTACTATACTTAAACACAAAGAACATGATAATTTGTCTTGCGTCCAACACAGCGACCAACTATTCTTATCGTCTAAAATATAAATAAATAAATATAAATCATTAATAGAATAGTATGCTTTAGTATGCCATTAGGGTTCCTTTTTATCATTTTGGTACGGAACTCTGTGTAAATTCCGTGTGATTTACATAAAATTGATTGCTAACAATTCACACTGCCGGCGAAAACTATCTCTAAGAAAATATTTGCTTGGCGATCCGCCACTTCGTGGATCTGAGTGTAGGCTCACTATATCTCAGCGACAAAACTTACAGAACTATACACTTAATTATTCTCAGAGCTAAACCGCAGACGGACAGACATGGCGTGGCGTAACTATAAGGGTTTCTTACTGACTACGGAATCCGAAAACGCCGCTTTTCTACTAACTTTTAAGCAACGTTCGTATTCGCAATCCGTCAAGAATGCCTTAATTTCCATACATTTTTAACAGATTGCGACTAAAATGTGAATACGAATGAAATTTGAAAATTAGTAGAATTATTGGCACTCTGATTTCTGCAACCTGCTTACCCGCACAACGATTTGCCAGTAAACAAAACTTTACAACTCCATCGGCAATTAGAACCATATACTGAGTGCCCCTTTAAGCTTTATGTCTTCTAGTGCCGCTAAGCCTCAATTTTTTTCCAAACATAGCTAGCGAGCTTTCATTATCTCAGACTAAATCAGCTTCGCTTAAATCGTGCATGATTCAAGTGGTTGTGCGATCTGGCCTGGAAAGAAAATTGCCTATAAATGATTTACATATCGCCGTCTCTAAAGCTGATTGTAGCCCGTGTAAAGCTGTAAATAAATATGGATGAAAGAAGATTGCATGTAGATGAGATTAAAATGTTGACGAGAATGGATAAAATGAGAAAATGAGAAATAAGTATATTATAGGTAGTTAACATTTATTTCAAACTAGCTTTCTCCCACAACTTCGTTCGTTACTTTGGGCAGCATTTTTTAATTTTTTAGGATACCTGCTACATAAAGATTTTGACACTCGTAAGACGCCACGTAGTTGCCCATACTAAAAAATGTTTTTCTTTTTCTAATTACACACCTGCAACTTCAGCGTCTGTCCTTGAGCCTTGCTTAATGTTGCTACAAATGCTGCTTTCAGGAGAAACTGCACTCTTTCAAACTGAAATGGCAAATCGGTTCTTCACTTGTTCAGTGTCAAGAGAGGTACATGGCAACACCCCCCTCCACATTTGACATATTTTTGTCGTTTATCTGGCCCTACTGTCTTACTGTCGCCACCAAAATTGCGCTGTCACACAACCGTTCTCGATTGCCTATATTTATTTGTAGATCAGGATAGACTATTTTTTATCATTTATGCTATCGACTTCTTATTATCAATCAGTAGCAACCTCGAGTGACCGCAATAAGTAATAGGTTTTAAACTGTCAATAAAAAAAAGTGTGTGAGCAAAAGAGGGTGAGGACGAAATAAATGTAAAAACGTTGTGTAGTTTGCCCAACTTACCTACTTCGGAACACAACTCGATCTTTTTTTCTGAAACATGAACTTGTACAATGTAAGCTTTGTTATAAAGGATGACAATGTATATTATTTAGTTGCTTGTAAAGAGCAGCTTAAACTGTAAATAATGTTTTTCTACTTTTAGGTATATCCGGAGAGATACAGAAATGAAAAAATAAAGAATCAAGTAAGGCAAGAATTTTAGTTTATTTTAAAAACCTGGATAATATTGTTTAATTTAAGAGGCGTTCAACGGTTAAAGTTAACAAGTGTTTGTATATTATCCTTAACTCTCAAAGTAGTCACTGTTGGAATAATACTAATGTGCGAGCCGCAGTTGAACGTCGTCCGCGACTGAGTAGTATGCTTAGAGTGATGTGTGATGGTTCTCTCAGCTCGTTGTTTATTGCTGAGGCATTCAGGCCTGGAAAACATAATAAATTATAATGTAAGTTATCTGCGAAATTAATCGAATAATCAATAAACGGTATCGATATCCTACGGTATTCAAAACCTTGACATACCGTTTTATTGCCCACGCGTCTAAAGTTATGTGTTGTTGCAATCTTCAAAAATGTACACCAAAGTGGTGATTTTTTTTTAATAAAAAAAAGGAAAAATCGTGTACCCGTGAGCAAAGATTACCGTAAGTGTATGTTCCTTCTCATTTCTCGTAAGCGTCGTCAGATTTTTACACTATGGACTCATGTTGATTTTATACCTTGGAAACATACAGTATTGTCAATTTCAAATTTCATTTCAATGCTGGAAAGATCAATTATTATTCAACAAGTTCTCATGAAATAGGCTGACTAATGATGAACATAAAATATTTTAACATAATTTTCTATTGGTATTAGCTTCACCCGCGTGAACGCCAACCGTGTGAAATCAAAAAATTCAATGGCTGTTCCTGCTCCAATCTAAATATATGCACCAATGGCGCTCTTTTTAGGGTTCCGTAAAACGTCAAAAAATGGAACCCTTAGAGATTCGTCATGTCTGTCTGTCTGTCCGTCCGTATGTCACAGCCACTATTTTCCGAAACTATAAGAACTATGCTGTTGAAACTTGGTAAGTAGATGTATTCTGTGTTTAACATTTTCACACAAAAATAGAAAACAAACAATACATTATTTGGGTTCCCCATACTTAGAACTAAACCTCAAAAAAAATATTTTTCATCAAACCCCCATACGTGTGGATGGTATGAACTTTTCAAACTCTGTCTTTATGTACAGAACGCAAAATGTATCGTACAAAAATATTTTCATCATACTATTGTGATGCAAATAAAGTAAATCTTCACTCTGTTGAAGTGAGTACGTACCTGGATTTATACGCTGACAGACTCAGTTCATGTGCAAGCTGCAGTTAATGTCACCTTCAAGTGTGTAGTGAGTAGTGTGGTCAGGGGGGAAGTGGCTCACGGTCATGGTTCATTAGTTCACACTGCAGTGCTGCGGCATTCAGGACTGGAAATCGAAAAAGAAAATGTTACTACGCAATATACGTTGTGTTTTTCTAGCCTTGTGGTCAGTTTTTAAATATTATTCTTGTTTATAACATTTGGAGAGGCTTTTACTATGTGACTTAAATTCAGGTCCTTAGTACCCAAATTTATCTTGGGATTTTCTCTGTTTGTGTTGGTCAAAGGTTGGAACGCACACTTTCCACTAGATGAGACACTGTTATGCAGTTGACACTGACAATGTAGTGACAGACTTCGGGAATGTAACATTGGGGTAATATTGTGGCCAATAGTCATTTTAAACTCGATATGCAACGCATCAATTGTAAACTTTTAATAAACATTGGCCAATTACAAAACTCTAAAAAAATATCAGCTGTTTTATACATTTTCATCAGCGAGTTTTCAGCGTTGTCTCAAAGTAGATATTGTAAATGATCAGGTGTTCTTTCACATCCTAAGAGGTTGTAAGTGTTTTACATATAACCATGTATATTAGTCGATGATGTAATTGATACTGGAGTAAAATATTAATCTCACGCCAGCGCCACGTACCGGTCAATGGTTTAGAATACTGAATTCTGATTGTTGGTTGCGGTCGATCAATGAAGATGAATAGAAACCGTCGCGTGTCTCACTAACTTCTTTTACTTCTTTTACATTCAACCTTTTTCCGCATGTTAGAAATGGGTCAGTCGTCGCAGGAAATTGCACAGTCCTGACTTTTTGGCATACCTACATGCGACATGGCAGAAGTGTATTCCCAATTTTTCAACATCAAAAGACTAAAGGGTTAGCCCCTTTAGTCTTTTACTATAGAAACAGCTCTTTGAAATAGGCCCAACGGACAGCCCACTCTGCAGGTGTAGGTGCTGCTTTTTTGCCGAAGAATCAGCCGCTTCATTCTGGAATGCAAAGCCGTGGCTACTCAACCTGAACTAATCCTCGGAACGGTGAAGTCGCTCCGCGAAGCTTTAGAAACTCTGTACTTCTGGGTGGAGTACGCGTATGTAGTTACGCACAACGGGCTGAAGGGAAGTCTAAGGCTAAGAACTCACGGAGCGACTTTCACCCGCGTCCGCCGCGGTTGCGGGCCCGCAGCTTCTTTAAAATTCAGATATATATGTAAGATATTAAAGCACAACGCACGACGCGTTTTACGCCCGCGGTGTGCGCGGTTGTTTGCGGTTCCCGCTGCACCGGCGGGCAACTAATAGAATCGCGCGGGCCGCGGTCACCCGCAGCCCCGGCGGGTGGCGTCGGCGTAACCGCGCAAATATACGGTCTCGTGAGTTTAGAAATAAAACCGCAGTTCCACCAACGCGGCGGTCGCGGGTGAAAATCGCTCCGTGATTTCTTAGCCTAAGTAAAAACAAAAAAAAAATGGAGTCGCTGCTCTACTTTCTACCTCTAGTCATCTTCCAGAATAAGAATAACGTCTGGCTGTGGGGACAAAGTTTGCCCACTTGCTTGAAACTGTACAACATAAATATAGCTTTGTTATAAACGACAGCAGAGTTTTTCTGGTTGCTTGTTACGATCAACTTAAAGTTCAAAGAGTTTTCTTCTTCTTTCAGGTATATCCGGAGAGATAGGGAAATGGAAAATTAAAGAATCAAGTAAGTCAATGAATTTTTGCTATTTTTACTAGCTCAACTGGCAAACGTTGTTTTGGTCAAACCGTTTCGAAGGAGTGCGAAACAAACACTGTGACACGAGTTTTTTTATATATCATAAGATTTTTCTGGCGAGGAGCTCGTGGCTAAATAATAACAGCCACACAGATCGATCTTCAAGGTTAAGCAACGCTTGCCGAGGTTGGTCTGTGGATGGGTGACCATCTTAACATACCGAGTTTCCTCCGTGCCTCGAAAAGCACGTTAAGCTGTTGGTCCCAGCTGTCATTTGGAGATCTTTGGCAGTCGTTACGGATAGTCAGAAGTCAGAAAATCTGACACCAGTCTTGCCAAGGAGTACCTACCGTGTTACCCAGTTAATGGGTTGTGGAGGTCTGGTAGGCAGCCGATCCACGTAGAATACTGGTATTCAGCTGAATCCGGTTTGACTGGAAGCCGACCCCAGTATAGTTCGGAAAAAGGCTAGGCAGATGATGATAAGATGTTACTGGCGCGCTGTAGATGAAGAAATGTTCAGCAGCAGTATTTACTCTGTGAAATAAGTAGGTGCGTACCTACTGTTTGCCACAAGGATTGCTTTAGCGTGTAGCTGCAGTTAACCGTCATCTGCTAGTGAGCAGTGTGCTTGGAAGAGTGATGGGTGATGGTTCTCTCAGCTCACTGTTTACTGCTGAGGCATTCCGGCCTGGAAAAAATATTAATAAAAATATTACTTATCACGATATGCATTGGATAATAATAAATAAACACAAAAAGAATTAGCGTATGACAGTGATGTGTGTCATACGCTATATTATGCCATACGGGTTACCTTGACACCTAGTTCTACATGTTTTGAATAATTTTTTAGGTTTTAATTAAAATAAAACAACTCGATGTTATTGAAAACAACATAAACGCGTTAGCATCACTGTTATCATTGGTTTATATTATTTTCATCGAAATCAAATCGTTGAGCCGAGTGCCAAGTTACTAATTGTGCGCGAGCGTTTGTGTTTATTTCCAACGCGTAACGATATCCCACGATAACGAGGGCCTTTACATAACATGTTATGTAAAGGGACGCTCGGGGGCAGGGCGTTCGGAGTGCGATGCCGGCTTGGCCAGTATTTCAAGCTAATGCGTGTAAAATTACTTCTTCGGAAACGTTCTCATACAACGCCATATGTTTGAATGAAGTGTGAGCCGCGTCGCCACACCCACACACAACATGTTGTATTAAGCATTCATACCCGACGCGTCTAAGTATTCGTTTACGGGGACGCTCGGGGGCAGGGCGTTCGGAGTGCGATGCCGGCTTCGCCAGTATTTCAAGCTAATGCGTGTAAAATTGCTTCTCCGGAAACGTTCTCATACAACGCCATATGTTTGAATGAAGTGTGAGCCGCGTCGCCACACCCACACACAACGCTCGACGCCCGACGTCTCCGTTAACGAGCACTTTAGCAAAAACACACAATATTGTTAATAATGTTTATATTATTTTCCATTGTTTATTACCTCTTTCCATCTTAATAGCTTGCAGCTAGCACATGTTAAGACCATGTTCTGGTTTCAGAATTAAATACTTTTTCCGCGGGAGTATTATTACTATGGGATAATTTTCCACTTCTAGGTTAGCAGACGAAGCCACTGGCAGAAGGTAGTTATTTATACGAAACTAAATTGTAAGAACGTTCACATAACTATATTTACGTTGGAGACAATTAACTATTTGAACTTTCAAAAAAAGATAATATGCTAATTGAATGACAGATACTTACATCTCTGACTGAATGAAGCACTGTTATACAGTCCGTCGTCCCAGATGATCAGTTCACTGTGTAGCAACACAGAAACATTGAGTGTGCGACATCGACGTCTTCAATGACCATTACTGCACACACCTGTAATGCACCGAAAGAAATCTTCGCTAATATTATTCACACTTACTGCATAACTAGGTTCACCATTATTTATATTCATGAGTGTACAGTTTGTATTTATTTAAACATGAATGTTTGTTACTTTTATTTATATTAATGCAATAAGTTTATATGCATCAACGTTTTCAAAAAGTAATGCTTTCGCGCCACTTAAAACACAAGGAGTATAATTATGTACTGTCTTGTGCCTGCTTTAAAGGCGCTAATAATCTCAACGATCGCAATTATTTTACGCAAATATTTTAAGTTTCATTGGCGCGAATGAGATAGTGTGAGAATGTGGGAAACTATACCTTATTTTAAGGTCAGAAAACGTTTTAAAAAATCTGCTTTTTTAAATAATTTTTTGGATTTTTAAAATGTTTGTCAAAGTTTTAAAAAGTTTGTTGAGACAAATAATTATTTGAACTTTCAGAAAAAAGACATAAATGCTATTTGAAAAACAGATACTTACATACTGACTGAAAGAAGTACTGTTATACAGTCGTCTTCAATGACCATTACTGCACACACCTGTAATGCACCGAAATAATTCTTCGTTAAATATTATTCACATTACTGCTTAACTAGGTTCACCATTATTGGTATTCATGAGTGAATAACAGTACAGTTTGTATTTATTTAAATATGAATGTTTGTTACTTTTATTTGTATTAATGCAATAAGTTCATATGCATCAACGTTTTCAAAATGTTATGCTTTCGCGCGCCAATTACAACACAAGGAGTATTATTATATACTGTCTTGTGTCTGCTTTAAAGGCGCTAATAATCTCAACGATCGCAATTATTTCCGAAGTTTCATTGGTGCGATTGAGATAGTGAGAGTATTTATAATATGCACAAGTGAAAATGAGGAAACTCTACCTTATTTTATGGACGGAAAACATATGTATTTTTATTTTTTGTATTTTCTTTTTATTATTTTAAAAGTTTGTTCACAAATTATAGTCCAATGTTAACAAAACAGTAACTTTATTGAAATGAATAAAAAAAGAACAGATACTTGCTAAAACCACATGTTTATTTTCAATAGAGGTTAGATTTTATCAACTATTTTTATTTTATGAGGATGGCTACTTACTTCCGATCATTTTAGAGTTTGTTTAATTGCGATAGATCATTTAGTTGAAAAGTTATTCTCTGGTTTACATTGGGCTATCATTTGATCAAACTTTTTTTTAAATCCACAAAGTATTCAAAAATATATTACAATTTTTTTAATACGTTTTCCGTCGACAAAATGAGGTACCTATAGTATCCCACATTTTCGTATGTGCACAATATAAATACTCACACTGTGTTATGACAACTTGACAGCAACAAGCAAAGTGAATAGTTATATTTCCTTCATTAGTCATTCATTATTCAATTGTTGGTACTAGCCAGCTGTTGAACTTTTTCCGATAGTAATCATAGAGGACTGGCAGTTGATGGTTCTTATAGTTAATAAAAGCGACATTTGGGGCCGAAAATCAAGACAAGATTTTTTTTTTTTTTGAACTGTGGGTGGTACAACAAGCTTGTGTCTTAATTTAAACTGCTGCACGAGTCGATCTTCAAGCAACGCTTACCAAAGTCGTTCTGAGGGTTGGTGACCTTTTAACACGCCGAGATTTATCCGTACCTCTGAAAGCACTTTAAGCCTTGTTCCCGACTGTCATTTGGAGATCTATGGCAGTCGTCACGGATTGTTAGAATGCTATCATGGGGAAACCTAAACCTGAAGGCGCTTGAACGTTTGAGCATTAGACCTGCATGCCTCTACTTAACGTTAAAACACTGTGGTTTCCATTTGGTCATTTAATGGCGGTTCAGTGGGTCAATCACTAGCGGTTGCATGTAAAAACTGGAAAACCTTGGGAAAACCGGCCAGCCGCGCGGTCAACTGCTAGGCTGTTCAACCGCTCACTAGCAGTTGGACCGCCCTTGCGGCTGACGGCTAGTGCGTACTCAGGCTTAGTAGAATTGATCAGCTTGAGACTAATAACTTTTACCTGAGGAATAAAAATAGCCATCTGACAGCTTTTGCACGGAAAATATGTCAATATGTCGCATTTATTCTTCCAGTAAAGTTTATCTGACTATTAAAAAATCAGCCCTAAGATTGATATACAATCAAACATAAATATTAAGAAAATGAAATGGCTTGCATGATAAATAAATTATGAAATACGATTTTTAGGGTTCCGTAGCCAAATGGCAAAAAACGGAGCCATTATAGATTCGTCAGGTCTATCCGTCTGTCTGTCTGTCTGTCTGTCTATCTGTCCGTCCGTATGTCACAGCCACTTTTCTACTATTTACACTTTACTAACTATGCTGTTGAAGTTTGGTAAGTAGATGTATTACGTGAACCGCATAAAGATTTTCACACAAAAATAGAAAAATATCAATAAATTTTGGGGGTCCCCATACTTAGAACTAAAACTCAATTTTTTTTTTCATCGTACCTGTACGTGTGGGATATCTATGGATAGGTCCTCAAAAATGATATGAAAAGGTTTTTAAGATATTTTTTTTCTAAACTGAATAGTTAGCGCGAGAGACACGTCTAAAGTGGTAAAATGTGTCCCCCCCCCCTTAACTTCTAAAATAAGAGAGTGATACACCTAAAAAAAATATATGATGTAGGTACATTACCATGTATACTACCAGCGAAAATTGGTTTGAACGAGATCTAGTCAGTAGTTATTTTTAATACGTCATAAATCGTAAATCGCAACTTCTGCTTACGGAACCCTCAGTGCGCGAGTCCGTCTCACACTTGATTGGTTTTTTTGTTTAAAAATCACTGTAAATGGTTTTTTTTTTCCTTTTGGGGCGGTTCAGTAATTTTGCACAAAAAGTATTTATTTTGTTCAGTAACAGATATCTTAGGATTTTTCAAAATAAAAAAGATCCATAATTGACTCTTTAATAACAGACGGAAACAGAAGGTGTAGAGTAAAACTACTATAAAAAAACTCATCCAAGGGCGAGCCTGACTCTTGTACGAATGGTTCAGTAAAATCCATTTGTGAGTGGATGAAGAATTGCTTCTTTATATTTTGGCTAAACAAATACCTACTCAAGCTCACATAATAATATCTTTGTGCTAGCCATCGAAATGAAAAAAAAAAAACATATTCTTGCTCTCGTTCTTGCTCGAATAAATACTCAATTCTGTCGGACTCAGTAAGAAATGGCAACGAACACGTTTGAACGCTTTCCACGTTTCTGCTCTTCATCATTAGACCCTTGTTATCAACTATGCATAATAGCCATCGGGACACTTCTTATAAGCTCAAACACACACTCATACTACTAAGAATGGATGTAAAATAACTTTTCGAGACTTCGTCAACTGAAGACATACTCAAGGTCAAGTATTTATACGTTTTCATCAAAATCGAGGAAGAAAATAAAAATATTTGCTCTACTTTAGATGACAGAATAAAAATAATAGGTCTCAACTCTGTCGGACTCTGGTTCAGAAATTACTATTCGTCATTGTATGATTGGAAATATTTTTAATGGTTTTGGAGATACAAGCAAAAAACTGAAAAAAGATAACTTTTTCCCCTTCCCCACCACCGACTCATCTCCCACCCTCAGGCACTTTAAGTATAATTATCTGGACACCTCAAAGAACTTTCAAAACTAGTAACACGAATTATTCGCTCTGATCGACGTCAATTGAGCTAATTTTAAAAAGTAGATAGTTTCATGGAAATCTTTCTTCCTATACAAAAATGTGCTAACTGTGGCAGAGAACACAACTATAGCGCGATTCACAAAAGTTCGTGTACCTACCTTAAAATGTTTTTTTACCATCTACTGGTTCAGTGAGACACACACTTTGGTAAAATAGACGTATGTAATACTTTATTTTTAAAACCGCAATAGCTCAAATTCAATGTTCTAACAAAATATATTATGCATAGTAACGTACCAACAAATACCTTTAGGTAATTTCTAAAACATCATTTGTAAGTGAAATCTCAACGCACAGCCGAAAGTACTGACCGTTGAAAGCTGAAATTTGGCATGAAGCTTCCTACCACTCCATAGGGGTGCACTATGAGAGGATTTTCCGAAATTCCTATGGGAACGGGAAAAACGGTATATGCGCGTACAAAATCGCAGGCGAAAGCTAGTATAGGGTGGACCTTATTCCTAAGAAATAAAAATATTTAATTTCGTGGGGCACCACGTAATTTGATTGTATACCATTAGAAACTATTTTTAATTTTTTTTGGAATTTTTTAAATGACATTTAGGTGTCGCCAAAGTATGAATTTTAAATAAAAACTCAAAATCTGTATTTATGGGATTCCTTTATTAATACAGTTTTCCAAAAATTAATAACTTTGCAAGACGCCGCGCACGGTCGAAAATTCACGAATCCTTTTATTTTATTAATGTTTGTAGAAAAACGCAATACGTTACCGATGGATGGCAATCTTGATTGTACAGAAGAGTAGTCAAGGGGAGGAGGAGATAAGGAACAATGGAACAATTGTCCTTGCGAGTTTCACACTTGCTCCTAAAAAGTGATATAAACACTAAAATGAAACATTAGTGAAACCATCATTTAAGCCGTCCTTCAAAGCTTTTTGTAAAAACTTATATTCATATTATGCATATTACAATCAAATAAAAAGTGCCCCGGGGATAATTCAAAAGTCGAAAAATAAGGACCAACTTTATACACCTTAACTACCTGCTGTATAACATAATCTTTGGACTGGGGGGATACCCTCGAAAAATGAGGCTACTTTGCAGTCATAGGGAGAATCGTTTTCAACTGACAGCCGTCAAATCATAAAAAAAACACTGATAAAAATGTTATGGCTGAACAGCTGGCTGGTAGGTGGGAAACAAAATAGTCGGGAAAGCGGCACTCCGATCTTCATTTGTTTTTTTTTTTTCGAGCTTTGTTCATACTTTCGTATAGCAGGGATTTGTTTTAACACAATGAGTTCAACAGATTCAGGTTCGTGTTTTTATGTTTACTTTCCTTGTATTCGTAACGAAAATCAGTGTTCACGTCGGGTAAAAGACTCATTTAGTCCCTCGAACTATTGGCGCCCTCGCAACGCTCGGGCGCCAAACGCCGCGTCTCGGGACTTGATCAGTTACTTTCACCCCTGGATAATAATGTACTAATACACTTGATTAAATACCAGTGTCATCTTTTCCACAGAAACTTGTCTTTGGGAAACATTATTTTATCAATTTTATATAATATGTAAGACGAGAGCTGAGTTGAAGCATCACCACACATCTTTGGTGGTAACGCAATCCTAAAGATGCTGACACGTTGTAACTTATAAGGAATATTCTAAGCGAATATTAATTACAAATTGTACCTACAATTTTACAATGTTCTCACAAAAAAATGAGCATTTGCTCAAACCCATAGATCTACAGTTGGAGATAATTTCTCTTCTTTATTAATCAGAACGCAAGCTAGTGTGTTGCGGTGTTTTAATTGTCCTGCCCATGTCCTACCACTACAATACACTACATGGCAGCGTTTTCAACAAATTTTAAAGAACAGAGAACTGGCGACGCTGCAACCGTGTATTACACAAACCATTTCGAGCTACTTTTGTGCCCTACACAACTCGACACCCATTTAAACCTACAACGCAGTTTAGATGTACTGATAGCGATCAGTTTCATTGGTGATATCCGTTATAATTGTGACACTCAAAGCACTGCTGAACACTTCAATTCACTTTAATTCGTAGTTAAAAATCGCTTCCGAAGTTATCGCTTGTATTACTAACTCAATACTGACTTTAGTCGCCGGATGTCGGATACCGACTATTATTTCTAGTACCTTTTAATATGGATATACCTGGAAAGTTCAGGTACATACTGGTCCCGACTGATCAGTTGTCTAAACATTGATAATTTTCTAGCATATAGAGTCTAGAAACATCTTGACTCCAATAATTCTGCTACTCGATATTAGATGGCGCTAGCCGTGTGTGTTTATGTACCCAGCAATAATTCTGGCACATTACGTTACGACACAAACGTTGTTTATTAAGCAACTTAAAATAATACATATCTATATAATTTAAAGCAGATCAACCCATTATGTGTGTTCACAATTTGTTCATAGTTATGCATCAGTTGGATTTTTCAAAAAAAAATGTTATCTTTTGAATTAAGATTGAAAAAGAAAGAGGCCTATGAATTACCACGAATGAAACCTTTACCATTACTCCAACTTTTTTTTTCATTTTAATTGTAAGAATAGAGCGGAAACTTCAAAACTACGCAAACAATTTCGTTATCTTGGGATCATCCAGGTCTGAATGTATTTATGCGGAATAAATCATTAAGTTTGATTGGACCTGTCAATTCAGTGCAAGCATGTGTCATAAATTATGTGGCTCAACTGACGAACAATATTAAAGAACGGACATTTGGGTAGTCCGTAAAACGTAATCAAACTTCCAGAAAATATTGAATTACACCTACTGAAAATATAACCCGCATTTACAGTAATTAAAGTATCGTAAAATAATACATATTATGCGGACATAATAATATGATTGAGTTTCTACTTTAGAAATAGATAAAGGTTAATATTAAAAAATAACATTTAATAATTTTGACAGAATAAGTTACAACATTCTTCTTATCATGATAATTGTATTTTTTCTGACCGCTTCATCATGTATTCCAAGTGTTTCGTTTTTGACCATTGCAGCAATAAGAGCAACTTGGGATGATTTAATCTCTATCTTGATGATTTCAATGAATACCCCACAACAGACTGTCTTGCTATTAACCGATTTTCATTTTGGCCTCAACAGTTTGTGATGTCCGCTGATATAACGAAGTGTAGTTCTCTTCACTCTTCAACGGCTACCGAAGATTGGTGCAAATCTACCGATCACTGAGAGCCCGGTTCTACAGGGTGTACATAGTCCATTTACATTCCCTGTGATCTGAGCTCGAAGCGAAAGGCGAATAAAATGTCGAATGATGCGTGCAGTGTCAGCTCTATAGTGCAGTAGCGTAAAAATATGACACATCTAGCGTAAGTGCTGGTAAGAGTTTGTAGATAGTTTCTCTTACAACTGGTTAGAACATCACTAGGCCTGATCTGTTAAATTAAGGTTGGGTGCTGTGAACTTGCTATGATCTAGGAGACATAGTCAGATTTGAGAGTAAGGCTAATAACGGCCGTTTTCAATATAATATCTTTGTGGATAGACTATACTAAATTCTTAATAGCGATCTATCTAGCTATCCTCGAAAACAAAATGTGTCTTTCCATCCGTAGACTGCGTTTCACAATTGAAGATAAACTATTTGCTAGGTGTGTCAGACGAAAAGCTTGCTTTTTCTTTCTGTCTTATTTTTATCCCTGATTTTCAAAAAACCTTTACAGTTAATACATATTAAGATAGCTAAAACAGTAAGTAATCTACAATATAATATAACAATAACACAATCCATAACAGTAAAGAATAAAAAAATCCAAGAACATAATCTTACAAAGTTCCGATGAGACAAATACATAATTATTCACATTACATTTTTCCTCAAATTTCTAAAGATAGATTATGTCTTTTCGATTCGATTCTTTTTATATGGTTTTTATGTATAAACTTTTCATTTGACACTAATTTTGTTACAATATCTTCATAAACAAGAATCACATTTTCAAATTACGTAATTATTAACACTTACAATTCTCTTGAGACCTATGAAAATTCGGTGCTACGAGTATTATTTAAGCCATTTAACTCATACAAGCTGAAAAATGGAGAGCTTGCAGCTCGTCACCAATCAATTAGGCCCACGCTTTAAAAAATGTAGGTACTTAAAAACATTTCCATAAAAAAAATCACATTTCTTACTTTCGTAATTATTTACACTAGAAAATTCTCTTGTAAACTATTAAAATTCGGTGCTATTAACTAAGCAATTTCTCTCAAACAGGCTGACAAATAGAGAGCTTGCATGTCGTTTGCAATCAATGTGGCCCAAGCTTTAAAGCCACGCGAATTTTAGACAACATACTGTAAGACTTTTTAATCCAAGTAACTTTTTAGGTGAAATTTTACTGGAGGAGCTATGCCATGACCAATGAACCGGTTCTGATGTATTTATGTAAAGAAATATATCAGATCTTGGAGAAGGACAAAGAATAGGTACTTTTTATTGCAATAGTACGCGAGGCCTCAGGTTAATTTCTGAAATAAACGCGGGCGACGCTGCAGAGAGCTCGTACGTACATTACTAATTTATTTATTTATATTGAACTAGAATGACGAATAAATTATAACTTCTATTTAATCAAGAATCGCTGTTAAATCACATGGTGCACTCTAGTGCGCAGTGGCTCTATCACTCTATTCTAGCTAACTGACGATCTTGTATTTACGTCGCTCAGGATTGTTTCTGGTTTTGATAGTTATTAATTTTCATAATTAATAAGAAATGCGATTACACTCACAATTTGCACTGCTTGAGGTATTGCTGTGGTTTTCATTCGACATATTGAGTTCGCTGTAGCAGCACACAAACACCAACGCGTGACATCAGCAAATTCAAAAGCCGTTCCTGCTTCAATCTGTAATCCACCAAAAGCGTTATTTTTGTAAATATTATCAACAGTTACTGCTTCAGTGGTCTCATCATTATTATAAAAGCGCTTCAGTACACAGTATGTACGATAAATGATTCCCAAATTTTGAACATGTTACCGGCAATCTGTATAATCCGGTTATCTATAAAATATCTAGATATTGTATAGAATAACTGAAACATTCAGGTAATGTACAAAATATTAGTCATTTATATACCTTGCCTAAGTATTTTATACAATACCGAATACGCAGCCGGCAATATATGTGAAAAACAGGCAGGGAAAGGGTAGACGGGCGGCATTGAGGCTACGTTCACTCGAAGACAAAAATTTCTTAGCCGAATCAGATAATTAATATTATTATAATTTATATGAATGAGTTCACACGGTTTTAAGAACCGACAAATAACTAGAACGGGCAAAACTTAAGATCCGATTGTGCGATTACAATGGGATTCGGTCACACAACAAATAACCGAATAAGGTTTAGTTGCAATAGCATTACAATACATGCGTTTACACGAGCTCTGAGATCTACTCTCTAAGCTCGAAGTCCGCAGTCAGAGAGTAGCCCCCCAGATTCCATGTTAGACACGACAAGATGGGTCGCGGAAGCGTGGATTGAAATTCTTCACAATTGATTGCGTATTCACACGGTGACGCGCCATTCAGAGTTTTTTTTTTTTTCAGAAAATTCAAACCAAATGCCGTATGAACAGATTATTCAGTTCTTTCGTTTACGGTAAAAATTAGAGACGCCAAATCGTGTCTTCGTGTGTATAGCGTAACGTGACGAAAATAAGTCTATCGTAGAATAAGACATTTCATGAAATGTCAACCTCAAACCTAAGCTCGATCTGCCCGGCATGTTACTTAGACTGCAAATTAAACTCCATCCTGAAGACCATAGCGGGAAAGTACGAGACTCCTTTGTTAGGGGATGTTGTTCGGAGATGTATCTCGAACAACATCCTTGTTTCTAAATAGATTACAAATAAGTTTACTAACATAGGAATAAGTTATCTTTTTGTTTACTAACCCATATGGATGTTGCTTATCCGAATTAAAGATTGTTTTTATTTTATTGCATTATTTTAAACGGCTGATGAAGCTACATAGTTGGTTGCGACATATACTCTTACATTTATATATAATAAACAGGCCAAAATATTTATTTTACACATTGCCAGTGGACCATACAATGTGATCTAAACAATGCCTGGGAATTGTATACATAACCTAGGTAAAGTATAAAATCGACAAGAATATACGTAAATTGTCTCTAGATGCTTCAGGTATACACATTACAAACACCTATACATTACCTAGATACTATACAGAATACCCGAGTTATACAGATTGCGATAATACTCTTAAGACACCATTTTTTCCGAGCTCGGGGTTCATGACACTAAAAACAGCCGATTTATTAATTAAAAAATCATTTCCGAAGTTATTGCTAGTATTGCCAACTCAATACTGAGTTGAGTCGCCAGATGTTGGCTACCGAAAATTATTTCTAGTACATTCTAATATAGAAATATCTGGAAAGTTTAGGTACATACCGGTCCCGATTGGTCAATTGTCGAAACATTGAGAATTTTCTAGCATAGAAAAGTCGAGAAACATCTTGACTCCAATAATTCTGCTACTCGATATTAAATGGCGCTATCCGTGTGTGTTTATGTACCCAGCAATATTCTGGCGCGTTACGTTACGATACAAACGTTGTTTACTAAGCTACTTAAAATAATACCTGTCTATATAATTGAAAGCCTTTCAGCCCATTAAGTGTGTTTACAATTTCTTCATAATAATGCAACAGTTGGATTTTTTGAAAAAATTGTTGTCATTTGAATAAACATTGGAAAGGAAATTGTAAAAAGTGGCCTATGAATCACTACGTGTTGAACCTTACCATAACTCCTAGTTTTTTTTTTAATTATTAGAATATACCGGACATTTCATAACTACGCAAACAATTTCGTTATCTTGGGATCATCCAGGTTTGAATGTATTTATGCAGAATAAATCATTAAGTTTGATTGGACCTGTCAATTCAGTGCAAGCATGTGTCATAAATTATGTGGCTCAACTGACGAACAATATTAAAGAACGGACATTTGGGTAGTCCGTAAAACGTAATCAAACTTCCAGAAAATATTGAATTATAGCTACTGAAAATATAACCCGCATTTACAGTAATTAAAGTATCGTAAAATAATACATATTTTGCGGACATATGATTGAGTTTCTACTTTAGAAATAGATAAAGGTTAATATTAAATAATAATATTTAATAATTTTGACAGAATAAGTTACATGATTCTTCTTATCACGATAATTGTATTTCTTCTAACCGCTTCATCATGTATTCCAAGTGTTTCGTTTTTGACCATTGCAGCAATAAGCTGATGAAGCGTCAATGCCTTTTCAATATGAATAATAAAATAACAATAATTTAGGATTTCTCCATTTAAAAGAATATGTTAGAATTTCGAATTAAATATTTTAACTTCTCAATTGATGAATCCTCGCACTGCCTTTATTGATGCAGCGCCCATATATTGGAAGCTTTCTTGAGTGTTCTCGCAAGGGCCTAAAGATGGCATTAGCGAGTGCTGTCAGTCTTCTGGAAGCGATTGAATATGTCGGTCAGAGCGTGCCTCAACGCTCCGCTACAAAAATTCCTTTTTTGATGAAAACTGGACGATATTCGTAAAATAAATGGACCTGTATCTATGCTTTTATTGAGAACTATAGTGCAGTGTTGATTTTTGGAGTTTCAACCATCCCACCGGTGGATTTAAGAAGATTTGGCTCGCCGGCCGGTAGCCCAAGTGATCACACGCGGATGAACGAGACACATCTCCATGGGTCTGAGTGGGATCTCTGGATTGCCAAGGTAAGTGGGCATATTTTGCTGCTAATAATTCTCTGGGATGGGTTTGTCGAGGATTCATCAATAAGGAAATTTAATTATTTTGAGGTCCGCCATTACACATAAAACTTAGGTTCTGAAACCCGCTCAAAGGTGTAGGCTATTTACACGCCACACCAAGCAACTTGGGATGATTTAATCTCTATTTTGATGATTTCAATGAATACAACAGACTGTCTTGCTATTAACCGATTTTCATTTTGGCCTCAACAGTTTGTGATGTCCGCTGAAATAACGAAGTGTAGTTCTCTTCACTCTTCAACGGCTACCGCAGATTGGTGCAAATCTGCCGATCACTGAGAGCCCGGTTCTACAGGGTGTACATAGTCCATTTACATTCCCTGTGATCTGAGCTCGAAGCGAAAGGCAAATAAAATGTCGATTGATGCGTGCAGTGTCAGCTCTATAGTGCAGTAGCGTAAAAATATGACACATCTAGCGTAAGTGCTGGTAAGAGTTTGTAAATAGTTTCTTTTATAGCTGGTTAGAACATCACTAGGCCTGATCTGTTAAATTAAGGTTGGGTGCTGTGAACTTGCTATGATCTAGGAGACATAGTCAGATTTGAGAGAAAGACTAATAACGGCCGTTTTCAATATAATATGTTTGTGGATAGACTATACTACCTTTTTTATAGCGATCTATCTAGCTATCCTCGTAAACAAAATGTGTCTTTCCATCCGTAGGCTGCGTTTCACAATTGAAGATAAGTGCTAGGTGTGTCAGATCAAAAGCTTGCTTTTTATTTCTGTCTTATTTTTATCCATGATTTTCAAAAAACCCCTGCCGTTAATACATATTTAGATAGCTAAGACAGTAACTAATCTTCAATATATAACAATTATACAATCCATAACAGTAAAGGATAAAAAAATCCAAGTACATAATCTTACAAAGTTCCGATGAGACAAATACATAATTATTCACATTACATTTTTCCTCAAATTTCTAAAGCTAGATTATGTCTTTTCAATTTGATTCTTTTTTATATGGTTTTTATGTGAAATCTTTTCATTTGACACTAATTTTGTTACAATATCTTTATAAACATGAATCACATTTTCAAATTACGTAATTATTTACACTTACAACTCTTGTAACCTATGAAAATTCAGTGCTACGAGTATTAGGTATTTAAGCAATTTAACTCATACAAGCTGAAAAATGGAGAGCTTACAGCTCGTCGCCAATCAATGTGGCCCACACTTTAAAAATTGTAGGTACTTAAAAATATTTCCGTTAAAAAAAATTACATTTCTTACTCACGTAATTATTTACACTAGAAAATTCTCTTGTAAACTATTAATATTCGGTGCTATTAAATAAGCAATTTAACTCAAACAGGCTGACAAATGGAGAGCTTGCATGTCGTTTGCAATCAATGTGGCCCAAGCTTTAAACGCGAATTTTTAGACAACGCACTGTAAGACTTTTTAATCCAAGTAACTTTTTAGGTGAAATTTTACTGGAGGAGCTATGCCATGTACCAATGAACCGGTTGTGATGTATTTATGTAAAGAAATATATCAGATCTTGGAGAAGGACAAAGAATAGGTACTTTTTATTGCAATAGTACGCGAGGCCTCAGGTTAATTTCTGAAATAAATGCGGGCGACGCTGCAGAGAGCTCGTACGTACATTACTAATTTATTTATTTATATTGAACTAGAATAACGAATAAATTATAACTTCTATTTAATCAAGAATCGCTGTTAAATCACATGGTGCACTCTAGTGCGCAGTGGCTCTATCACTCTATTCTAGCTAACTGACGATCTTGTATTTACGTCGCTCAGGATTGTTTCTGGTTTTGATAGTTATTAATTTTCATAATTAATAAGAAATGCGATTACACTCACAATTTGCACTGCTTGAGGTATTGCTGTGGTTTTCGTTCGACATATTGAGTTCGCTGTAGCAGCACACAAACACCAACTGCGTGACATCAGCAAATTCAAAGGCCGTTCCTGCTTCAATCTGTAATTCACCAAAAGCGTTCTTTATGTAAATATTTGTTGAGAATATGGCAATGTAATTTCACCTTAATTTAATTTTAGGTGTTGGTAACATAGTCACCTTTCTTGATTTTAGACTGTCATGGTGTGCAAAAGGTGTACTTTAATAATAAACCATTTTCGCTTTTATAACTGCGTTCTTTATTTTATTACAACAGGTTATGGGCCCAGGCACATGACCCAAAAGTAATATAAATAAAAAGCAAGGAAGTTACCGAGAGAATTACATTCGCGTTACGCGTGCCTAAAAGTGAGGTTAAGTTTGCACGGCAACGTGAAGATAGTAAAAAAAAATACTTTTCGACGTGAATCGTAAGACAGGATAGCGAAATGGAAGTCAATCTAAACACTTATAACAGCTTGATGAAGCTAGAAGGAGCTAACAACTGGAACATCTGGAAGTTCCAAACTACAGTTTTGCTACGAAGTCAAGGCTGGTTGGACATTGTCGAAGGAAGGACTTTAAAACCCGAAGATCCCACTGAACAAACCGCTTGGGAGAATAAAGACGCGAAGGCACAAACACTATTAGTCACAAGGATGACAGAAAATGTAATGTTACATATTATTTCGTGTTCTACTTCATCTGAAATGTGGAAAAAGCTGCAAAGTGTTTATGAGCAAAAAACAGAAACAAACATCCATATAATTCAACAGCGCTTCCTTCAATATAAGTTTGAAACAGGCACTGAAATGTCAATATTCTTATCAAAAATCCAGGAATTACAAAATCAGCTTAAACAAATGGGAGAAGAAGTTTCTGACAAGTTTGTGATAACTAAAGAATTAATGTCATTACCAGATAAGTATAAACATTTTGTATCGGCTTGGGAGTCAGCCCCGGACATTAAACAAACAATGAACAATTTAGTTGCAAGATTACTAGTAGAAGAAGAACTGCTGAAAGAGAAAAATGGACAATGTTCACCTTCAAGCTCATCTGCATTTCTGGTTAAGGATAAGAAGAACATAAAATGTTTTAAATGCAATAAAATGGGACATTACCTCAGCGAGTGTAAAAGTAAAATGAAAAGTGAAGGACAGAATAACAAGTGTTTTTATTGTGGCAAGAGTGGACATAACAAGTCACAGTGCTGTTTTAAGAAGAACAAAGAACATAAGAATAGTAACAATAAAAGTAACGCATTCGTGGTGTCAAACTCATTAAAAGTATATTGTCAATTTCAGTGGTTAGTGGACTCGGGGGCCAGTGAACACATGTGCCGTGATCGTGCATTATTTACATCATTTACCGACATTGAACATGAGTCTGTTATTGTCGGTAATGGAGCGGCGATTAGTGTTCTAGGCTACGGACAGATGGCGGTAGAGGTGTTTGACGGCACTGAGTGGGTACAGACAACCATAGAGAGAGTTCTGTTCGTGCCGGAATTGAAAACAAACCTATTCTCCGTAAACTGTGCATCTGACAAAGGATACGTCATATTGACAGATGACAGCTCGTGTCAGTTTTATAAAAACAATCAAGTTTGTGCAATTGCAAAACGAGTTGGAAGTTCGTATTTTTTAGAGTTACGCTATAAAAACAAAGTGGCTAATGTGGCTAAGAAAGTTAAAAGTGCACTGCAAGAGTGGCACGAAAGATTAGCACACCAAAACTTTGATTATGTAAGAAAGGTACTGTTGAAAAATAACATTGACGTGAAACAAACTTCGGCTACAAAATGTGAGAATTGTCTAGAAGGGAAAATACATAGATTGCCGTTTGGGAAGAGTGAAAAAGTCACTACAAAAACGTGTGAATTAATCCACGCGGATACCTGCGGCCCTATGGAGGTTACGTCAGTTGGCGGTTCAAGGTACTTTGTAATATTGAAAGATGACTTCTCCAACTATAGATCGGTGTATTTTGTCAAGAATAAGTCTGATATAAAGTACTCTATTGAAGATTTCGTTAACAAGGCAGAAAATGTGGCTGGAAATAAGGTAAAAATGTTCAGAACTGATAATGGTCTTGAGTTTATAAATAAAGAGGTCAAAGATATCTTTACTAAACGCGAAATAATACATCAAACAAGTGTCCCCTACACCCCAGAGCAGAATGGAAAAGCAGAAAGAGAGAATCGGACGCTAGTCGAATCTGCTCGCACAATGCTGAATGCATGCAAGGATTTACCAAAATCATTGTGGGCTAAGGCTGTAAACACAGCAGCATTTGTCTTGAACAGGACCGGAAAAAGTAAAGATGGTGAAAAATCGCCATATGAGGTGTGGTTTGGAAAAGACTTTGACATTCATCGGTTAAAACCATTTGGGACACCAGTGTATGCACACATTCCTAAAGAAAAACGAAAGAAGTGGGATAGCAAAGGATAAAAAGGAGTAATGGTTGGTTATGGTGAAACTGTTAAAGGGTACAGAATATACTTCTCACATAGGAATGATGTAGAACTAAAACGAGATGTAGTTTTCTTAGAAAAAGAACAAAATTATAGTGAAATCGAAGTAAAATTGAACTATACGGAAGAAAATAATGACAAAAGTAATGAGTTGCATGATGAATCAGAAATTACATCAGCGAACCTCGATGAAACTATGGTGACTGCGAGTATGTCTGAAGAGTCTGGATCTGAATACAATCCAAGTGAAGCAAGTAACAGCTTAGTCGAACAAATTGATGAGGTCTGCCAAAGAGAACCCTGCAAACGAATGAGGAAGCCTCCTGTTTACTATCATTGCCAAAACGTGCATACAGAACAACATGAACCTGTCACTTATGGTGAGGCTATGATGAGAAGTGACAGCAGCAAATGAAAGGATGCGATAGATAGAGAGATGTAAACACTAGAAGAAAATAATACTTGGGAAATATTTGATGTACCAGAAAATAAAAAGCTTGTGAGTAGTAAGTGGGTATTTAAGAGTCCTATTACATTTTTAAAGGAAATTCATGATTTTTGACGCTCTAATTATCAGCAGCAGTAAGATATTTTAATGATTTGATCCTGAATAACGATAGTGCCAGTCCTTTTCTTGTAAGTTAGAGTTACACATTTTCATTTTTACTTTTCGTGTAATTTACTATAAATATTTTACGAACTCAGTTTGCAAAAAAAAATGTTGGCGATGGAACTTTGACGGTCTAATTCACATTGTTACAATCAATTCTTTTAAAAGCTAAAATTACTAAAAGGTAAGTTGAATGTTTTACTTGTATATTGGAGTTCTAAAATTTCTTTAAATTCCTTGAGTTTTCACGGAAAAAAACGTAAAGAAAGCCTAATTTAAAACAGAAATGTCTTGATTCAGCAGTCCATTATATTCCAAATATAAACAATTTTATCAAATAAATTAATATGATATAAAATTTCAATCTACAATGAATACGTTTCATTAGTTTTCGTTTGTCAATATAATTAAACAAAATTACAATAAATAAAATTTAAGTACTATGTATTCTGCGTCAATTCAGCGCGCGTGCTCGTCAGTCTCGCGCGAGCGCCCAAATAAACTATAATCCTATTCAGACTAGTAAGTATCAAAATTGTTTCGCGGACTATAGATGTACTCCCAACGCAGACCAACGTAACTTCGTCTATTGCAAACGAGCATTTACGATTCGTAATAGGACTCTTAAAATTAAAAGGGGAGATTCAGATTTTCCTCAATATAAAGCTAGATTGGTAGCGAGAGGGTTCGAACAGGATGATATTTTAGACCTAAATGATTGTTATGCTCCAGTTGCAAAATTATCAACTGGTAGGTTATTTGTAGCAATAGCAACTAAACTTAATTTACCTATAATTTAAATGGATGTAACAGGGGCGTTTCTGTATGGAAATATTAATGAAAATGTTTATGTAAAGTTTCCAGAAGGAGCTTACATAGGTAATAATAATATTGTAAAATTAAATAAAGCACTTTACGGTCTCAAAAATGCACCTAAGTGCTGGAATATTAAATTCAACACAGAAGGTTTTGTTAGATCTAATTGTGACTCTTGTCTTTATAGAAAGTGCACTGATAGTGATCAAAATTATTTTCTATTGTATGTTGACGATGTCTTAATATTTGGAACTAGTGATAGCTCAGTAAAGCAGGTAAAAAATTATTATATCAGGAATTTAAGATGAAAGACTTAGGATTTGTAAGGGATTACTTAGGCATAAATATAACACAAAATTTAGACACTAAAGTTACTGAACTGAGCCAAAGAAAATAATTAGAGAATGTCCTCAAAAGATTTATAATGGAAGATTGTAAACCAATGTCTACACCAATTGACCAAAATATTAACTCAAAACCAAAACAATACAGTAGACAAAGATATTCAAAAGTCATGTCGACAGATGATAGGATGTCTAATGTATGCTGTGTCTGGCACCAGGCTTGACTTATGTTTTACTGTCTCTTTATTAAGTAGATATCAAAAATGTGCAAATAATATGTTATTAATTAAGTGCAATGCGATATGTCAAACATACTTTAGACTATAAGTTAGTTTATAAATGTACAGATGATGTTTTGGAGGGATATTGTGATGCAGACTGGGGAGGGGATTTCAATGATAGAAGATCAACTACAGGCTACTTATTCAAATTCTCTAACTGTTTGATTTCATGGAGCTCAAAGAAACAAGTGTCTGTTAGTTTATCTTCTACAGAGTCTGAATATGTTGCCATTAGTATGGCAGCCAGTGAAGCCTGTTGGCTTGTTAATTTATTACAAGATTTCAAAATAAACAATATATGTCCAATACACATTTATTGTGATAATCAATCAGCCATATCTGTTGCCTGTACTGATACTGTCAAACGATTAAAACATGTTGATAAAATTCAAAATTCAAAAGTCATTTATTCAAATTAGGCTGAGGGCCAGCACTTTTTAATCGTCATGTTTTACAAAAGACAGTCCCCCAAAACGCCCGCCCGTCACCACTTCCTAGTGTTTTAGCTGTGGAGAAGAAGTGGCCAACAAACTCCCCAGCAACACAACTGTCTGTTACGTTTTAGGAACTAGAATTTTACACTAATTAATATGCAAAGTAATCCAAAAATTCAAAATTCCTTCTAAAATTTACATGACACAAAAATAAATATATACATTATTTATCACTTGTTAGCTACTAGCACTATGACACTAAAACAAAATACACACTTAAGCAAGTGTTGACGTATGTGGATTTAAATAAGTATAAAAAAATGACCTACATAGTCAGACATATAAATAAAAAAAAAGAAAATAAAAGAACAAATAAAAAAAAAAAAAAAAAAATTATATGAACACATATAACCTGTCATAAAACTACTATACTATCTACTTATACACAAGGACATGATAATTTGTCTTGCGTTCAACACAGCGACCAACTATTCTTATCGTCTAAATAATCATTAATAGAATAGTATGCCTTGGAACAGAGGTTAGATTTTACTTTTTCTTTAAATGAGTTAAAAGGCAGATCAAGATAAGAAATTGGAAGTCTATTGTATAAACGGATACCGAGCCCCACAAATGAATCATGGACCTTACGAAGTCGGTGTGAAGGGGCATGTAGCTTGTGCTTGTTTCTGGTGTTAAAGTTGTGGATGTCGCTCGTTTTACTGTATAAATGTATGTTTTGCCTAATATATAAAATGTTTGCAAAAATAAATTGAGATGCTACCGTGAGAATTCCAATCTCTTTGAAAATTTCTCATAGTGAAGCTTTTGACCCTAGCTGATATATTGCTCGCACAGCACGTTTTTGTAAGACAAATATATTTTGTATATCAGATATCCGTTACCATTTTATAAAAGAATTAATTGAAAATAAAACCATATGTTTAAAATATGTTAAAACAAATGATCAAACTACTGATATGCTTACAAAATCTTTAAGTAGAGAATTGATAAATCGTTAATTCTTAAAAAATGTGGTCTAGGTAACATTGACAAAATTTAGTACTTACATATTTGTTCTGTAAATCAGTCGGTGCAATAACATTGAGCGGGGGTGTTGAGAATATGGCAATGTAATTTCACCTTAATTTAATTTTAGGTGTTGGTAACATAGTCACCCTTCTTGATTTTAGACTGTCATGGTGTGCAAAAGGTGTACTTTAATAATAAACCATTTTCGCTTTTCTAACTGCGTTCTTTATTTTATTACAACAATATTATTAACAGTTACTGCTTCAGTGGTCTCATCATTATTATAAAAGCGCTTCAGTACACAATATGTTCGATAAATGAATCCCAAACTTTGAACATGTTACCGGCATTCTGTATAATCCGGTTATCAATAAAATACCTAGATATTGTATAGAATAACTGAAACATTCAGGTAATGTACAAAATATTATTCATTTATATACTTTGCCTAAGTATTTTATACAATACCGAATACGCAGCCGGCAATATATGTGAAAAACAGGCAGGGAAAGGGGAGACGGGCGGCATTAAGGCTACGTTCACTCGACGACATAAATTTCTTAGCCGAATCAGATAATTAATATAATTTATATGAATGAGTTCACACGGTTTTAAGATCCGACGAATAACTAAAACGGGCAAAACTTAGGATCCGATTGTGCGATTACAATGGGATTCGGTCACACAACAAAAAACCGAGTAAGGTTTAGTTGCAATAGCATTACAATACATGCGTTTACACGAGCTCTGAGATCTACTCTCTAAGCTCGAAGTCCGTAGTCAGAGAGTAGCCCCCCAGATTCCATGTTAGACACGACAAGATGGGTCGCGGGCGCGTGGATTGAAATTCTTCATAATTGATTGCGTATTCACACGTTGACGCGCCATTCAGTGTTTTGTTTTTTTTTTCAGCAAATTCAAACCAAATGCCGTATGAACAGATTATTCAGTTCTTTCGTATAAGGTAAAAATTAGAGACGACAAATCGTGTCTTCGTGTGTTTAGCATAACGTGACGAAAATTTAGTCTATCGTAGAATAAGACCCTTCATGAAATGTCAACCTCAAACCTAAGCTCGATCTGCCGTTATTATTGTCGATATTACTTAGACTGCAAATTAAACGGCTGATGAAGCTACATAGTTGGTTGCGACATATACTCTTACATTGATATTTAATAAACAGGCCAAATTATTTCATTTTACACATTGCCGGTGGACCATACAATGTGATCTAAACAATGCCTAGGAATTGTATACATAACCTCGGTAAAGTATAAAATCGACAATAATATGCATAAATTGTCTCTAGATGCTTCAGGTAAACACATTACATACACACCTATACATTACCTAGATACTATAAAGAATACCTGAGATATACAGATTGCCATAATACTCTTATGATACCATTTTTTTACGAGCTCGGGGTTCATGACACTAAAAACAGCCGATTAATTAATTAAAAAATCACTTCCGAAGTTATTGCTAGTATTGCCAACTCAATACTGAGTTTAGTCGCCGGATGTTGGCTACCGAAAAATATTTCTAGTACCTTCTAATATAGAAAGATCTGGAAAGTTCAGGTACATACCAGTCCCGATCGGTCAATTGTCGAAACATTGAGAATTTTCTAGCATAGAAAAGTCGAGAAACATCTTGACTCCAATAATTCTGCTACTCGATATTAAATGGCGCTAGCCGTGTGTGTTTATGTACCCAGCAATAATTCTGGCGCGTTACGTTACGATACAAACGTTGTTTATTAAGCTACTTAAAATAATACCTGTCTATATAATTAAAAGCCTTTCAGCTCATTAAGTGTGTTCACAATTTCTTTATAATAATGCATCAGTTGGATTTTTTGAAAAACTTGTTATCATTTGAATAAACATTGAAAAGGAAATTGTAAAAAGTGGCCTTTGAATCACCACGTGTGGAACCTTACCAAAACTCCTAGTTTTTTTTTTCATTAAAATTATTAGAATATACCGGACATTTCATAACTACGCGAACAATTTCGTTATCTTGGGATCATCCAGGTCTGAATGTATTTATGCGGAATAAATCATTAAGTTTGATTGGACCTGTCAATTCAGTGCAAGCATGTGTCATAAATTATGTGGCTCAACTGACGAACAATATTAAAGAACGGACATTTGGGTAGTCCGTATAACGTAATCAAACTTCCAGAAAATATTGAATTATATGAAAATATAACCCGCATTTACAGTAATTAAAGTATCGTAAAATAATACATATTATGCGGACATATTTAGTTTCTACTTTAGAAATAGATAAAGGTTAATATTAAAAAGTAACATTTAATAATTTTGACAGAATAAGTTACAACATTCTTCTTATCATGATAATTGTATTTTTTCTGACCGCTTCATCATGTATTCCAAGTGTTTCATTTTTGACCATTGCAGCAATAAGAGCAACTTGGGATGATTTAATCTCTATCTTGATGATTTCAATGAATACCCCACAACAGACTGTCTTGCTATTAACCGATTTTCATTTTGGCCTCAACAGTTTGTGATGTCCGCTGAAATAACGAAGTGTAGTTCTCTTCACTCTTCAACGGCTACCGCAGATTGGTGCAAATCTACCGATCACTGAGAGCCCGGTTCTACAGGGTGTACATAGTCCATTTACATTCCCTGTGATCTGAGCTCGAAGCGAAAGGCAAATAAAATGTCGAATGATGCGTGCAGTGTCAGCTCTATATTGCAGTAGCGTAAAAATATGACACATCTAGCGTAAGTGCTGGTAAGAGTTTGTAGATAGTTTCTTTTATAACTGGTTAGAACATCACTAGGCCTGATCTGTCAAATTAAGGTTGGGTGCTGTGAACTTGCTATGATCTCGGAGACATAGTCAGATTTGAGAGTAAGGCTAATAACGGCCGTTTTCAATATAATATGTTTATGGATAGACTATACTCACTTTTTTATAGCGATCTATCTAGCTATCCTCGTAAACAAAATGTGTCTTTCCATCCGTAGACTGCGTTTCACAATTGAAGATAAGCGCTAGGTGTGTCAGACCAAAAACTTGCTTTTTCTTTCTGTCTTATTTTTATCCATGATTTTTAAAAAACCCTTGCAGTTAATACATATTATTTAGATAGCTAAGACAGTAAGTAATCTACAATATATAACAATAATACAATCCATAACAGTAAAGAATAAAAAAATCCAAGAACATAATCTTACAAAGTTCCGATGAGTCAAATACATAATTATTCACATTACATTTTTCCTCAAATTTCTAAAGCTAGATTATATCTTTTCGATTTGATTCTTTTTTATATGGTTTTTATGTGAAAACTTTTCATTTGACACTAATTTTGTTACAATATCTTCATAAACAAGAATCACATTTTCAAATTACGTAATTATTTACACTTACAATTCTCTTGTAACCTATGAAAATTCGGTGCAACGAGTATTAGGTATTGTAGTGTATGTAGATATCAATATATCGAACTACCTACAAACTGATAACAGTATTGTGACGTTGCCTCGGGCGCACACGTCGCTCGGTTATAAATACCGGTACGAGTGGTGGGGCGGGCGGTCGTTGTCGAACTGTCGGCCTGTGCGGTGGTGCGTTGGCGAGTCAACTGACAATATTGTAAATAAGTATTCTCTACATTGGCGACGAGGATTAAACTGTGAGTTAAAGTAATTCCTAGAAAAAAAAGGGGAAAGAATAGGAACGAAGTGCTGCTTTCTTCAATGGATAGAAGCATTTCGACTATGTTTTTACACTTTCGTCATAAGTAAGTGTTAAGACCAAAGTGCCTCAAGGCACGTTGGGCCGTAGGCCCCGGCTGTCATTTGTGGAACTTAGGTCGTTGCGGATGATCGGAGGCCAGTAAAATCTGACTCCAGTCTTGCCATGAAGTGCCGCTTGCCTAAACATGGGTTGGTGGAAAAATGTTTTTTTCCGAATAACTTAATTTGAAATTTATTTACTATACCTGATCATTACATTGACTTAATCATTAGCAGCAACGCTGATTTGACACGTGACCTAAGTCAACATGGTTGATAGTTAAATGGATTAATTATTATGCAGCATTGCTGACCATTAAATTGATACCATACTAAGCAGCATTGCTGATCATTAAATTGATACGATGTTAAGCAGCAACGCTGATCATTAAATTGATACCATACTAAGCAGCATTGCTGATAATTCAATTGATATGGTTTAACGCAGCATAGCTGATCATTAAATTGAATGCCATTGAATGTCATGCAATCTTTTCCTAAATCACATGGAGCTGAGGCCAAGTCCGGGAAGAAGCGATACAGCTCACGTCCTTTCTTCTCATCCGGCCATCACTTTTCCCGTCTGCGTACGATCGGCTCTGCCTGTGCTTCGGACGTGGCTTGGCGCTCGTCATCAAACCTGCCTGCACAGCCGTACTGGCGGACCTGTACTACGCCTCCGTCAGCAGTATCAGGCTTGGTCTTTGGCATTGGAGCAGCACGTTGCGACCAACGTGAAGTGTTGCTTGTTTGTGCCAACAAGCAACCGCATACGTATATTAAGCAGCATTGCTGCGGGTCATTAAATTGACAAGTCATCATTGAATGACGGTTATGCAGTAGAATAATTACCTACTGGTCATTAAATTGACAAGTCATCATTGAATGACGGTTATGCAGTAGAATAATTACCTACTGGTCATTAAATTGACAAGTCATCATTGAATGACGGTTATGCAGTAGAATAATTACCTACTGGTCATTAAATTGACAAGTCAACATTGAATGACGGTTATGCAGTAGAATAATTACCTACTGGTCATTAAATTGACAAGTCATCATTGAATGACGGTTATGCAGTAGAATAATTACCTACTGGTCATTAAATTGACAAGTCATCATTGAATGACAGTAATTGCAGTAGAATAATTACCTACTGGTCATTAAATTGACAAGTCATCATTGAATGACAATCATTGCAGTATAATATACCTGCCGGACATTAAATTGTCAAGTCGTCATAGAATGACAATAATTGCAGTAGAATATCTACTGGTCATTTAATTGAGAAGTCGTCATTGAATTACAGTAATTGTGGTATGATTCCTACTGATCATTAAATTGACAAGTCATCATTGAATGACAATCATTGCAGTATGATATACCTGCCGGACATTAAATTGTCAAGTCATTATAGAATGACAATAATTGCAGTAGAATATATCTACTGGTCATTTAATTGAGAAGACGTCATTGAACTACAGTAATTGTGGTATGATTCCTACTGATCATTAAATTGACAGTTATCAAAGACAAAATAGATCAGTAGTATTATCTATATACACGTAATTAAATAGACACATTTTATTGTGAGGGGGAACCTCCATCAGTAGGAGGAAAGAGAGGGGAACGTTGGAAGCTGGTACTCTCGATCTACCTGGAATGGCTGCTGACATCGAGAGTAGTAAGAAGAAACGTGCTTCACTGCTATATTTTGTGGACTAGAATTGCTAAATTTGTGGACTAAAATGTCTATAATAATGTTTCTGTTCTAGTGTTGGGTAGCCTATTTATCGAGAAAGATTTTAGGATCTAACATCACGGTGCGAACAATAGGAGCGAGGCATTGATGGGGGATCGGACGCGGATCGGACGCGGACGAGGTTGCGTGGATCGGTTAGTTTAATAATACAGCAAATGCAAATGTCACCAGCTGATGGAGTGGATGTCTTTGGTGTGGCTATTACCAAACTATACATCTAAACAAAGTAAGATCTGAGAACGTCAATCTTTTCGATTGATGTTAGTAGATTCTAGATGTAGGTAATTGCAATAATGTTGGTCACACACAAAACCTGGGAAAATATGAAACAAAATAAAGTACAGGCTCGTAACCAAACATCCAGTGCAATAACACTATTATTGTTAAACCTTTGAACCTAACAGGATCATTTGACGCAAATATAAAAATAGTAAACACTTTTAGAAAATGCAACTTTAAACGTCAAGTCTTGGGAAAGAAAGGTATACTTATAAAAAATAGTAAATCTCTTTATCTTCAGGCTATTGTGGCACATAGATATTATGTACCTTACAAAATTAAGTAAAAAACTTCACTAAGCATTACGTCATTGTGTGCTCTGGTGGGACATGTCCGCGGGAGTGACGGTGACACCTGTGGTCAAAAGTCCTCCTCCATGACATGTTGGTACCCGCACCACAAACGCGTTGACGTTGACATTAGGGCGCGATTCCAGCAACTGCACTCTCGGCGTGTAGCTTGTCTTTTGGCGCACATACTCCAAAATTCCCTCTGCCTTAGTGGTGTAGTGTAGCCGCGAGATATATACTGGAGTGTTTACGGCTTCGCGGTACGTATAGTTACTTTGGGTTCGGTAGGTGTCGTGCCGCAGCGGTTCCAGTTGGTTCGCTGGCGGCATTCTCTCCTTTGTACCATCACGAAACCATCATCGTCGGTTCCCTTTGATATCTTTTAGATACAGGCTTCATAGGGGGAGCAAAGTTAGTGCTCTTGCAAACGTGAGTTACTTGGAGTGGAATTCACTGTCGGAGTCTGTGTTTCCCGATGGTTGCATCCTTGGAGTCTTTGATCAGGAGTGATTATTGGGTGGTCTTAACAGGCGTGCTCCGTCTTCGTTCGCGTCATCGCTTGCCCGTGGGTGAGATGGTGGTCAATCGCGTGCCGATAAATAAAACAAAAATAATATTAAAAAAAAAAATAAGCGAGTAATTTAATAATTTCCCATTGGAATAATAATATAACTTAAATAATGAGATATTGGATGGCAAGATGGCCACACAAGCAAACTGACCGCATGTGACGTGTTTAGTGAAAAAATTGAACCTAGGGTTTTTATATAAACGTGTGGGTCACAGTTTTCCATACATAACAATAGTTACTAAATTCAGTTAGTAAATTCGATTGTAAACGATTTAAAACAGCAACTTCATTTTAATGACATTGAATAAAGCTATAAGAGTGTGTAGAATTCTGAACTATTACAATTTCTAAATAGATGTTTCCCTTTCGGGTTGCTTGTTAGTTACACATTTTAGCTACTATGAGTTAGATCGAAATAAAATCAATTGATTCGAAGTATGCGGTGCAGTCATGACCGTAATGCTTGTAGATTGCCGTAGTAATTCGTTTACGTAGTAGCTACTTCACATGAACGTTAGACACAAACATGTCAGGCCTAGTTTCTCTTCTCTTTGTGGGCCCTAATGTGCATAGCTTACCGGTTGGTGAGTTTTAAAACCACCAACCGGAAGATCGGAAAGATCGTCCAGAACCGTCGTTGTTGTCGTGGTTGGATCGTCGTCGTGTCGGGAAGATGGTCAAGGTCAATTATCACGTAATGTTATGAAGTAGATTAAGAGTTAGCATCAAATTAGTTTGAAATACCAGGTTCTTGTTTCTGTGGGTTGGCGAGCGTACCAGGATATCATAGCAGCATCCCAGAGTGATATAGACGAGGGAATCTGTATCAGGGTGTCGTTGTCGTAGCTATTGGTGGTACAAATAAGTGTTTCCTCGGTATTCTTCCCATGGGAAGTGCAGTGCCAGTATAGGAAGTGTGTTGTGCTGAGCTATGAGTTAGCTGTTGACTGTGAATAAGATTATTTAATTTCTTTGTTCAAATAATTATGAGTTTAGTGACTTTCAGTGGTGCTTGGACTTGGTAATCACGAATACTAGTGAATCACGAGTCAAACCTAAAGGATTTATAACAGCCAGTTTTGAACTGTCAAACGGCTGATTGGCTGAACGACTAGTGAGTTAAGTTAAAGTTTTAAATAACTCTGAGAGTAAACAAGCGTCGGTAGAAGGTTTTTAATGATAAAGAAACCAAGGCATTAAATCCTATCATACGTCTACTTCATTAATGAGATTGATTAATTATGATAATAACACACACACACACATACATAAGTTATAAAAATAAAGAAATCAACACAGAAAAAGATATAAACGAATCAGAAAATGAAATAGAAGAAGAAGAGGAAGGGTAAAAGGAAATATTGAATTAAACCATAAAATTATTTTTAAATATTATTCTGCCGTGACTTTGTTATGCCAGACATGTCAATAAATTATTTATATTAGATAGCTAAGACCGTAAGTAATCTACAATATATAACAATAATACAATCCATAACAGTAAAGAATAAAAAAATCCAAGAACATAATCTTACAAAGTTCCGATGAGACAAATACATAATTATTCACATTACATTTTTCCTTAAATTTCTAAAGATAGATTATGTCTTTTCGATTTGATTCTTTTTTATATGGTTTTTATGTGAAAACTTTTCATTTGACACTAATTTTGTAACAATATCTTCATAAACAAGAATCACATTTTCAAATTACGTAATTATTTACACTTACAATTCTCTTGTAACCTATGAAAATTCGGTGCCACGAGTATTATTTAAGCAATTTAACTCATACAAGCTGAAAATTGCAGCTCGTCACCAATCAATGTGGCCCACGCTTTAAAAATTGTAGGTACTTAAAAACATTTCCATAAAAAAAATCACATTATTCTTACTTCCGTAATTATTTACACTAGAAAATTCTCTAGTAAACTATTAAAATTCGGTGCTATTAACTAAGCAATTTCACTCAAACAGGCTGACAAATAGAGAGCTTGCATGTCGTTTGCAATCAATGTGGCCCAAGCTTTAAAGCTACGCGAATTTTAGACAACATACTGTAAGACTTTTTAATCCAAGTAACTTTTTAGGTGAAATTTTACTGGAGGAGCTATGCCATGACCAATGAACCGGTTGTGATGTATTTATGTAAAGAAATATATCAGATCTTGGAGAAGGACAAAGAATAGGTACTTTTTAATTGCAATAGTACGCGTGGCCTCAGGTTAATTTCTGAAATAAACGCGGGCGACGCTGCAGAGAGCTCGTACGTACATTACTAATTTATTTATTTATTTTGAACTAGAATGACGAATAATTTATAACTTCTATTTAATTACGAATCGCTGTTAAATCACATGGTGCACTCTAGTGCGCAGTGGCTCTATCACTCTATTCTAGCTAACTGACGATCGTGTATTTACGTCGCTCAGGATTATTTCTGGTTTTGATAGTCATTAATTTTCATAATAATAAGAAATGCGATTACACTCACAATTTGCACTGCTTGAGGTATAGCTGTGGTTTTCTTTCGACATATTGAGTTCGCTGTAGCAGCACACAAACACCAACTGCGTGACATCAGCAAATTCAAAGGCCGTTCCTGCTTCAATCTGTAATCCACCAAAAGCGTTCTTTTTGTAAATATTATTAACAGTTACTGCTTCAGTGATCTCATCATTATTATAAAAGCGCTTCAGTACACAGTATGTTCGATAAATGAATCCCAAATTTTGAAAATGTTACCGGCAATCTGTACAATCCGGTTATCTATAAAATACCTAGATACTTTATAGAATAACTGAAAAATTCAGGTAATGTACAAAATATTATTCATTTATATACTTTGCTTAATTATTGTATACAATACCGAATACGCAGCCGGCAATATATGTGAAAAACAGGCAGGGAAAGGGGAGAAGGACGTTAAGGCTACGTTCACTCGACGACATAAATTTCTTAGCCGAATCAGATAATTTAATATAATTTATATGAATGAGTTCACACGGTTTTAAGATCTGACAAATACCTAAAACGGGCAAAACTTAGGATCCGATTGTGCGATTACAATGGGATTCGGTCACACAACAAAAAACCGAGTAAGGTTTAGTTGCAATAGCATTACAATACATGCGTTTACACGAGCTCTGAGATCTACTCTCTAAGCTCGAAGTCCGTAGTCAGAGAGTAGCCCCCCAGATTCCATGTTAGACACGACAAGATGGGTCGCGGGCGCGTGGATTGAAATTCTTCATAATTGATTGCGTATTCACACGGTGACGCGCCATTCAGTGTTTTGTTTTTTTTTTTTTTTTTCAGAAAATTCAAACCAAATGCCGTATGAACAGATTATTCAGTTCTTTCGTATACGGTAAAAATTAGAGACGAAAAATCGTGTCTTCGTGTGTATAGCGTAACGTGACAAAAATGAGTCTATCGTAGAATAAGACATTTCATGAAATGTCAACCTCGAACCTAAGCTCGATCTGCCCGGCATGTTACTTAGACTGCAAATTAAACGGCTGATGAAGCTACATAGTTGGTTGCGACATATACTCTTACATTGATATATCATAAACAGGCCAAATTTTTTATTTTACACATTGCCGGTGGACCATACAATGTGATCTAAACAATGCCTAGGAATTGTATACATAACCTAGGTAAAGTATAAATTGTCTCAGATGCTTCAGGTATACACATTACAAACACACCTATACATTACGTAGATACTATAATGAATACCCGAGTTATACAGATTGCCATAATACTCTTATGATACCATTTTTTACGAGCTCGGGGTTCATGACACGAAAAACAGCCGATTTATCAATTAAAAAATTACTTCCGAAGTCATTGCTAGTATTGCCAACTCAATACTGAGTTTAGTCGCCGGATGTTGGCTACCGAAAATTATTTCTAGTACCTTCTAATATAGAAATATCTGGAAAGTTCAGGTACATACCAGTCCCGATTGGTCAATTGTCGAAACATTGAGAATTTTCTAGCATAGAAAAGTCGAGAAACATCTTGACTCCAATAATTCTGCTACTCGATATTAAATGGCGCTAGCCGTGTGTGTTTATGTACCCAGCAATAATTCTGGCGCGTTACGTTACGATACAAACGTTGTTTATTAAGCTACTTAAAATAATACCTGTCTATATAATTAAAAGCCTTTCAGCCCATTGAGTGTGTTCACAATTTCTTCATAATAATGCATCAGTTGGATTTTTCGAAAAATTTGTTATCAGTTGAATAAACATTGAAATGGAAATTTTAAAAAGTGGCCTATGAATCACCACGTGTGGAACCTTACCATAACTCCTAGTTTTTTTTTTCATTAAAATTATTAGAATATACCGGACATTTCATAACTACGCAAACAATTTCGTTATCTTGGGATCATCCAGGTCTGAATGTATTTATGCGGAATAAATCATTAAGTTTGATTGGACCTGTCAATTCAGTGCAAGCATCTGTCATAAATTATGTGGCTCAACTGACGAACAATATTAAAGAACGGACATTTGGGTAGTCCGTAAAACGTAATCAAACTTCCAGAAAATATTGAATTATACCTACTGAAAATATAACCCGCATTTACAGTAATTAAAGTATCGTAAAATAATACATATTATGCGGACATATGATTTAGTTTCTACTTTAGAAATAGATAAAGGTTGACATTTATTAATAACATTTAATAATTTTGACAGAATAAGTTAGAAGATTCTTCTAATCACGATAGTTGTATTTTTTCTGACCGCATCATGATGTATTCCAAGTGTTTCGTTTTTGACCATTGCAGCAATAAAAGCAACTTGGGATGATTTAATCTCTTTCTTGATGATTTCAATGAATACCCCACAACAGACTGTCTTGCTATTAACCGATTTTCATTTTGGCCTCAACAGTTTGTGATGTCCGCTGAAATAACGAAGTGTAGTTCTCTTCACTCTTCAACGGCTACCGCAGATTGGTGCAAATCTACCGATCACTGAGAGCCCGGTTCTACAGGGTGTACATAGTCCATTTAAATTCCCTGTGATCTGAGATCGAAGCGAAAGGCGAATAAAATGTCGAATGATGCGTGCAGTGTCAGCTATAGTGCAGTAGCGTAAAAATATGACACATCTAGCGTAAGTGCTGATAAGAGTTTGTAGATAGTTTCTTTTATAGCTGGTTAGAACATCACTAGGCCTGATCTGTTAAATTAAGGTTGGGTGCTGTGAACTTGCTATGATCCAGGAGACATAGTCAGATTTGAGAGTAAGGCTAATAACGGCCGTTTTCAATATAATATGTTTGTGGATAGACTATACTAACTTTTTTATAGCGATCTATCTAGCTATCCTCGAAAACAAAATGTGTCTTTCCATCCGTAGACTGCGTTTCACAATTGAAGATAAGTGCTAGGTGTGTCAGACCAAAAGCTTGCTTTTTCTTTCTGTCTTATTTTTATCCATGATTTTCAAAAAACCTTTGCAGTTAATAAATATTTAGATAGCTAAGACAGTAAGTAATCTACAATATATAACAATAATACAATCCATAACAGTAAAGAATAAAAAAATCCAAGAACATAATCTTACAAAGTTCCGATGAGACAAATACATAATTATTCACATTACATTTTTCCTCAAATTTCTAAAGCTAGATTATGTCTTTTCGATTTGATTCTTTTTTATATGGTTTTTATGTAAAAACTTTTCATTTGACACTAATTTTGTAACAATATCTTCATAAACAAGAATCACATTTTCAAATTACGTAATTATTTACACTTACAATTCTCTTGTAACCTATGAAAATTCGGTGCTACGAGTATTATTTAAGCAATTTAACTCATACAAGCTGAAAAATGGAGAGCTTGCAGCTCGTCACCAATCAATGTGGCCCACGCTTTAAAAATTGTAGGTACTTAAAACATTTCCATAAAAAAAATCACATTTCTTACTTTCGTAATTATTTACACTAGAAAATTCTCTTGTAAACTATTAAAATTCGGTGCTATTAACTAAGCAATTTCACTCAAACAGGCTGACAAATAGAGAGCTTGCATGTCGTTTGCAATCAATGTGGCCCAAGCTTTAAAGCTACGCGAATTTTAGACAACATACTGTAAGACTTTTTAAACCAAGTAACTTTTTAGGTGAAATTTTACTGGAGGAGCTATGCCATGACCAATGAACCGGTTGTGATGTATTTATATAAAGAAATATATCAGATCTTGGAGAAGGACAAAGAAAAGGTACTTTTTAATTGCAATAGTACGCGTGGCCTCAGGTTAATTTCTGAAATAAACGCGGGCGACGCTGCAGAGAGCTCGTACGTACATTACTAATTTATTTATTTATATTGAACTAGAATGACGAATAATTTATAACTCGCTGTTAAATCACATGGTGCACTCTAGTGCGCAGTGGCTCTATCACTCTATTCTAGCTAACTGACGATCGTGTATTTACGTCGCTCAGGATTATTTCTGGTTTTGATAGTCATTAATTTTCATAATAATAAGAAATGCGATTACACTCACAATTTGCACTGCTTGAGGTATAGCTGTGGTTTTCTTTCGACATATTGAGTTCGCTGTAGCAGCACACAAACACCAACTGCGTGACATCAGCAAATTCAAAGGCCGTTCCTGCTTCAATCTGTAATCCACCAAAAGCGTTCTTTTTGTAAATATTATTAAGAGTTACTGCTTCAGTGATCTCATCATTATTATAAAAGCGCTTCAGTACACAGTATGTTCGATAAATGAATCCCAAATTTTGAAAATGTTACCGGCAATCTGTACAATCCGGTTATCTATAAAATACCTAGATACTTTATAGAATAACTGAAAAATTCAGGTAATGTACAAAATATTATTCATTTATATACTTTGCTTAAGTATTGTATACAATACCGAATACGCAGCCGGCAATATATGTGAAAAACAGGCAGGGAAAGGGGAGAAGGACGTTAAGGCTACGTTCACTCGACGACATAAATTTCTTAGCCGAATCAGATAATTTAATATAATTTATATGAATGAGTTCACACGGTTTTAAGATCTGACAAATAACTAAAACGGGCAAAACTTAGGATCCGATTGTGCGATTACAATGGGATTCGGTCACACAACAAAAAACCGAGTAAGGTTTAGTTGCAATAGCATTACAATACATGCGTTTACACGAGCTCTGAGATCTACTCTCTAAGCTCGAAGTCCGTAGTCAGAGAGTAGCCCCCCAGATTCCATGTTAGACACGACAAGATGGGTCGCGGGCGCGTGTATTGAAATTCTTCATAATTGATTGCGTATTCACACGGTGACGCGTCATTCAGTGTTTTGTTTTTTTTTTTTTTCAGATAATTCAAACCAAATGCCGTATGAACAGATTATTCAGTTCTTTCGTATACGGTAAAAATTAGAGACGAAAAATCGTGTCTTCGTGTGTATAGCGTAACGTGACAAAAATAAGTCTATCGTAGAATAAGACATTTCATGAAATGTCAACCTCGAACCTAAGCTCGCTGCCTATGTTACTTAGACTGCAAATTAAACGGCTGATGAAGCTACATAGTTGGTTGCGACATATACTCTTACATTGATATATCATAAACAGGCCAAATTTTTTATTTTACAGATTGCCGGTGGACCATACAATGTGATCTAAACAATGCCTAGGAATTGTATACATAACCTAGGTAAAGTATAAATTGTCTCAGATGCTTCAGGTATACACATTACAAACACACCTATACATTACGTAGATACTATAATGAATACCCGAGTTATACAGATTGCCATAATACTCTTATGATACCATTTTTTACGAGCTCGGGGTTCATGACACGAAAAACAGCCGATTTATCAATTAAAAAATTACTTCCGAAGTCATTGCTAGTATTGCCAACTCAATACTGAGTTTAGTCGCCGGATGTTGGCTACCGAAAATTATTTCTAGTACCTTCTAATATAGAAATATCTGGAAAGTTCAGGTACATACCAGTCCCGATTGGGCAATTGTCGAAACATTGAGAATTTTCTAGCATAGAAAAGTCGAGAAATTTCTTGACTCCAATAATTCTGCTACTCGATATTAAATGGCGCTAGCCGTGTGTGTTTATGTACCCAGCAATAATTCTGGCGCGTTACGTTACGATACAAACGTTGTTTATTAAGCTACTTAAAATAATACCTGTCTATATAATTAAAAGCCTTTCAGCCCATTGAGTGTGTTCACAATTTCTTCATAATAATGCATCAGTTGGATTTTTCGAAAAATTTGTTATCAGTTGAATAAACATTGAAATGGAAATTTTAAAAAGTGGCCTATGAATCACCACGTGTGGAACCTTACCATAACTCCTAGTTTTTTTTTCATTAAAATTATTAGAATATACCGGACATTTCATAACTACGCAAACAATTTCGTTATCTTGGGATCATCCAGGTCTGAATGTATTTATGCGGAATAAATCATTAAGTTTGATTGGACCTGTCAATTCAGTGCAAGTATCTGTCATAAATTATGTGGCTCAACTGACGAACAATATTAAAGAACGGACATTTGGGTAGTCCGTAAAGCGTAATCAAACTTCCAGAAAATATTGAATTATACCTACTGAAAATATAACCCGCATTTACAGTAATTAAAGTATCGTAAAATAATACATATTATGCGGACATATGATTTAGTTTCTACTTTAGAAATAGATAAAGGTTGATATTTAATAATAACATTTAATAATTTTGACAGAATAAGTTACAAGATTCTTCTTATCACGATAGTTGTATTTTTTCTGACCGCATCATGATGTATTCCAAGTGTTTCGTTTTTGACCATTGCAGCAATAAAAGCAACTTGGGATGATTTAATCTCTTTCTTGATGATTTCAATGAATACCCCACAACAGACTGTCTTGCTATTAACCGATTTTCATTTTGGCCTCAACAGTTTGTGATGTCCGCTGAAATAACGAAGTGTAGTTCTCTTCACTCTTCAACGGCTACCGCAGATTGGTGCAAATCTACCGATCACTGAGAGCCCGGTTCTACAGGGTGTACATAGTCCATTTACATTCCCTGTGATCTGAGCTCGAAGCGAAAGGCGAATAAAATGTGCGTGCAGTGTCAGCTATAGTGCAGTAGCGTAAAAATATGACACATCTAGCGTAAGTGCTGATAAGAGTTTGTAGATAGTTTCTTTTATAGCTGGTTAGAACATCACTAGGCCTGATCTGTTAAATTAAGGTTGGGTGCTGTGAACTTGCTATGATCTAGGAGACAAAGTCAGATTTGAGAGTAAGGCTAATAACGGCCGTTTTCAATATAATATGTTTGTGGATAGACTATACTAACTTTTTTATAGCGATCTATCTAGCTATCCTCGAAAACAAAATGTGTCTTTCCATCCGTAGACTGCGTTTCACAATTGAAGATAAGTGCTAGGTGTGTCAGACCAAAAGCTTGCTTTTTCTTTCTGTCTTATTTTTATCCATGATTTTCAAAAAACCCTTGCAGTTAATACATATTTAGATAGCTAAGACAGTAAGTAATCTACAATATATAACAATAATACAATCCATAACAGTAAAGAATAAAAAAATCCAAGAACATAATCTTACAAAGTTCCGATGAGACAAATACATAATTATTCACATTACATTTTTCCTCAAATTTCTAAAGATAGATTATGTCTTTTCGATTTGATTCTTTTTTTATATGGTTTTTATGTGAAAACTTTTCATTTGACACTAATTTTGTAACAATATCTTCATAAACAAGAATCACATTTTCAAATTACGTAATTATTTACACTTACAATTCTCTTGTAACCTATGAAAATTCGGTGCCACGAGTATTATTTAAGCAATTTAACTCATACAAGCTGAAAATTGCAGCTCGTCACCAATCAATGTGGCCCACGCTTTAAAAATTGTAGGTACTTAAAAACATTTCCATAAAAAAAATCACATTATTCTTACTTTCGTAATTATTTACACTAGAAAATTCTCTAGTAAACTATTAAAATTCGGTGCTATTAACTAAGCAATTTCACTCAAACAGGCTGACAAATAGAGAGCTTGCATGTCGTTTGCAATCAATGTGGCCCAAGCTTTAAAGCTACGTGAATTTTAGACAACATACTGTAAGACTTTTTAATCCAAGTAACTTTTTAGGTGAAATTTTACTGGAGGAGCTATGCCATGACCAATGAACCGGTTGTGATGTATTTATGTAAAGAAATATATCAGATCTTGGAGAAGGACAAAGAATAGGTACTTTTTAATTGCAATAGTACGCGTGTCCTCAGGTTAATTTCTGAAATAAACGCGGGCGACGCTGCAGAGAGCTCGTACGTACATTACTAATTTATTTATTTATATTGAACTAGAATGACGAATAATTTATAACTTCTATTTAATCACGAACCGCTGTTAAATCACATGGTGCACTCTAGTGCGCAGTGGCTCTATCACTCTATTCTAGCTAACTGACGATCGTGTATTTACGTAGCTCAGGATTATTTCTGGTTTTGATAGTCATTAATTTTCATATTAATAAGAAATGCGATTACACTCACAATTTGCACTGCTTGAGGTATAGCTGTGGTTTTCTTTCGACATATTGAGTTCGCTGTAGCAGCACACAAACACCAACTGCGTGACATCAGCAAATTCAAAGGCCGTTCCTGCTTCAATCTGTAATCCACCAAAAGCGTTCTTTTTGTAAATATTATTAACAGTTACTGCTTCAGTGATCTCATCATTATTATAAAAGCGCTTCAGTACACAGTATGTTCGATAAATGAATCCCAAATTTTGAAAATGTTACCGGCAATCTGTACAATCCGGTTATCTATAAAATACCTAGATACTTTATAGAATAACTGAAAAATTCAGGTAATGTACAAAATATTATTCATTTATATACTTTGCTTAATTATTGTATACAATACCGAATACGCAGCCGGCAATATATGTGAAAAACAGGCAGGGAAAGGGGAGAAGGACGTTAAGGCTACGTTCACTCGACGACATAAATTTCTTAGCCGAATCAGATAATTTAATATAATTTATATGAATGAGTTCACACGGTTTTAAGATCTGACAAATACCTAAAACGGGCAAAACTTAGGATCCGATTGTGCGATTACAATGGGATTCGGTCACACAACAAAAAACCGAGTAAGGTTTAGTTGCAATAGCATTACAATACATGCGTTTACACGAGCTCTGAGATCTACTCTCTAAGCTCGAAGTCCGTAGTCAGAGAGTAGCCCCCCAGATTCCATGTTAGACACGACAAGATGGGTCGCGGGCGCGTGTATTGAAATTCTTCATAATTGATTGCGTATTCACACGGTGACGCGCCATTCAGTGTTTTGTTTTTTTTTTTTTTTTTAGAAAATTCAAACCAAATGCCGTATGAACAGATTATTCAGTTCTTTCGTATACGGTAAAAATTAGAGACGAAAAATCGTGTCTTCGTGTGTATAGCGTAACGTGACAAAAATAAGTCTATCGTAGAATAAGACATTTCATGAAATGTCAATTTCGAACCTAAGCTCGATCTGCCCGGCATGTTACTTAGACTGCAAATTAAACGGCTGATGAAGCTACATAGTTGGTTGCGACATATACTCTTACATTGATATATCATAAAGAGGCCAAATTTTTTATTTTACACATTGCCGGTGGACCATACAATGTGAACTAAACAATGCCTAGGAATTGTATACATAACCTAGGTAAAGTATAAATTGTCTCAGATGCTTCAGGTATACACATTACAAACACACCTATACATTACGTAGATACTATAATGAATACCCGAGTTATACAGATTGCCATAATACTCTTATGATACCATTTTTTACGAGCTCGGGGTTCATGACACGAAAAACAGCCGATTTATCAATTAAAAAATTACTTCCGAAGTCATTGCTAGTATTGCCAACTCAATACTGAGTTTAGTCGCCGGATGTTGGCTACCGAAAATTATTTCTAGTACCTTCTAATATAGAAATATCTGGAAAGTTCAGGTACATACCAGTCCCGATTGGTCAATTGTCGAAACATTGAGAATTTTCTAGCATAGAAAAGTCGAGAAACATCTTGACTCCAATAATTCTGCTACTCGATATTAAATGGCGCTAGCCGTGTGTGTTTATGTACCCAGCAATAATTCTGGCGCGTTACGTTACGATACAAACGTTGTTTATTAAGCTACTTAAAATAATACCTGTCTATATAATTAAAAGCCTTTCAGCCCATTGAGTGTGTTCACAATTTCTTCATAATAATGCATCAGTTGGATTTTTCGAAAAATTTGTTATCAGTTGAATAAACATTGAAATGGAAATTTTAAAAAGTGGCCTATGAATCACCACGTGTGGAACCTTACCATAACTCCTAGTTTTTTTTTCATTAAAATTATTAGAATATACCGGACATTTCATAACTACGCAAACAATTTCGTTATCTTGGGATCATCCAGGTCTGAATGTATTTATGCGGAATAAATCATTAAGTTTGATTGGACCTGTCAATTCAGTGCAAGTATCTGTCATAAATTATGTGGCTCAACTGACGAAAGATATTAAAGAACGGACATTTGGGTAGTCCGTAAAGCGTAATCAAACTTCCAGAAAATATTGAATTATACCTACTGAAAATATAACCCGCATTTACAGTAATTAAAGTATCGTAAAATAATACATATTATGCGGACATATGATTTAGTTTCTACTTTAGAAATAGATAAAGGTTGATATTTAATAATAACATTTAATAATTTTGACAGAATAAGTTACAAGATTCTTCTTATCACGATAGTTGTATTTTTTCTGACCGCATCATGATGTATTCCAAGTGTTTCGTTTTTGACCATTGCAGCAATAAAAGCAACTTGGGATGATTTAATCTCTTTCTTGATGATTTCAATGAATACCCCACAACAGACTGTCTTGCTATTAACCGATTTTCATTTTGGCCTCAACAGTTTGTGATGTCCGCTGAAATAACGAAGTGTAGTTCTCTTCACTCTTCAACGGCTACCGCAGATTGGTGCAAATCTACCGATCACTGAGAGCCCGGTTCTACAGGGTGTACATAGTCCATTTACATTCCCTGTGATCTGAGCTCGAAGCGAAAGGCGAATAAAATGTCGAATGATGCGTGCAGTGTCAGCTATAGTGCAGTAGCGTAAAAATATGACACATCTAGCGTAAGTGCTGATAAGAGTTTGTAGATAGTTTCTTTTATAGCTGGTTAGAACATCACTAGGCCTGATCTGTTCAATTAAGGTTGGATGCTGTGAACTTGCTATGATCCAGGAGACATAGTCAGATTTGAGAGTAAGGCTAATAACGGCCGTTTTCAATATAATATGTTTGTGGATAGACTATCCTAACTTTTTTATAGCGATCTATCTAGCTATCCTCGAAAACAAAATGTGTCTTTCCATCCGTAGACTGCGTTTCACAATTGAAGATAAGTGCTAGGTGTGTCAGACCAAAAGCTTGCTTTTTCTTTCTGTCTTATTTTTATCCATGATTTTCAAAAAACCCTTGCAGTTAATACATATTTAGATAGCTAAGACCGTAAGTAATCTACAATATATAACAATAATACAATCCATAACAGTAAAGAATAAAAAAATCCAAGAACATAATCTTACAAAGTTCCGATGAGACAAATACATAATTATTCACATTACATTTTTCCTTAAATTTCTAAAGATAGATTATGTCTTTTCGATTTGATTCTTTTTTATATGGTTTTTATGTGAAAACTTTTCATTTGACACTAATTTTGTAACAATATCTTCATAAACAAGAATCACATTTTCAAATTACGTAATTATTTACACTTACAATTCTCTTGTAACCTATGAAAATTCGGTGCCACGAGTATTATTTAAGCAATTTAACTCATACAAGCTGAAAATTGCAGCTCGTCACCAATCAATGTGGCCCACGCTTTAAAAATTGTAGGTACTTAAAAACATTTCCATAAAAAAAATTACATTATTCTTACTTTCGTAATTATTTACACTAGAAAATTCTCTAGTAAACTATTAAAATTCGGTGCTATTAACTAAGCAATTTCACTCAAACAGGCTGACAAATAGAGAGCTTGCATGTCGTTTGCAATCAATGTGGCCCAAGCTTTAAAGCTACGCGAATTTTAGACAACATACTGTAAGACTTTTTAATCCAAGTAACTTTTTAGGTGAAATTTTACTGGAGGAGCTATGCCATGACCAATGAACCGGTTGTGATGTATTTATGTAAAGAAATATATCAGATCTTGGAGAAGGACAAAGAATAGGTACTTTTTAATTGCAATAGTACGCGTGGCCTCAGGTTAATTTCTGAAATAAACGCGGGCGACGCTGCAGAGAGCTCGTACGTACATTACTAATTTATTTATTTATTTTGAACTAGAATGACGAATAATTTATAACTTCTATTTAATCACGAATCGCTGTTAAATCACATGGTGCACTCTAGTGCGCAGTGGCTCTATCACTCTATTCTAGCTAACTGACGATCGTGTATTTACGTCGCTCAGGATTATTTCTGGTTTTGATAGTCATTAATTTTCATAATAATAAGAAATGCGATTACACTCACAATTTGCACTGCTTGAGGTATAGCTGTGGTTTTCTTTCGACATATTGAGTTCGCTGTAGCAGCACACAAACACCAACTGCGTGACATCAGCAAATTCAAAGGCCGTTCCTGCTTCAATCTGTAATCCACCAAAAGCGTTCTTTTTGTAAATATTATTAACAGTTACTGCTTCAGTGATCTCATCATTATTATAAAAGCGCTTCAGTACACAGTATGTTCGATAAATGAATCCCAAATTTTGAAAATGTTACCGGCAATCTGTACAATCCGGTTATCTATAAAATACCTAGATACTTTATAGAATAACTGAAAAATTCAGGTAATGTACAAAATATTATTCATTTATATACTTTGCTTAAGTATTGTATACAATACCGAATACGCAGCCGGCAATATATGTGAAAAACAGGCAGGGAAAGGGGAGAAGGACGTTAAGGCTACGTTCACTCGACGACATAAATTTCTTAGTCGAATCAGATAATTTAATATAATTTATATGAATGAGTTCACACGGTTTTAAGATCTGACAAATAACTAAAACGGGCAAAACTTAGGATCCGATTGTGCGATTACAATGGGATTCGGTCACACAACAAAAAACCGAGTAAGGTTTAGTTGCAATAGCATTACAATACATGCGTTTACACGAGCTCTGAGATCTACTCTCTAAGCTCGAAGTCCGTAGTCAGAGAGTAGCCCCCCAGATTCCATGTTAGACACGACAAGATGGGTCGCGGGCGCGTGGATTGAAATTCTTCATAATTGATTGCGTATTCAAACGGTGACGCGCCATTCAGTGTTTTGTTTTTTTTTTTTCAGATAATTCAAACCAAATGCCGTATGAACAGATTATTCAGTTCTTTCGTATACGGTAAAAATTAGAGACGAAAAATCGTGTCTTCGTGTGTATAGCGTAACGTGACAAAAATAAGTCTATCGTAGAATAAGACATTTCATGAAATGTCAATTTCGAACCTAAGCTCGATCTGCCCGGCATGTTACTTAGACTGCAAATTAAACGGCTGATGAACCTACATAGTTGGTTGCGACATATACTCTTACATTGATATATCATAAAGAGGCCAAATTTTTTATTTTACACATTGCCGGTGGACCATACAATGTGAACTAAACAATGCCTAGGAATTGTATACATAACCTAGGTAAAGTATAAATTGTCTCAGATGCTTCAGGTATACACATTACAAACACACCTATACATTACGTAGATACTATAATGAATACCCGAGTTATACAGATTGCCATAATACTCTTATGATACCATTTTTTACGAGCTCGGGGTTCATGACACGAAAAACAGCCGATTTATCAATTAAAAAATTACTTCCGAAGTCATTGCTAGTATTGCCAACTCAATACTGAGTTTAGTCGCCGGATGTTGGCTACCGAAAATTATTTCTAGTACCTTCTAATATAGAAATATCTGGAAAGTTCAGGTACATACCAGTCCCGATTGGTCAATTGTCGAAACATTGAGAGTTTTCTAGCATAGAAAAGTCGAGAAACATCTTGACTCCAATAATTCTGCTACTCGATATTAAATGGCGCTAGCCGTGTGTGTTTATGTACCCAGCAATAATTCTGGCGCGTTACGTTACGATACAAACGTTGTTTATTAAGCTACTTAAAATAATACCTGTCTATATAATTAAAAGCCTTTCAGCCCATTGAGTGTGTTCACAATTTCTTCATGATAATGCATCAGTTGGATTTTTCGAAAAATTTGTTATCAGTTGAATAAACATTGAAATGGAAATTTTAAAAAGTGGCCTATGAATCACCACGTGTGGAACCTTACCATAACTCCTAGTTTTTTTTTCATTAAAATTATAAGAATATACCGGACATTTCATAACTACGCAAACAATTTCGTTATCTTGGGATCATCCAGGTCTGAATGTATTTATGCGGAATAAATCATTAAGTTTGATTGGACCTGTCAATTCAGTGCAAGTATCTGTCATAAATTATGTGGCTCAACTGACGAACAATATTAAAGAACGGACATTTGGGTAGTCCGTAAAACGTAATCAAACTTCCAGAAAATATTGAATTATACCTACTGAAACTATAACCCGCATTTACAGTAATTAAAGTATCGTAAAATAATACATATTATGCGGACATATGATTTAGTTTCTACTTTAGAAATAGATAAAGGTTGATATTTAATAATAACATTTAATAATTTTGACAGAATAAGTTACAAGATTCTTCTTATCACGATAGTTGTATTTTTTCTGACCGCATCATGATGTATTCCAAGTGTTTCGTTTTTGACCATTGCAGCAATGAAAGCAACTTGGGATGATTTAATCTCTTTCTTGATGATTTCAATGAATACCCCACAACAGACTGTCTTGCTATTAACCGATTTTCATTTTGGCCTCAACAGTTTGTGATGTCCGCTGAAATAACGAAGTGTAGTTCTCTTCACTCTTCAACGGCTACCGCAGATTGGTGCAAATCTACCGATCACTGAGAGCCCGGTTCTACAGGGTGTACATAGTCCATTTACATTCCCTGTGATCTGAGCTCGAAGCGAAAGGCGAATAAAATGTGCGTGCAGTGTCAGCTATAGTGCAGTAGCGTAAAAATATGACACATCTAGCGTAAGTGCTGATAAGAGTTTGTAGATAGTTTCTTTTATAGCTGGTTAGAACATCACTAGGCCTGATCTGTTAAATTAAGGTTGGATGCTGTGAACTTGCTATGATCCAGGAGACATAGTCAGATTTGAGAGTAAGGCTAATAACGGCCGTTTTCAATATAATATGTTTGTGGATAGACTATCCTAACTTTTTTATAGCGATCTATCTAGCTATCCTCGAAAACAAAATGTGTCTTTCCATCCGTAGACTGCGTTTCACAATTGAAGATAAGTGCTAGGTGTGTCAGACCAAAAGCTTGCTTTTTCTTTCTGTCTTATTTTTATCCATGATTTTCAAAAAACCCTTGCAGTTAATACATATTTAGATAGCTAAGACCGTAAGTAATCTACAATATATAACAATAATACAATCCATAACAGTAAAGAATAAAAAAATCCAAGAACATAATCTTACAAAGTTCCGATGAGACAAATACATAATTATTCACATTATATTTTTCCTTAAATTTCTAAAGATAGATTATGTCTTTTCGATTTGATTCTTTTTTATATGGTTTTTATGTGAAAACTTTTCATTTGACACTAATTTTGTAACAATATCTTCATAAACAAGAATCACATTTTCAAATTACGTAATTATTTACACTTACAATTCTCTTGTAACCTATGAAAATTCGGTGCCACGAGTATTATTTAAGCAATTTAACTCATACAAGCTGAAAATTGCAGCTCGTCACCAATCAATGTGGCCCACGCTTTAAAAATTGTAGGCACTTAAAAACATTTCCATAAAAAAATCACATTATTCTTACTTTCGTAATTATTTACACTAGAAAATTCTCTAGTAAACTATTAAAATTCGGTGCTATTAACTAAGCAATTTCACTCAAACAGGCTGACAAATAGAGAGCTTGCATGTCGTTTGCAATCAATGTGGCCCAAGCTTTAAAGCTACGCGAATTTTAGACAACATACTGTAAGACTTTTTAATCCAAGTAACTTTTTAGGTGAAATTTTACTGGAGGAGCTATGCCATGACCAATGAACCGGTTGTGATGTATTTATGTAAAGAAATATATCAGATCTTGGAGAAGGACAAAGAATAGGTACTTTTTAATTGCAATAGTACGCGTGGCCTCAGGTTAATTTCTGAAATAAACGCGGGCGACGCTGCAGAGAGCTCGTACGTACATTACTAATTTATTTATTTATTTTGAACTAGAATGACGAATAATTTATAACTTCTATTTAATCACGAATCGCTGTTAAATCACATGGTGCACTCTAGTGCGCAGTGGCTCTATCACTCTATTCTAGCTAACTGACGATCGTGTATTTACGTCGCTCAGGATTATTTCTGGTTTTGATAGTCATTAATTTTCATAATAATAAGAAATGCGATTACACTCACAATTTGCACTGCTTGAGGTATAGCTGTGGTTTTCTTTCGACATATTGAGTTCGCTGTAGCAGCACACAAACACCAACTGCGTGACATCAGCAAATTCAAAGGCCGTTCCTGCTTCAATCTGTAATCCACCAAAAGCTTTCTTTTTGTAAATATTATTAACAGTTACTGCTTCAGTGATCTCATCATTATTATAAAAGCGCTTCAGTACACAGTATGTTCGATAAATGAATCCCAAATTTTGAAAATGTTACCGGCAATCTGTACAATCCGGTTATCTATAAAATACCTAGATACTTTATAGAATAACTGAAAAATTCAGGTAATGTACAAAATATTATTCATTTATATACTTTGCTTAATTATTGTATACAATACCGAATACGCAGCCGGCAATATATGTGAAAAACAGGCAGGGAAAGGGGAGAAGGACGTTAAGGCTACGTTCACTCGACGACATAAATTTCTTAGCCGAATCAGATAATTTAATATAATTTATATGAATGAGTTCACACGGTTTTAAGATCTGACAAATACCTAAAACGGGCAAAACTTAGGATCCGATTGTGCGATTACAATGGGATTCGGTCACACAACAAAAAACCGAGTAAGGTTTAGTTGCAATAGCATTACAATACATGCGTTTACACGAGCTCTGAGATCTACTCTCTAAGCTCGAAGTCCGTAGTCAGAGAGTAGCCCCCCAGATTCCATGTTAGACACGACAAGATGGGTCGCGGGCGCGTGGATTGAAATTCTTCATAATTGATTGCGTATTCACACGGTGACGCGCCATTCAGTGTTTTGTTTTTTTTTTTTTTTTAGAAAATTCAAACCAAATGCCGTATGAACAGATTATTCAGTTCTTTCGTATACGGTAAAAATTAGAGACGAAAAATCGTGTCTTCGTGTGTATAGCGTAACGTGACAAAAATGAGTCTATCGTAGAATAAGACATTTCATGAAATGTCAACCTCGAACCTAAGCTCGATCTGCCCGGCATGTTACTTAGACTGCAAATTAAACGGCTGATGAAGCTACATAGTTGGTTGCGACATATACTCTTACATTGATATATCATAAACAGGCCAAATTTTTTATTTTACACATTGCCGGTGGACCATACAATGTGATCTAAACAATGCCTAGGAATTGTATACATAACCTAGGTAAAGTTTAAATTGTCTCAGATGCTTCAGGTATACACATTACAAACACACCTATACATTACGTAGATACTATAATGAATACCCGAGTTATACAGATTGCCATAATACTCTTATGATACCATTTTTTACGAGCTCGGGGTTCATGACACGAAAAACAGCCGATTTATCAATTAAAAAATTACTTCCGAAGTCATTGCTAGTATTGCCAACTCAATACTGAGTTTAGTCGCCGGATGTTGGCTACCGAAAATTATTTCTAGTACCTTCTAATATAGAAATATCGAGCTCATGAAGCAGCTTATGGAGAACCTCCAGCAGCACAATAAAGCGCTGGACGAGTGCCAGCAGCATACACGGGCTCTGTCGGAACAACTGAAGCAAGCTCCTCCTTACGTTCCGGGACAGGGGCCGACCTTCGCGGAGGTAGCTAGCTTGAGGCAGCATGTCCAAAGGCCTCTTCACTCGGTGGTTGTTTCATCCGTTGATGAACAGGACACCGGTGAAGAGGTCGTTGAGAAGCTCAGAACGGCGGTCGATGCCAGAAACGAAGGCACTCAGGTCGAGCGGCTGCGGAAAGCCAGGGACCAAAAGGTTGTAGTGGGTTTCAAGACCCGGGAGGAGATGACGAGGGTGACGGAACGCATAAAGAGGGCAGGGAACCTGGTGGTGGAAGAAATAAAAAATAAGGACCCGCTCGTCATCATCATGGATGTCCTTTCTTGCCACTCGGACGTCGAGGTCATCGAGGCCCTAAAGCGCCAAAACCACCACCTTATTGGGGACATACCTGTGGAGGATGTGAAGATTTCGGTCAAATACCGTCGTAGGACGAGGAACACCCACACGTGCCACATCATCCTACAGGTGTCCCCAACGATTTGGCAGAGGCTGACGATGGCGGGTCGAGTGCACATCGACCTGCAGAGGGTGCGTGTACTGGACCAGTCACCACTGGTGCAGTGCACTCGCTGTCTGCGATATGGTCACAGTCGTAAACTGTGCACAGAATCCGCGGACCTCTGCGTTCACTGCGGAGACCCCCACCTACGTGTGGACTGCCCCTCGCGGCTGTCAGCAGAGACACCAAAGTGTCATAACTGTGTGTTGGCGAAGATGGCCAGAACAGACCACAACGCCTTCGATAGCGAGTGCCCGATCCGCGTCAAGTGGGACGCAATGGCGCGCCAGTCGGTGGCCTATTGCTAAGGTGGTCCCAACGGCACTCGGAAACGACCCCAACGTTCGCCCAAGTTACCAGGTGATCCAGGCGAATCTGCAGAGGAAGAATTTAGCAACCCAAGAGCTCCTGATTGTGGCTAGCGAGCGTAGGGTTGCATTCGCATTGCTCCAGGAGCCATACGTGGGCGGGATCAAAAAGATGCGAGACTACCAAGGAGCGAGAGTCTACCAGAGCGTGGAACAAGGAAGCGGAACTGTAAAAGCGGCCATCGTCGTCTTTGACAACTCTCTCGACGTCATACAGTGTCCAAAACTCACCACCAACAACATCGTGGTGGTGAGGATCCGAACCCGCGCCTGGGAAATCGCAGTAGTCTCCTTCTATTTCGAACCCGACCAGCCCATCGGGCCATACCTGGAGCACCTCAAGCGGATTCGCCAGGAGCTGAACCAGCTTAAAACCATAATGGGTGGCGATGCAAACGCCAAAAGCACCTGGTGGGGCAGTTCAGTCGTCGACATAAGGGGCGACGAATTTTCGGGAACTCTCGAGGAGATGGGCTTGCAGGTACTCAACGTCGGCAGCACTCCGACTTTTGACACCATCAGAGGCGGCAAATCCTACACCAGCTTCGTTGACGTAACAGCGTGTTCAACCGAATTGCTGGAGCTGGTGGAGGACTGGAAGGTTGACGAAGGCATGACGAGCTCGGACCACAACGGTATTGTTTTTAAAATTTATCTGGAAAAATCACAAGGAACCAACATTAGAAGAACTACCAGGGTATTTAACACAAGAAAAGCAAATTGGAGTCAGTTTCATGAGAAACTGGCCCAATTACAAGCAACTAATAAATTAAATATCCTGGAAATAGAAAAAATTAATAATAAAACACAATTAGAACACACTATAAACAAATACATAGAAACAATAGTAAAAATTAGTCAAAAAACAATACCCAACATTAGAAGCAAAAATAAACTTACCTTACCGTGGTGGTCCACCGAGCTCGCCGAGTTGAAGTCTGAGGTCAACACCAGGAGACGCCGCATACGATGTGCTGCACCGGTTCGGAGGCAGAAAGTCGTCGATGAGTACCTGCAAGCAAAGGAAAAATATGAGTCCCAAACAAAAGCAGCGCAGACTCAAAGCTGGAAGGCCTTCTGCGAGAAGCAGGACAGGGAGGGGGTCTGGGAAGGGATCTACAGGATCATCGGTCGGACCTCCAAAAGGCATGAAGACCTGCCACTGGTGAAGGACGGAGTATCGCTCGACCCGCAAGATTCGGCTCTGCTGCTGGCGGAGACATTCTACCCCGAAGACCTGGAAGACGAGGACGAGGACGACCACCGTCGGACGAGAGAAGCGGCCAAACGTGTAAACGAGTGGTCGCATGATGAACAACATGACCCACCGTTTACGCTTTTGGAGCTGAGAACCGCGGTGGAAGCCTTCAACCCGAAGAAGGCACCGGGGGCGGATGGTCTCACAGCCGATATCTGTGCGCACGCCATTCTCCCGGAACCGGGGGTGTTCCTGGCACTGGCCAACAAGTGCCTCGAGCAGGGCTACTTCCCTGGGGCCTGGAAAGTGGCTACGGTGGTGATGCTCCGGAAACCTGGAAAAGACACCTACACAACCCCAAAGTCGTACAGACCAATCGGACTTCTGCCTGTCCTGGGCAAAATCCTGGAAAAAATGATGGTAGCTCGTCTGAAGTGGCATCTGATCCCGCGGCTGAGTACTCGCCAGTTTGGCTTCATGCCCCAGAAAAGCACCGAGGACTCCCTCTACACCCTGATACAGCATATCTATGAAAAGCTAGACCAAAAGAAGCTGATCACTGTTGTATCACTGGATATAGAGGGAGCCTTCGACAGCGCATGGTGGCCGGCCATTAAAACCAGACTGGCTGAGGAAAAGTGTCCGGTGAACATCAGGCGGATGCTCGACAGCTACCTCAATGAGAGAAGAGTCCGGGTCAGGTACGCCGGAGCGGAGTGCCAGAGGAGTACGACCAAGGGGTGTGTACAGGGTTCGATTGGGGGTCCGATCCTGTGGAACCTAGTGCTGGATCCCCTGCTGAAGGGGCTCGAAGAACGGGGCGACCACTGCCAGGCGTTTGCCGATGACGTGGTGCTCGTCTTCGACGGGGATACAGCACTGGAGGTCCAAAGGCAGGCCAATGCCGCCCTCGAGTATGTTCGGGGGTGGGGCGTCAGGAACAAGCTGAAGTTTGCGCCGCACAAAACCTGTGCCATGCTAGTAACGAGGAAGCTGAAGCATGACGTCCCACTCCTGACCATGGGCGGGGTCGACATTGGCATGTCCAAGGAAATAAAAATACTGGGGCTTACTGTGGACCACAAGCTCACATTCAACACCCACGCTGCAAATGTCTGTAAGAAGGCCCTCGACTTCTACAAACAGTTGTCCAGAGCAGCCAGAGTGAGCTGGGGTCTACACCCCGAGGTGATACGCAGTATCTATACCGCGGCGGTCGAGCCGGTTATATTGTACGCAGCTAGCGCTTGGGCGCCTGCAGCAAGGAAGGTCGGAATTCAGAAGCTCCTAAATTCAGTCCAGCGGGGGTTCGCTCAAAAGCTCTGCAAGTCCTACCGCACCGTTTCGCTTAACTCCGCGCTAGTGCTGGCTGGGATACTCCCACTTGACCTCCGAATACAGGAAGCAGCCGCACTGTACGAGGCAAAGAGGGGGGTGCCCCAGCCATCACTGGCTGGCCGGGAGGTGGAGCGGGTGGTGGCATTTGCAGAGACCCCGCACCCGGCGAAACATATGGCTTTGGAGTTCGTGAGCTTGGTGGACCAGTCACTTGTGGAGGCCCACAACAGCCAAGACATAAGATTGTTCACCGACGGCAGCGGGATTGACGGCAAGGTCGGGGCAGCACTGTCCCTGTGGGACAGGGAAGCTGAAATCAAAACCGTCAAGCTCAGCTTGCTGTCGTGCTGTACGGTCTACCAGGCGGAACTCCTAGCCATATGCGTAGCCACACGCCAAATACTGCGGCGCAAAGAGGGAACCTTTGGAATCTATAGTGACTCAATGGCCGCTCTACAGTCAGTCACGAACCAAGGTTCCCTCCACGCCCTGGCAGTGGAGACAAGAGCGAACCTCAACGTGGCTTTATCCCAGGGCAAAGATGTCTCTTTGTTCTGGATAAAGGCACACGCTGGACTGGAGGGAAATGAGCGCGCAGACCACCTCGCAAAAGAAGCCGCACTGCATAGCAGGAAAAAGCCCGACTACGACCGCTGCCCGGTATCATTCGTCAAGCGACAGATCCGCTTGGGGTCGCTTGACGAATGGAACCGGAGGTATAAGGAGGGTACAACAGCTTCAGTCACAAAGATCTTCTTCCCGGACGCGATTGATGCCTTCAAGATCGTCGCCAAAGTGAGGCCAACCGGGGTATTAACACAAGTCATGACGGGGCACGGTGGGTTCTCCGAATACTTGCACCGCTTCAAGTGTAAGGAGAACCCATCGTGCATCTGTGAGCCGGGTGTGCCGGAGTCCGTCCCGCACATCATATTCCAGTGTCCTGTGTTCGAAAGGGAGAGGCGGGAATTAGAAATTAAACTGGAGACAGAAATGACCATTAATAATTTTTACACATTATTTAAAAATAGTAAATTTAGAGAAACCATTCTAGAGTTTTGCACCAAAATTACAAATAGAATCATTAAAAGGAATAAAACTGTATGATCTATGCTTTCCTTATATAGTTTCATATAACGCGATAAGCATGGAAAACAAGGTTTTAAGATAAAGTAAATTCAAAATTGTTCGTAAAATAGTTCGTAGTCTTCAAAACATTTGGAAAATCTTTTCAGAAATTTTATAAAACATTAGTCTTTTTCAATTAATTTGAGTTAAAGGTCTCTGACCATGTCAGGGGTCACTAGAAAGGCAGGAGTGGGTTTTAGCCGGTAAGAGTCCGGCACTGTCTCGGTCGTCTCACAGAGTGGGCGGCCGATTCGTCCATGAGGATTTCCCACTCCTGCCAAAACAAAAAAAAAAAAAAAAAAAAAAAATATAGAAATATCTGGAAAGTTCAGGTACATACCAGTCCCGATTGGTCAATTGTCGAAACATTGAGAATTTTCTAGCATAGAAAAGTCGAGAAACATCTTGACTCCAATAATTCTGCTACTCGATATTAAATGGCGCTAGCCGTGTGTGTTTATGTACCCAGCAATAATTCTGGCGCGTTACGTTACGATACAAACGTTGTTTATTAAGCTACTTAAAATAATACCTGTCTATATAATTAAAAGCCTTTCAGCCCATTGAGTGTGTTCACAATTTCTTCATAATAATGCATCAGTTGGATTTTTCGAAAAATTTGTTATCAGTTGAATAAACATTGAAATGGAAATTTTAAAAAGTGGCCTATGAATCACCACGTGTGGAACCTTACCATAACTCCTAGTTTTTTTTTTCATTAAAATTATTAGAATATACCGGACATTTCATAACTACGCAAACAATTTCGTTATCTTGGGATCATCCAGGTCTGAATGTATTTATGCGGAATAAATCGTTAAGTTTGATTGGACCTGTCAATTCAGTGCAAGCATCTGTCATAAATTATGTGGCTCAACTGACGAACAATATTAAAGAACGGACATTTGGGTAGTCCGTAAAACGTAATCAAACTTCCAGAAAATATTGAATTATACCTACTGAAAATATAACCAGTACTTAATTAAAGTATCGTAAAATAATACATATTATGCGGACATATGATTTAGTTTCTACTTTAGAAATAGATAAAGGTTGATATTTATTAATAACATTTAATAATTTTGACAGAATAAGTTACAAGATTCTTCTAATCACGATAGTTGTATTTTTTCTGACCGCATCATGATGTATTCCAAGTGTTTCGTTTTTGACCATTGCAGCAATAAAAGCAACTTGGGATGATTTAATCTCTTTCTTAATGATTTCAATGAATACCCCACAACAGACTGTCTTGCTATTAACCGATTTTCATTTTGGCCTCAACAGTTTGTGATGTCCGCTGAAATAACGAAGTGTAGTTCTCTTCACTCTTCAACGGCTACCGCAGATTGGTGCAAATCTACCGATCACTGAGAGCCCGGTTCTACAGGGTGTACATAGTCCATTTACATTCCCTGTGATCTGAGCTCGAAGCGAAAGGCGAATAAAATGTGCGTGCAGTGTCAGCTATAGTGCAGTAGCGTAAAAATATGACACATCTAGCGTAAGTGCTGATAAGAGTTTGTAGATAGTTTCTTTTATAGCTGGTTAGAACATCACTAGGCCTGATCTGTTAAATTAAGGTTGGGTGCTGTGAACTTGCTATGATCCAGGAGACATAGTCAGATTTGAGAGTAAGGCTAATAACGGCCGTTTTCAATATAATATGTTTGTGGATAGACTATCCTAACTTTTTTATAGCGATCTATCTAGCTATCCTCGAAAACAAAATGTGTCTTTCCATCCGTAGACTGCGTTTCACAATTGAAGATAAGTGCTAGGTGTGTCAGACCAAAAGCTTGCTTTTTCTTTCTGTCTTATTTTTATCCATGATTTTCAAAAAACCCTTGCAGTTAATACATATTTAGATAGCTAAGACCGTAAGTAATCTACAATATATAACAATAATACAATCCATAACAGTAAAGAATAAAAAAATCCAAGAACATAATCTTACAAAGTTCCGATGAGACAAATACATAATTATTCACATTACATTTTTCCTTAAATTTCTAAAGATAGATTATGTCTTTTCGATTTGATTCTTTTTTATATGGTTTTTATGTGAAAACTTTTCATTTGACACTAATTTTGTAACAATATCTTCATAAACAAGAATCACATTTTCAAATTACGTAATTATTTACACTTACAATTCTCTTGTAACCTATGAAAATTCGGTGCCACGAGTATTATTTAAGCAATTTAACTCATACAAGCTGAAAATTGCAGCTCGTCACCAATCAATGTGGCCCACGCTTTAAAAATTGTAGGTACTTAAAAACATTTCCATAAAAAAAATCACATTATTCTTACTTTCGTAATTATTTACACTAGAAAATTCTCTAGTAAACTATTAAAATTCGGTGCTATTAACTAAGCAATTTCACTCAAACAGGCTGACAAATAGAGAGCTTGCATGTCGTTTGCAATCAATGTGGCCCAAGCTTTAAAGCTACGCGAATTTTAGACAACATACTGTAAGACTTTTTAATCCAAGTAACTTTTTAGGTGAAATTTTACTGGAGGAGCTATGCCATGACCAATGAACCGGTTGTGATGTATTTATGTAAAGAAATATATCAGATCTTGGAGAAGGACAAAGAATAGGTACTTTTTAATTGCAATAGTACGCGTGGCCTCAGGTTAATTTCTGAAATAAACGCGGGCGACGCTGCAGAGAGCTCGTACGTACATTACTAATTTATTTATTTATTTTGAACTAGAATGACGAATAATTTATAACTTCTATTTAATCACGAATCGCTGTTAAATCACATGGTGCACTCTAGTGCGCAGTGGCTCCTATCACTCTATTCTAGCTAACTGACGATCGTGTATTTACGTAGCTCAGGATTATTTCTGGTTTTGATAGTCATTAATTTTCATAATAATAAGAAATGCGATTACACTCACAATTTGCACTGCTTGAGGTATAGCTGTGGTTTTCTTTCGACATATTGAGTTCGCTGTAGCAGCACACAAACACCAACTGCGTGACATCAGCAAATTCAAAGGCCGTTCCTGCTTCAATCTGTAATCCACCAAAAGCGTTCTTTTTGTAAATATTATTAACAGTTACTGCTTCAGTGATCTCATCATTATTATAAAAGCGCTTCAGTACACAGTATGTTCGATAAATGAATCCCAAATTTTGAAAATGTTACCGGCAATCTGTACAATCCGGTTATCTATAAAATACCTAGATACTTTATAGAATAACTGAAAAATTCAGGTAATGTACAAAATATTATTCATTTATATACTTTGCTTAATTATTGTATACAATACCGAATACGCAGCCGGCAATATATGTGAAAAACAGGCAGGGAAAGGGGAGAAGGACGTTAAGGCTACGTTCACTCGACGACATAAATTTCTTAGCCGAATCAGATAATTTAATATAATTTATATGAATGAGTTCACACGGTTTTAAGATCTGACAAATACCTAAAACGGGCAAAACTTAGGATCCGATTGTGCGATTACAATGGGATTCGGTCACACAACAAAAAACCGAGTAAGGTTTAGTTGCAATAGCATTACAATACATGCGTTTACACGAGCTCTGAGATCTACTCTCTAAGCTCGAAGTCCGTAGTCAGAGAGTAGCCCCCCAGATTCCATGTTAGACACGACAAGATGGGTCGCGGGCGCGTGGATTGAAATTCTTCATAATTGATTGCGTATTCACACGGTGACGCGCCATTCAGTGTTTTGTTTTTTTTTTTTTTTTTAGAAAATTCAAACCAAATGCCGTATGAACAGATTATTCAGTTCTTTCGTATACGGTAAAAATTAGAGACGAAAAATCGTGTCTTCGTGTGTATAGCGTAACGTGACAAAAATAAGTCTATCGTAGAATAAGACATTTCATGAAATGTCAATTTCGAACCTAAGCTCGATCTGCCCGGCATGTTACTTAGACTGCAAATTAAACGGCTGATGAAGCTACATAGTTGGTTGCGACATATACTCTTACATTGATATATCATAAACAGGCCATTTTTTTTATTTTACACATTGCCGGTGGACCATACAATGTGAACTAAACAATGCCTAGGAATTGTATACATAACCTAGGTAAAGTATAAATTGTCTCAGATGCTTCAGGTATACACATTACAAACACACCTATACATTACGTAGATATAATCGGGTATAATGAATACCCGAGTTATACAGATTGCCATAATACTCTTATGATACCATTTTTTACGAGCTCGGGGTTCATGATACGAAAAACAGCCGATTTATCAATTAAAAAATTACTTCCGAAGTCATTGCTAGTATTGCCAACTCAATACTGAGTTTAGTCGCCGGATGTTGGCTACCGAAAATTATTTCTAGTACCTTCTAATATAGAAATATCTGGAAAGTTCAGGTACATACCAGTCCCGATTGGTCAATTGTCGAAACATTGAGAATTTTCTAGCATAGAAAAGTCGAGAAACATCTTGACTCCAATAATTCTGCTACTCGATATTAAATGGCGCTAGCCGTGTGTGTTTATGTACCCAGCAATAATTCTGGCGCGTTACGTTACGATACAAACGTTGTTTATTAAGCTACTTAAAATAATACCTGTCTATATAATTAAAAGCCTTTCAGCCCATTGAGTGTGTTCACAATTTCTTCATAATAATGCATCAGTTGGATTTTTCGAAAAATTTGTTATCAGTTGAATAAACATTGAAATGGAAATTTTAAAAAGTGGCCTATGAATCACCACGTGTGGAACCTTACCATAACTCCTAGTTTTTTTTTCATTAAAATTATTAGAATATACCGGACATTTCATAACTACGCAAACAATTTCGTTATCTTGGGATCATCCAGGTCTGAATGTATTTATGCGGAATAAATCATTAAGTTTGATTGGACCTGTCAATTCAGTGCAAGCATCTGTCATAAATTATGTGGCTCAACTGACGAACAATATTAAAGAACGGACATTTGGGTAGTCCGTAAAACGTAATCAAACTTCCAGAAAATATTGAATTATACCTACTGAAAATATAACCAGTACTTAATTAAAGTATCGTAAAATAATACATATTATGCGGACATATGATTTAGTTTCTACTTTAGAAATAGATAAAGGTTAATATTAAATAATAACATTTAATAATTTTGACAGAATAAGTTACAAGATTCTTCTTATCACGATAGTTGTATTTTTTCTGACCGCATCATGATGTATTCCAAGTGTTTCGTTTTTGACCATTGCAGCAATAAAAGCAACTTGGGATGATTTAATCTCTTTCTTAATGATTTCAATGAATACCCCACAACAGACTGTCTTGCTATTAACCGATTTTCATTTTGGCCTCAACAGTTTGTGATGTCCGCTGAAATAACGAAGTGTAGTTCTCTTCACTCTTCAACGGCTACCGCAGATTGGTGCAAATCTACCGATCACTGAGAGCCCGGTTCTACAGGGTGTACATAGTCCATTTACATTCCCTGTGATCTGAGCTCGAAGCGAAAGGCGAATAAATTGTCGAATGATGCGTGCAGTGTCAGCTATAGTGCAGTAGCGTAAAAATATGACACATCTAGCGTAGGTGCTGATAAGAGTTTGTAGATAGTTTCTTTTATAGCTGGTTAGAACATCACTAGGCCTGATCTGTTAAATTAAGGTTGGGTGCTGTGAACTTGCTATGATCCAGGAGACATAGTCAGATTTGAGAGTAAGGCTAATAACGGCCGTTTTCAATATAATATGTTTGTGGATAGACTATACTAACTTTTTTATAGCGATCTATCTAGCTATCCTCGAAAACAAAATGTGTCTTTCCATCCGTAGACTGCGTTTCACAATTGAAGATAAGTGCTAGGTGTGTCAGACCAAAAGCTTGCTTTTTCTTTCTGTCTTATTTTTATCCATGATTTTCAAAAAACCCTTCCAGTTAATACATATTTAGATAGCTAAGGCAGTAAGTAATCTACAATATATAACAATAATACAATCCATAACAGTAAAGAATAAAAAAATCCAAGAACATAATCTTACAAAGTTCCGATGAGACAAATACATAATTATTCACATTACATTTTTCCTCAAATTTCTAAAGATAGATTATGTCTTTTCGATTTGATTCTTTTTTGTATGGTTTTTATGTGAAAACTTTTCATTTGACACTAATTTTGTAACAATATCTTCATAAACAAGAATCACATTTTCAAATTACGTAATTATTTACACTTACAATTCTCTTGTAACCTATGAAAATTCGGTGCCACGAGTATTATTTAAGCAATTTAACTCATGCAAGCTGAAAATTGCAGCTCGTCACCAATCAATGTGGCCCACGCTTTAAAAATTGTAGGTACTTAAAAACATTTCCATAAAAAAAATCACATTATTCTTACTTTCGTAATTATTTACACTAGAAAATTCTCTAGTAAACTATTAAAATTCGGTGCTATTAACTAAGCAATTTCACTCAAACAGGCTGACAAATAGAGAGCTTGCATGTCGTTTGCAATCAATGTGGCCCAAGCTTTAAAGCTACGCGAATTTTAGACAACATACTGTAAGACTTTTTAATCCAAGTAACTTTTTAGGTGAAATTTTACTGGAGGAGCTATGCCATGACCAATGAACCGGTTGTGATGTATTTATGTAAAGAAATATATCAGATCTTGGAGAAGGACAAAGAATAGGTACTTTTTAATTGCAATAGTACGCGTGGCCTCAGGTTAATTTCTGAAATAAACGCGGGCGACGCTGCAGAGAGCTCGTACGTACATTACTAATTTATTTATTTATATTGAACTAGAATGACGAATAATTTATAACTTCTATTTAATCACGAATCGCTGTTAAATCACATGGTGCACTCTAGTGCGCAGTGGCTCTATCACTCTATTCTAGCTAACTGACGATCGTGTATTTACGTCGCTCAGGATTATTTCTGGTTTTGATAGTCATTAATTTTCATAATAATAAGAAATGCGATTACACTCACAATTTGCACTGCTTGAGGTATAGCTGTGGTTTTCTTTCGACATATTGAGTTCGCTGTAGCAGCACACAAACACCAACTGCGTGACATCAGCAAATTCAAAGGCCGTTCCTGCTTCAATCTGTAATCCACCAAAAGCGTTCTTTTTGTAAATATTATTAACAGTTACTGCTTCAGTGATCTCATCATTATTATAAAAGCGCTTCAGTACACAGTATGTTCGATAAATGAATCCCAAATTTTGAAAATGTTACCGGCAATCTGTACAATCCGGTTATCTATAAAATACCTAGATACTTTATAGAATAACTGAAAAATTCAGGTAATGTATAAAATATTATTCATTTATATACTTTGCTTAATTATTGTATACAATACCGAATACGCAGCCGGCAATATATGTGAAAAACAGGCAGGGAAAGGGGAGAAGGACGTTAAGGCTACGTTCACTCGACGACATAAATTTCTTAGCCGAATCAGATAATTTAATATAATTTATATGAATGAGTTCACACGGTTTTAAGATCTGACAAATAACTAAAACGGGCAAAACTTAGGATCCGATTGTGCGATTACAATGGGATTCGGTCACACAACAAAAAACCGAGTAAGGTTTAGTTGCAATAGCATTACAATACATGCGTTTACACGAGCTCTGAGATCTACTCTCTAAGCTCGAAGTCCGTAGTCAGAGAGTAGCCCCCCAGATTCCATGTTAGACACGACAAGATGGGTCGCGGGCGCGTGGATTGAAATTCTTCATAATTGATTGCGTATTCACACGGTGACGCGTCATTCAGTGTTTTGTTTTTTTTTTTTTTCAGATAATTCAAACCAAATGCCGTATGAACAGATTATTCAGTTCTTTCGTATACGGTAAAAATTAGAGACGAAAAATCGTGTCTTCGTGTGTATAGCGTAACGTGACAAAAATAAGTCTATCGTAGAATAAGACATTTCATGAAATGTCAACCTCGAACCTAAGCTCGATCTGCCCGGCATGTTACTTAGACTGCAAATTAAACGGCTGATGAAGCTACATAGTTGGTTGCGACATATACTCTTACATTGATATATCATAAACAGGCCAAATTTTTTATTTTACACATTGCCGGTGGACCATACAATGTGATCTAAACAATGCCTAGGAATTGTATACATAACCTAGGTAAAGTATAAATTGTCTCAGATGCTTCAGGTATACACATTACAAACACACCTATACATTACGTAGATACTATAATGAATACCCGAGTTATACAGATTGCCATAATACTCTTATGATACCATTTTTTACGAGCTCGGGGTTCATGACACTAAAAACAGCCGATTTATCAATAAAAAAATTACTTCCCAAGTCATTGCTAGTATTGCCAACTCAATACTGAGTTTAGTCGCCGGATGTTGGCTACCGAAAATTATTTCTAGTACCTTCTAATATAGAAATATCTGGAAAGTTCAGGTACATACCAGTCCCGATTGGTCAATTGTCGAAACATTGAGAATTTTCTAGCATAGAAAAGTCGAGAAACATCTTGACTCCAATAATTCTGCTACTCGATATTAAATTGCGCTAGCCGTGTGTGTTTATGTACCCAGCAATAATTCTGGCGCGTTACGTTACGATACAAACGTTGTTTATTAAGCTACTTAAAATAATACCTGTCTATATAATTAAAAGCCTTTCAGCCCATTGAGTATGTTCACAATTTCTGCATAATAATGCATCAGTTGGATTTTTCGAAAAATTTGTTATCATTTGAATAAACATTGAAATGGAAATTTTAAAAAGTGGCCTATGAATCACCACGTGTGGAACCTTACCATAACTCCTAGTTTTTTTTTCATTAAAATTATTAGAATATACCGGACATTTCATAACTACGCAAACAATTTCGTTATCTTGCGATCATCCAGGTCTGAATGTATTTATGCGGAATAAATCATTAAGTTTGATTGGACCTGTCAATTCAGTGCAAGCATCTGTCATAAATTATGTGGCTGAACTGACGATCAATATTAAAGAACGGACATTGGGGTAGTCCGTAAAACGTAATCAAACTTCCAGAAAATATTGAATTATACCTACTGAAAATATAACCCGCATTTACAGTAATTAAAGTATCGTAAAATAATACATATTATGCGGACATATGATTTAGTTTCTACTTTAGAAATAGATAAAGGTTAATATTAAATAATAACATTTAATAATTTTGACAGAATAAGTTACAAGATTCTTCTTATCACGATAGTTGTATTTTTTCTGACCGCATCATGATGTATTCCAAGTGTTTCGTTTTTGACCATTGCAGCAATAAAAGCAACTTGGGATGATTTAATCTCTTTCTTGATGATTTCAATGAATACCCCACAACAGACTGTCTTGCTATTAACCGATTTTCATTTTGGCCTCAACAGTTTGTGATGTCCGCTGAAATAACGAAGTGTAGTTCTCTTCACTCTTCAACGGCTACCGCAGATTGGTGCAAATCTACCGATCACTGAGAGCCCGGTTCTACAGGGTGTACATAGTCCATTAACATTCCCTATGATCTGAGCTCGAAGCGAAAGGCGAATAAAATGTCGAATGATGCGTGCTGTGTCAGCTATAGTGCAGTAGCGTAAAAATATGACACATCTAGAGTAAGTGCTGATAAGAGTTTGTAGATAGTTTCTTTTATAGCTGGTCTCGCGGTATTGACATCCGTTAGTTGGCGGATTTTTCTTACAGCATATGCTGCTGAACTTAGCCGTCCGGAAAGAGATGTTATATAAGGGCTCCATTGAAGCCTGGGGTCAAGCGTAATTCCTAGGAAAACCGTTTTGTCGACGAATTCTAGTTTTTCCTTGTTCAATAATATGTCACAATCACTGCTTTTGACATTAGGTAAGGCAAATCTTATGCACTTTTTTTTTCTTTTCATTTAGAACCAATTTATTCAAAATTTCTTCATAATAATGCATCAGTTGGATTTTTTGAAAAATTTGTTATCATTTGATTAAACATTGAAATGGAAATTGTAAAAAGAGGCCTATGAACCAGACCTGACCATAACTCCTAGTTTTTTTTTTTTCATTAAAATTATTAGAATATACCGGACATTTCATAACTACGCAAACAATTTCGTTATCTTGGGATCATCCAGGTCTGAATGTATTTATGCGGAATAAATCATTAAGTTTGATTGGACCTGTCAATTCAGTGCAAGCATGTGTCATAAATTAACTGACGAACAATATTAAAGAACGGACATTTGGGTAGTCCGTAAAACGTAATCAAACTTCCAGAAAATATTGAATTATACCTTTTTTTATATTTATAGGCGTACGTTTGACCGCTATCTCACCTGATGTTAAGCGATGATGCGGTCTAAGGTGGAGCACGCTTGCCTAGAAGTAACCTATTCACTCTTGACTTAAAGACTCCCAGGTTGTAGCTATCAGGAAACACAGACTCAGGCAGGGAATTCCACTCCTTAGCTGTACGCACAATGAATGTATTCCCAAAACGTTTTGTGCGTATAGGTGGGATGTCCACCATGTACCGGTGGAACATCGCCGTACGTCTTGTGGTCCGATGGTGGAACGGGGTTGGCGGAATTAAGTTATGCAATTCCGTCGCACACTCCCCAAAATGTAAACGATAGAAAACCGACAGGCCAGCAACTCGGCGTCGATGCTCAAGACTTTGGAGCTTCGAATCGACAAGCTTATCATCACCGATGATCCTCTTGGCTCGTTTTTCAATTGACTCGAGGGCATCAAGCTGGCATCTGGCAGATCCGTCCCAAAGATGAGAGCAGTATTCCATACACGATCGAACTTGCGCTTGATACAGTTTAAGAAGCTGTTCCGGCGTGAAGTACCGTCTCACCTTTGCCAGGATCCCCAACTTTCTAGCAGCCACTTGAGCCTTGGCCTCTATGAAGGGGCCAAAATTAAGGGTGGATGTTAATGTAACACCAAGAAGCTCAAGTCTGTCGGTTATCGGCAGGGTTACACCGCGGAGAGATGGAGCAGGGTCGAATTGACTCCTTTTAGCGGAAAAAAGACACGCTTGGATCTTCGCAGCATTGAACTTGACCAGATTGGCATCGCCCCAATCGGAGGAAGCCTGTAAGGACACGTTCAAGCGCTCAACCATAGCCTCCCGGAGAGACCTACTGAAAATATAACCCGCATGTCCTGTCAATTCAGTGCAAGCATCCGTCATAAATTATGTGGCTCAACTGACGATCAATATTAAAGAACGGACATTTGGGTAGTCCGTAAAACGTAATCAAACTTCCAGAAAATATTGAATTATACCTACTGAAAATATAACCAGTACTTAATTAAAGTATCGTAAAATAATACATATTATGCGGACATATGATTTAGTTTCTACTTTAGAAATAGATAAAGGTTAATATTAAATAATAACATTTAATAATTTTGACAGAATAAGTTACAAGATTCTTCTTATCACGATAGTTGTATTTTTTCTGACCGCATCATGATGTATTCCAAGTGTTTCGTTTTTGACCATTGCAGCAATAAAAGCAACTTGGGATGATTTAATCTCTTTCTTGATGATTTCAATGAATACCCCACAACAGACTGTCTTGCTATTAACCGATTTTCATTTTGGCCTCAACAGTTTGTGATGTCCGCTGAAATAACGAAGTGTAGTTCTCTTCACTCTTCAACGTCTACCGCAGATTGGTGCAAATCTACCGATCACTGAGAGCCCGGTTCAACAGGGTGTACATAGTCCATTTACATTCCCTGTGATCTGAGCTCGAAGCGAAAGGCGAATAAAATGTCGAATGATGCGTGCAGTGTCAGCTATAGTGCAGTAGCGTAAAAATATGACACATCTAGCGTAAGTTCTGATAAGAGTTTGTAGATAGTTTCTTTTATAGCTGGTTAGAACATCACTAGGCCTGATCTGTTAAATTAAGGTTGGGTGCTGTGAACTTGCTATGATCTAGGAGACATAGTCAGATTTGAGAGTAAGGCTAATAACGGCCGTTTTCAATATAATATGTTTGTGGATAGACTATACTAACTTTTTTATAGCGATCTATCTAGCTATCCTCGAAAACAAAATGTGTCTTTCCATCCGTAGACTGCGTTTCACAATTGAAGATAAGTGCTAGGTGTGTCAGACCAAAAGCTTGCTTTTTCTTTCTGTCTTATTTTTATCCATGATTTTCAAAAAACCCTTGCAGTTAACACATATTTAGATAGCTAAGATAAGACAGTAAATAATCTACAATACATAACAATTATACAATCCATAACAGTAAAGAATAAAAAAATCCAAGAACATAATCTTACAAAGTTCCGATGAGACAAATACATAGTTATTCACATTACATTTTTCCTCAAATTTCTAAAGCTAGATTATGTCTTTTCGATTTGATTCTTTTTTATATGGTTTTTATGTGAAAACTTTTCATTTGACACTAATTTTGTAACAATATCTTCATAAACAAGAATCACATTTTCAAATTACGTAATTATTTACACTTACAATTCTCTTGTAACCTATGAAAATTCGGTGCTACGAGTATTATTTAAGCAATTTAACTCATACAAGCTGAAAAATGGAGAGCTTGCAGCTCGTCACCAATCAATGTGGCCCACGCTTTAGAAATTGTAGGTACTTAAAAACATTTCCATAAAAAAAATCACATTTCTTACTTTCGTAATTATTTACACTAGAAAATTCTCTTGTAAACTATTAAAATTCGGTGCTATTAACTAAGCAATTTCACTCAAACAGGCTGACAAATAGACAGCTTGCATGTCGTTTGCAATCAATGTGGCCCAAGCTTTAAAGCTACGCGAATTTTAGACAACACACTGTAAGACTTTTTAATCCAAGTAACTTTTTAGGTGAAATTTTACTGGAGGAGCTATGCCATGACCAATGAACCGGTTGTGATGTATTTATGTAAAGAAATATATCAGATCTTGGAGAAGGACAAAGAATAGGTACTTTTTAATTGCAATAGTACGCGTGGCCTCAAGTTAATTTCTGAAATAAACGCGGGCGACGCTGCAGAGAGCTCGTACGTACATTACTAATTTATTTATTTATATTGAACTAGAATGACGAATAATTTATAATTTCTATTTTATAACGAATCGCTGTTAAATCACATGGTGCACTCTAGTGCGCAGTGGCTCTATCACTCTATTCTAGCTATCTGACGATCGTGTATTTACGTCGCTCAGGATTATTTCTGGTTTTGATAGTCATTAATTTTCATAATAATAAGAAATGTGATTACACTCACAATTTGCACTGCTTGAGGTATAGCTGTGGTTTTCTTTCGACATATTGAGTTCGCTGTAGCAGCACACAAACACCAACTGCGTGACATCAGCAAATTCAAAGGCCGTTCCTGCTTCAATCTGTAATCCACCAAAAGCGTTCGTTTTGTAAATATTATTACCAGTTACTGTTTCAGTGATCTCATCATTATTATAAAAGCGCTTCAGTACACAGTATGTTCGATAAATGAATCCCATATTTTGAACATGTTACCGGCAATCTGTATAATCCGGTTATCTATAAAATACCTAGATATTGTATAGAATAACTGAAACATTCAGGTAATGTACAAAATATAATTCATTTATATACTTTGCTTAAGTATTGAATACAATATCGAATACGCAGCCGGCAATATATGTGAAAAACAGGCAGGGAAAGGGGAGACGGGCGGCATTAAGGCTACGTTCACTCGACGACATAAATTTCTTAGCCGAATCAGATTATTTAATATAATTTATATGAATGAGTTCACACGGTTTTAAGATCCGACAAATAACTAAAACGGGCAAAACTTAGGATCCGATTGTGCGATGACAATGGGATTCGGTCACACAACAAAAAACCGAATAAGGTTTAGTTGCAATAGCATTACAATACAGTCGTTGACACGAGCTCTGAGATCTACTCTCTAAGCTCGAAGTCCGTAGTCAGAGAGTAGCCCCCCAGATTCCATGTTAGACACGACTTGATGGGTCGCGGGCGCGTGGATTGAAATTCTTCATAATTGATTGCGTATTCACACGGTGACGCGCCATTCAGTGTTTTGTGTTTTTTTTTTTCAGAAATTTCAAACCAAATGCCGTATCAACAGATTATTCAGTTCTTTCGTATACGGTAAAAATTAGAGACGACAAATCGTGTCTTTGTGTGTATAGCGTAACGTGACGAAAATAAGTCTATCGTAGAATAAGACATTTCATGAAATGTCAACCTCAAACCTAAGCTCGATCTGCCCGGCATGTTATTTAGACTGCAAATTAAACGGCTGATGAAGCTACATAGTTGGTTGCGACATATACTCTTACATTGATATATCATAAACAGGCCAATTTTTTTATTTAACACATTGCCGGTGGACCATACAATGTGATCTAAACAATGCCTGGGAATTGTATACATAACCTAGGTAAAGTATAAAATCGACAATATTATACATAAATTGTCTCTAGATGCTTCAGGTATACACATTACAAACACACCTATACATTACCTAGATACTATAATGAATACCCGAGTTATACAGATCGCCATAATACTCTTATGATACCATTTTTTACGAGCTCGGGTTTCATGACACTAAAAACAGCCGATTTATTAATTAAAAAATCATTTCCGAAGTTATTGCTAGTATTGCCAACTCAATACTGAGTTTAGTCGCCGGATGTTGGCTACCGAAAATAATTTCTAGTACCTTCTAATATAGAAATATCTGGAAAGTTCAGGTACATACCGGTCCCGATTGGTCAATTGTCGAAACATTGAGAATTTTCTAGCATAGAAAAGTCGAGAAACATCTTGACTCCAATAATTCTGCTACTCGATATTACATGGGGCTAGCCGTGTATATTTATGTACACAGCAATAATTCTGGCGCGTTACGTTACGATACATACGTCGTTTATTAAGCTACTTAAAATAATACCTGTCTATATAATTAAAAGCCTTTCAGCCCATTGAGTGTGTTCACAATTTCTTCATAATAATGCATCAGTTGGATTTTTTGAAAAATTTGTTATCATTTGAATAAACATTGAAATGGAAATTATAAAAAGTGGCCTATGAATCACCACGTGTGGAACCTTACCATAACTCCTAGTTTTTTTTTTTTTTTTTTTCATTAAAATTATTAGAATATACCGGACATTTCATACCTACGCAAACAATTTCGTTATCTTTGGATCATCCAGGTCTGAATGTATTAATGCGGAATAAATCATTAAGTTTGATTGGACCTGTCAATTCAGTGCAAGCATGTGTCATAAATTATGTGGCTCAACTGACGAACAATATTAAAGAACGGACATTTGGGTAGTCCGTAAATCGTAATCAAACTTCCAGAAAATATTGAATTATACCTACTGAAAATATAACCAGTACCTACTTAATTAAAGTATCGTAAAATAATACATATTATGCGGACATATGATTTAGTTTCTACTTTAGAAATAGATAAAGGTTAATATTAAATAATAACATTTAATAATTTTGACAGAATAAGTTACAAGATTCTTCTTATCACGATAGTTGTATTTTTTCTGACCGCATCATGATGTATTCCAAGTGTTTCGTTTTTGACCATTGCAGCAATAAGAGCAACTTGGGATGATTTAATCTCTTTCTTGATGATTTCAATGAATACCCCACAACAGACTGTCTTGCTATTAACCGATTTTCATTTTGGCCTCAACAGTTTGTGATGTCCGCTGAAATAACGAAGTGTAGTTCTCTTCACTCTTCAACGGCTACCGCAGATTGGTGCAAATCTACCGATCACTGAGAGCCCGGTTCTACAGGGTGTACATAGTCCATTTACATTCCCTGTGATCTGAGCTCGAAGCGAAAGGCGAATAAAATGTCGAATGATGCGTGCAGTGTCAGCTATAGTGCAGTAGCGTAAAAATATGACACATCTAGCGTAAGTGTAGGTAAGAGCTTGTAGATAGTTTCTTTTATAGCTGGTTAGAACATCACTAGGCCTGATCTGTTAAATTAAGGTTGGGTGCTGTGAACTTGCTATGATCTAGGAGACAGTCAGATTTGAGAGTAAGGCTAATAACGGCCGTTTTCAATATAATAGAGTCATGTGGGTCAAGTGTGCGCAGCGTCTAAGTGTGCGCATTCAAAATATCTCGAAAACAATTTAAAGCTAAGGAACGGCAACCCCCCTCTCCAGTACCCCGCAGGACGTCCTGCGAAGCGCTCGTAGCACAGCGGCTGCTCGCGCGCCATTTTGATTTGACAGGTAAATGAAGTTTTTTGCTAAAATATTTACGATATTTTGTCACATTTGACGCGTAATCTTTTGTAGTCATTTAAACTTTTTGAAAATATTCTATTTGCTATCGAGTGCAACATAATATCTAGTTTGTTATTTGCCAGTGTTTAAGTTGTTACAATGACGCAATAATCAACGACATTCATACAATTCTGTTTCTAAGGTTTGGGTTAAGTGTGCGCAGAAGCCTCTCGTGTAAGTGTGCGCAACGCGCACACTTATCCCGCTTGCATATTTTTGTACATGTGATGCTATGTTTTGTTTCAGAGTAAGAATATAAATTCAAAATGCCTCGAGATTATCTGAGGAAAGCTTTACTTAATTGAAATTATCTGAGGAAAGGAAAGAAAAAAAAAAGAAACCAAAAAATGACGATAATGAGTATTACTGCCAAGGAGCAGTAATACTCATTTTCGCATAAGGATGTGGCGAAAAGTATTCTGAGCCACTGACTGAAGACTATTGAATGTGGCCTTTGTGAAGCCTGGTGGCACGAACAGTGCACCAGCTTCGAACACGGCACTTTTATTTGTGATACATGTATGACCAAGTAACTAAGGATTTCTAAGCTCAAGTTGATCTCATATTTTGATTTATGAAGATAATTATGTTGATTACTTCAAGTACCTATGATGAAAATTTTAATAATTATATAATACTTATGTATTGTTTATGTTCTAAAAATATAGCTCAATATTTCTTTTTTTTGTTGTTGCGTACACTTACCCTCAGTGCTGCGCACACATACCCCTATACTGGGGTAAGTGTGCGTATATGGAACGGTTTTTGTTTTCTATAGTTTCTTAAAATATAAGCTACTGACAATACTATTGTTGTGTCTAAGTTGATTACAAATAAACAGTCTTACTAATTAACACAGTTTTGTTTCATTCTACAAATAATTTTGGAGTTTTTGAAGCGTCAAAGTTTAAATGCGCACACTTGACCCACATGACTCTATGTTTGTGGATAGACTATACTAACTTTTTTATAGCGATCTATCTAGCTATCCTCGAAAACAAAAGTGTCTTTCCATCCGTAGACTGCGTTTCACAATTGAAGATAAACTATTTGCTAGGTGTGTCAGACCAAAAGCTTGCTTTTTCTTTCTGTCTTATTTTTATCCATGATTTTCAAAAACACTTGCCGTTAATACATATTTAGATAGCTAAAACAGTAAGTAATCTATAATATATAACAATTATACAATCCAAAACAGTAAATAATAAAAAAATCTACGAACATAATCTTACAAAGTTCCGATGAGACAAATACATAATTATTCACATTACATTTTTCCTCAAATTTCTAAAGCTAGATTATGTCTTTTCGATTTGATTCTTTTTTATATGGTTTTTATGTAAAAACTTTTCATTTGACACTAATTTTGTAACAATATCTTCATAAACAAGAATCACATTTTCAAATTACGTAATTATTTACACTTACAATTCTCTTGTAACCTATGAAAATTTGGTGCTACGAGTATTATTTAAGCAGTTTAACTCATACAAGCTGAAAAATGGAGAGCTTGCAGCTCGTCACCAATCAATGTGGCCCACGCTTTAAAAATTGTAGGTACTTAAAAACATTTCCATAAAAAAATCACATTTCTTACTTTCGTTATTATTTACACTAGAAAATTCTCATGTAAACTATTAAAATTCGGTGCTATTAACTAAGCAATTTCACTCAAACAGGCTGACAAATAGAGAGCTTGCATGTCGTTTGCAATCAATGTGGCACAAGCTATAAAGCTACGCGAATTTTTAGACAACATACTGTAAGACTTTTTAATCCAAGTAACTTTTTAGGTGAAATTTTACTGGAGGAGCTATGCCATGACCAATGAACCGGTTGTGGTGTATTTATGTAAAGAAATATATCAGATCTTGGAGAAGGACAAAGAATACTTTTTTATTGCAAGAGTACGCGAGGCCTCAGGTTAATTTCTGAAATAAACGCGGGCGACGCTACAGAAAAGAGCTCGTATATTACTAATTTATTTATTTATATTGAACTGGAATGACGAATAAATTATAATTTCTATTTTATCACGAATCGCTGTTAAAATCACATGGTGCACTCTAGTATGCAGTGGCTCTATCACTCTATTCCAGCTAACTGACGATCGTGTATTTACGTCGCTCAGGATTATTTCTGGTTTTGATAGTCATTAATTTTCATAATATTAAGAAATGCGATTACACTCACAATTTGCACTGCTTGTGGTATTGCTGTGGTTTTCTTTCGACATATTGAGTTCGCTGTAGCAGCACACAAACACCAACTGCGTGACATCAGCAAATTCAAAGGCCGTTCCTGCTTCAATCTGTAATCCACCAAAAGCATTATTTTTGTAAATATTATTAACAGTTAGGTACTGCTTCAGTGGTCTCATCTTTAGTACAAGTACCATTAATTTCAAGTACCTACATAATTGAAATGTAAATGAGTTTCAAAAGATTGTTGTAGTTGTACTCCATCATGTATTTCAAGTGTTACCTTTTTGGAAATTGCAGCAAGAAGAGCAAATTGGGATGATTTGATCGACATGTTGATGATTGGGATGATGAATACGATGTATTATTAATAAATAGTACAAATTATCTTTCATTTAGAGGCGAAATCTTTTATTTGACTATACAACATATAAACAACAGAGGAAGAATGGGATCATGTCATGAGTCAATGAAGTTACGCATCTACACAGAATGGCTCAAAAAATCAATACGGTTCAGGGGCTAGTGTACACTACGGTTCCGTTTTTTCTTTTGTGTGTTTTTTTTTGGCGTATATCTTATGCCTCGCGAATGTATTTAATTTTCTGCCATAGTTTAAAGACTGAAAACTTTGGAACCCTTCACTTTGTGTGGACCGAGCCGAACTTGGCCTGTTTGTTTGTCTGTTTTCTTATGTCTAAATAAATACAACGCTACCGTGATGTTGATATACGAGTACAAAGACATTCTAAAGCTTAATATGTAAACTTCTTTTTTAAATCGAAAGCATAATGTTTTATAGCTAACCATTCCATTTTTAAGTTTCCAATTCTACATCCGCGTCTAACGAAACGATTACTCAGCTTACGAGTAAGTAGAAAATAGTAACCTCGGAAGAATAATAAAGACGATTACGGGTCATTCAATTAGGCCCAACGGACAGCCCACTCTGCAGGTGCAAGTGCTGCTTTTTTGCCGAAGAATCAGCCGCCCCCGTCATTCTGGAATGCAAAGCCGTGGCTACCCAACCTGAACTAATCCTCGGGACGGTGAATACGCTCTGCGAAACTTTTGAAGCTCCCAAGATCCGTGTCCAACGTCCGTGTGTCACTGCGGGGTGCCAACTGAAAACCAGCGCTGGGTGTCTGACGCCCAGCATATGCTGAGATGGTAACCCTTTCGGCATGGGTCAGCACAATTTTACTGTACCGTTCTTTTTCTTTATTTTATGTCTTTGTTTCTCTTATTTTTTTATAACGTGTTTTTGTTGTTGTGTTGTGTCTGTGTCGAATAAATGTTTTCTATTCTATTCAAGAAACTTCTGAACATTTGGGTGGAGCTAGGCTAGCTAACTTAGCCAGCCTAGTTACGCACAACGGGCTGAATGGAAGTCTAAGTGCGAAAAATGGAGTCCCTGCTCTACTTTCTACCTCTAGTCATCTTCTAGAAGAAGAATAACGTCTGGCTGTAGCGACAAAGTTTGCCCACTTGATTGAAACTGTATAACATAATATGGCTTTGTTATAAAACGAAAGCAGATTTTTTCTGGTTGCTTGCTACGATCAGCTTAAAGTTCAAAGAGCTTAAAGTTTTCTTCTTTTTTTAGGTATATCCGGAGAGATAGGGAAATGGAAAAATAAGGAATCGAGTAAGTAAATGAATTTTTGCTATTTTTACTAGCTCAACTGGCAAACGTTGTTTTGGTCAAACCGTTTCGAAGGAGTGCGAAACAAACACTGTGACACGAGTTTTTTATATATTATAAGATTTTTCTGGCAAGGAGCTCGTGGCTTAAGGCCCTACCTCTGCTTTAGAGTCGTCAAAAGGCTATTTTGTAAAATATATTTCCCATTAACGGCTGGGTCAAAAGATTGGAAAAAAATATATGTTTAAGGTAGATTCATGTACTACAATGAATGTACTACTACTATCTGAACACTTGATTTTTTCGTATGACATACAGTTTTGCCATAAAAAAAAAATTAACAACACAACATTTTTTCGCTTATTTTGTTTATTTCTTCCAAACGGCTTTGAAGTTTAAAAATGTTTTTACATGAAAAAAAAAGGTGGTAAAGTGTGCTACAAAATGAAAATTTTTCCTGGAAATCAATCTATATTTTGCAAAGAAAATGTTTAATATTGAGACTCCCACATTTTTAAAGCTCAAAAACTATGTGTGCGGGCGAACCTGGCAGTCGTGCGCTAGACGGGGAGGCTGTGTCGCTCGCTGCTCCGCTTGCGCTATCGACCGACTACGCGCATTTGAATGTATTAGTGCAAATATTTACGAACTTTTGGATTAGTGTGCGTTCATAGACTAGCTCGTTGCAGATAAGCCAATTTGATTGTACGCATGGGTGCATTGTACACTGTTTCATACAACAACTTTTATCAAGATTTATGGTTTTATTGAATGTAAATTAAAGCCCCTTTATCAAACGTAGCTTATATTCATTCTTACTTAATGTCTTTTATTCTCAAAAAACCAACCAATAATTAAGAAAAATAAAACATTGAACTACTTCAATCTTCATTTTCAGTTTACAAAAAAAAACCGTTACGAATTAAAACTCTTTCGGAAGTTTCGGAGTTAATGAAATTAGTGCAAAATTATTTAACAGAGCTAAACTAGCTTAAAAACCTTATTTACTTTAGAATGTGCTGTGTTTTATTTGAAATATTTTTCTAGAATAGTAGTATACGCAGAAATAAAACATAATAGGTGCACTGGTAACAGTTTGACCTTGAGTTTCGAGTACCATTATATCGTAAACAGAAAAGACGGATTTCGTCAGCATATCAGACAACATGTTGTCTGTTACGCATTTGGCCGTATCATAGAAATATAAAAAAAACTTGTTTATTGGCTGCAGTTTTGCGTAACATAATTATGTCTATCCAAATGAAAACTTTTACAAAAAAATACAACCGACTTCCAAATAAAAATAAAAACACTACAAAGTAAAAAATTACTTTAATTTCGGAAGTCGGTGTTTATGTTAGTTTCTTCGTATTTTGACACCGATTTTTTCACTTTTTAGTAGTACCCCACACCTAACAACACCACTGCAAAATCACAGAAAAACAAAATACGCAATTTCGATTACTTGGATGACAAAAACCCATCATCCAAGTAAACGAATTCCAGCTATTTCGATATAAAATCCAAACTTCGAAACCGATTTTATAAAATTTAAATGGGACCAATCTGCAAGTTTCAGATTAAACAAGAATTTTTCAAATCAGTTCATAAATGATGGAGTTACGAGGTAACAAAAAAATCTTGAGAGGTGTCAAGGGACACCCGGATGGATCGAAGTTCCTTTTATTTTAATTTTGGCCTTGACCTTGACCTTGACTTCGACTTTTACGTTGACCTTGACCTTAACCTTGACCTGGACTTCGACTTCAACTTCGACTTTGACTTCGACATCGACTTTGACTTTAATTTGACTTCGACTTCGACTTTGACTAACAAATTTGAATACTGGCATGCTTTCAATAAGAGAGACAGAGAGAGAGAGAGAGAGAGAGAGACAGAAACATGCGCACGCCGCACGGCTTACATATTGCTTACTATAGCAAAAAGTGTCGTGCCAACTTTTCGTGAGATTTTTTTCCGTCTAGCCCCCTTTCACAACGCGCGATAAGGAACTTCGTTCCAATAAAAAAAAAATGCAACCGAATTCAGAACCTCCTCCTTTTTGGGAAGTCGGTTAAAAATCTGCCGTTCCATCGCCATACTCTTGTGGAGTCGTAGGTAAAAAACCTGGCTTGGCGCGCATGTCTGCGTCCCTTCGTAAATCTTTGATAATAGTTTTGAGGTAGGGCGTGCGGTACGGAAATGTTTTTGTGTGCGGCGCAGATATGAATGTGTGAGTTTAGCTTCCTCCAGATGCTCAAGGTTATTGAGCCTACTGTGCAACTTAAGCTGTTGGTCCCGGCTGTCTGACCGTTTACGTGGGAGACAAATAATTATTTGAACTTTCAAAAAAAAGATAATTATGCTAATTGAAAAACAGATAGGTACTTACATCTCTGACTGAATGAAGCACTGTTATACAGTCCGTCCCAGATGATCAGTTCACTGTGTAGCAACACAGAAACTTAAGTGTGCGGCATCCACGTCTTCAATGACCATTACTGCACACACCTGTAATGCACCGAAAGAAATCTTTGCTAATATTATTCACACTTACTGCATAACTAGGTTCACCATTATTGATATTCATGAGTGTACAGTTTGTATTTATTTAAATATGAATGTTTGTTACTTTTATTTGTATTAATGCAATTAGTTTATATGCATCAACGTTTTCAAAAAGTAATGCTTTCGCGCCACTAAAAACACAAGGAGTATTATTATACAGTACTGTCTTGTGTCTGCTTTAAAGGCGCTAATTCTCAACGATTGGAATTATTTCCTAAGTTTCATTTGCGCGAATGAGATAGTGAGAATCTTTATAATATGCACATACGAGAATGAGGGAAACTGTACCTTATTTTATGGACGGAAAACGTATAAAAAACTTTGTTTTTTTATGTTTTTTAAAGTTTGTTCACAAATGATAGCCCAATGAAAACAAAACAATAAAATTTTTATAAAGTGTGTTTTTCCACTATTTTATTTTATGAGGATGGCTAATTAATTCCGATCATTATAGAAGTTGTTTAATTGCGATAGATCATTTAGTTGAAAAGTTACTGTTTTGTTTAAATTGGGCTATCGTTTGAAGAGCAAACTTTAAAAAAAAATCCATAATGGTCTTCAAAAACATATTAGATTTTTTTTTTATACGTTATCCGTCGGAAAAATGAGGTACCTATAGTATCCCACATTTTCGTATGTGCACATTATAAAAGACTCACACTGTGTTATGACAACTTGACAGCAACAAGCAAAGTGAATAGTTATTACCTTCCCCAGTCATTCATTATTCAATTGAGATGGGTTGGTACAGAAGTTGCTGAACGTTTTCCGATAGTAGTCATAGAGGACTGGCAGTTGATGGTTCTTAAAGTTAGTTGACGCGGCATTTGTGCCTGAAAATCAAGACAAGATTTTTTTTTTTGTTTTGAACTGTGGTTGTACAACAAGCTTGTGTCTAAATTTAAACTGCCGCACGAGTCGATCTTCAAGGTTAAGCAATGCTCACCGAAGTCGTTCTGAGGGTTGGTGACCTTTTAACACACCGAGATGTTCCCGACTGTCATTTGGAGATATGCCAGTGACTGACGACAATCTGGAGAAACCTAAACCTGAAGGCGCTTGAACGTTTGAGCTTTAACATTAAGTAGAGACATGCAGGTCTAATACCTGCATGCCTCTACTTAATGTTAAAACACTGTGGTTTCCATTTGGACATTTAATGGCGATTCAGTGGGTACAATCACTAGCGGTTGCATATAAAAACTGGAAAACCGGCCAGCCGCGCGGTCAACTGCTAGGCTGTTCAACCGCTCACTAGCAGTTGAACCGCCCTCGCGGCTGACGGCTAGTGCGTACTCAGGCTTAGTAGAAATTGATCAGCTTGTAATGTTAGGTACAGATAAACATAAAACGTGTCCTTGAAGTAATGCTGCCAGCAGATCAGATATATTTATATTTACAGATATTTTACTTCTATTTCCTTATAAATTACGTTTAAAATCCGGCCAAGTGCGAGTCGGACTCGCGCACCGAGGGTTCCGTACAAACCTTAGGTAAGCAAAAGTTGTGATTTACGATTTATGACATTAAAAAAAACTACTTACGAGATCTCGTTCAAACCAATTTTTGCTGGTAGTTTACATGGTAATATACATCATATATATTTTTTTTTTTGTCATTCGCTTATTTTAGAAGTTAAGGGGGGGGGACACACATTTTACCACTTGAAAAGTGTCTCTCGCGCAAACTATTCAGTTTAGAAAAAAAAACATGTTAGAAACCTATCCATATAACCATATCATTTTTGAAGACCTATCCATAGATACCCCACACGTATGGGTTTGATGAAAAAAAATGTTTTGATTTTCAGTTCTAAGTATGGGGACCCCCCATACATCATACATCTACTTACCAAGTTTCAACAGCATAGTTTTTATAGTTTCGGAGAAAAGTGGTTGTGACATACGGACGGACAGACAGACAGACAGATATGACGAATCTATAAGGGTTCCGTTTTAGCCATTTGGCTACGGAACCCTAAAAATCAGCCCTACGGTTGATATACAATCAAACATAAATATTAAGAAAAAGAAATGGCTTGCATGATAAATAAATTATGAAATACAATTATTTGTTAAAAAAATCTGGTTGGATGGTTTTATTTTCGTTTTGGCGGTTCAGTAATTTTGCACAAAAAGTACTTACTTATTTTGTTCAGTAACAGATATCTTACGATTTTACGAGAAAGATCCATAATGGACTCTTAAATAACAGACGGAAACAGAAGATAAGTGTAAAACTACTATAGAAAAACTCATCCAAGTGCGAACGATACGAATGGTTCAGTAAAATCCATATGGGTGGATAAAGAATTACTTTTCTATATTTTGTTTAAACAAATACCTTCTCAAGCTCACATATTTAAAATCTTTGTGCTGGTGGAAAAGAAAACATATTCTTATTCTCGTTCTTGCTCGTCATTTGAAATGACTAATAAATGTAGAAATAAATCAAATATAAATTGTCTGTGGTAAAATGTCACTTGAAATGTAAACGTCTCTTTGATGTGCATCTATAATATTACTAAAACTAAAAGCCACAAATTTCTATAAAATAAAAAAAAGTGTTATGTGTTTGTGACTCATTTATACTCGACGTGCCTCCAATAAGGCGGCGGACAAATTTAGGCAGAAGAGCCCGAAATGCAACGAATCAAATTAAATTTCATAAAAGTGAGTAGTCCCTATGTCCTTCGGTCTCGGCATTAGGTACGCGTGAACGGTTGGACCAATTTCGCTGATTCTTTAATTGTTGCATTTGTTAATTGTCTGGAGAAGGTTCTTATAAAAAAAATATAAGAGAGTAGCGGGGTAGGTTAGCCAGTTGACGGGAGCGAAGGCGCGGGGTACAGCTAGTAATCTATACATCTATACATATTTATAAAAGAAAGTCGTGTTAGTTACACTATTTATCTCAAGAACGCTCAATCGATTTAGCTGAAAATTGGTGGGGAGGTAGCTTAAAACCAGGAGACAGACATAGGTTTTTATCCCGGAAATCCCACGAGAACGGGAAAATCCCACGGGAACGGGAACTATGCGGGTTAAACAGGAGCGAAGCCGCGCGTGACAGCAAGTTATTTATAGTTCCAAAGTTCAAAATTATATAATTGGTTATATAGATTTTTCTGTAATCTGTACATAAACTTATATCACTTATTTTTTATCTGTGCCATGTGTTTAAATATTCCTATAAAAGTAATAAAAAAAACCGGCCAAGTGCGAGTCGGATTCGCGTACTGAGGGTTCCGTACAAACCAGTAGGTATTATTATAAGCAAAAGTTGCGATTAACGATTTATGACGTATTAAAAAAAAACTACTACTAGATCTCGTTCAAACCAACTTTCGCTGGTAGTTTACATGGTAGTATAATATCATTATTTTTTTTTAGTTTTAACATTCTCTTATTTTAGAAGTTAAAGGGGGGGGGGACACATTTTACCACTTTGGAAGTGTCTCGCGCAAAATATTCAATTTAGAAAAAAAATTATATTAGAAACCTCAATATCATTTTTGAACACCTATCCATAGATACCCCAAACGTATGGGTTTGATGAAATTTTTTTTATTGTGTTTCATTTCTAAATATTCTACCCCCAAGATTGATTGTTTTTTTTTTCTATTTTTGTGTGAAAATCATAATGCGGTTTACAGAATACATCTACTTGTCGAGTTTCAAAGGCATAGTTCTAATAGTTTCGGAGAAAAGTGGCTGTGACATACGGACGGACAGACAGACAGACAGACATGACGAATCTATAAGGGTTCCGTTTTTGCCATTTGGCTACGGAACCCTAAAAAGACATTAAAAATGAAATAAATAGTAGCCCACTGGTATCGGGAACAGGGTCCCGAGAGAGGAACCTCCTAACAGTACGGGCTGTGTCTAGACACGGCCCGTATTGTACTACTTTCTGGATCAAGCCCTTGATCCAGCAGCCCAACGAGAGCCTCTTCCGGTGTTGATCGAGGCTCTTGGTAATAATGCCAGTAGCCGTCACGACTCGATCGTCACAATGACTGCTGTATTCACATCCCACATGTCGACAGCCTCGCGAGCCAAGTCAAGATACTTACTTTGTTTATCTTTTCTGAATTCACGAGGTTCTCGTCATGAAGGACTGCTATATGAACAATTATTGCGCGAAGCTCTAGTCGGTCTATCACCACTATGTCAGAGTTATTGGCAACAATAGTCCTGTCCGTGATGATAGACCGATCCCAGTACTACGTGCAATTGCCATTTTCGAGAACTGGGTCGGGCATATACCTATAGTACGGTCGATTCCACAAGATTGTACTTCAAAGTAAGTAGCTGGTGGATAACCCTGGCTACAAGGTTGTGCCCGTGCAAATAGTCTCCGTAAGCCAGACTAGAACAACCGGAAGTTATGTGGCGGATGGATTCCCCGGGTCGGTGACATGCCCGACATATGTCAACCGTACCGTCGTTCACAATGTATTTCCGGTAGTTGTTCGTCATCATAATTTCGTCCATGAACACAGCCAGGCTACAGACGCCAAAAAGTCTACATCGGGCCTATTTATGAAGCTCCTTGCTCTGCCATAGCTCCTATTAATCTGTTTTATAATTTCATCAAGATACTTACTTTGTTTATCTTTCTCAGAAATCACGAGGTTCTCGTCATGAGGGACTGCTATATCAACAATTATTGCAAGACGCTCTAGTCGGTCTATCACCGCTATGTCAGGGTTATTGGCAACAATAGTCCTGTCAGTGATGATAGACCGATCCCAGGAGCCCAATCGCGCTGATAAAATTCGGCTGGAACGCAACTGAACTGCAGCCAATGCACAACTTTAAAAAAAATTCCGTATCGCGCTAAACGTTTGACAGAAACTTGGAACGCAACTGCATCACAACTGTAACGTAACCGCTGTCGAACAAAAAGTTGAAACAGTGCTTCTTTTTCTTTACTTCTTCTCAATCGTTCGCGTTGTGTTGTTTGGATTTTGAAGGAAAATACGAAAACATTTGTAAAATGTACCACGCCTACATTGATCTTATGGAGAGAGCTCACGAGTTCGATGTTGCATTGGCTCGGCTTCCATTTTCTTATATATATTATTATTACAAATAAAATCATCAAACAAACAACAAAGGTGAAAAAAAGCTTTTGGGGCTTTTGGGGGCCGAGTCACCCGCATCCGTAGGAGAATACCCTTCAGCGAATCCCTGCACGTGGTCCCCGGGTGGTGCTAAACAGGTGACACTAACCGCCTCCGTGGTCTCGTGGTTATACCACCTGATTCAGACCCAAAGGTCCCGGGTTCGATTCCCAGCGGGGGCAAATTTTTTGCTCGGTTTGGTTGGTGGTAGGACTTGTTCTAAGTCCGCCTGGCAAACTACCACCATCATGTCTAAGTCTGTCGCCATAACAACAATGTTAACAGCATTGTTGTGTTACGGCAGTTAGAGGTATGATAGCCAGTTCCTCTGTGTAAGAGGATTCCGGGTGAAACTCGCTTCCATCTTCGGCCTAATCATCACTTTCCATCAGGTGAGATTTGGGCCAAGAGTTTCCACGTTTTGTATAAAAAAAAAAAAAAAAAACAAATCACATTCCAAATAAACTAGTGATATCATCAAACAAACTCAAACAATAAAGATGACAAATAACATTTTTTTTAAAGTACTTACTTGAATTATTTAAACCCTTTTATGATGTTTTTAATGAGATAATTCACTATTTTTAAAAAGACTTTAAATTTTAATAATTTCCGAACGTAGACAAAGAAAAGATACTAAACTCTATGCCATGTGTCAGACAACACTAGTGTTGTAGTTATAAAATGCTAAATCGCAGGGCGATTGTACATAAAAACCAGAAGAATCTCTACAACATCTCTAATGTTTCTATAAAGGTTGCGATATAGTTTTGACGCAACTTTGGTTGAAGTTTAAACTTTAGCGCGATACCAAATTCCTTACAGGTGAATCGAAACTACATCATAACCAAAACTGAACTGGAAACGAATTGCCAGCGGACCTAAACTTTTAAAATTAGCGCAATTGACCTCCGGTACTACGTGCAGCCAGGCTACGGACGCCAAAAAGTCTACACCAGGCCCATGTAGGACCCGATAAAAACGTCCGTGAAGCTCCTTGCTCTGCCATAAAATAAAATAAATAAAAAAACTTTATTTACTTCCATTTAGGCCTACTTACATTACAGTACATGCTGATTAATAAATAGTTTAAGTTAAAATTCTTAATAAGTAGTTACAATTGCAGTATGTATGATTAGATTAATTAATTCTATTAGTTTAAATTTAGTAGTGGCTTATATGGACCCCCTTCGGGTAAAAGCCTCCTCCAAGGACTTCCATCGTTCTTTGTGTATAATAACCAATTCATCTGTCCATCTAGCCATGGGCACGGGCGACCTCTACGACCCGTAGGGCCTTGCCATTTCACGACTCTAATGGTCCATCTGTCGTCGTTGTAGCGGGCTGCGTGTCCCGCCCATCTCCATTTCATTTTCAGTGAGAAGGCATCGGTTACTTTAATTTTGTTGCCAATGTGTTTATTTTAAATCTTGTCCCTTAATTTTATACCTAATAAGCTTCTTTCCATTCCTCTTTGTGTATTTTGTTCATGGTTTTTAGGTCGAAAGTCCAAGTTTGAGAGCCGTAGGTAAGACATGGTAAAATAACTGAATCCATAACTACTTATTTTTGACGGTGTGAGTTTTGATTTGAAGATTTCTTTGTGTGCCCAGTATTTCTTCCAGGTTATTAATATTCTACGATCTATTTCCTTTTTTTTTTTGTATTTTTTCTAAAAGAAATCTGTTTTCCTAAGTAAACGTAGCTTTCTACAAACTCTAGGGGGGTGTTGTTTACAAAGATGGTAGCTATGTGGTGATTAGTCATTATTTTCGTTTTATCTAGATTAATTTCTAGACCGACCTTGATGCTAGCTCCGTGTAGAATGCTAATCATGTTATTCAGTTGTTCAGAGCTCTCGGAGAGTAGAATTATGTCGTCGGCGAACCGGAGATGGCTTAGATAATCACCGTTTATGTTTAATCCCTTCGTTGACCATTGTAAGTTTTTCATTAGATGTTGTAGTACAGCTATGACTAGTTTTGGTGAGAGCGGGTCGCCCTGTCCCACTCCTCTGTTTATATTAATTTTTGTGCCCATTCTGTCCAGTTTTATTCTACTTGTGCTTTCCACATATAAGTTTTTCAAAATGTTTATGTACTTATCTTCTATGTTCATTGACTCTAGAGCTTCCCAGATACTATCGTGCGATATAGTGTCGAAAGCCTTTTTGTAGTCAATGAACGCTACGTATAAAGGTCTGCGGAATTCTACATATTTTTCGATTACCTGGTCTAGAACTTGGATGTGGTCATGAGTGCTGAAACCTGATCTGAAACCGGCTTGTTCTATCGGCTGTTGGGCGTCAATCTCTGAAGATATTCTTGCGAGCAGACAGGAGGCAAACAGTTTGTAAAGGCAGGATATTAGGCTAATTGGACGATAATTGCCTATATCCATTGAGTCTCCTTTTTTATATAGCAAGATTATTTCTAATTCCGTCCACAGATGTGGCACGGCTTCCTCTTCTAAAATATTATTAAAAAGTATAGTTAAAGGCTCCAATAGTAGAGTTCTTGCGATATTAATATATTCGATTGAAATTCCATCTTGACCAGAGCTTTTTTCAAATTTTAGCTTTGTAATTTGAGTTAAGACTTCAAGTTCAGAAAATTCAGGAGTTGATGTATTCTTAGTCTGGTTGGTGGTTTTCCTGTGATGTGTACAATTAGACTGGCTGTAGAGGTTCGAATAAAAATCTGTAGCAACATTATGACATCCATCCGGGTAGTAGCTTTCTTCGAGTTCGAGTGGAGACATGTGATCCAGTTTTTTGCTCTATTTAATTCTTTATACGCTTTTTTTGCTGATCTTGACTTATCAATATTTCTCTTTATAGTATTTACTCTGTACGTGCCGTAGCTTCTCTTTATTTCTTTGTTTGTAGTTTTATACAGCATTTTCAAATGTTCTTTCTCGTTCTTGTTTAATTTTGGTTTATTTTGTAAATTGTTTTGTTCTTTCATCAGTTCTAGTGCTTTGTCAGATAATTTTCTATGTTTTTTGTTTGTTTTTATATTTTTAATGCTGTTCTGCCATAGCTCCTATTAATCTGTTAGTTTTATAATTTGAATGAATGTGTTTTTTCATTATTTATTTATAGATTATGATTTCAAACACGTGTGAATTGTTCGTGAATAAATTGAATTGATCTTTGGCAGTTATTACGGATAGTCAGAAGTCAGAAAATCTGACACCAGTCTTGCCTTGGGATTGCCGAAGGATTACCGTGTTTCCCAGTAAATGGGTTGTGGAGGACGCTCCGCGTTAAATACCGGTATTCAGCTGAATCGGGTTTGACTGGAAGCCGACCCCAATATAGTCGGGAAAGGCTAGGCAGATGATGAAGTCAAGAATTAAAAGTCCAACTCACTTCTAAACCATTTCTACAAGCTGTTTTCCAGGGTCATCACGAACCGTCTCGCGCGCGGGTTGACGACTTACAGCCTCCCGAAAAAGCTTCAGCACCGTAGACCTACAAACGCTGCAGCAGGTTATACAGAAGACCGAAGAGTATTAGCGGGTGGGCAGTCGCTTAAAGTTTGTGGACTACGAGAAAATCTTCAGTGCGATCGAGACTTGGGCTGTGTTGCATTCTCTCCAACGGTGCGACATTTTTTCAAAGCTGTTCACTGCCGCAATGGAGGACGTCTTCAAGGTTTTGGACTGGAGAAGGCAAGGCATTAATGACAATAGCAAGTACATCACCAACCATTCATTTTCCGACGATATAGTCGTCATGACTGAGCCTACGGAGAACCTCAGTACAATGCTTGCTGACCTCAATAGAGCTTCCGGAAGAGTGGATCTTAAAATGAACATAGATTACATGGTACTGGTAGGTACATGGTAGCAATCCCAATATGAACTATTCTATTGAACATAGATTGCCCATATAACACCAACTATTATCAACACCGGAGACTACACTTGAAATTGTAGACAAGTACGGTTTATTTGGGTAAAGCTAATTTGGAAAAGTAGGTCAATCGTCAAATCCGACTCGGCTGGGCAGCTTTCGGGAAGTTGCGTGGTATCTTCTCGTCCCACATGCCACAGTGTCTCAAGACGAAAGTCTATGACCAGAGCGTGTTGACAGTGATGACTTATGAACTGAAACGTGGTCGCTCACGATGGGTCTCATCAGAAGGCTTAAAGTCACTCAAACGGAAAGAGCAATGCTTTAATATGCGCAAGAGAACTAAGGTTATCGACATATCCCTAAGGGTTGCCAAACTAAAGTGGCAGTGGGCAGGGCACATTGTACTTAGAAAAGATGGTCGACGGGGCCGAAAAGTTTTGGAGTGGCGACCGGGTACCATAAGACGCAACGTAGGAAGGCCTCCACAAGGTGGACCGAAGACCTGGTGAAGGTCGCGGGTTACTAATGGAAGGGAGACGCACAGGACCGGTTTTCGTGTTGCCCATGTCCAACGTAATAGATATATACTCGTTTTGTGGATTTTGTACATCGAAAATGAAACAAACTCATCAATTTTTATATATTTATTATGATAATCGAAAAGTAACGATGCTACACTCACTAGTTGAACAGTCAACTATTTTTTAAATTATTTATTCACACCTTTGATAACTATCTCACCGGATGATAAGCGATGTTGCGGTCGAAGATGAAGCACTGCGCTTGTCTAGAAATAACCTATTCAACGCTTGACTCAAAAACTCCCAGGTTGTAGCTACCAGGAAACAGACCCTGACAGGGAATTTCACTTGAAACGAGTTGTCGGACATCGAGTAGCGAGTGAAAAGTAATAGTTTTGAAAATCGGCTTTAAGTGAGTGCTTTTGTGCAACGCGCTCTTACTCACAATACTCGCTCCAGCCCGGATCATAGGTAATAATGACCGCTGCCTAGTGAGTTCTCACCGCCAAGCGAGCATCGCCGAGCAAGTGTCACTGAGTTAATACAATCTGATAGCTCTTGTCGCTGCGATTAACTAGAGGTATGAACCGCTCGCCGGCAGTGTGAACAGCTAGTAGATATCTATATCTTTTGTCCCTTTCCTCAGAGAGCTAATAGTGTAGGCACAATGAATGAAAACTAGTGATTGTAGCGACGTTACAGCTGCAGCCGGTCAATTCTGTAAACACGTCGAAATTAAGGCTTGGGTGAAGTGATCACGAAGTGAGCCATTTCGTCTGCTGCGATTATTTAGATTGATAGCTCACTTCATACAAGCCTTCACTACGACATGTTTAAAGAATTGCACTGTAGTTTAAGTGTGAATAACCAAAGATTCTACTATTTTTTTTTTGCAACATTCGCATTTTCGTGTCAGTTACAATCTGTCAAAATTTATTAAAATTAGAGGTGTTTTGACAGATTTCGACTGAAATAGTGAACAACAGGGATGCAAATTGAAGTATTTATACTCACATCTCTGACTGGATGAGGATATTGTGCAGTCTATTCCTGATGATCAGTTTATTAATGAATGATTCAATGTGATTCAATATCCACAAATAGCACAGCAATGCGTCCCTCATAATTAGTTCACATTGTAGCATCTCATCATTGAATAAGAGTAACTTTATAGCATCGTGGTCTCCAATGGTCGTTTTGACTTACATCTGAAATGTGCAGAATGTAAATTTGAATAAACATACCTAGGCATATTTGACCACCTTATCCGACCGGGATCGCTGAACCGGGTTTAGGAATGTTCGTGGTGAGACCGGCTAGTGCAGGCCGATCGCTTTGTCCACCTTCAACGCTAACAGCGCCCGGCAAGTAGTAGGTATTTTGTAAAGCGGAACAGCGGTTTCGGTCGGACAAAATACTATACAAAATACTGTTATAATACTATCACAAAAGTAATCAGACAAGTGCGAATTTGAGAAACCTAGGGTCGGTAATCCCTTTGTTATTGAAATCACTTCGCTCGCTCTGTGATCGGCACTCAGATCAAGTTCTAGTTTTACAAAATTATTTATGTCGGAGGAGTGAAATAAAAGTCTTGAGATAGGTACCTGAGTCGGTTAGACAAGTCGATAACAGCTGTTATAGAGTCAGTAGTTTGACCGGGGGTAGACAATGAACTGTCTCGAGTGGCGTTTGACAACTGTTAGACACCAAGGTAGAGTCAGTTAGCGACTAGACACAGTTGACACCCTGAGCTCGACAGCGCGCGTTGTGCGCACTGATTCTACTCAACTTCGTGCCAAATGGCGGACACCGATGGGATTTCGGATTAAAATCCCTCTGCATCTCCGACATATTTATAGTAAAAGAACGTCATACTAAATAAGAAAATATTAAACAAACATTACAGATGGTGCTGTTATAACATCTCAACGTTTTATAATAAGTGAAAATTATGTAAAATTTTGTTCAATTATGAAACGTTATGTCGTTTAAGCGTTTTCTTTTGACACAAACAAAATATAGGTAAATAGCACTTTGTCCGCGGCATCGTTTGCGCAGATTAGTATAAACAACTCCGTTATAATTTTAACGTGTGTATCCGTGTGTTTGCCTGGGGCATCGTTGCTCTTCAACAGCTGATCCGATTTTAATTTAGTTTATTTTGTTTATTATTTAGTTTATTTTGTTTATTATTTAAAAAATATTGTTATTTAGGTAATTGAGTCCAGAGTGTTTGTAGCTATGATTTATGAAAATCGGTTCAGCCGTTTGAAGATCATCAGCTTTTTCTAGTTGATAATGGAATGCCAGCAACTTCTTCAGGTTTAATCAATTCATAATTTCATATTCTGTTACTTAAATGGTATTGCAAGGACATAGTAACCTTGACTTCATAATGCGGCATCACCTAAGGTCTGCAAGTTACTCAACTCTTCCCTTACTTACTGCGGACGTTTCGTTTTTGAGGTCATTCAATTGTCAATGAATAGGTTAAAGCTTGTAATCAAGGTATTATAATAAAGCAGAAAAAAGAAACGAGTAAATACATTCAGCGTCGTATCCTACGAAGAGAGCCCTAACGAACATTAGGGCTTATTTGATTATTGCATAATTTAATTCTGCTTATCATACCACATATAACCAGTTCAACAGAATGGTTAAAAACGGTACAGATTACCAAATAATTCGGTTTTCTAAAAAGCCACAATTTCAAGCACTACGTTTTTTACGAAGAATAAAGCGACAATCACCGTCGCGCCCTTTTTTTGGCGCGAGTAGTGGAGGTGCACGGGCGCGAGGAGGGCGTGCTAGCGCCACCGCGCCGCTCGGCCATTAGTAGAGGAGGTGCGCGGGCGCGGGGAGGGCGTGCTAGCGCCACCGCGCCGCTCGGCCATTAGTAGTGGAGGTGCGCGGGCGCGGGGAGGGCGTGCTAGCGCCACCGCGCCGCTCGGCCATTAGTGGAGGTGCGCGGGCGTGGGGAGGGCGTGCTAGCGCCACCGCGCCGCTCGGCCATTAGTAGTGGAGGTGCGCCGGCGCGGGGAGGGCGTGCTAGCGCCACCGCGGCGCTTGGCCATTAGTAGTGGAGGTGCGCGGGCGCGGGGAGGGTGGGTCAAAATAAATAAGTAGACCGTTATAATAATTACGAAACGCCGAGGTCGTAATTTGGTGGAATTGGTTGGAAAAGAATCTTGTTTAAATGAAAGCAAATAGACGAACAAGTAAGTAAATCAAAATATTTTATAGCGCATTTTAAAGATGAAATGATGTAGGTATTGTAATTTGTATTTATTGATTTAGTTTTTAATAATGTAATATCAATGCGTTTGTACTTAATTATGTGACTTTAATTACTCATTTAATTTTCTATAATCGGTAAGTACATAGAAAAAAAAACTCATGGTGATTGTGGCCGTGTTCTATGGAATGGCAAAATTGCGTATGTATAGAAAAGACTAAGCCCTAATTACGTATGTGTTTTTCTTCTACGTTCAAATTATGTTTTTTGTTTCTTAATCTTTTTTTGATGCATTTGGAATATTAACATTGATATTTTAAGTACAATATTTTTTATGCGTACATGACTTTAACCCTTCTTGTACAAATTTAAACACTAAATACATAATTTTATGCTTTTTCAGTTGCTCCTCCACCCGCAAATAATGCATATGCAAAAAGGTCATTTTAATATTTCCTGCTCTTTCTGAAATCATAACAGCACCGGTACGTATGTGTGGCAATTTGTGCCTATCGCTAGCTTGGGTAATATAAACACATTTACATTTGATTAAACATTTTCGCACTTGGGATTATTGACAAAAAAAAAAACTGAAAAAAACTTGCGTTTACAGATTATGCTCCATTTTGTTGGTTTGCGAATTATGATTTCTCATTAAGTAATTTTATGAAAAGAAATTAATCAAGTTTAAGTTCAAAGTCCAAAATAATAAAAATATACACTATTTTAATGAACTAGGCTAGCAGCACGGATTAAAAATGCTTAATTTCCTGATCTACTTGTGAAACTCGATCTCTTCTACAAATTCTTCAATTGAATAATTATATAACTTCTTACGTGCTGCTCGCGCACAGTATACAAACAGCTCCGTGATTTTTGTTGATTAATAATACTTACAGTTGATAATCTCTCGTTAACACCTAGATATTATCGTAATAGTGATATAATCCATCGCTAGAAGTGTTTGTAGCCTCTGAGTTTCACGAACTACAAAAATGAAACGAAATATGTGTGAACAGTGACAAACCTAACGAAAGTGATATAAAAACTAAGTGACAATATATAGCGTTGGGAACAAAATATACGTAGTTACGTACAGTGCAGCGTTCAGTAAATAAACATAGACATATTAATAGTGAAATAAAGTAATAATAGTGTTACTAGAAAAACATTAAAAATTGTTTCACAACAAAAAACTGCTACCCACATACAGTAATAATTGCTTTTGATTCCAAGGAAAAGAAAAAAGTACCTGCTCTAAAAGTGGCTTAAACATAATCTTCTATAATTATATAAACTCGATCAGTGATTTAAAACTCTATCTACTTAACGTGATGAGTTACAGTTCGAATATAAAAAGTTTGCTACTAAACCGTTAGTCGGTCGGTGCACGGAATACAAAGGATTGGACTTTTGGACTCATTAACAATTACGGTACGCTAATCACTTACTACTGCCATACAGTATTTATTTTAGGATACGAGAGGGAAGCTGTTCTAGCGACTTACTGTATACGTTGAATCGTCGTACATAAGAGTCCGCGTTCGAACCTCGTCTTCAGAAAAACCTTTGTATTTTTTTAATTTATTTTTTTCAAATCAAATCAAATCAAATCGTTTATTGCAATCCATAATGTCATACAGGTGGTAAAATTAATAATTAGAAACAATTATGGACCCTGTCGGGCACAGCAAAATAATTAGGAGAGAGGAAGGGCGCTTTTTATTATTATTGTTATTTTGTATTTGTTATTTTTGATTTTGCTTTAAAATGTTAGCGTTTCGTTTTCGTTTTCTTCTGTTTGTAACATATTCAACCGCGCTATGTCATTAGTAGGTCGAACCCCTCCAAAATTATCCGACACTGATATTATTACTCATGTTCAATCGGAACCAGACATGCAAAAGGCTCTCTCCGACATCCTGGACACATCAAATGTTTCAACACGTCAGAAGCGCCCTCGTATGGATATCTCACCCGACGTCGAACAGCCGCAGCCACCTAATCAACAAATTTTAAAGACCATTCGACTCGAAATATGCTCTGCAGTGTCGAAAGAGATTTCAGCAAATTTAAAAAAATATTATGTATTGCAGACGAACTTAGCGAGTTAAAAGAAGCTGTAACGCTTATCCGTAAACTGGAAGCTTCTGTCCAATTTATGAGCGACGAGTTTGATCGGATGAAGAGTATGCTAAACAGTTGCGAAGATAAAAACCAGGAAATACTGAAGGAAAACTCTTCTCTTAAAAAGACTATATCAACCTATCCGTGAAAGTCAATCTATTGGAACAAAACTCACGCCAGCAAAATCTAGAAGTCAACGGAGTACCAGAGAATAAAGCGAAGAATTTGGTAAAAACTGTTGTGCAACTGGGAAAAGCTGTTTCTAGCACCTTAAAAGAGGAAAATGTTGTATCGGCCACGCGTGTTCGAAAGATGGATCCTTAAAACACTAATCCTAGGGCAGTGATAGTAAAGTTACGTACATCATTAATTCGTGATGAAGTATTATCATCGGTAATGAACTACAATAAAACGAATGCCAACGACAAGCTTGATTCGCACCTGTTAGGTTACGGAGGCCCTAAGAAACCTATATTTGTGTCCGAGCACTTATCGCCCTTAAACAAAGAAATTCACGCCGCGACCAGAAAGGCTGCACGTGACAAGGGCTATAAATACGTTTGGGTGCGAGACGGACGAATTCTAGTACGGAAGGCAGACGGACACTCGGCCAAGCAAGTTCGGAGCCTTGATGCAGTTGCATTACTTTAAACGTAAAAACCATGTTGATACAATACCGTGAAGTAAACTAAGAATTCAACATATACTACCAAAACTTCAGAGGTATGAAAACCAAAGAGATTTAAGAGATATCAGGCAAAACATTGGAACATGTAGCTACGATGTCATAATTGGGTCGGAAACATGGTTAGATGACGGTATTAACGACGGCGAGATATTTGATTCTAGATATAATATTTATCGCAGAGACAGAGCCTCTACTACCCTTGGTACAAAAAAAAAGGTGGAGGTGTACTTGTAGCCGTATTGAAGTACATCGACTCTGCTCGCATGTCACGTTGGGAAACTAGTACAGAAAACCTGTGGGTTAGGCTGAAAATCTCTGTAGGGCAAAATATACGGTACATCAATATCTGTGCCGTCTATCTACCACCACCAGTATAACAGCAATCCCTGAATTCTTATCTGGATAAGCTTACGGAAATAATCGACACTACAGGCGACTATACACTTATTTGCTGGAGACTTTAATCTCGGTTTCATCAGTTGGGAAATAGACATCACATCACCTCAATCTACGTCGACTTCAGCCAGTAACTACAATAATGCTCTTGGCTATGCGCTTGTGGACTGCCTGTCCTTTAATAACATAGAACAGCTAAATACTGTTAAAAACTCTCTTAACAAGACTCTAGACCTCGTTCTAAGCAACTTTTGCGGTGGGCGTGTTTACGAAAGTAATAATCCCTTGTCCGTGGTGGATTCCTACCATCCACCTCTAGAAATTGTAGTAGAAAATAGTTTTCCACATAAGATAAAATGTAAAACTTTGACTAGGTTCAATTTTCGTAACGCAAATTATACCCTAATTAACAAAAGATTAAACCAAATAAACAGGATTGAAAGCTTTTCTGAGTGTCAGGATGTCGATACTATGGTGAAAATATTATATAAGAACCTTTGTAGTATCATAGACGAAACCATACCTAAAAAAAAAGTATCACAGAGTAAATACCCAACTTGGTTTTCAAAATCTCTAATTAGGCTTTTAAACGAAAACGAAAAACTGAGAATACGTTTTAGGAAATATAAAAATCCCCGTGACAACTACGAGTACCTATAGAATGTTAGGTCAAAGAGCAAAGAAAATTATCAAAGAAAGCTACAATGAATATGTTGGTTTCATCGAGAGAGGCATCACTCACAACCCAAAACTCTTTTGGTCCTTTGTTAAGGAAAAAAAATCCAAATTTGTCGATGTTCCGTCAGAAATGAAGCTAGAAGGTAATACAGCTGCTACAGGTCCTGACATTTGTAATCTATTTGCCACTCACTACTCTTCAACCTTCATAACACCAATAAGCTCAAAAACTGCCCAATGTCCTGAAACTTGCCAGTATCCTCAAAACTCCTTAGGACGTATCAATTTCACAGAAACTGATGTAGTAAGAGCTCTGAAAAGACTTAATGTTTGTAAAAGCGCAGGACCAGATGGTCTGCCACCCCTATTTATCAAAAGATGTGCAGGCAGTCTAGCTTTACCACTTAAAACTATCTTCAACATTTCTATGGAAACATCACAATTCCCTTCAGAGTGGAAAACTGCCCAAGTTGTTCCGATTTTAAAAAAAGGGGATACTGATAATGTTAGAAACTATCGACCAATATCGTTATATTATCGGTATTCTCAAAGGTATTTGAATCCCTTGTCTGTCCCATTCTGTCATCATAATCGAAGTCAATGTTAGCCCCGGAGCAACACGGGTTTTGCTCTCAAAGATCTACTACGACAAACTTAACTCTTTATGTCGACGAGATAAGCAGACTCGTGGATTCGCGAAGACAGGTGGATGCTCTTTACACGGATTTTAGTAGTGTGTTCGATAAGGTGGATCATTAAATCTTGCTACGGAAGCTTGCAAACATCAGCAAATTATCAGTATCCCCTTTTTTTAAAATCGGAACAACTTGGGCAGTTTTCCACTCTGAAGGGAATTGTGATGTTTCCATAGAAATGTTGAAGATAGTTTTAAGTGGTAAAGCTAGACTGCCTGCACATCTTTTGATAAATAGGGGTGGCAGACCATCTGGTCCTGCGCTTTTACAAACATTAAGTCTTTTCAGAGCTCTTACTACATCAGTTTCTGTGAAATTGATACGTCCTAAGGAGTTTTGAGGATACTGGCAAGTTTCAGGACATTGGGCAGTTTTTGAGCTTATTGGTGTTATGAAGGTTGAAGAGTAGTGAGTGGCAAATAGATTACAAATGTCAGGACCTGTAGCAGCTGTATTACCTTCTAGCTTCATTTCTGACGGAACATCGACAAATTTGGATTTTTTTTCCTTAACAAAGGACCAAAAGAGTTTTGGGTTGTGAGTGATGCCTCTCTCGATGAAACCAACATATTCATTGTAGCTTTCTTTGATAATTTTCTTTGCTCTTTGACCTAACATTCTATAGGTACTCGTAGTTGTCACGGGGATTTTTATATTTCCTAAAACGTATTCTCAGTTTTTCGTTTTCGTTTAAAAGCCTAATTAGAGATTTTGAAAACCAAGTTGGGTATTTACTCTGTGATACTTTTTTTTTAGGTATGGTTTCGTCTATGATACTACAAAGGTTCTTATATAATATTTTCACCATAGTATCGACATCCTGACACTCAGAAAAGCTTTCAATCCTGTTTATTTGGTTTAATCTTTTGTTAATTAGGGTATAATTTGCGTTACGAAAATTGAACCTAGTCAAAGTTTTACATTTTATCATAAGTGGAAAACTATTTTCTACTACAATTTCTAGAGGTGGATGGTAGGAATCCACCACGGACAAGGGATTATTACTTTCGTAAACACGCCCACCGCAAAAGTTGCTTAGAACGAGGTCTAGAGTCTTGTTAAGAGAGTTTTTAACAGTATTTAGCTGTTCTATGTTATTAAAGGACAGGCAGTCCACAAGCGCATAGCCAAGAGCATTATTGTAGTTACTGGCTGAAGTCGACGTAGATTGAGGTGATGTGATGTCTATTTCCCAACTGATGAAACCGAGATTAAAGTCTCCAGCAAATAAGTGTATAGTCGCCTGTAGTGTCGATTATTTCCGTAAGCTTATCCAGATAAGAATTCAGGGATTGCTGTTATACTGGTGGTGGTAGATAGACGGCACAGATATTGATGTACCGTATATTTTGCCCTACAGAGATTTTCAGCCTAACCCACAGGTTTTCTGTACTAGTTTCCCAACGTGACATGCGAGCAGAGTCGATGTACTTCAATACGGCTACAAGTACACCTCCACCTTTTTTTTTGTACCAAGGGTAGTAGAGGCTCTGTCTCTGCGATAAATATTATATCTAGAATCAAATATCTCGCCGTCGTTAATACCGTCATCTAACCATGTTTCCGACCCAATTATGACATCGTAGCTACATGTTCCAATGTTTTGCCTGATATCTCTTAAATCTCTTTGATATAATAGGAGAACGGCCTTACCCGTAAAGCAGTAGCCGCTTGCAGCGGGATAGTGAAGCAGATCATGCACATACATCCGTGTTCTGTTGAAAAGGCGCGGCCATATCGCCAGCCGCGTATCCAAACAGGTACATAACAGCAGACACGTGCACACGAGGCGCGGACGCAGCCCCACATGTGAAAACAGGGGAGCACGCGGCTGCAGGCTTCCTTACCATGATCCTAGAAGTAAAGCAGACAGATTTTGTTTTACAATGGGGTTTGTCTTGTTTAGTGTTAAAGGGCTCTTAGATGTACAACACATCCACTTGGATAGTCCTCAAGGTTAAAAATGACACCTGCCAAGGTTGGATCATGGAAGCACTCATCAATAGTGCTTATTACATAACCTTCAGATTTCTTATGTTATAATACCTATTAATAAATTAATTTAGTACTAAAATCCATATTTTCCGCATCAATGGCTAGTCTCCGCTAAACTTTACCACCATGACCGAAATCTGTCAGGAGTATGATACTATAATAGGAGAACGGCCTTATCTGTAAAACAGTAGTCGCTTGCAGCGGGATAGTGAAGTAGATCATGCACATACATCCGTGTTCTGTTGTAAAGGCGCGGCCATATCGCCATCCGCGTATCCAAATAGGTACATAATAGCAGACACGTGAACACGAGGCGCGGACGCAGCCCCACATGTGATAACAGGAGAACACGCGGCTGCAGGCTTCCTTACCATGATCCTAGAAGTAAAGCAGACAGATTTTGTTTTAAAATGGGGCTTGTCTTGTTTAGTGTTAAAGGGCTCGTAGATGTACAAAACATCCACGTGGATGGTTCTCAAGGTTAAGTGACACCTGCCAAGATTGGACCATTGACGTACTCATCAATAGTGCTACCTTGGCAGGTTTCAAGGAAGAGGACATTTGCAAATACAGTCCTACCAACTTATCTGTGAACTGAAAGTGGACGGCACCGTCGATTCAGTGTTGCTAATTAATACAAGGTGCCCAAAATTGAGTAAGTTTTCAAGAAGGAAATTTCACATTAGACATAATCGTTTAATAAAAATTACAGTTTTTACAAATTAAAAACAATGATACCTATATAAAAATAATAAAATTTAAAATAAAAAGAATTTGATAATTTTATAGTTACTTTAATTTTTTAAATACGCTTACAGTTTAGTATCTCAGCAATAAACAATGGCTTTATCTAAAAAGTAATCTAATGATGTGGAAATTTAGCAGATAAAAATAATGTTCCACGGGGGGATACAACTTTCATTTAAAGCGAAGTTGAGTAGGTACCTACCTTGCAAGAGGAACCTAGATGTCTAGCATTTAGTTATGACCATACCTAACCGCTAACATCAGATTTGACTAATTATAATTAGCATTGGTACCTAGTGGTAGTGTAGTGTAATAAAAAAAAAACAAATTGCTTTACAATGATTTATTGAAAACTAGGATTACAGTAATTGTGATCTTTAGATGAACCTGCATACAAATAACATAACACTGATTATGAATTGGAGTCGCCTCACGGACTTACTCGCGATAACAAAGAAGTTGCTCAAGAATTTGTAGTATCCCTATGAAAACTACTGAAGTTAAATTCCTCGCCTTCGCTTGCTTTTGATTTATTACAGGCAAACGATTCATATAAACCCTATAGTAGTAATAAAAGCTTTTAAACAAAACAAGACAATTCCTATATATTTTCGGTCAATTTAGACGAAAATCTATGGGAATTGTCTATCAAGGTTTGTACCTCAATTACCGAGACTGTAGCTCCTTACTTAGCTTTAATATTTTATTTGAGTGTCGATCAAGGCGTCTTTCTGGACCTTATGAAATTCAGTTAGGTGATACCACTTTTTAAATTTGGGGATAGTAAGGACACAAATAATTATATACCAGTATCCGTGTTGCCAGTGGAGCTCGTGGCTAAATAATAACAGCCGCACAGGTCGATCTTCAAGGTTAAGCAACGCTTGCCGAGGTTGGTCTGTGGATGGGTGACCATTTTAACAAGCCGAGTTTCCTCCGTGCCTCAAAAAGCACGTTAAGCTGTTGGTCCCGACTGTCATTTGGAGATCTTTGGCTGTCGTTACGGATAGTCAGAAGCCAGAAAATCTGACACCAGTTATGCCAAGGACTACCGTGTTACGATTACCCAGTTAATGGGTTGTGGAGGTCTGGTAGGCAGCCGCTCTACGTAAAAATACTGGTATTCAGCTGAATCCGGTTTGACTGGAAGCCGACCCCAATATAGTTGGGAAAAGGCTAGGCAGATGATGATCCGTGTTGCCAGTGCTTAGTAAGGTATTTGAAAAAGTAATGCTAAATCAAATGCTCAGTCATTTTAACACGAATAACATCTTACATGATAAACAGTATGGTTTCACCAAAGGACGTACAACTGACGCTGGTGTCACCTTACTAAAGCACATCTTTAATGCGTGAGAGGACGCACAGGATGCTATAGGTGTCTTTTGTGATCTCTATGAGGCGTTTAATTGCGTCGATCACGATACATTACTCCTGAAGCTCGAGCATTACGGACTAGGCAAAACAGCGTTAAACTTAGTCAAATCTTATTTGAATGATAGACAGCAATTAGTTCAAATAAACGGTGTCAATTCGTCGGGATTAAACGTATGATGGGCGTCCCCCAAGGCTCGATTTTGGGTCCTTTCTTACTTTTGGTATATATATTAATGATTTACCTTATTCATTGCAACAAAATCTTGATATGGTGTTGTTTGCTGACGAAACCTCTTAATTTTTTTAGATAAATAGAAGGACAAACAATGTTAATGACATAAATAACGCCCTAATACAACTCCAAAATTGGTTCACGGCGAATATTAGTTCTAAATGAAAAGAAAACAAAGTGCATAAGATTTGCCTTACCTAATGTCAAAAGCAGTGATTGTGACATATTATTGAACAGGAAAGAACTAGAATTCGTCGATAAACGGATTTCCTGGGAATTACGCTTGACTCCAGGCTACAATGGGGCCCTCATATAACATCTCTTTCCGGACGGCTAAGTTCAGCAGCTTGTGCTGTTAGAAAAATGCGCCTACTAACGGATGTCGATACCGCGAGACTGGTATATTTTAGTTACTTTCACAGTATCATGTCTTACGGTATTTTACTATGGGGACGGGCTGCAGACATCGAGTCTATTTTTATCCTGCAGAAAAGAGCCATCAAAGCGATATATAATCTCCGCCGGCGCAATTCTCTTAGGGAACTGTTTAAGATTATTAACATCATGATGGTACTTTGTCAATACATTTACGAAAACATCATGTATGTCAAAAAGAGTTTACATCCTTTTAGTAAAAGAGGCGAGACACATAACTATGGTACTAGAAATAGGGACCAGTTAGTTCAACCAGGCTTCAGACTGGCTAAAATAGCCTCATCTTTCATGGGGTACTGTTTAAAATGTTTTAATAAGATACCTCCCCATATAATTATATTAGAACTAAATGAGACTAAAGGAGACGGGAATGACTCCATACATAGCCTTATTTGTAAGAGGGTATAATAACAAGGCCTCGCTGAAAATTTGATGAAATTTGACTATCCAGGAATCAAGTTATTTGAAGTATAGTAAAAGTGAGGTTATATTACAACCTTGTAGTTTTTTATGTTTTTTCGAAATACTTTTGATTGGCTTCGGTTGTGTCATTGTTTTATGCATGGAGCGTGTGTGACGTGTCGAAGATCTGACACGTTTGGCTCTCTAGCGCCCTGGACAGTCGCTACAGTCGAAGACCAGTTTCTATATTCAATACCCTGCACTTAGAAGCAGTAGATACCAACCTTTTAAAAACAAGGGACAAGAGGATGTAAAATAAAACACCAATATATATATAAAATATGTATTATTCATCTATACTAATATTATAAAGAGGTAAAAATGATTGTAAGTTTGTATGTAGGGGGTAATCTCAGGAACTACTGATCCGAATTGAAAAATTATATCAGTGTTAGATAGCCCATTTATCGAGGAAGGTTATAGGCTATATATCATCACGCTAAGACAAATACGAGCGGAGCATTTATTGGAAAATGTGACGCAAACAAAGTTGCGCGGGTCAGCTAGTCTTCAATAATTAGGAGAATATCATCTAAGAATTATGCAGGAGGTACGATATTTTCTTAGTATCTTGCCCAACTGAGATACTATATTATGCACATTACATGGGAACAGCAGCCTACAGTCCTTCTACCTACAATACAATTACAATAATAGTATGTAGGTGGTATTGTTGTATTGAAACTCGTCCTCTTCGACAGCTGTCAACTAAAATGCAAACAAAATATGTTTTGCGACCTATATGGCAGGATTGTAAAAAAATATATAAATATGGGTAAAAACTTACATGTTGAGATGCACGCCACTGACGAATAACTGATAAAATCGCCTCGTCTTCGGGTCAGCTGCTAGTCAAATATAAATGTGTTTATTTTACCCAAGCTAGCGATAGTAGACACAAATTGCCACACATACGTAAAGGTGCTGTTATGATTTCATACCCAAAGTTGATAGGTTATCAACACAGAGACACGCAAGCTTTCCTCGTTAAAAGGGCTATCTACCACTGAAACATTTTTTCAAATCGGGCCAGTAGTTCCTGAGATTAGCGCGTTCAACCCACACACACAAACAAACCAACTCTTCTGCTTTATAATATTATTATAGATTAAACATTTTCGCCCTTGGAAAAATTAACAAAAAAAAACTGAAATAACATGCGTTGCGTTTACAGATAGATTCTAGTCCATTTTGTTGGTTTGCGAATTATGATATCTCATAAAGTAATTTTATGAAAAGAAAATAGTTAAGTATACCTAAGTTCGATTAGACTTTAGACTTCGAACTTAAACTTAACTAATTTCTATAATAATAAAAAAAAAACAATTTTTAATGAAATAGGCTAGTATCACGGATTAAAAATTGCCTAATTTCCTAATCTACTAGTGAAACTCGATCTCTTCTACAAATTCTCCAAACAAACATGGCCGTTAATATAACCTCCATTCGTCCGTTATTGTTGAAATAAGATGATAACTTTTTGCGGGATTAATTTCAACATACTTCCCTGTTAACACTCTTGATGAATTGTAGTATTGGGACTTGGTGCTTAAATAAAGAAATTTTATGAAGTTTAATAGAACCATCACGATATACTATATTTCGCTTACCTTGTTATGCATTTCTATGACTGCGTGAGGTAATTATGTCATCGCTTGTCATAGTGATGCTTTCCGTATTTAGGTCACTCTATAGCATCACGGACCCGAAGAGAAATTGCGTAGCATTGTAGTCTGCAATGGTTTTATTTATTTATTTATTTATTTATTTATTTATTTGGGACAAAAAACAGTTATACGTTACAGCATTTACAGAAAAGTAGTTATAATAGCATAGTGGAGAAAACGTATAACCCACACTATCGTCCACGAAGTGACATCGGAGTATGAAGATAACGAACGCGTGTCAAACGGAAAGAGAGAAGATGAAGATAAGAAAAAAAAAAAAGAAACTATAGAAGATAAACAATATGCAGGTACCGACGAACCAATGTCTTATGGGCAATTCGCAAGAAATTGTGAGACCATTCTTTTAAATTTAAGTTGAGACAGCGCGAAAATGTCAAAATCTTGGAATTGTGAGTTATAGTTCTCTAATAGTCGGCGAATAGGGGCTCGCACCCCAGCCTTCGTTCTACAACGCCCAGTGTAGAATAGTTGAGGTGCGCGTACCTCCCGCCGAATAACAGTTCTAGGGACTGCGAAACACAATCTATTCGTTAGCTCAGTACAATTAAATTTGTTATTGCATATACCGTGTAGCATCACAGCCATTATAAATAAACGTCTAGAATCCAAGCTCAATATCTCGTAATGCTTTAGCAAATCTGCATAGGGAATATAGGTACGGAAACACTTGTAGTGCATAGCACGAAGAAATTTTTTCTGAACCATTTCTATTGCTTTTTTATATTTCTCATAATACGGGCACCAAATGGGTACCGCATATTCCAACTGTGAACGTACAAGTGTTTTAAATAAGAAGAGAAAAGTAGAAGGCTTTTTGAAGTCTTTACATGAACGCATGACGAAACCATACATCCGAAACGCTTTGTTGATAATGTTATCGATATGGGTGTCTAAATGTAATTTACAATCAAGCAGTACGCCAAGATCACGCGTGCACTCGTTTCTATTCAATTGAATGTCGTTCAAGGTATATGGGAAGTTAATAGTATTTTTATTTTTAGTAAAAGAGATGAAGTGACATTTTGGTAGACTAAGATGAAGTTTATTGACCAGACAGTATTGAGACAGCCTGCATAAGTCCTCTTGTAATAACAAACAATCCTGAGAGCTTGCACAAGCCTTATAGATTTTAATGTCGTCGGCGTACATTAGAAATTCAGAGTTGACTATGCAGGATTTTATATCGTTTATAAACAATATAAAAAGCAATGGGCCTAAGATAGATCCTTGAGGCACACCCGACCTGACGACCACATAATCAGACTCGAATCCATTGATGACAACTTTTTGGGTCCTATGAAATATATATGATGCAAACCATCTGAGTAAATTCCCTCTTATGCCATTGAAAGCAATTTTATCCAGAAGCAATTTGTGGTCCACCTTGTCAAAGGCTTTCTGGAAATCAGTGTATACAGCGTCAACCTGCGTGCGTATGTCCATGTTTTCAAACAAAAATTGAGTGAAAATGATTAAATTTGTAGTTGTCGATTTGGATTTAACAAAACCATGTTGCTCGGGTATAATAAGGTGATTTATCTGTGGAAATAAGTAGCTGTGCACTAGACCCTCAAAAAGCTTGGACAAGCTGGATAAGATAGATATGGGTCGATAATTCTCAACGTTACCTTTGTCACCACTTTTGTAGATGGGCGTGATAAAAGCCCTCTTCCAAACACTAGGGAAAATCCCTTCCTTGAGACATTTATTAAATAATATGTGTAAAGGGACACAGATGGTTTGCGCAGAGTTATTTAAGAAAGAAGGGGGCAAGCCATCAGGACCAGCTCCTTTAGATAAATCTAATGAGGTAAGTGCTTTGAGTATGTCACTCTTTTCGAGGTAAATATCCGGAATGCATACAGAATTCTCATCAAAGGTTTCTGGGGGTGTCCAGGTGTTAGGGTCAAAAGTTGAGGGCTCGTATACTGAGTTGAAGAAAGCGGAAAACATTGAACATATCTCAGCGGGGCATTTAGAAGAATCATTTTTGTACTGCATGTTAGCTGGGATTCCAGAACCTTTTTTTCGGTTAGAGATGTACGACCAGAAGTGCTTGACATTAATAGGTATGCTTTCTTCAACAGTTTGCATGTACTTATTGTAACATTGTTCACAAAGTAGTTTGAAACGTTTACGCTGAATAGAGAACTTTTCATAATCAGATAGGTTACGGAGTTTTTTCCATCTTATCCACGCTCGTTCTTTACTTTTGAAAGCTTTTATTAGAGAAGCGTTGAACCAAACGGGAAATGTAGATGATTTTTGACGTGACAGTGGAACGTGCTGTCTAACAATTCCATATATACAGTTATAAAAAGTATCCACGGCCTGTTCACTTGAGAGATTATGAAACAGTTCGTCCCAGTTTAACTTACTTAGTTCTACATTAATTTCTTGATAGTCAGCTTTAAAGAAATTATATTTTATTGTAGAATGACGCTTCATGGGCGTGAATGGTGTCATCAGAGATGTTAAAGCGGAAAATGGAGGGTGGTGACTGTCAGGCTGCAGCAATAAAATGTCGGACTGAATCTGACATTCAGTGTTGCTAAAGAATAAGTCCAAAACGCGACCCAAATTATTTTTTATTGTGTTGTATTGATAAGCATTAGTAATAGCCATTAAGTCCAATAAAGATCGACCAACATTATTTTGAGACTGAGTACTCACATGACTAGCACTGCCCGACCACTCGATTTCGGGGAGATTGTAATCACCAGCTATATAAAATGATTCAATAGAGGGAGCCGTAAGAATGCTTTCTAATGTAGACAGATGTGATAAGTAAACATCGTCCTGTGTGCGTGGAGGTATATAGGCAGCACTAATGACGTGGTGGGTGCTGGGGCGCGACGCGGGCAGTTGGATCATAACGTGCTCGATGCCAGTGGGAGACGGACATGTTACTATCCTCACAGGCCGAAGCCCGCGCAGCACGGCTATCAGAACACCCCCGCCCTCGCGCTTGTTTGTGGCAATGCGGTCACGATCGTCTCTAAAAACCAAGTAGCGGTCATCAATGAATTCTTTGTCCATTATATTAGGTGTTAGCCATGTCTCAGATAATATGATTACGTCAAACGATAAGGAAAGAATGTTGGTGTAAAGTGTATGCAGTTTAGTGCGGATCCCTCTACAGTTTTGATAAAAGAATGATAAATTATTGTTACTAAGCATTGCGAGTAAAAATTAAGTAAAAAAGGACTCTAATTGCAGCAAAAATAAAAGTAAAGCAAATATTTTTATATTCAGGTATATTTAAAAACTTGGATTCTGTTCGTAGTGGGTAGCGGTAAAAAGTTTTGAACTCCCATCTGAAGAACGCCGAAGGCAAACAAAGCTGATCCTGTGTCGGCATTTTATTCAAATAAAATTGTTATGTGTATTTCATTCTATCTAAAAAGGTTTTATATAATGTTACTTCATTTTCAAAACAATGAAGCTTACTGAAGCTTCAATGCATTTTATAAAAAGAAATAATGCTTTTGCGTCAGTTCAAATTCAACAGTTAGCTTGAAAACTGTTCTGCACACAAATGTGACGCTAAGCCAGTACAAGTCGTTCGATACACAAAAAAAATCCGACACGGGACTGTTTAACAATAATGCAACATGATTTTTAAAGACTGGTCACAATTGTGTGGCTGGTGCTGTTTGGTAAATCGAAGAAAATCTACAACTACTTTTTAATTAAACTGAAGAGTTTGCGCGAGAGACACTTCCAAAGTGGTTAAATGTGTCCCCCCCCCTTAACTTCTAAAATCAAAAAATGATAAAACTAAAAAAAAAATGTGATGTACATTACTATGTAAACTTCCTCCGAAATTGGTTTGAACGATATCTAGTAAGTAGTTTTTTTTAATACGTCATAAATCGTAAACCACAACTTTTGCTTATATTTACCTACTTGTTTGTACGGAACCCTCGGTCCGCGAGTCCGACTTGCACTTGGCCGATTTTTGTGTTTAATTTAAATAAATATGAACAAATAAGTATTGGTGATTAATTTCATACAATGTGCATTGGTTTCTTTTAGTCGGTCGCAGTCGTATTATGACGGACGAAACGCTACTCCTTTCGTGACGACGGAACTGTCTGAAGAAATCGGTATTCGTTGCAAATAGTTTGAAGACGGGCAAGAAGAAATATTTTGTCAACGATCAAATAACGCTTAGGACGACACGCGTGACGTTCGCAACGTGTCAACGACTTGTGCTGTTTATTCGCACTAAATTGTATTTTCTTAAACGTAAAGTATGAAATTGCATTTAAGTTATTCCAAGACTGATTTAAGCAACGAATACTGTTTAAACCCAGGACGTAGTGTCTGAAAATTTTATATCTGAATAGCATACATATTTATATACTTTTATTTATGAGGGAAGATATTTCGTGTCGCTAAATAACAAACATAAAAAAATGGCACACGCTTTTGCAGTTCAATATTTTCCGCGTCAATGGTTAGTCTCCGTTAAACTTTACCACCATGACCGAAATCTGTCGGGAGTATGATACAATTATAGGAAAACGGCCTTACCTGTAAAGCAGTAGCCGCTTGCAGCGGGATATTGAAGCAGATCATGCACACACATCTGTGTTCTATTGTAAAGGCGCGGCCCAATCGCCAGCCGCGTATCAAAACACGTACATAACAGCAGGCGCGTGCACAAATGCACACGAGGCGCGGACGCTGCCGCACATGTGATGACAGGGGAGCACGCGACTGCAGGTTTCCTAGAAGTAAAGTATCATAGAAGTAAAGCAGACAGATTTTGTTTTAAAATGGGGCTTGTCTTGTTTAGTGTTAAAGGGCTCTTAGAAGTACAAAACATCCACGTGAATGGTCCTAAGGTTAAAAGACACCTGCCAAGGTTGGATCATTGATGCACTCATCAATAGTGCGACCTTGGCAGGTGTCAAGGAAGAGGACATTTGCAAATACAGTCCTACCAACTTATCTGTGAACGGCACCGTCGATTCAGTGTTGCCAATTAATACGAGCTGCCCATAGTTGAGTAAGTTTTCAGGAAGGAAATTTCACATTACACATAACAGTTTAATAAGAATTACAGTTTTTACAAATTAAAATCAATGATAACTATATAAAAATAATAAAATGAATAAAAAGAATTTGATTATTTACAGTTACGTAGGTATGCTTACAGTTTAGTCACTCAGCAATAAACAATGGCTTTATCTAAAAAGTAATGAAACGGAAATTCAGCAGATGAAATGTTCCCCGGGGGGGAAACAACTTTCATTCAATGCGAAGTTGAGTAGGTACCGTCCTTGCAAGAGGTACATGGATGTATAGCATTTAGTTATGACCGTATCTAACCCCTAACACCAGATTTGACTAATATTTTAATTAGCAGTGGTACCTAGTGGTAGTGTTGTGTAATCAAAAAACAAATTGCTTCACAATGATTTATTGTAAACCAGGTTTACATTAATTTTGATCTTTAAATGAACCTGCATACACAACTTCATCTTATTTATCGCTTATTTCCGTACCACTATCATCATAATCACTATCGCTTTCGGTTTCAGTGTCACTGACCACTTCAGTCTATCGTAAAAGGTTTATCTAAATACAAATCATGTTTTAAGTATTCTCCTTCTAACCTGCGAACGTGTTTACAATGCTGTGCCCACTCATGAACTGTAATAGCGTCAAAAACTTCTCTAACTAGACCGGGAATTTCAATATTTACATCAACAACTTTTCTTTTCATTGTGCTCCATATGAGTTCAATGGGATTGAGATCACAGTGATAAGGTGGTAAATATAAGCATTTGTGTGTATTGTCTTCTAAATTTCTTTCAATCTCATGTACAGGTTCAGGCTTGTTTCTCTTAATTATTTCCAAAAGCTGAGGAGTCAAATTCTCTCCGTAGTCAATTTTATTTTGGGTCAACCATGCTTGCATATCTTCTTTTAAGGAATTCGAATTTGGGACTTCATTCACACAAATATGATGGAGCATTATCCATCACTATTATGGATGGCTCTCGTAAATTAGCATAAGTTTTTCAATAACCCACTTTTTAAAGTTGGTACTATTCATCTCGTCATGATAATCACCATTTTTGTGTTTTATTTAAACACAAGTAGTGCATTTGTAACACATCCAGTATCTCCTCCCGCATGAATAATGATATATCTTTACCCTTTTTATACAGGCTCCAATACTCCGTCTTCACCCTCTCCTTGCCAACATTTACCCGATGTATGCTAAGAGTGAAAATAGGGCTAAATAAATTATAGGCCGGTATTCATCTCGTCATGATAATCACCATTTTTGTGTTTTATTTAAACACAAGTAGTGCATTTGTAACACATCCAGTATCTCCTCCCGCATGAATAATGATATATCTTTACCCTTTTTATACAGGCTCCAATACTCCGTCTTCACCCTCTCCTTGCCAACATTTACCCGATGTATGCTAAGAGTGAAAATAGGGCTAAATAAATTATAGGCCGGGGCTGGGGAGATTTATAATTTTTATCCACTGCATGCAAGTACTTAGCTCTCCAAGGTTATATTTCATTACAATCTATAAGAACCATCCGATTGGATTGAGATTTTTTAAAACGAAATCCCACCTTGTGAAGCAGCTTTCGCAGAATCTCGCTGTCCTGTGTAATTTAATTCTGTCCTAAGCACTCTAGAAGCTTTTTAACAGTAGGGATCTATTTTTTAGCAGAATCAAATTCATGTACTATCCTCCATATAACTCACATGTCAAATCATCAACATGCACAAATCCACTTTTACGTTTTCTCTCCTTGCCTGATGTCTGAATTTTTGTACCAGTTTCTTCTGATGCCTGCCCGTCCTAACTATTTTTGAAATAAGTCCTTGACTCACACCTGAAATACATAAGATAATAAAATAAATGTTGGTAGACATTCGAAATCTGGCAGGATAGTTTGCTCACTCACTTAGCCGGTTACCTATTAGATGTACGTTACCGTTACGGTAACCTGTAGCAATAATAGAGACGAATATTTCGTGGACTTAAATAATTAGTTAAGTATCGGGTAAATTATAACAAGAAAGTTGACAACACCAACTTGTTGCTGCCGAAATTCGTTTGTATATTTGATTAAATGGAATAATCGAAGACCCCGCCCGAGCTTCTTCTACAAAAAAGGTTTTAACCTTTAGAACAATGTTTCGAGCATCACTTTTAATAGCTTTCAGCATAGGTATTTAACTTTATAAATTCAGCAGTATCACGACAAAACAACCAGAGAACCCGAATGTAGTGTACACTGACAATCGAATGACATTTCTACATGACGGCCGTAGATCCAATTTTTGCCATTTCACAGATAAGTTGGTAGGAGTGTATTCTTTCGTTTATTCACTTTAAAATACTAGTTAATTAAATTTTTAAATATATCTTAAAAAAACATCTTATCTTAAAAAGAGTGTATTCTTATTATTACGTCCATAATTTTTAAAAGTGACGTTTAGGAGCGCTTGTTACTTAACCTTCGGATTTCTTATGTTATAACCTAATAATAAATTAATTTAGTACTAGAATCCATATGTGAAAAATATTTCAATCAGTTAACATTCATACACTCAGATACATACTCGTACAGTCAAAATATTTAATAAAAATAATTAAACATGGCTGAATAACGATGAGTTGTCGTTCTGTGCAACATCATTGGACTAAGTGTCTATCCTGTCTGCCGCAACACTAGGCCGTTGAACCAGTCGCACTCTCGCCGCATCTCTGGGCAAACTATCGGTGACCCAATGCCCCATATACTTGAACTTGATCACAAGGCAAAGCGGATCACCCCACAGTATGACAGATGCAAATGTGTCGCAAGTTAGGTAATACACAATGTATTTCATCTTGAAATAGATGCCTGTGTTGAGCTAGCCTTTTTGCAAGATTTTTTACCCATCTTAACTAAAAATTAAAAAACAAAACAGGCATTCGTCCAAAAATTTAAAAATGTAAAACAACATTTTATTGCAGTCGGGGGACCCTGAAAGATGTGTTACAGAGTACTTACTGTCCCCTGACTGCAATAATATATTATTTTTGGGCGAATGATCTACTTGTGAAACTCGATCTTTTCTACAAATTCTCCGAACAAACATGGCCGGTAATATTATTTCTATCGAGTTATTGTTGAAATAAGATGATAACTTTTTGCGGGAATTAATTTTAACATACTTCCCTGTTAATACTCTACACGTTAACAGTCATTTTATTTTGATGAGTATTATATTTTATTATATCGCGACGTTCGCGACGTGTCAACGACTTGTGTTGTTTAGTTGGTCTATTCGCTCTCTATTGTATTTTCTTAGGCGTAAAGTACAAAATTGCATTAAGTTACTCCAAGACTGGTTTGTGCAACGAAGACTGTTTAATCCCAGGATGTAGTGTCTGAAAATTTCATATCTGAATAGCATAATATATATTTATATACTTTTATTTATGAGGGATGGTATTTCGTGTCGCTAAATAACAAACATGAACTAAATTGCACATGCTTTTGCAGTTTAATATTTTCCACGTCAATGGCTAGTCTTCGCTAAACTTTACCACCATGACCGAAATCTGTCAGGAGTATGATACTATTATAGGAGAACAGCCTTACCTGTAAAGCAGTAGCCGTTTGCAGCGGGATATTGAAGCAGATCATGCACATACATCTGTGTTCTGTTGTAAAGGCGCGGCCATATCGCCAGCCACGCATCCAAACTGGTACATAACAGCAGACACGTGCACACGAGGCGCGGACGCAGCCCCACATGTGAAAACAGGGGAGCACGCGGCTGCAAGCTTCCATACCATGATCCTGGAAGTAAAGCAGACAGATTTTGTTTTACAATTGGGTTTGTCTTGTTTAGCGTTAAATGGCTCTTAGATGTACAACACATCCACTTGGATGGTCCTCAAGGTTAAAAATGACACCTGCCAAGGTTGGATTATGGACGCACTCGTCAATAGTACTTATTACTTAGCCTTTAGATTTTATATTAATTTTAACATTCTTCCCTGTTAATACTTTAAACGTTAACAGTAATTTTATTTTGATGGATATTATATTTTAGTATTGAAGTGATTGACAAATGTTTCGTATTTAAACTTGTGTTATTGTAATATTGGGACTCGGTGCCTAAATAAAGAAATTTGATGAAGATTAATTAATAGAACCATCATGATATATTATTATCTCTTACCTTGTTATTTGCCATTTCTTTGACTGCGTGAGGTAATGTCATCGCTTGTCGTAGTGATGCTTTCCGTATTTAGTTCACTCTATAGCATCCCGGACCCGAAAAGAAATTGCGTAGCATTGTAGTCTGCAATGGTTTTAAACTCCCATCTGAAAAACGCCGAAGGCAAACAAAGCTGATCCTGTGTCGGCATTTTATTCAAATAAAATTGTTATGTATGTATTTCATTCTATTTAAAAAGGTTTTTAATAATGTTTTTTCATTTTCAAAACAATGAAGCTTACTGAAGCTTCAATGCATTTTATAAAAAGAAGTAATGCTTTTGCGTCAGTTCAAATTCAACAGTTAGCTTGAAAATTGTTCTGCACACAAATGTGACGCTAGGCCAGTACAAGTCGTTCGATAAACATAAAAAAAATTCCGACACAGGACTGATTAACAATAATGCAACATGATTTTTAAAGACTGGTCACAATTGTGTGGCGGGTGCTGTTTGGTAAATCGAAGAAAATCTACAACTAGTTTTTAACTAAACTGAATAGTTTGCGCGAGAGACACTTCTAAAGTGGTAAAATATGTCCCCCCCCCCCCCGTTACTTCTAAAATCAGAGAATGATACAACTAAAAAAAATATGATGTACATTACTATGTAAACTTCCACCGAAAATTGGTTTGAACGATATCTAGTAAGTAGTTTTTATTTAATACGTCATAAATCGTAAACCGCAACTTCTGCTTATATTTACCTACATGTTTGTACGGAACCCTCGGTGCGTGAGTCCGATTCACACTTGGCCGGTTTTTTGTGTTTAATTTAAATAAATATGAACAAATAGGTATTGGTGATTTCAAATAATGTGCATTAGTATCTTTTACGCGGTGTCCTGCATGAGCGACGAACGCTACGCGACGCGACGCTGCGAACGCGACGAACGCGATCAACTCAACGGCATACCCTATATGCGGCCTATATGACAGTCTGCGGCGAGACGCGACGTAACGCGGACTTGTTTTGAGGGTGACCAGATGAGACACCACGAACTACGTAATGGTTGATTCAGAAGTGTTGATCGCCGCAGTGTCTGAGCAAAGATTGTTGTGGGACAAAAAACATAAACATTATAGGAATCGTTTATTTTTAACATTCAAGCAGAATTGTACAGTACTTCTCCATGATTCGAGAAGTAATGACCAAAATCACGTAGGATATTTGTCGCGTATAGCATCGCGTCGCATTATGTCGCGTCTTGTTGCGTCGCGTCGCGTCGCATTCGTCGCTTACGCAGGACACCGCGTTAGTGATGGGTCGCGGTCGTATTATGACGGACGAAACGCTACTTGTTTCGTGACGAAGGAATTGTCTGAAGAAAACGGTATTCGTTGCAAATAGTTTGAAGACGGGCAAGAAGATGATTTTGTGAACGATCAATTTTCGCTAAGGACGACACGCGCGACGTTCGCGACATGTCAACGAACTGTGTTGTTTAGTTGATCTATTAGCTCTCTTTTGTATTTTCTTAGGCGTAAAGTATAAAATTGCATTATGTTAATCCAAGACTGGTTTGTGCAACGGAGACTGTATTAACCCAGGATGTAGTGTCTGAAAATTTAAATCTTAATAGCATAATATATATTTATATACTTTTATTTATGAGGGAAGGTATTTCGTGTCGCTAAATAACAAACATAAACAAAAAGAAAATAGGAGAACGGCCTTACCTGTAAAGCAGAAGCCGCTTGCAGCGGGATAGTGAAGCAGATCACACATGCACATAATACCATGATCCTAGAAGTAAAGCAGACGAATTTTGTTTTACAATGGTGTTTGTCTTGTTAAGTGTTAAAGGGCTCTTAGATAATTTACAAAACATCCACGTGGATGGTCCTCAAGTTTTTTTTTTTATATATATCGGTAAACCCTGCCTCCTAAACTAGGGTAGCCTGTATTATAGGAGGCAGTGATTCGGCTAAGAGATTATATTAATTAATTAGTTTTTACAACTTTACAACTATGTCGACTATGTCTACGAAACAATAATTAGTAAAAAGCATTAGGTTCTAAAATTTATTTAAGAAGCACTGGAAGGTATACTGCTGTAAGCAACGATTTGTTGTGTGTGTAGTGGTATGTGCGTGTGAATGGGGGTGAGTGATTGAAAGAAAGGAGTAGTGTGGACATGGGGTGTTTGTGTGTTTGGATATTTGAGGATTGTAAGTTTTTAGGCGACGTATGTGAGCAAAGATTCTGTTTGCGAGTATGTCTGTTGGAGAAGCCATTCCGTTAATTTAGATTTAAGCAGATATTTATTTAAGTCTATTATTTTTAGTATTCTATGGACTTTTTTGTAAATGTAAGTGCTTGAAATGTAATACTGGTGTTTAGCAAATACTGTTTTGTGCTGGGTACCCAAAGGAAGGTTAATTCGTTTACTAGGATCAGAAGGGGGCACACTAACATGCCTTCTGAGAATTGTTTGAAGCATACAGAGCTGACGGACTGTTAGAACCCTACAGTCCATGTATAATTGTGTTGTAGGATAACGGTAGGGTCATCCGAGTCATCACCTTGAGTATGGCTCTCTGTGCTCTCTCAACCTATAAGAAATTTGTTTTAGCTGCACCACCCCAAACTGTGATACAGTACCGTAGGACCGATTGGCACAGAGCATAATAAATCATCTTTAGAGTATCTTGGTCCGCGGAGTATCTAATGACACCTGCCAAGGTTGGACCATTGACGCACTCATCAATAGTGCGACCTTGGCAGGTATCAAGGAAGAGGACATTTGCAAATACAGTCCTACCAACTTATCTGTGAACTGAAAGAGGCCGTCACCGTCGATTCAGTGTTGCTAATTAATACAAGGTGCCCAAAATAGAGCAAGTTTTCAAGAAGGAAATTTCATTTTTTACAAATTAAAAACAATGATACCTACATAAAAATAATAAAATAAATAAAAAGAATTTGATTATTTACAGTTACGTAGGTATGCTTACAGTTTTGTCACTCAGCAACAAACAATGGCTTTATCTAAAAAGTAATGTAATGAAGTGGAAATTCAGCAGATGAAATGTTCAACGGGGGGTATACAACTTTCATTCAATGCAAAGTTGAGTAGGTACCGTCCTTGCAAGAGGTACCTGGATGTATAGCATCTATTTATGACCGTATCTAACCCTTAGCACCAGATTTGACTAATTATAATTAGCAGTGGTACCTAGTGGTAGTTTAGTGTAGCTTAGTCTAGTTTAGTCTTATTTCCGTGCCACTATCATCATAATCACTATCCCTTTTGGTTTCAGTGTCACTTACCACTTCTATCGTAAAAGGTTTATCTAAATACAAATCATGTTTTAAGTATTCTCCTTCTAACCTGCGAACGTGTCTATAATGCTGTGCCCACTCATGAACTGTAATAGCGTCAAAAATTTCTCTAACTAGGCCGGGAATTTCAGCATTTTTGTGCTCAATATTTACCTACATCAGCAACTTTCCTTTTCATTGTGCTCCATATGAGTTCACTGGGATTCAGCTCATAGTGATAAGGTGGTAAATATAAGCATTTGTGTGTATTGTCTTCTAAATTTTTTTCAATCTCATATACAGGTTCAGGCTTGTTTCTCTTAATTATTTCCAAAAGCTGAGGTTAAGTCAAATTCTCTCCGTAGTCAATTTTATTTTGGGTCAACCATGCTTGCATATCTTCTTTTAAGGAATTCGTATTTGGGACTTTATTCACACAAATACGGTGGTAAGGAGCATTTAGCAACAAGCAGATTTTCAGCAACAAGCAGATAAGTCCACAACTCCACACTCTGTTGTAGTAGGTACGTACCGAATGTACGCTCATAGGATCATTATACATGTAAGCAGCTGTTGAGCGTCAGCTGCTCGTGTGCAATTTGCTGAGAGGAGTGGTGGCTGATGGTTCTTTCAGCCCACGCGTTATGGCTCAGCCAATCAGGTCTGAAAACCATAAAAATAATAATACTTTTTATTCACACAATATTGCTTTGCTAGTAACCGGTTACATAAGTTTGAAAAATATTTGACCGATTTTTATTTCACCTAAAATTAAAACCAACCACTTCTTTTCACTAAAAGAGGAGGCCTCTATCCCAGCAACGGGACAATTAGAGGCTGGATTACGAAATACAATATTTTGTAACTTTTAGAGCTTATTAAAGATTTCATTAACTTTTATAAAAGTAATGCTTTTGCACTTTTTGGACATAACAGCTATTCTAGAAACCTAACATGTTCAATAAAGTGCATGTTCTAAATAACTTAGCTATGTACGACTTCGACGCTTATTTTGTTGAGTTTCAATTACAAAAAAACATCAAGTATTGCTCAACTTTCTTCTGCCCCAGCAAAAGCGAGATAGAAACATCAAAGTGATTTTATTAACTATTTATTTTGATAAATAGGCTCAAAGCAGATTATGTCAAATCTACAGCAACAAACAGTCACAACTCCACACTCTGTTGTAGTAGATACGTACCGACTGTACGCTCATAGGATCATTACATTGAGCGTCAGCTGCTCGTGTGCAATTTGCTGAGAGGAGTGGTGGCTGATGACTCTTTCAGCCCACGCGTTATGGCTGAGCCAATCAGGTCTGAAAAACATAAAGATAATACTTTTTATTCAAGCAATATGACTTTGCCATTTAAAAGGCCTATTTTTAACTTTCATGGTCACGCAGTTTCAGGTCTTAAAATATCAATTTTGTATATTTCGCATGAAAGTAAAACCAACCACTACTTTTTACAGAAAACAGGTCTGTATGTTCCCTTACTGAGTAACTGACTGACAACGCACAGCCGAAACTACTGGTCGTAGGAAGCTCAAACATGGCGTGTAGGTTCCTTGGAGAGTGTAAGGGAGCACTAACTGAGCTGGTCTGGACTTGATTTGCAAAAAAAAAATAAAGAAGTTCCTTACGGAAATAACGCAAATGTGTAGACTGAATCGTGTCAATTCAGTTGTCGAATGTCACTACTTAAAAAAATAAAAATAAAAAAATGGTTCCGACTTCCAAATTATAACAGTACAAAGTATTAATAGGATCATGCCCGACCAAGATACGTGAACTGTTCAGAATAAAAAATTTTCCGGAGATTCTACTAGCGCGACTACTCTAGGGTTCAACTCAGTCATGTGCGAAAACTGTGGCGCTAGAAATTATTATTTTAATAATCTTAGTCATGAGCGCTGAATATATTTCTCTCTATTAAAACTCTTTTCTTTTCAGGTCTAACAAGAACGAGATAGAAGAACTGAAAAGGTGAAAGTCAAGTAAGTCTTTGAAATTTAGTTTTTTTTTTAATTTAGAAAATTTTGATAGTTGGCGATACCAGTTAGGACTCACTCTGCTTAAGTATGTACCCACTGGATACTGGCAAGATCAATTCAGGTGAAACCCGCAGTTAAACGTCACCTGCTAGCGTGAGGTGCGCTTATAGGAGTGGTGGCTGACGGTTCTACAAAATCACACTCCATTGCTGAAGTGCTCAGGTCTGGAAAACAAGAAAACATATACGTATTTATATTATTCTATTAAGTGCTGTTAATGGTTGCAGTTATGTAAACACACAAATTTTAATCTAAAATACTATTCGGTAACGTAAAATAGTTGATTGAGTGAACAGGCAGTTAGAGGTATGATAGCCAGTTCCTCTGTGTAAGAGGATTCCGGGTGAAACTCGCTTCCATCTTCGGCCTAATCATCACTTTCCATCAGGTGAGATTTGGGCCAAGAGTTTCCACGTTTTGTATAAAAAAATAAAAAAAAACAGGCTACTTCTGGGTAAGCTCGCTTTATCGCTCTGTCATCTCTGACCTAGACTAGAGTCAAGAGCAAACCCATCTCAAATAAAAAAAACATTTATTTACTTAAGGCCGACCTTGTGTGCAATAAAAAACATTTATTTACTTAAGGTCGACCTGTGCAATAAAAAACATTTATTTACTTAAGGTCGACCTGTGCAATAAAAAACATTTATTTACTTAAGGTCGACCTGTGCAATAAAATCGCGCCGTAAACCACCTAGTTTGAACTAAAATGTTATCCATGATTAATAAATCTGTTTCTCATAGTGAAAATTTATTCTGCTATAAAGCAAAACTGTTTCGCGTAGAGTTTTACTGTTGCGTCCATTACTCATCAACTGTTATGTAGAACATGTCGTGCATTGCAGAACGCATATAAGTAACTCCGAGTGTTGATGTTTATTTTTTTTTGATGATTTTCCTATTTAAGCTACAAGCATTTTTTAGTTGCTGTCATAAATATTTTAATAAATCTCGTATACAGTGTGCGTCTTCATAATGTGCACTGGTGAAAATAAGGGAAACTATAAACTAGAATACTACCTATGCTTGATTCTATCGACGGACAACGTATTAAAAAAATAGTTTTTTTAAAGTTTACTATGTGTGAACTTCACACACAGGTATTGGGGTCACGCTGTGACCCCAGTGTAAATAAAACTGTGTATGTTTTAAATTTAGTGATCAATCGCAAAGAAACAATTAGGTATTGCAAATGAAACAATGAACCTCCATAATGATTGCAAGTAATAGGACGTCCTCATAAAGTGATAATAGTGGATTAAAAGCCACCCTCAATTGAAAATCTGTCGTGCTAAAACAACATGTTCATTTTCAATTGAGGGTAGGTTTTTTCATAATTTTTACAATATTCGGTAATTTTTCAAAAAGACGCCCTGTATACCTATTTTTTTAAATTTTAGGTTATTCTTCATCTTATTAGCCACTTAAAGGTTTAATACGCTTTCCGTCGTTAAATTAAACAAAGTTTTCCCTGTACATTACTCACACTGTATGTAAATCCCAATTTACAATAATTGTGATCATAAAAGTGAACTTGAACAAATAGCAAGAATAAAATAGTAGAATTCCTCTTGGGAATTTCCCTGGTTGTTGTAGTCAAGAGCAAGGATACAAACAGATTATACTCACATCTTTGACCGGATCTGACACTATTATCCAGTTAATTGTAAAACATCACAGTCTCCAAAAATTGCTTTTTGGGTTACGTTGTACTTAATGTTCGTCTCGCATTCCTCCTGGAATGGATCAAATGAAAATTTTACTAAACGTGGCAAGTTTACTGACTAAATTAATTTGAATAAACATAGGTATGTCGCGGGCGTTTTAAATAACTCGTCTTTATAGGGGCGCAATGAAGGTCTTGGACTCCTGCGGAGCGTAATTACTGTTATGAACATTTAATGACTGATTCAAATTATAGCTGTTCTTTATGTGTATTTTATTGAATACGATAAGTAGTCATAGTTGCAATTTCCTACCTTCATTTTGTAAGAATAATAACCAACAACAATAACCTAACACAACAGTATTCTACCTTTTCCGAATGCTACATACACTACAACATTAATTTTTAGTGTTCCGTACCCAACGAGAAACCAACGGAATCTATACTAATACTATTATTATAAAGCAGAAGAGTTTGTTTGTTTGTTTGGTTGAACGCGCTAATCTCAGGAACTACTGGCTCGAATTGAAAAATGCTTTTTGCGTTGGATAGTCCATTTATCGAGGAAGGCTATAGGCTATATAACATCACGCTATGACCAATATATAATAGTAGCGGGGAGCAGCAATAAGAAATGTTGCAAGCGGGAAAAAAAACTTCCGTTGCGTGCGCTGCGTAAACGGTTTAAGTTACGCAAAAGTCAAGTATTACGAAATTATTCCTCTTTAAAAGTTCTAAAAAAAATCCTGTCTGTCCCTTATGGTTAACTCACTATAACCCTTTTTATGGAAATCAAATTTGTTATTAAATATGTTGTGCATAAATGTATGTTATAAAAAATTATGCATTATTTGCGAGGTTTTTTTTATTAACATGGTATTAATCCTTATCCAAATAAATACGTTAATCATCATAGTATTTAATTTTGAACAAAATTGCTATTGACATTATTTAATTTCAATGAATTTCTTGAGAGATATCATCGTTTTAAAATAACTCCGCAACAAAATATAATCAATTATACTCAGTACGCGGGCGGAGCGTGAGGCGGAGGGCGCCCGCCGATTCTTGTGTTTGATAGTATCAGGTGAAGGTTTTAATGTAAAACAAAAAGTTGCCAGTTGACGGGAGCGAAGCCGTGGGGGACAGCTAGTCATAATATATAAAATCGTGATTATAAAGCAGAAGAGTTTGTTGGTTTGTTTGGTTGAACTCGCTAATCTCAGGAACTACTGGTCCGATTTGAAAAATTCAGTGTTTGATAGCCCATTTATCGAGGAAGGCTAAAGGCTATATTTATCATCACGCTAAGACCTATAGGAGCGGAGCAGTAATGAAAAATTTTACGCAGACGACGTTGCACGGTTCAGCTAGTCCTATTATAAAGTCTCCACTGCCCGTCCCTTCATTCATCCGTTCATCCGGCCGTCCGTCTGTCTGCCAGTGGGCTGTATCTCAAAACCATAATATTTAGACAGTCAAAATTATCAGAGTGTGTATTCTATATGGAACTTTTCGTGCGAGAGACCGACTCGCACTTAGCCGGTTTTTCAGATACTAATGATAATGAACATAGATTATCTTGAAAGTCTCCCATCTTAATTAGACAACCCAGTGCTCACAACTTCAAACATTTTTATCACAGCAATGATTCAGTAAGATTATTATGAAACGTTTTCATAGTTTCAAAAACTGTGAAATCAACGATAAAACAAACTGTACTATAGAAAGGTCATTTGGCATCATTATCAAAATTTATAAATTTAATACCTGTTTCAAAATATACATTTTTGACGGACAAAATCTATATCATATTCTATATTATTTTAAATACCAAGAATTCTAAAAATTGAACATTGCATATTTGTTTGTCAAAAATGTATGCCAGTGCAAGTCAGTTATAATTTTAGGAATATCAAACAATCCGAGAGGGATTTTTGTCACTTTGTCTAAACCCTCAGGCCGCGACTTAAACATAAGTTTTCAAGTAAAAATATCAACACAGGCAGGTGTGCAATGTTCTAGCAGAACAAAGATTTTAGTCATTTGCAAAAAACCTTTATCTCAAAAAATTTCAACCTTATTGGAAAATTGTATTGATAATTTTAATTGGAAATTGTCTGAGAAAAAGGTTTCTTTTATTATTGATAAAATGGCGTCAAAACTCTATCTCAACTTTTTAATTTAACAAATGACATTCAACTTAACGGTGGTTTTTTGCAGCTTTTTTAAATTCATTTAGATGTAGGTATCTATATAGATGTATATTGATTATCTTAATATTGTCATGTCAGGAATTTGCAGGTTAGTGTCTGTAGTGGTCTTTTGAAGAAAGAAGGTCTGTGGTTAAGTACTCAAGTTGCCAGACAGTCAGGAAATCTAACTGAAATATGATAAACCCAACAAAGTCCTAACATTCACAAATAGCTTGTTGTTTTCTCTATTATTCTTTCCCTATTGAATATATAATAGTCTTAGGATTATAATGATTCGGAATTTGCAGGTTAGTGTCTGTAGTGGTCTTTTGAAGAAAGAACCACACAACTTGAGTGGACCTGTACACTCAGTGCAAGCATTTGTCAGAAATCGTAAAGTGCAACTAAGATCTCATAGAGATCAACGAATCCGACGAACAATACCAAAGAATGGACATTTTGGTAGGTTAAGTACTCAAGTTGCCAGACATTCACGAAATCTAACTGAAATATAATTAACCCAACAAATTCCTTGCATTTATAATAAACGATTGTACCAACTTTACGTTGCTGATTTAAACACAGTTATGTAAACTCGTAAATAAAAAGTACAATGAGCATTATTTTTTTTACATTTTCATATTTTTTTGTTTTTTTTTAGATATTTTTTGTCTTATTTTATTTTCATCTTTTTTGTTATTTTTTTTTTATCTTTTGGATTTTTTTTTATTTAATATTTTTAGCTTCTTTTTGTTCCTTTTTTTGCTTTTCTTTCGTTTTTTTTTTTCGTTTTTTGCTTTTTTTCTTTCGTTTTTTTTTTTTTTTTTTCTTTTTTTCTTTTTTTTTTCTTTTTTTTTTCTTTTTTTTTGGTTTTTTTTTCTTTTCTTTTTCTTTTTTTTCTTTTTTTTTTCTTTTTTGCTCATACTATTTTACATACACACATAATCTTTGGATCTTGCCAAGACTATACAGATCATTAATGTTCTGAGATGGTTTATTGAGAATAAACCATACAGTTTGATTGGACCTGACCATTGAGTGCAAGCATGTGTCAAAAATTGTAGGCCGCTAAACATAATCAAACTGCCAGACAATATTGAATGATACTGAAATATGACCTGCTTAGTCCTTGCATTTACAGTAGGTAATTAAATTAGTGTGGACATTGCAGACATTGTATCTTAACATGAACGATTTCATTTCTTCTACTACAATATCTTTAAAAACTTAAAGTTACTAAGTGGTGGTTCTTCTTATCACGATGACCTGTGCACGGTGGGAAACCTGGACAGCTTATGCGTTTGCATCATAATTGAAGTTCTGGAAGATGCTTTTAGTTGTGCTCCATCATGTATTCCAAGTTTTTCTTCTTCGATAATTGAAGCAATAAGATCAAATTGGGATGATTTGATAGACATATTGAAGTTTGGGATTTCAATGAATACCCAGTAACTGAGATTGTTGATTGTGTTGCGGTTCATCCATTTTCTTGCAAGACGTGGTTAAATAAACAATGCTCCTTATAGGTAATATAACTATTTAAAGATGGCCAGTAATTAGCTAATAGTATTCCCTTTGGGATTACAGTATCCTTAGATGATGATGATATAGGGCCATAATGCCTGATTATTAATTACTATGCTCACAAGATTTTTTTAACTAGGTACATATTTTTCGTCAATGCTCATTTCGTCAATATTCATTTGGAATTATGTCTTATAAATAGACATTCACTGTATGCATTGTGTAGAAGTTTTGTGTGAAGTGCACAGACTTTAAATGTGCGTGCACTGCACACAAAACATCTTTGATAATATTCCTGGAATAGGTTAAAAGTAACTATAAATAGTTTGTTTAGAAACGATTTCATTTACATAGTAGGCAAAGATAATTATAATTTTAAGCTACAAGTAAAACTGTTTGAAATTGAGACACTGTTATTATAATATTAATTTATCATTATTGTGTTATGATTGCGTAAGGCGTATTTGAAACCCCGGCACCATTAGTATACACCTTTTTCGTGCATTATTAGTATAATTAACTCTTCGTAACTAAAGGAAAGGAACCAAAAAGCCTTTAATTATCTGATTGAAAGAAGTTTCAGGTATGTGGAAATAAATATTTTATATTTGTTTTCGATTGATCAAACAAAAATGGTCGCCACCATTTTTATCATGAATCAATCGAAAACAACTAGATCAAAGAATATTTATTTTTATTCAAGTGCAATACACTTGAAACAGTGCAATGTTTATAATATAACTAGCTGATTCAGCAAACGTTGTCGTCGCCATAAAAAAAAAGCCTACGACCTATTCTCAGACCTACCAAATATACTTACAGAGAGCAAATTCATAAAAATCGGTAAAGCCGTTTCTGAGGAATTCGACAACAAACACCGTGACACGAGTTTTTTTATATAAAAGACTAGCTGTACCCCACGGCTTCGCTCCCGTCTACTGGCTACCCTATCTACCCATTTTTTTTTGTTTTTAACCTTCCCTGTATTCAGGCGAACTAAACAAAAAAAGAAAGATCTGAAGTTTAAGCGAGACTAACGAACAGCAATTCATTTTTATATATAACTAGCTTCTGCCAGCGGCTTCGCCCGCGTGATCCCTAGGGAACATATTCCCGGGGAGAGAGGGATATAAAAAGTAGCTTATGTGCTATTCCAGACTATAATCTATTTTTGTTCTAATTTTCATTAAGATTCGTTAAGCCGTTCTGGCGTGATTGAGTAACAAACAACCAAACTTTCACATTTATAATATTACTCGTTTGGTGTAAAGCGAAATTATAACCATCTTCTCCTCGACGGTATATTAAAGGATATTGCAAACTGTCGTAAGCTGTTTTACGTAGCTACTCGCTAGCCCCTAGGCGCCAAGCAAGCCGAGGCGCCTGTGCGTTCGCGACCTTATACAAAAATAATCCTTATAGCATGATTCAGTATTCACGCGCGACGGCTTATTATTACCGTATTTCATGTATAACTTTGGTGTTTCTATACCGATTTCTATGATTATTTTTTATGGAATAGCTAATAATGTTAACTTTTTTAATTAGGGATGACTGAGAGTGTTCTTCACGTCAGAGTAGACAAATATAATCAGAAAGCTTCGAACTGCTAAGCTATCGGGAGTTACACGTGTTATTGTCGTCAATCATAAAAGATAGAGATAATAATGCTGTCGTGGGATATTTTTATATGATTTTAAGGAGAACATTTCCGTCGTACATGATTTCTGTGTAGCTTTAACCATTAAGGTTGCACACGCGACGGAAGCTTAAAAAATGGAGTAAATTCTCCCGTTTCCCCAACATTTCCCTTCACTGCTCTGCTCCTATTGATTGTAGCGTGATGAAAAGTATACTATAACCAGCTCAAGAGTATAAACAATAATTAAACCAAGTTTCGTTAAAATCCGTTGCGTAGTTTTTGTTTTTATAACGGTTATACAGACAGACAGACAGACAGACAGACAGACAGACAGACAAAAATTGTACTGATTGCATTTTTAGCATCTGTATCGATCCCTAATCACCCCCTGATAGTTATTTTGGAAATATATTTCATGTACAGAATTGACCTCTCTACAGATTTATTATAAGTAATAGATAATAGATAATAGATAATAGATAATAGATAATAGATAGAATAAAACAAAAAAAAAAACTGAAAACATTAAATGAAGTATGGATATCAACGGTTGATCAAATAAGCATAATCCAATTCCAATCAAATAATTTTTAGGTGCCCCGTCCTGTACGTGTGGGTTCTAGACCTTCATTCCATCAATAGTGAAATGGAACTCATACCACAATTTCTCCAAATGAGAAATATAGAAAATTTAAGCTATACACCACTAATTTTTAATTAGTACAAATACTTAAAGGGCTTATTAGGAAAGGTCTTGTTATTATATACCTATGTAAAGTCTCAATAAATAATATTCATAAACAGAAAAGTTATTAACGTTTGTTTATATCCCAAAATGTCACTCAATTTATGGTAAACGAAAAAATAAGCAATCCAAACTTTTCTTTCGCACTTTAATTGGGCTTAGGACCAAATTATCAACTTTTTACAATTAAGTAATTTTTAAGAAATCATTTAAGATACTCAAGTAAAAATAAATCAAATTAAACAATTTTGGGATTTCGTTTTTTTTTACTTTTGACTGCAAAATTATGATCAGTAATGGGTACGGGAACAGTCCCATTTTTTTTTTGTACTAATTAAAAAATAGTGTTGTATATGTCGAAAATAACATATTGTTACATATTCGAGTATTGTTTAGTAAGCCACCGAATAAATTAATATTCAAAATACATTTCCTGTAAGTAAAAAAAACCGACAGTTACAAATATTTAACTTCGGTGTGATAATAATATTCCCTCTTGCCGAAGCAGTGCTTTTCGTTAGAACACTCCACTTCTTGGCATGACATAAGAAAGTAACTGGCCTTTTGGTCTTCGGTTGTTTAACTCTGCATCTGAAATACAAAGAAGATAAGCTTAGCTAATCATTGATAGGAATTTAATATTCCTTATAAAAAAAAAGTATAATGTATTTTAATGAGAACGATAGTTTATTTCAGAACTAACTGCGGATCGAAAAAGGTCGCTATGGCAGAATCATAATATTAACCACACATCAATTTTTCAAATTTAATTTATATCTTTATCGCTAACGCATTACGTTCACGGCTTTTTGGGGAAAAGTCACTTTGGTGTGATGTTCTTTCTGATTCTGCCGAAACGGCCTTTTTAGACCCACTGATCACTCATTACATAGAACTGCAGACCCCATAAAGAACTATGGGAAACCGAGGGTCTCAATGACCGTTTCAACCCACTGAAAGTACCGGAAGAAATTTTCACAAAATGTTCACTTACTTCTCTAAGATAATCATTAAAATATTTTTTATGTATAGTTAATGCAATCAATTCTTATGCCTTCTTCTTGCTTGCATAAAAGTAATGCTGTTACATCATTTCAAACACAACAGTTTGCTTGTAATCTGTCATGTTCTTTCAAAATTTTAAGCTAGATTTGCTTTTGCCCACGACTTCGTACACACATATCCCGTTTTTCCCGTTCCCGTAAGGATTTAGAGAAATTCTCGTATTGCTCTCGTATGGCGTGTAGAGATGCTACATGTATCTTTCTACAACCAGTAGTTTCGGCTGTGCTTTGTCTGGAAGTCACTCACTTGGTAACGAAAGAATTTAATATGGCCAATATATTGATGACTAGCTGACCCACGCAACTTCGTCTGCGTCACATTTTCCATTATTGCTCCGCTCCTATTAGTCTTAGCGTGATGATATATTGCCTTTAACCTTCCTCGATAAATGGGCTATCTAACACTGAAAGAATTTTTCAAATCGGACGAGTAGTTCCTGAGATTACCCCCTACATATAAACTTACAAACATACAAACGTACAAACAAATTTTACTTCTTTATAATATTAGTATAGATAGTATAGATATAAATGATTGGGACGAACTAAGGACGACACGGTTGGCACAGTGGTTGAGCGATTGACTGCTGCGTACACTCACAATCACAAATATTTGTGATTGTGAGTTTGTATGTTTGTGAACGCACCTACGAAACAGGAGAAATAGTAACAATTTTATTATGATCTGATAAATAAGTTATCTCATTGAAGAAGATGTTACCTTAGTCAGCGAATCTACAAAGGCCACTTTAACAAAATCTGCCAGTTCATAAAGTTATACGCCACTGTCAAATTTTCCCAATCAACCTTGAACCTAAAGCTTTAGCGATAAAGATGAAACTGGACTTTTCACAGATTATATTAATAGGTAAAATGGTTTTATTAACTTACTTGGACGTTCGTACTGCACGATACATACATACATACATTACATAATGAATGTGCAAGCACTTGCTTTTCTGCCAGTGTTGAGGCCATAGCGGCAGTGAAGGAGGGGTGTGGGGACAGCGGCTCGCCAACCGGCCAGCGGCCGAAACCGCACCCGCGCCACATCAGTGATCTGTTGCGTATCTCCGAGCACGGCTGCGCTCGCGCATTTTAGATTTGCTTATTTTGTTATTAACGTAAACCAACTGTACCGTTTTGTAACTTAACATTTCATCTCTAAATATACTCTTGTTATACAGTCCACTTCTCTTTTCATTTATTTCACCACGAGCTATCGTCGCCATCAGCCAGCTGCTAAAGTTACATTCTCCAGGATTTTTCGGAAGAGTTTGCTTACTTTATTTTGATCTCTTTAACGCTGGGATCTGAAAACCATTGATTATAATAATATATTTCTTACTATTTATACTAAGCATACATCTGTTTTACTTGAATCAAAGTCCTTTTTGAAGTGATAACTTCTTTAGCGACGTTGAGCACTTTTCTTGGGATGGTTATAAAATGTTAAACTCGCGTCAGGACACGTGACGTGATCGAAAATTCGTAAGACGTCTGGACACGTGACCTGTTCTTATATTCGTTAGACGGATGATTAAAAATGCACAACGTTAATGTTCAAGTTTTCACTTCTGCCCGCACTCCTGGAGAGTAACCCGTTTTTATTTTTTCAGTTTTCTTAAGATTATATGCTCAATGGTCTAGTCAACAAGTGCTTTTTTTTAAACTATTTTCATTCGATTCGGGAGATCATCTACATGATTATTAAAAAAAACTAAAGTACACCGCTCAAAAAAACTGCAAAAGTTATTAACAATTTACTGAAAAAAGAAAAAGGTTTTTTTTTTTCAAATATATCAAAATCCAAATAAAAATTTTGAAACAAAAACAACCATGACTTGTGTTTTAGTACATTTCGATTTTCTTGTTTGTTTTTGTTTCATTAAGTGACGTAAAAATTTAATTGCTTATCACAAATTGTTCATTAGTTAAACAATGAAAATCCAATCTCTTTTCTTTTTATTTGGAAGAACAAGATAAATATAAAAATAAAATTTTATATTTTTTGTACTTTTGTAATCATTGCATAATATGAAATTGTAACTCATAACGTCAATTTTTCTATCAAGGAAAATTATTACGTTTAGAGTTTTAATGTTGCGTCCTTTTCTACATCAACAGTTATCGAGAACATGTTGTGCATTCGGAAGGCGCCTTTAGTTTATCTTGAAACTTGTTTGTTTGGCGATAGTTCTCATCTGTACATAATTTTATTATGATGATTTTTGATCGTACATAATTATATTGATTTTACCATACATAATCATTGTTAAGTATACACGTTATATCACGTCTTAAATATCAACATATTAATCGTTTTTTAACATTTAAAGGGGTTCTGTCACAGACTTTACCCGGAGTTAGATATGATTCACAAGAAATAAAGTTATTTCTTATGATAAATTTTACTGTATCCCACAGTAAAGTATGAATGTAACACTGGCGGGGTGATACAATTGAGTCCTGTCGCTGGAATCGATAAATTAATCATATACATAAAAATCTCGTATCGCGGTGTTTGTTATCGATTTCCTCCGAAACGGCTTCATCGTTTTTTTTTTAGTTTTTTTGCACTTTGTGTGGGTCTGGGAATAGGTTATGGGGTACTTATATTTTTTTTTTACAAAGCAGCGTGTGCGCGGTCAGCTAGTTTTTGTATAGAAAATTATCTTTGTAATTATAATTGCGGGTGTGCCGAGCACTTGGCCTTTGTCGGACACCCAGTAAACTGGCTATCTGAAATTCGGGTACTTTAATTTTTTTTGGGTTTGAGAAATCATCCTGGGACAGGCACAGAGATACAAAGTTAATTATACTCACATCATTGACTGAATGATGGATGTTGTGCAGTATGTTATACCGGATGACCAGTTTTCTTTGAAGCGTCAGCTCCTGAACTTGTAACTGTGAGGCATCGTGGTCTTCAAAGGCTTTTTCAAACTCCATCTGAAATGTAAAAGTGGAAATTTTACTTATCTTGGCATTTTTCCCAACGTGGAGAAGTTCCGGTTAATTACATCCTAATGCTACATACAGAGGTCCACGATACGACAAACAATACTAATAAAGGACATTCAGGTGCGCCAGAATTGCCAGACAGTTATCAGATACTATACATTTAGGGAATAGGGTGCGTTTGAACCAGAGATGTGCGAGGATGCGAAGCGAGGGATGTGTGCTAAGAACTAGGGTAAAACCAGGATAGTTGCCCTAGGGGTATAGTTGCCTCGATTTTATTTACTCTAGTTTCACGACTGAATTACTCGTTATTTTATTAATCAATCGAGAGACTACAACTACCACTAAGTTGACCATGTTGTATGTGTCTGTGCAATTGCATGGGAATGCAAGGTGCGATCAAAGATTCTGCGGTATAAAATCTAATTTATATGGATAAGGCAACTATCCCTTAAACGAGATAGTTGTCACAAAATTTAGTCCATAGAGTATAGACGATTTTTGCGGACCTCTAAATTTTGTGTCTGTGGAATTATCAAACATAATGTTTTTTACTTTCACAAATTTTAAGGTTATAAACCAAAGCCCACCACCCATACCCATTTTAAAATTAAAGTACTTTGCTTTTTGTACTGAGAGATATAAAATCATTTAAAAAAGTTTGGCAACTATCCAGCTTAATATCCGGCTTAGTAAAATCGCTGCGCTGAACGAGACAAGGTAAATTAAGCGAGTCTATTATTTATTTATTCATTTATTCATCAAACAATTTACATTGTGTTCGAATTTTACAATAATTACATTTTAAATCATAATAGCTAAGCAATAATCAAACATAATATAGCAAACAAAAATAAAAACAGTACCATGTCATCAATCAAAAACCTTTACCTAATGTTAAACCATAAAAGCATAAAAACCACCTTCATTATTCAATTTTAATTAAATCAACTGAGCATTAAATGTTATTAAAATTACTGTTTGTATGCCCAATCATAAAAGGCTCAATCACAACCATGTCTAACCATTAAATGGCAAATAGATGTAAATTAAATGTCAATTAAATTACCATTTACATGATTATCCAACCACATAAGCTCAAACACAGCCATGTCTATTCCATATCGCGATATTTAAAAAAAAAAAATGTAAATTAAATTTCAGTCAAAATTAAATAAATGTCAATTAAAGGGAGACCAAATGTCAATTAAATGAAAATAAAGGGTCCATCAAATTAAATGTCAAGTAAATCATTTGTCAATCAAAATAAATGCCAATTAAATGACATGTCAAATAAATTAAATGTCAATACCATATAAAATAATTCATACACATATTATCCAAAATCATTCAACATCAAATCGGATACAGAATATAAACATTTTTCTAATAGGAAGGTTTTCAGCTTTGCCTTGAATAAGTTGGTGTTATAGACCAAAGTTTTTAAATCAGTAGGTAACTTGTTATATAATTCTACTGCTTGGTAACGTGAACAATGCTTTGCTATGGTAAATTTAGGCACCATTATATTTTTAATAACTTTCCTTCGTGTGCTCTCTCTCAGCTCTCTTTCTTTTCGTGATTCATATAGATGTATATAGTTTGCGAACTTGCTTAACAGAACTAGTATATACAAACTTGGAACTGTAAGAATGCCTAATTTCTTAAAATATTCTTTGCATGAATCACGCTGTGAAATTCTGACTATGGTTCTAATGGCACGCTTCTGAAGGATGAATGCTCTGTGGCAGTTGTAGTTATAGCTATTTCCCCAAAACATGATGCTGTTCCTCAACCTAGATTCAACCAAAGCATTATAGCATGCTTTAAGTTGCTTCAAATCTATTTCATCCCTGAGACTCTTAAGTGCATAACATGCAGAGGATATAGAGGAATCAATAGCAGCAAGCTCCTGTTTCCAGTTTAGATTTGAATCAATGTGTATACCTAAGAATTTTGCCTCATTTACCAATCCTATCTTGTCTCCTTTCAATGTCACCTCTATAGTGTCAGTATTACGTGATGTAGTCTTAAATAATATTATATTTGTTTTATTTGTATTAATTACTAAATCAGTAGCTGTAAACCATTCAGAAAGATTATCTAAACTTGTATTTACTTTTGTGGACAGTTCTTTTTAGTCATGCGCTCCAATTATTACGTTTGTGTCATCAGCAAAAACAACACACGAGGCGTCTGGCTGAACTGTGTTCATGAAATGTAATAAATCATTTGTGAAAATCAGATACAACATTGGACCTAGAATTGAGCCTTGAGGTACTCCGCGTTTTATGTATATCATCTTAGATCTAAATGCTATTTCATGATTGTTTTCATCAATGTTTTTTAATTCGACATACATTCTCCTGTATTTTAAATAAGATGTCATAAGTTTTAAAGCATCACCCCTTATACCGTAATGATCTAGTTTATCGAGCAGTAATTGATGATCTATAGTGTCGAATGCAGAACTCAGGTCAATAAATAGTCCAGCCACTTTCATTTTGTCGTATAATATACTAACTACGTCATCAATGAGAGCGTCTATGGCATCTGAAGTGCCAATGCCCCTTTGATACCCAAATTGTCTTAAATGGATTACTTTATTTAGATTCAAATGTACCATCAGTCTTGATTTAATTAATTTTTCAAAAAGTTTCGCCAGAGTTGGTAGCAAGGATACTTACTGGTCGGTAATTTTTTGGGTCAGTCTTTGTGCCCTTTTTGTATATCGGAATTACCTTTTTAGTCTTTTACAAACACATCCCTCGCTACGCATCCTCGCACATCTCTGGTGGACTCGCAGCTTTTATGAACAAATAATGCAGGGTCACAACAACTTAATTTAATTTGAACTCGTAATTTTTATTAACCTTTTAAGGTTGTTAATGTATTACTCGAATCACAATATTATATATAACCAGCTATTCTCCAGCTTCGCTATTAATAGTCAACTGCAACTTTCTTATTTTTTATGGGTTTTTTTAAATGCACATCTGTATAATTTTTCAGCACACTAGGTAACTCCACTAATTAACTAATGCATACCAGAAAATGAATGCTGTGCAAAAAAAACTATTGGCTAACTAAGCATGTCCTACAAAAAAAAAAACTAAAAAATCTCACAAAACGAGATGACCTTTTTTGTCGCATTCACACCAAAACGTACATCGGATATGACTGTGATTTATAAAACAAAAATACGAATTGTTTATCAAAAATACTAACTTGCACTATAATCCAATAAAAAAAATACTGATTTTCCCACTAAATTACGACGACACTAAATAATGACGGTCAACGTCAGGGGCACCCCAAGGTTCGGTAAGTTAGGTTCCTTTAAACCCTGCAGACAGAAGTAGGATCCCCCCAGAGCGGGGCTCCGTCGGCCTGCTGACGGAAACGCTAACCCTAGACGGTCGACGTCGCGGGGAGATAGATAATTTTTTGTTGACAGACATTCATTTAGTAAAACAGGTTAGCTTTATAGATCAAACAGTATAATCGATTTGATTTATTGATGAGCAAATTTAGTGTGCAATTCAGTATTTTGGTGGTAACTTCGAATATTTGAATGGAAAAAAATGGATTTACAGTTGTAGGATTCAATACTACCCTATATTTAATTTGATTTATTTAGTGTGCATAATTTGTGTGCAAGTCAGTATTTTTGGTTTAACTTTGAAATATTTTGTCCAAAAAAAGGGAATATACAGATATCGATTTAATTACATGCCTTTTTTATTTCATACAGAACCTTTTCCTGACTGTAACAAACACAACAAAAAAAGAATTAGCGAGTTTACGCGGAAAAATGGATTCATTTATATATATATATTATAGAAGATTAATACACGTACTACCTTTTTTATTATTAAAAACGTCCTCTTTTTTACAAACATTTTCACTGCGTTTTTATATTCTACTAGCTGACCGGCAACCGTTGTTTTGCCAAACAAATAAAAAGATTGCCTACGATCTTAACCTACTAAATACACATAAAAAAATTCATAAAAATCGGTCAAGCCGTTTCGGAGGAGTTCAATAACAAACAGCCTGACACGAGAATTTGATATATAGATTACATTTATTATATGTATAATTTTAAGTTTTGTATAGATATACAAAACCAAAAAAAAGTTTTTTCAGAATGAGTAACAGAATCGATTGAAGAATTTGTAGCCTCTTTTGTTTCTTATTTAAATTTATGTTTGGACTTGGACCCGTTTTCACTACTCGGTGTACTTCAGTCAACTTTGCATTAAAAAAAAATGTCAGATTGATTTTGCCTGCATTGCTTTGTTGCATGTTCAAAATCCTATAGAATTAATGGAAGGCTGTATGGATGTGTGTAAACCCACACTATACAAGCTAATGGTGGTACGACGCGCACATCGCTTTGCAAAACCCACACACTACCTGCCGAGTTGTTTATAAACTCATTAGGTGAAAATATCTGACATGTGGCATGTGTTTCGATTTTTAACCGACTTCCAAAAAAGGAAGTCTTAATTCGGTTGGTATGATTATTTATTTACATCAATTACTCCGAGATTTCGGATCCGATTTGAATTATTATTTTGAGTTCGATGCGCCATACTTGTCATTTGGTTCCGTAAAAATTTAATTCAGTTTGGCTTAGTAATTTTTATTTTATGAGCAATTTTTTGCTTTTGCGTAGACAAAGACGTTGTTCAAGTATCACCAGATAAAAGTGAAAAATAAATAACTAAACTTATTTACTACTAGCTGACCCGTGCAACGTCGTCTGCGTAACATTTTTCATTACTGCTCCGCTCCTATTGGTCTTAGCGTGATGATATATAGTCTATAGCCTGCCTCGATAAATGGGCTATCTAACACTGAAAGAATTTTTCAAATCGGACCAGTAGTTCCTGAGATTAGCGGATTCAACCAAACAAACAAACAAACTGTCTCGTTTTCGCGCGATGGTTTTTATGTACCTTTTTGGATTTCTTGTTATATTTATTATTATTTCATGGTGTGATAAGAAAAGCAGTTAATATTCACATAAATTTAGAAACATAATAATGTTGTTTTGACTTCAGGTGAAATTATGCTCCCTATCAACTTCAAATGCTTTGAACACTAAGTTCCGGCAAGCTTAGACCTGGCAGACCTTTTGATTCATTATCATGGGCATCTTGGTTATTATTTAGCGTTGGTCCCACCCGGGTACTCGATGAGGTAGGTTTAGTGTGTCAGAAGGGCATATTTTAGGGGTCTGCCAAGTACTTCCGGCAGGGTGCGCAATGGCAGACCCACTTTTTTTTACCTAACTAATCAATGGTTAACTGCTGCCACCACTTTCATTCGGGTATCTTATGACGTAATTTTTACTAAAAAATTACGTCAAAAAATATCGATTATTTCTGTGACCCGGCAGGATCGGCTCTGGCAGACCTGATTTTTTTTACGTGTTTAAGTGTCAGTTAACGATCTAAATATAACCTATTGGGGTAGCCGATGAGGTAGGTATTTTTGCAGCCGGCTCTCGCACTATTACTTCATTTTCAAAAAAATGAAGCTTACTGAAGTTTCAATGCATTTTATAAAAAGAAGTAATGCTTTTCGTCAGTTCAAATTCAACAGTTAGCTTGAAAACTGTTCTGCACACAAATGTGACGCTTAGCCAGTACAAGTCGTTCGATAAACAAAAAAAAAATCCAACACGGGACTGTTTAACAATAATGCAACATGATTTTTAAAGACTGGTCACAATTGTGTGGTTGGTGCTGTTTGGTAAATCGAAGAAAATCTACAACTAGTTTTTAACTAAACTGAATAGTTTGCGCGAGAGACACTTCCAAAGTGGTAAAATGTGTTCCCCCCCTTAACTTCTAAAATCAGAGAATGATAAAACTAAAAAAAAATGTGATGTACATTACTATGTAAACTTCCACCGAAAATTGGTTTGAACGATATCTAGTAAGTAGTTTTTTTTAATACGTCATAAATCGTAAACCACAACTTTTGCTTATATTTACCTACATGTTTGTACGGAACCCTCGGTGCGCGAGTCTGACTCGCAGTTGGCCAGTTTTTTGTGTTTAATTTAAATAAATATGAACAAATAGGTATTGGTGATTTCAAATAATGTGCAATGGTAGCTTTTACGCGGTGTCCTGCTTGACTGCTTGAGCGACGAACGCTACGCGACGCGACGCTGCGAACGCGACGAACGCGATCAACTCAACGGCATACCCTACATGCGGCCTATATGACAGTCTGCGGCGAGACGCGACGTAACGCGGACTTGTTTTGAGGGCGACCAGATGCGACACTACGAACTACGTAATGGTTGATTCAGAAGTGTTGATCGCCGCAGTGTCTGAGCAAAGATTGTTGTGGGACAAAAAACATAAACATTATAGGAATCGTTTATTTTTAACTTTCAAGCAGAATTGTAGAGTACTTCTCCATGATTCGAGAAGTAATGACCCAAATCACGTAGGATATTTGTCACGTATAGCATCGCGTCGCATTACGTCGCGTCTTGTTGCGTCGCGTCACGTCGCATTCGTCGCTCACGCAGGACACCGCGTTAGTGATGGGTCGTGGTCGTATTATAACGGACGAAACGCTACTTGTTTCGTGACTAAGGAACTGTCTGAAGAAAACGGTATTCGTTGCAAATAGTTTGAAGATGGGCAAGAAGAAATATTTTGTGAACGATCAAATAACGCTAAGGACGACACGCGCGACGTTCGCGACATGTCAACGATCTGTATTGTTTAGTTGATCTATTCGCTCTCTTTTGTATTTTCTTAGGCGTAAAGTACAAAATTGCATTACGTTATTGCAAGTCTGGTTTGTGCAACAAAGACTGTTTTAACCCAGGATGTAGTGTCTGAAAATTGTATATCTGAATAGCATAATATATATTTATATACTTTTATTTATGAAGGAAGGTATTTCGTGTCGCTAAATAACAAACATAAACAAAATGGCAAATGCTTTTGCAGTTCAATATTTTCCGCGTCAATGGCTAGTCTCTGCTAAACTTTACCACCATGAACGAAATCTGTCAGGAGTATGATACTATAATAGGAGAACGGCCTTACCTGTAAAGTAGTAGCCGCTTGCAGCGGAATAGTGAAGCAGATCATGCACATAAATCCGTGTTCTGTTGTAAAGGCGCGGCCATATCGCCAGCTGCGCATCCAAATAGGTATATAATAGCAGACACGTGCACACGAGGCGCGGACGCAGCCCCACATGTGATAACAGGGGAGCACGCGGCTGCAGGCTTCCTTAACATGATTCTAGAAGTAAAGCAAATAGATTTTGTTTTACAATGGTGTTTGTCTTGTTTAGTGTTAAAGGGCTCTTAGATAATATACAAAACATCCACGTGGATGGTCCTCATGGAAGAGGACATTTGCAAATACAGTCCTATCAACTTATCTGTGAACTGAAAGAGGACGGCACCGTCGATTCAGTGTTGCTAATTAATACAAGGTGCCCAAAATAGAGTAAGCTTTCCAGAAGGAAATGTCATATTTTACAAATTAAAAACAATGATACCTACATAAAAATAATAAAATAAATAAAAAGAATTTGATTATTTACAGTTACGTAGGTATGCTTACAGTTTAGTCACTCAGCAATAAACAATGGCTTTACCTAAAAAGTAATGAAGCGGAAATTCAGCAGATGAAATGTTCCACGAGGGGGATACAACTTTCATTCAATGCGAAGTTGAGTAGGTACCGTCCTTGCAAGAAATACATGGATGTATAGCATTTAGTTATGACCGTATCTAACCTCTAACACCAGATTTGACTAATATTTTAATTAGCAGTGGTACCTAGTGGTAGTGTTGTGTAATCAAAAAACAAATTGCTTTACAATGATTTATTGAAAACCAGGTTTACATTAATTGTGATCTTTAGATGAACCTGCATACACAACTTCATCTTATTTATCGCTTATTTCCGTACCGCTATCATCATAATCACTATCGCTTTCGGTTTCAGTGTCACTTATTACTTCTATCGTAAAAGGTTTATCTAAATACAAATCATGTTTTAATTAAGTATTCTTCTTCTTATTCTTTTGGGGGCCGCGTCACCCGCGTCCGTAGGAGAATACCCTTCAGCGAATACCTACACGTGGTCCCTGGGTGGTGCTAAACAGGTGACACTAACCGCCCCCGTGGTCTCGTGGTTATACCACCTGATTCAGACCCAGAGGTCCCGGGTTCGATTCCCAGCGGGGGCAAATTTTTTGCTCGGTTTGGTTGGTGGTAGGACTTGTTCTAAGTCCGCCTGGCAAGCTACCACCATCATGTCTAAGTCTGTCGCCATAACAACAATGTTAACAGCATTGTTGTGTTCCGGCAGTTAGAGGTATGATAGCCAGTTCCTCTGTGTAAGAGGATTCCGGGTGAAACTCGTTTCCATCTTCGGCCTAATCATCACTTTCCATCAGGTGAGATTTAGGCCAAGAGTTTCCCCGTTTCGTATAAAAAAAAAAATAAATAAAAAAAAATAAAAAAAAATAACCTGCGAACGTGTTTACAATGCTGTGCCCACTCATGAACTGTAATAGCGTCAAAAACTTCTCTAACTAGACCGGGAATTTCAAAATTTACATCAACAACTTTTCTTTTCATTGTGCTCCATATGAGTTCAATGGGATTGAGATCACAGTGATAAGGTGGTAATTATAAGCATTTGTGTGTATTGTTTTCTAAATTTTTTTCAATCTCATGTACAGGTTCAGGCTTGTTTCTCTTAATTATTTCCAAAAGCTGAGGTTAAGTCAAATTCTCTCCGTAGTCAATTTTATTTTGGGTCAACCATGCTTGCATATCTTCTTTTAAGGAATTCGAATTTGGGACTTCATTCACACAAATATGATGGTAAGGAGCATTATCCATCACTATTATGGATGGCTCTCGTAAATTAGCATAAGTTTTTCAATAACCCACTTTTTAAAGTTGGTACTATTCATCTCGTCATGATAATCACCATTTTTGTGTTTTATTTAAACACAAGTAGTGCATTTGTAACACATCTGTATGTGTGTGTGTGTATCTCCTCCCGCGTGAATAATGATATATCTTTACCCTTTTTATACAGGCTCCAATACTCCGTCTTCACCCTCTCCTTGCCAACATTTAGCCGATGTATGCTAAGAGTGAAAATAGGGCTAAATAAATTATAGCCGGGGCTGGGGAGATTTATTATTTTTATCCACTGCATGCAAGTACTTAGCTCTCCAAGGTTATATTTCATTACAATCCATAAGAACCATCCGATTGGATTGAGATTTTTTAAAACGAAATCCCACCTTGTGAAGCAGCTTTCGCAGAATCTCGCTGTCCTGTGTAATTTAATTCTGTCCTAAGCACTCTAGAAGCTTTTTAACAGTAGGGATCTATTTTTTAGCAGAATCAAATTCATGTACTTTCCTCCATATAACTCACATGTCAAATCATCAACATGCACAAATCCACTTTTACGTTTTCTCTCCTTGCCTGATGTCCGAATTTTTGTACCTGTACCTGTACATGCCTGCCCGTCCTTAACAATTTTTGAAATAAGTCCTTGACTCACACCTGAACTACATAAGATAATAAAATAAATGTTGGTAGACATTCGAAATCTGGCAGGATAGTTTGCTCACTCACTTAGCCGGTTACCTATTAGATGTACGTTACCGTTACGGTAACCTGTAGCAATAATAGAGACGAATATTTCGTGGACTTAAATAATTAGTTAAGTATCGGGTAAATTATAACAAGAAAGTTGACAACACCAACCTGTCGCTGCCGAAATTCGTTTGTACTTCAAAAAAGGTTTTAACCTTTAGAACAATGTTTCGAGCATCACTTTTAATAGCTTTCAGCATAGGTATTTAACTTTATAAATTCAGCAGTATCACGACAAAACAACCAGAGAACCCGAATGTAGTGTACACTGACAATCGAATGACATTTCTACATGATGGCCGTAGTTCCAATTTTTGCCATTTCACAGATAAGTTGGTAGGAGTGTATTCTTATTATTACGTCCATAATTTTTAAAAGTGACGTTTAGGAGCGCTTATTACTTAACCTTCGGATTTCTTATGTTATAACCTAATAATAAATTAATTTAGTACTAAAATCCATATGTGGAAAACATTTCAATCAGTTAACATTCATACACTCAGATACATACTCGTACAGTCAAAATATTTAATAAAAATAAAAAATAATTAAACATGGCTAAATGACGATGAATTGTCGTTCTGTGCAACATCATTGGACTAAGTGTCTATCCTGTCTGCCGCAGCACTAGGCCGTTGAACCAGTCGCACACTCGCCGCATCTCTGGGCAAACTATCGGTGATCCAATGCCCCAAATACTTGAACTTGATCACAAGGCAAAGCGGATCACCCCACAGTATGACAGATGCAAATGAGTCGCAAGTTAGGTAATACACAATGTATTTCATCTTGAACTAGATGCCTGTGTTGAGCTAGCCTTTTTGCAAGATTTTTTACCCATCTTAACTAAAAATTAACTAAAAATGAAAAACAAAACAGATATTCGTCCAAAAATTTAAAAATGTAAAACAACATTTTATTGCAGTCGGGGGACCCTGAAAGATTTGTTACAGAGTACCTAGTGTCCCCTGACTGCAATAATATATAATTTTTGGGCGAATGCTGGTTTTTCATTTTTTAGTTCATTTTTAGACATGGCAGGCGTGCTTTATATTTTTTTTTTTAAGTATTTATTTTGTATTTCATACCTTTTAGTGACCTAACGATATTTTGATTGAACAATTTATGCTAAACTAAATTGATACCACATTCATACTACAATCCTCGAGGTGATAATATAGCATGGAGAGACTTTTATAACGTAGCTCGTAGATAAGCTAACCTGGATCTAAACCTTCTAGCTGTCACACGCGACTACGTGCGCATAAACTTAGCTCTTATCAAACATTTTAGAGCTCAGACCTGCGACGACTCTGAACAAAGCCGTTCCTTACAGCTTGTGCACTTTCATAGCCTGACATGATCTGGGTGGTAGAATACGCCACTCGACTTTACATTGACCATGTTACATCAGCTTCCCTCCAGTTCCTGCCTCTCGTCGTGCACTCGCAAATCATCATAGGTTTTCCAGCGATGGTCATCTGCCACTGGGTCTTCACTCGAACTATCGTTCATGACGAATTGTACCTATGTGATCTGTAAACGAGTCGAATCGCCACCGCCGTTGTGTGAGCAGATGAGACTGTTTGACTGGGGTTGGCATCTAACTAAGGTGACGTGGTGGATTTCACCTACCTGAGGCGACGTGTGAACATCTTGCATTGGTCGTATAGCAGTTCCATGCGGGTTTTTTTTTTTTTTTGGGGCAAGCCCGCCACACATTCCCAACCACTGCAACTCCTGAAGCCAGAATCAACAGTGGCGACCACCAGAAAAACGCCGAGTTAATGAAGCCCGACGAGTCCCGGAGAAACGATTCAACTGTCTTGGATCCCGCAACGAAATTAATCAGAAGAGTGCTGTACTCTTCTGATGGAGTAGGAAAAATAAATATAATTTCCACTTCCCTCCATATCAAGCAGGAGACAGATTAGAGCTAGGCCAAGGCACCAAGGGACATATACAACTGGGTTAAGCCCAGTTGCCAAGCACCACGGATTATATATTAACATTTAAACTAATGGGTCCTAAATTGTGAGCTATTTTTGATTCCAGTAATAGGAATGGCAAAATCGCCTGAACGCACGGAAATTTGTTCTGGTTTCTACAAGGTCCGTGTAGTAAACTACTCCAGATGTAACCTGAATGCTATCTAACATAATATTACGTTCAGTCTGCCAAAGAATACACTCCCACAAGATGTGATGTGCGGATTGTTCGTATTCAAGGTCAGCTGTAGAGCATTGACATAAAGGTGAGGCCACAAGCCTAAAGGAAAATAATTTACTCTTAAAGTTGCCATGATCTGTGAGAAATTGGGCAACACAGTGATCCACCTCCAGCCATGTCTTCTCCAGCCGCTCACGAACGGATGGAAAAAACCCTCGATGGAATTTTCCCACCTACATTGCCATTCGCAAAAAAGTTCCTCCCAGACGTCAGTCTGGGGTTTTAGTAATCTAGAGATCTTAGCTCGGTCGCGTTGCGGTAAAAACCATGCGGGATGTTTGGCATTGAGATCGTCCACTCATATAACGGAGTTTTGAAATGTGATTGTATCCGCATTTTGATCCGTTACAATACCATTTTTTCCAAAAAAAATCAAACGTAGCGAAATCTACATACCTACAAAAAGAACCACTTCGCCATCCCACTAACAGATCTACTAACAAAATTCAGCATCGCGGCGTCAAAATTTTAGGTGTGATTTGAACACAGTGTACAACTGTCCGAATATCAACTATTGGGCAGTTGCCCAACGGACACAACAACCGTCCGGTCGGAGGATTCCTTCCTTTTCAATGGTAGTTTACGGGACTTTACACTCTGTTCTGCATACCTCTATACTGGTGACCCTCGACATTGTAAGTCAGCGCAGCCTTCGTGTAGGTAGTATTTTCACCATTATGTCATGACAACATTTGTTATTATTAGCGAACGAATGCATATTGATTACAACTGTTATATATTTCTGTTATGTGCTAAGCAAGCTTTAGACGAAGTTATAAAATGTATGCAAATATTCAAGAAAACTATAAAATATTACTTTTTTCATGATCCATGACTACCCCACTATCTTTTTTTTTTTTTCACTATCCTCTGTTACTCGGAATAAGCCGGAATAAGCTCGGAATAATGGAACTCTTCTAACGATACTACAAACATTTAAATCGGTTAGGCCGTTTGGAAGTTTAGGTGGAATAAATAAACTCACAAACATACATAATAATATATACAATAAGTCCAAATAATAAAAAAATCACTTTTTAATGAAATAGGCTAGTAGCACGAATTAAAAATGCTTAATTTCCTGATCTTCTTGTGAAACTCGATCTTTTCTACAAATTCTCTGAACAAACATGTCCGTTAATATTATTTCCATCGCGTTATTTTTGAAATAAGATGATAACTTTTTGCGGGATTAATTTTCACATACTTCCCTGTTAATACTCTACACATTAACAGTCATTTTATTTTGATGAATATTATATGATTTTATTATTGAGATGATTGACAAAATATGTTTCGTATTAACTTGTGTTATTGTAATATTGGGACTCGGTGCCTAAATAAAGAAATTTGATGAAGTTTAATAGAATCATCATGATACATTATATATCTCTTACCTTGTTATGCATGTCTTTGACTGTGTGAGGTAATGTCATCGCTTGTCATAGTTGATGCTTTCCGTATTTAGTTCACTCTATGGCATCACGGACCCGAAGAGAAATTGCGTAGCATTGTAGTCTGCAATGGTTTTAAACTCCCATCTGAAAAAAACCGAAGGCAAACTAAGCTGATTCTGTGTCGGCATTTTATTCAAATAAAATTATTATGTATGTATTTCATTCTATTAAAGGTTTTTAATAATGTTACTTCATTCTCAAAACAATGAAGCTTACTGAAGCTTCAACGCCTTTTCTGATAAAGAAGTAATGCTTTTGCGTCACATCAAACACAACAGTTAAGCTTGAGGGACTGTTTAACAATAATGCAAAATGATTTTTAAAGACATGGTCACAATTAAAACTATTAATAATGATCTCGATAACATACAATTAGGAAACTCTTATAATTGTGAACCAGAAGATTGCCTGAAGTACATCAACATATCCGATTATAACATAAACCTATTACATGTAAATATACGCAGTGTCAACAAAAACTTCGACCAACTCCAAGCTCTGTTACATCTCACAAAAATCAATTTTGACATTGTCATTTTGACGGAATGCTGGCTCAGCAAAGTCAATAACCTTCCCGTCTTAGATGGATTTGTAGCTCACTCGACGGCTATCAATGTTAATCAAAACGATGGAGTCATAATTTACATGAAACATGGTTTGCAGGGTTCTGTGTGGGAGCCGATTTTTGAAGGTGGAAACTGTCTGGTTTGCCAAATCGAAAAAAAATTAACTGTACTCGCCGTTTATCGCTCCCCTTCCCTTAATTCAAAAGAACAATTTGATAACTTCTCTGCAAGCCTTGTCAAAACCTATGATGAAATATCCAACTGTTCTAGCATAGCTCTCGTAGGTGATCTAAATATCGATATAAGCCCGAGTAATAGAAACGACCGGAGCTTTGAATATCTCACGATAAATGCCTCTTATGGGCTTATGCCGACACACCTGTTCCCTACCCGACTAGAACGCTGCATAGATCATTTACTTCTAAAGTCAAACCTTATCCCTACCACGCTTGTCTTGGAATCATATGTCACAGACCACAAACCTATCGTTTTATCCATAGCGGGCGTTGCCCCACCACGTAAAATCTGTCCGATGATAAGCCGTCCTGACTACGAAGCCATTTTGCTTGAGTTGGAAGAAACAGACTTCACTGAAATTTACTTCATAGATGATCTAAACGCGTGTATGAACAGATTCATTAATATTGTTAAAACTGTTATGTCGAAACATACAAAATTGATTAAAATACCAAGACAAATAAGAACAATAAAGCCCTGGATGACTCCTGGGCTCTTAAAATGTATTAAAAATCGGGATAAAATGCATATTAAAACAAAAAATGCACCAAATAACATAATCCTAAAAACCACATATACGCGATATAGGAACTTTTGCAATAATCTGCTTCGCAAATTAAAAAAAGCCTACGAAATGACCAAGTTGGAAAAAGCCAAAAATAATCCAAAAACTATGTGGAAGGCAATAAAAGAAATCACCAACACACAAAAGGCAAATATCAGTCCTTCAGAGCTACTCAGTACAAAACGAGATGGAGATGACCCTAAAGCATCGATAAATGGTGTGAATCTCTTTTTTAGCAACGTTGGCAAAAATTTGGCTGCAAAAATCAGTACATACACACCTAACACAGCAAATGATCCAAATCCCCCGGCTCCGGTCCAATACGGCTTTCAAAATAGACCGGTAGATTCATTCGCATTGCTGGCCGCTGATACAGAAGAAATAGAGTCTATCATACTCCAGCTACGTGACGATTGTGCAGTGGGTTGGGATGGAATTTCAGCTTCACTCCTAAAAAAAAGCCGTCATGCGCTGGTCCCACCAATAACTTACCTCTGCAACCGTTGTTTCCAAACAGGGGTATTCCCTGATGCTCTTGAAAAGGCAATAATACACCCTATTCATAAGGGAGGGAACAGAAACTGTGTTAACAATTATAGGCCGATATCTGTCTTGTCTACTCTCTCAAAAATTTTTGAAAAGATTTTAAATAAACGTCTAGGAAGCTTTCTAGACAAACATAAAGTTATTGCTGAGAATCAGTACGGATTTCGACAAAGAGTGTCGACTGAAGATGCCGTACTGGATCTTACGCAACAGGTAGCTAGGAAGCTTGACAATAGAACAAAATGTCTGTCTATCTTCTTGGATCTTGCTAAAGCATTCGACACAGTTTCTGTTCCCAAACTTATCGCTAAACTGGAACTCGTCGGTATACGTGGAATACAACTTGATATTTTCAAAAGCTACCTCACCAATCGGACGCAAATTGTCAAAATTGACCAGTACTATAGCGACGAGGAACCGGTAACTTATGGCGTTCCTCAGGGAAGCATCCTTGGACCAACACTCTTCCTAATTTATGTGAACGATCTGTGCAGATTGAGCCTCACTAACTGTAACATCTATGCGTATGCTGATGATACCGCGATCCTCGTTTACGGACCTACGTGGGATTTGGTCAAGGTTGCTGCAGAGGAGGCTTTGTCCAGGGTTATGAAATGGCTTAAACTGAACCTCCTTACACTCAACTTGACCAAAACATTGTTCATTCCTTTCGCAATCCGCAGTAACACGGCCCCCTTTCATACTTTCTCTGTAGTAGCTCACTCTTGCTCAAATTTACTCGGTCACTGTGTGTGCCCAGCACTTACTAGAGCTGACAACGCTAAATATCTTGGAGTACATATTGATAGCGGACTAAAATGGGACAAACAGATATAAGCCATTACCACAAGAACAATGCGACTTATCCACATCTTTAAGTCGCTTAGAGACTCAGCTAGCCTAGACACACTGAAGATGGTGTATTTTGCTCTGTGCCAATCGGTTCTGGGATATTGCATTACTGCATGGGGTGGCGCTACAAAAACCAGTTTTCTGAGGGTGGAAAGAGCGCAAAGAGCCATACTCAAAGTCCTTTGTAAAAAGCCCTACAGGTATCCAACAACAGAACTGTACTCCGATTGTGGAGTTCTTACAGTACGGCAACTTTTTGTGCTCCGATCTATCCTTAGAACACATCTCGGTCTGCCTCAACCAAAACCTAATAAGAGAGTAAATCTCCTTCCAAGAACCCAACACAAAACCGCTTTCGCAACACATCAATTTTACATACTAGGTACACACATATACCATAAAGTTGACACACAATTAAATATTATAAAATTAAATTTACACAAAGTGAAATCCATAGTAACAGAGTGGCTACTGCAAAAGGACTATGCCTACACTGAGTCTTTGCTCAAATTCATATTCTAATAACAATACAACTGCTCACTTACTACCACATACTTACTTACACTACTATTGCTCACAATCACACGCTCTTATTACTCACCCGTAAACCCAATCATACACTACAAGTACTCAGAAACACGCACTCATATCCTCATAAACTCACACTCACTTCACATGCCTAACATACACACACATACACAGTTACTTTTTTTTTTTTTTTTTTTTATTCAAAACGGGGAAACTCTTGGCCCAAATCTCACCTGATGGAAAGTGATGATTAGGCCGAAGATGGAAGCGAGTTTCACCCGGAATCCTCTAACATAGAGGAACTGGCTATCATATCTCTAATTGCCGGAACATAACAATGCTGTTAACATTGTTGTTATGGCGACAGACTTAGACATGATGGTGGTAGCTTGCCAGGCGGACTTAGAAGTCCTACCACCAACCAAACCGAGCAAAAAATTTGCCCCCACTGGGAATTGAACCCGGGACCTCTGGGTCTGAATCGAGTGGTATAACCACTAGACCACGGAGGCGGTTAGTGTCACCTGTTTAGCACCACCCGGGGACCACGTGTAGGGATTCGCTGAAGGGTATTCTCCTACGGACGCGGGTGACTCGGCCCCCAGAACTTACTAACTTAATATAACATATAAATAAATAAAAACAGATATATAAGAATAAATCCAATACTGTTATCTTGTTGTAATAAATCTTATTTATTTAAGAATCAATTGGACGAACACTGTCTCTTAAAATACAGGTTTATCCTAGTTTAAGAGGGCAGGGTCATAAAATTCTTTTGTACAGATTTACCAATTTAAAAAAAAAAAAAAAAAAAATATTGTTTAAAAAAAAAATAACTATAAAAAAAATAACTATAACTATAATTGTGTGGCTGGTGCTGTTTAGTAAAGCGAAGAAAATCTACAACTACTTTTGCCCGCGACTTCGTAAACGCTTATCTCGTTTTTTCCAGTTTTCGGGTTTGGAAAAGCTTCTCTAAGTCCCCTACATGCCCAATTTCAGTGTTTTTAGTGATGGGTCGCTCTCGTATTTTTGACGGACGAAACGCTACTTGTTTCGTGACGACAAAAATGTCTATAAAAAACGGTCGTCGTACCAAATAGTTTGAAGACGGGCAAGAAGAAATATTTTGTGAACGATCGACGTTCGCGACGTGTCAACGACTTGTGTTGTTTAGTTGATCTATTCGCTCTCTTTTGTATTTTCTTAGGCGTAAAGTACAAAATTGCATTAAGTTACTCCGACTGGTTTGTGCAACGAAGACTGTTTAAACCCAGGATGTAGTGTCTGAAAATTTCATATCTGAATAGAATAGTAAATATTTATATACTTTTATTTATGAGGGAATGTATTTTGTGTCGCTAAATATCAAACATGAATTATTACACATGCTTTCCAGTTTAATATTTTCCGCGTCAATGGCTAGTCTTCGCTAAACTTTACCACCATGACCGAAATCTGTCAGGAGTATGATAATATAATAGGAGAACGGCCTTACCTGTAAAGCAGTAGCCGGTTGCAGCGGAATATTGAAGCAGATCATGCACATACATCCGTGTTCTGTTGAAAAGGCGCGGCCATATCGCCAGCCGCGTATCGAAACAGGTATATAACAGCAGACACGTGCACACGAGGCGCGGACCCAGCCCCACATGTGAAAACAGGGGAGCACGCGTCTGCAAGCTTCCATACCATGATCCTGGAAGTAAAGCAGACAGATTTTGTTTTACAATGGGGTGTGTCTTGTTTAGTGTTAAAGGGCTCTTAGATGTACAACACATCGATTTGGATGGTCCTCAAGGTTAAAAATGACACCTGGCAAGGTTGGATCATGGACGCACTCATCAATAGTACTTATTACTTAGCCTTCAGATTTCTTATGTTATAATACCTAATAATAAATTAATTCTGCAGTGCTATTCTGTAACAACATTTTCGTGTCTCGACAGCGGAATCCGAGGTGAGTTTCAAATTCGTATAAATATAAGACCATGATGTGTGAAATAAAGTTCACTTTGTAAGCTTAGTCACTCAGGTGAAGTCGATATCGAAATGGTTATTTACAGTATAGACTAGCAGTACTAAAATCCATATTTAGGTAACATATCAATCAGTTTACGTTCAGACACAGATACACACAGTCAAAATAAAAAAAATAAAAAATTGACTAAATGACGATGACTCGTCGTTCTGTGCATTTTATCATCATTTGTAAGATAGAGCTCAGCATGAATGAGATCAAGCCAAGAGAGAGACCCTCAAGAGAGATGCTCTCAAGTCTTTAGACTCAAAAAAAGGTCCAGGTCCTGACGGTCTCCCAGTCACTTTTCTTAAAGCAACCGCAAAAAATATGTGCACTCCGTTATTTATTCTGTTTAAAAAATCGTTGGCACAAGGAGTTTTTCCCGAATTATGGAAGAGTGCAAACATAACTCCAATTTATAAATCAGACAATAAGCAGGATGTTGAGAACTATCGTCCTATATCTATCATGTCAGCCATGCCAAAGCTTTTCGAGAGGTTGGTTCATGATAAAGTGTACCCTGTTCTTCATCACACCATAATCCAGCAACAACACGGATTTGTAAAGAAAAGGTCAACTACAACCAATTTGGTGGCCTTCATGGACTATTTGTTCGGTAATATGGATTCTCGTATTCAAGTAGACGCCATTTATACTGACTTTCGAAAGGCATTCGACAAGGTTGATCATGAGCTTATTCTGAAAAAGATTTCGTTTAACGGAATACGTGGTGATTTACTCCGATGGTTTTCTTCATATATTACGAACAGAACTCAGAGAGTCGTATTTAACGGTTTCAGGTCTGCCGCAATCATTAACGTAACCTCTGGCGTGCCTCAAGGCTCGATTCTTGGCCCCCTTTTGTGTATCTTATTTGTTAACGACATTAATACTTGCTTTCGTAATTCCAAGATTCTGCTCTATGCCGATGATCTCAAAATCTATAGACCCATAAAAAATTGGCAAGACAGTTTTTCATTACAGGAAGATCTGGTTCGCTTTAGTGATTATTGTAAATTTAATAAAATTACATCTGAGTCTACCTAAATGCTGTTGTGTCAGTTTCACAAAGAATAAGAATGTTTTTTAGCACCCATATTCTTTGGATAATACTTTACTGTCGAGAGTGTCCCTTATTCGTGATTTTGGGGTCTTCCTCGACGACAGACTTCACCTTGATGCCCACATTAACAAAGTTGTGCACAATGCTTTTCGGATGTACGGTTTTGTGATGAGATCTGCAAAGGAGTTCGTGCGTCCCTCCACCTACGTATATCTTTATAAGTCGCTAATAAGGTCTCAGCTCGAGTACGCAGTACCAGTGTGGAATCCCTTCTACAATAAGTATTCGGAACAAATCGAAAAGGTTAGAAAATACTTAAAATCCATGCATTACCGTTGCTTCCATACAGTTTTAGCTTATGATGAATTACTTAGATTTTATAAATTACCTTATTTTAAATCAAGACGCACTCTTCTAGAGACGGTATTTTTGTATGATTTGTGTAACAATGTCTATGACTGTATTGATATCCGCAATAAAATAGGTTACATAGTACCTAGGACAACAATACTGCGCGGAGTGCGCGCACGTCCGCTGTTCGCGGTGACTCCCTGTCGCACGCACGCCGGCGCCGAGGTGCACGCTCACCCGGAGCGTGCACCTCCATATGGCCGTTAATATTATTTCCATCGAGTTTTTGTTGACATAAGATGATAACTTTTTGTGGGATTAATTATTTTAACATACTTCCCTGTTAATACTTTAAACGTTAACAGTAATTTTATTTTAATGAATATTATATTTTAGTATTGAAGTGATTGACAAATGCTTCGTATTAACTTGTGTTATTGTAATATTGGGACTCGGTGCCTAAATAAAGAAATTTGATGAAGTTTAATAGAACCATCATGAAATATTATTATCTCTTACCTTGTTATGTATTTCTTTGACTGCGTGAGGTAATGTCATCGCTTGTCATAGTGATGCTTTCCGTATTTAGTTCACTCTATAGCATCACGGACCCGAAGAGAAATTGCGTAGCATTGTAGTCTGCAATGGTTTTAAACTCCCATCTAAAAAACGCCGAAGGCAAACAAAGCTGATCCTTTATCGGCATTTTATTCAAATAAAATTGTTATGTGTATTTCATTCTATCTAAAAAGGTTTGATATAATGTTACTTCATTTTCAAAACAATGAAGCTTACTGAAGCTTCAATGCATTTTATAAAAAGAAGTAATTGCTTTTGCGTCAGTTCAAATTCAACAATAATGATTTTGCGTCAGTTCAAATTCAACAGTTAGCTTGAAAACTGTTCTGCACACAAATGTGACGCTTTGCCAGTATAAGTCGTTCGATAAACAAAAAAATTCCGACACAGGACTGATTAACAATAATGCAACATGATTTTTAAAGACTGGTCACAATTGTGTGGCTGGTGCTGTTTGGTAAATCGAAGAAAATCTACAAGTAGTTTTTAACTAAACTGAATACACTTCTAAAGTGTTAAAATGCCCCCCCCCCCTCTTTACTTCTTAAATCAGAGAATGATAACACTAAAAAAAATATGATGTACATTGCTATGTAAACTTCCACCTAAAATTGGTTTGAACGATATCTAGTAAGTAGTTTTTTTTTAATACGTCATAAATAGTAAACCGCAACTTTTGCTTATATTTACCTACATGTTTGTACGGGACCCTCGGTGCGCGAGTCCGACTCGCACTTGGCCGGTGTTTTGTGTTTAATTAAAATAAATATGAACAAATAGGTATTGGTGATTTCAAATAATGTGCATTGGTATCTTTTTACGCGGTGTCCTGCGTGAGCGACGAACGCTAGTTGACGCGACGCTGCGAACGCGACGAACGCGATCAACTCTACGGCATACCCTACATGCGGCCTATATGACAGTCTGCGGCGAGACGCGACGTAACGCGGACTTGTTTTGAGGGTGACCAGATGCGACACCACGAACTACGTAATGGTTGATTCAGAAGTGTTGATCGCCGCAGTGTCTGAGCAAAGATTGTTGTGGGACAAAAAACATAAACATTATAGGAATCATTTATTTTTAACTTTCAAGCAGAATTGTACAGTACTTCTCCATGATTCGAGAAGTAATTACCAAAATCACGTAGGATATTTGTCGCGTATAGCATCGCGTCGCATTACGTCGCGTTTTGTTGCGTCGCGTCACGTCGCATTCGTCGCTCACGCAGGACACCGCGTTAGTAATGGGTCGCGGTCGTATTATAACGGACGAAACGCTACTTGTTTCGTGACGAAGGAACTGTCTGAAGAAAACTGTATTCGTTTCAAATAGTTTAAAGACGGGCAAGAAGATAATTTTGTGAATGATCAATTAACGCTAAGGACGACACGCGCGACGTTCGTGACTTGTCATCGAAGTGTGTTGTTTAGTTGATATATTCGCTCTCTTTTGTATTTTCTTAGGCGTAAAGTACAAAATTGCATTAAGTTACTCCAAGACTGGTTTGTGCAATGAAGACTGTTTTAACCCAGGATGTAGTCTGAAAATTTTATATCTGAATATTATAATATATATTTATAAACTTTTATTTATGAGGGAAGGTATTTCGTGTCGCTAAATAACAAACGTAAAAAATTGGCACATGCTTTTGCAGTTCAATATTTTCCGCGTCAATTGCTAGTCTCTGCTAAACTTTTCCACCATGACCGAAATCTGTCAGGAGTATGATACTATAATAGGAGAACGGCCTTACCTGTAAAGTAGTAGCCGCTTGCAGCGGAATAGTGAAGCAGATCATGCACTTAGATACGTGTTCTGTTGTAAAGGCGCGGCCAAATCGCCAGCCGCGCATCCGAATAGGTATATAATAGCAGACATGTGCACTCGAGGCGCGGACGCAGCCCCACTTGTGATAACAGGGGAGCACGTGGCTGCAGGCTACCTTACCATGATCCTAGAAGTAAAGCAGAAGATTTTGTTTTACAATGGTGTTTGTCTTGTTTAGTGTTAAAGGGCTCTTAGATAATATACAAAAAATCCACGTGGATGGTCCTCAAGGTTAAATGACACCTGCCAAGGTTGGACCATTGACGCACTCATCAATAGTGCGACCTTGGCAGGTGTCAAGCAAGAGGACATTTGCAAATACAGTCCTACCAACTTATCTGTGAACTTTAAGAGGCACCGTCGATTCAGTGTTGCTAATTAATACAAGGTGCCCAAAATAGAGTAAGATTTCAAGAAGGAAATTTCATATTTTACAAATTAAAAACAATGATATCTACAAATAATAAAATAAATAAAAAGAATTTGATTATTAACAGTTACGCTTACAGTTTTGTCACTCAGCAATAAACAATGGCTTTATCTAAAAAGTAATTTAGTGAAGCGGAAATTCAGCAGATGAAATGTTCCACGGGGGGGATACAACTTTCATTCAATGCAAAGTTGAGTAGGTACCGTCCTTGCAAGAGGAACCTGGATGTATAGCATTTAGTTATGACCGTATCTAACCCCTAACACCAGATTAGAATAATAATGATTAGCAGTGGTACCTAGTGGTAGTGTTGTGTAATCAAAAAACAAATTGCTTCACAATGATTTATTGAAAACCAGGTTTACATTAATTGTGATCTTTAGATGAACACAACTTTATCCTGGTTATGAGGCCATACTCCTCTTATTTCCGTACCACTATCATCATAATCACTATCGCTTTCGGTTTCAGTGTCACTTACCACTTCTATCGTAAAAGGTTTATCTAAATACAAATCATGTTTTAAGTATTCTCCTTCTAACCTGCGAACGTGTTTACAATGCTGTGCCCACTCATGAACTGTAATAGCGTCAAAAACGTCTCTAACTAGGCCGGGAATTTCAGCATTTTTGTGCTCAATATTTACCTACATCAGCAACTTTCCTTTTCATTGTGCTCCATATGAGTTCACTGGGATTCAGCTCACAGTGATAAGGTGGTAAATATAAGCATTTGTGTGTATTGTCTTCTATTTTTTTTTCAATCTCATATACAGGTTCAGGCTTGTTTCTCTTAATTATTTCCAAAAGCTGAGGTTAAGTCAAATTCTCTCCGTAGTCAATTTTATTTTGGGTCAACCATGCTTGCATATCTACTTTTATGGAATTCGTATTTGGGACTTTATTCACACAAATACGGTGGTTAGGAGCATTATCCATCAATAAATGGCGCGTTCCGAGTGCCATCTTATGACCCTTGATAGAAAATTTTATATATGAGCTATAAGTATGCAATTTTAACTATTGGTATATTTTTTATACCAATGTGTGTGGTAATCGTAACGTCTTTTTGAGAAATTTTACTATTATTGTAAAAAAATATGAAATATAAATAGATTCCTGCAAAAATAACATGTTTTTTTAATGGCCGTAATCTTTTTCCATTATTTTCATTTGATGAGGATAGCTAATTACTTCTGATCATTATGGAGTTTGTTTCATTGCGATAGATCATTTAGTTTAAAAGTTACACAGTTTTGTTAACATTGAGGTCACGGATGTAAACATGCTTTAAAAAAAACGTAAAAAAAAGACGATTCTGTCGATAAAATTAGGTCTAGTTTCCCTCATTTTCTTATTTGAAAGTTATAAAGACTCACACTGTATATTAGTTTATTATGTAATTACCTATTTATTTTGATAAAATAGGCTCACAACATAATTATGTCCAATCTACAGCAACAAGCAGATAAGTCCACAACTCCACTGTAGTAGGTACGTACCGAATGTACGCTCATAGGATCATTATACATGTAAGCAGCTGTTGAGCGTCAGCTGCTCGTGTGCAATTTGCTGAGAGGAGTGGTGGCTGATGGTTCTTTCAGCCCACTCGTTATGGCTCAGCCAATCAGGTCTGAAAACCATAAAAATAATAATACTTTTTATTCACACAATATTAAGCAATATTGCATACATAGTAACCGGTTACATAAGTTTGAAAAATATTTGACCGATTTTTATTTCACCTAAAATTAAAACCAACCACTTCTTTTCACAAAAAGAGGAGGCCTCTATCCCAACAACGGGACAATTAGAGGCTGGATTACGAAATACAATATTTTGTAACTTTTTGAGCTTATTAAAGATTTCATTATCTTTTATAAAAGTAATGCTTTTGCACTTTTTGGACATAACAGCTATTCTAGAAACCTAACATGTTCAATAAAGTGCATGTTCTAAATAACTTAGCTATGTACGACTTCGACGCTTATTTTGTTGAGTTTCAATTACAAAAAAGCATCAAGTTTTGCTCAACTTTCTTCTGCCCCAGCAAAAGCGAGATAGAAACATCAAAGTGATTTTACTAACTATTTATTTTGATAAATAGGCTCAAAGCAGATTATGTCAAATCTACAGCAACAAACAGTCACAACTCCACACTCTGTTGTAGTAATAGAGTATATAACCACTAGAGAGCGTATAGGCCGATTTCTTCTAAGTACGCGGCTCACTACAGCGGGCCGGGGGACGAGGAACAACACGCGGCTGCAATTGGTCCGTTCAAGGTCAAGTTGCATAGGTAGCCTATGGTTAGTGGTGGCACTACTTTATTAAAGGAAAATAGTCGATATCGATAAAATGGATTTTAACATTATAAAAATACTCAATCCAAACAAACAGCGCTATATCTTGTTTAAACAAAGTTTCCCTATTAACCTTATCTTTCCACTTTTATTTTAATTCTGAAATCTTCGAAAATCTAAACTGAAAACATGTATGTTGACACACATGTTTTCAGTATAGATGAAAAATATGAAATATGAAAATATGAATAAAAAATATGAAAAATAAGACACACAGATGAAAAATTAATAAAATATATGAAAAATAAGACACACAGATGAAAAATCTGAGACCCTCCTCCTATTTTTAAAGTCGTTTAAAAGTAGTTACGTGTTTAATGTAAGTATGTGAATTGATTAAAAATTGTATTAGTTGTTATTTTATGATCATCGATAAATCGACTTCAATCATTAAACGTAACAGCACAGATTTTTACGATAAAAATACAAAGGGGAAAAAAGGGATAAAAATATAAGTATTTCCTAATGAAAGAAAGAGACATTTCCAAAAGACATCAACGCGCGCTTCTCACAGTGTGCTCGTTCACCTAACCACCATTTTATATAGACCCCTGCAGTGGCTCATCATCTGATTCAAATCAAAAATATTTTGCGTAGTCTTTACTCTCCGATGAAAGGTTATGCCATCATTTTTGTAACAAAAGGTCTAGGAATGTTTCCCACACAAATTCACCGAGTATGAAGGCATTTTTATGCGTTATAAATTGCATAAAAATTAAAACGATTTGTAAAAACTTAGCATGCCCACAGGTCTAACAATTGGTCACAAATTAAAATGGTTACTAGTGCCGATGCCTAACATCTGAGCAAAAACACTAATAGTTTTCGTGCGTCGGGGCACTGTATGCGCAGTCAAGTGGTTTAATAGTCTTTGGTTGTAGTAGATACGTACCGACTGTACGCTCATAGGATCATTACACATGTAAGCAGCTGTTGAGCGTCAGCTGCTCGTGTGCAATTTGCTGAGAGGAGTGGTGGCCGATGATTCTTTCAGCCCACGCGTTATGGCTGAGCCAATCAGGTCTGAAAAACATAAAGATAATACTTTTTATTCAAGCAATATGACTTTGCCATTTAAAAGGCCTATTTTTAACTTTCATGGTCACGCAGTTTCAGGTCTTAAAATATCAATTTTGTATATTCCGCATGAAAGTAAAACCAACCACTACTTTTTACAGAAAACAGGTCTGTATGTTCCCTTACTGAGTAACTGACTGACAACGCACAGCCGAAACTACTGGTCGTAGAAAGCTGAAACATGGCTGTGTAGGTTCCTTGGAGAGTGTGAGGGAGCACTAACTGAGCTGGTCTGGACTTGATTTGGTTTTATCCCTGTATGCACTGAAAGTATTCCCAAGGACAATCCCCGGTTGGAGCAGTACTATTGCAGAATATGGAAACAAAAAATGAAACGCTATGGGTTTGGGTGGCTTTATTGTTGTTATTGTTATTATTTTCTGAATATATTGCTCTCTATTAAAACTCTTTTCTTTTCAGGTCTAACAAGAACGAGATAGAGGAACTGAAAAGGTGAGAGTCAAGTAAGTCTTTGAAATTTAGTTTTTTTTTTGAATTTAGAAAATTTTGATAGTTGGCGATACCAGTTAGGACTCACTCTGCTTAAGTATGTACCCACTGGATACTGGCAAGATCAATTCAGGTGAAACCCGCAGTTAAACGTCACCTGCTAGTGTGAGGTGCGCTTATAGGAGTGGTGGCTGACGGTTCTACAAAATCACACTCCATTGCTGAAGTGCCCTGAGCACTTCTGGAAAACAAGAAAACATATACGTATTTATATTATTCTATTAAGTGCTGTTAATGGTTGCAGATATATAAACACACAAATCTAAAATACTATTCGGTAACGTAAAATAGTTGATTGAGTGAACAGGCTACTTCTGGGTAAGCTCGCTTTATCGCTCTGTCATCTATGACCTAGACTAGAGTCAAGAGCAACCCCATATCAAATAAAAAAAACATTTATTTACTTAAGGTCGACCTTGTGTGCAATAAAATCGCGCCGTAAACCACCTAGTTTGAACTAAAATGTTATCCATTATTAATAAATCTGTATCTCATAGTGAAAATTTATTCTGCTATAAAGCAAAACTGTTTCGCGTAGAGTTTTACTGTTGCGTCCATTACTCATCAACTGTTATGTAGAACATGTCGTGCATTGCAGAACGCATATAAGTAACTCCGAGTGTTGATGTTTATTTTTTTTTGATGATTTTCCTATTTATGCTACAAGCATTTTTTAGTTGCTGTCATAAATATTTTAATAAATCTCGTATACAGTGTGCGTCTTCATAATGTGCACTGGTGAAAATAAGGGAAACTATAAACTAGAATACTACCTATGCTTAATTCTATCGACGGACAACGTATTAAAAAAACAGTTTTTTAAAAGTTTACTATGTGTGAACTTCACACACAGGTATTGGGGTCACGCTGTGACCCCAGTTTAAATTTAGTGATCAATCGCAAAGAAACAATTAGGTATTGCAAATGGAACAATGAACCTCCATAATGATTGCAAGTAATAGGACGTCCTCATAAAATGCTAATAGTGGAATAAAAGCCACCCTCAATTGAAAATCTGTCGTGCTAAAACAACATGTTCATTTTCAATTGAGGGTAGGTTTTTTCATAATTTTTACAACATTCGGTAATTTTTCAAAAAGACGCCTTTTATACCTATCTTTTTTATATTTTAGGTTATTCTTCATCTTATTAGCCACCCAAAGGTTTAATACGCTTTCCGTCGATAAAATTAAACAAAGTTTTCCCTGTACATTACTCACACTGTATGTAAATCCCAATTTACAATAATTGTGATCATAAAAGTGAACTTGAACAAATAGCAAGAATAAAATAGTAGAATTCCTCTTGGGAATTTCCCTGGTTGTTGTAGTCAAGAGCAAGGATACAAACGGATTATACTCACATCTTTGACCGGATCTGACAATATTATCCAGTTAATTGTAAAACATCACAGTCTCCAAAAATTGCTTTTTGGGTTTCGTTGTACGTAATGTTCGTCTCGCATTCCTCCTGGAATGGATCAAATGAAAATTTTACTAAACGTGGCAAGTTTACTGACTAAATTAATTTGGAAAAACATAGGTATGTCGCGGGCGTTTTAAATAACTCGTCTTTATAGGGGCGCAATGAAGGTCTTGGACTCCTGCGGAGCGTAATTACTGTTATGAACATTTAATGACTGATTGGAATTATAGCTGTTCTTTATGTGTATTTTATTGAATACGATAAGTAGTCATAGTTGCAATTTCCTACCTTCATTTTGTAAGAATAATAACCAACAACAATAACCTAACACAACAGTATTCTACCTTTTCCGAATGCTACATACACTACAACATTAATTTTTAGTGTTCCGTACCCAACGAGAAACCAACGGAATCTATACTAATACTATTATTATAAAGCAGAAGAGTTTGTTTGTTTGTTTGGTTGAACGCGCTAATCTCAGGAACTACTGGCTCGAATTGAAAAATGCTTTTTGCGTTGGATAGTCCATTTATCGAGGAAGGCTATAGGCTATATAACATCACGCTATGACCAATATATAATAGTAGCGGGGAGCAGCAATAAGAAATGTTGCAAGCGGGAAAAAAAACTTCCGTTGCGTGCGCTGCGTAAACGGTTTAAGTTACGCAAAAGTCAAGTATTACGAAATTATTCCTCTTTAAAAGTTCTAAAAAAAATCCTGTCTGTCCCTTATGGTTAACTCACTATAACCCTTTTTATGGAAATCAAATTTGTTATTAAATATGTTGTGCATAAATGTATGTTATAAAAAAATATGCATTATTTGCGAGGTTTTTTTTATTAACATGGTATTAATCCTTATCCAAATAAATACGTTAATCATCATAGTATTTAATTTTGAACAAAATTGCTATTGACATTATTTAATTTCAATGAATTTCTTGAGAGATATCATCGTTTTAAAATAACTCCGCAACAAAATATAATCAATTATACTCAGTACGCGGGCGGAGCGTGAGGCGGAGGGCGCCCGCCGATTCTTGTGTTTGATAGTATCAGGTGAAGGTTTTAATGTAAAACAAAAAGTTGCCAGTTGACGGGAGCGAAGCCGTGGGGGACAGCTAGTCATAATATATAAAATCGTGATTATAAAGCAGAAGAGTTTGTTGGTTTGTTTGGTTGAACTCGCTAATCTCAGGAACTACTGGTCCGATTTGAAAAATTCAGTGTTAGATAGCCCATTTATCGAGGAAGGCTAAAGGCTATATTTATCATCACGCTAAGACCTATAGGAGCGGAGCAGTAACGAAAAATTTTACGCAGACGACGTTGCACGGTTCAGCTAGTCCTATTTTAAAGTCTCCACTGCCCGTCCCTTCATTCATCCGTTCATCCGGCCGTCCGTCTGTCAGCCAGTGGGCTGTATCTCAAAACCGTAATATTTAGACAGTCAAAATTATCAGAGTGTGTATTCTATATGGAACTTTTCGTGCGAGAGACCGACTCGCACTTAGCCGGTTTTTCAGATACTTATGATAATGAACATAGATTATCTTGAAAGTCTCCCATCGCCGTAATTAGACAACCCAGTGCTCACAACTTCAAACATTTTTATCACAGCAATGATTCAGTAAGATTATTATGAATCGTTTTCATAGTTTCAAAAACTGTGAAATCAACGATAAAACAAACTGTAACATAGAAAGGTCATTAAAATTTGTCATCATTATCAAAATTTATAAATTTAATACCTGTTTCAAAATATACATTTTTGACGGACAAAATCTATATTATATTCTATATTATTTTAAATACCAAGAATTCTAAAAATTGAACATTGCATATTTGTTTGTCAAAAATGTATACCAGTGCAAGTCAGTTATAATTTTAGGAATATCAAACAATCCGAGAGGGATTTTTGTCACTTTGTCTAAACCCTCAGGCCGCGACTTAAACATAAGTTTTCAAGAAAAAATATCAACACAGGCAGGTGTGCAGTGTTCTAGCAGAACAAAGATTTTAGTCATTTGCAAAAAACCTTTATCTCAAAAAATTTCAACCTTATTGGAAAATTGTATTGATAATTTTAATTGGAAATTGTCTGAGAAAAAGGTTTCTTTTATTATTGATAAAATGGCGTCAAAACTCTATCTCAACTTTTTAATTGAACAAATGACATTCAACTTAACGGTGGTTTTTTGCAGCTTTTTTAAATTCATTTAGATGTATCTATATGATGTATATTGATTATCTTAATATTATCATGTCAGGAATTTGCAGGTTAGTGTCTGTAGTGGTCTTTTGAAGAAAGAAGGTCTGTGGTTAAGTACTCAAGTTGCCAGACAGTCAGGAAATCTAACTGAAATATGATAAACCCAACAAAGTCCTAACATTCACAAATAGCTTGTTGTTTTCTCTATTATTCTTTCCCTATTGAATATATAATAGTCTTAGGATTATAATGATTCGGAATTTGCAGGTTAGTGTCTGTAGTGGTCTTTTGAAGAAAGAACCACACAACTTGAGTGGACCTGTACACTCAGTGCAAGCATTTGTCAGAAATCGTAAAGTGCAACTAAGATCTCATAGAGATCAACGAATCCGACGAACAATACCAAAGAATGGACATTTTGGTAGGTTAAGTACTCAAGTTGCCAGACAGTCACGAAATCTAACTGAAATATAATTAACCCAACAAAGTACTTGCATTTATAATAAACGATTGTACCAACTTTACGTTGCTGATTTAAACACAGTTATGTAAACTCGTAAATAAAAAGTACAATGAGCATTATTATTATTATTTTGTTTTTTTAAATTTATTTTCTCAGGCTAGTGCCTGGTATTTGCTAGAATCTCACGGGTGTGAACCAAGGTGAGATCCTAGTTATTAGTTTGTGATGGTAAATTACTTTGTACTGCATTAAAATTGTTATCCAAGTCTAGTTGTAAAAATTTTCTAACTATTCGGCAAGTATTTAAAATAGCGGCTTTTTGTAGTGTTAAGTATGTGTATTTCGAAAGATTAAGAACATTAAAGCTATTGAATATTTGTTTTGGGATAACACCTGTTGTTGATATTACTATTGGGACAATTGTGACTTTATTCATTTTCCAAACTCTGGTGATTTCCTCTTGTAGTTCTGTGTACTTCCTTATTTTTTCTGTGATAGTCTTTTGTATGTTATTGGTGTTTGGTACGGCTATATCTACAATGTATGTGTGTTTGTTTACTTTATCAACAAGTGTTATATCGGGTCTGTTATTGTATATAGTGTGATCTGTAATTATAGTGCGGTCATAATATATTTTGTAAAAATTATTTTCTAAAACAGCTCTTGGTGTATATTTGTAATATGGTGTGTATGGGTCCTGCATTAGTTTAAGATTAACGGCGAGTTTTTGGTGAATAATGTTAACGAGTTGATTGTGACGATGAGTGTAGTCGTTCTGGGTCAATGTCATGCAAGCTCCTGTTATGTGCTGTATTGTTTCAGGTTTGCTATGACATTTTCTGCATAAATCATTCCTTACTGTCCTATCTTTTATTATGTATTTTCTATAATTCTTTGTGTTAATAACTTGGTCTTGGATGGCCAGCATAAACCCTTCTGTTTCCGGAAACAGCCCACTCAACTCCAGCCATTTGTTAGAAGCTTCTTTATCGATGAATGTTTGATGTAAATCATTGGGATGTCTACCATGTAGTTCTTTTTGCCTCCATTTTCTGTTTATTTCTTCTATGTGTTTCGTTTGATCTACTGTTTCAGTATTACTATCATCGCTTAGGTTTAGAGGTGTATATTTTAAATCTATCTCTGTGATTGTTTTATGTAATTTACTCGAACTTTTCTTTCGCCTGAAAAATTGTTTGAGATTTATGACTTGTCTTTTGTGCAGATGTGATATGTCGATTAATCCTCTACCTCCTTCTTTTCTGGGCATTATCACTCTTTCAATTGCTGATTTGGGGTGGTGATATCTGTGTTGTGTTAACATAGTTCTTGTTTTGACTTCGAGGCCATATTATTATTATTTTTTTTTTTGTTGTTTTCTTTCTCGGTTCTCTGGAGACCCGGTCCTTTGGTAGGCGTACGAGGGGCCGAAACCAACTCGCAGAGGCCCCGTTAGAAATTTCAAATGTAATGGGGCACCAACCGGCGATTATCCCTGTATGCACTGTGAAAGTATTCCCAAGGACAATCCCCGGTTGGAGCAAGAATATTGCAGAATATGGAAAAAAAAAAGATGAAACGCTATGGGTTTGGGCGGTTTAGTGGACTGATAATCGTTTATTATAGAACTATTGGCCCCTGCCTGACCACTAACAATACACACGGCTTTTAAATGGCAGGGGGTGACTTGCACACTCAATGAATGGGCCCCCGAAAACGGTCGCTAGCACAAAGTGACGTAGCGCCAAGGAGGCAACATAGCCTGAGGTGCTAGAGGAGTGGAGAGGTATACCACGGCTATCAGGACAATCCCGGAAGTGCGGTCAAGATCCCTACCAGCATCTTACTGGATTATACATCCTTCTCCCGAGCACGTGTGCTCTAGCGAATCTCCACTCAGACCGGCCAATTAAGGCAAGAGAGAGGTGGGAGCTCTGTTCCTCGTCAGTATTCACTCTGGCCAGCCAATAAAGGCAAGCCGTAGATGAGGAACAAGACTTCTCCCGGGAGATAAGGTTCGTGGGGTCGCTACTGCCCAACAGTTAGCCACAAAACTGCCTTGCGGATTGTATCTCTCTTTGTCTGGCCCCTCACCCTAGGTATGACCTAAGGTTCATCGGGACGCGCAAGCCCCACCACGACGTCAACGTAGAGATACTGCGGTAGGGTTATTATTATTATTATTATTATATTTTTTTGTTTTTTTTTTAGGTATTTTTTGTCTTATTTTATTTTCATCTTTTTTGTTATTTTTTTTTTATCTTTTGGATTTTTTTTTATATAATATTTTTAGCTTCTTTTTGTTCCTTTTTTTGCTTTTCTTTCGATTTTTTTTTCTTTTTTTGCTTTTTTTCTTTCGTTTTTTTTTTCTTTTTTTTTCTTTTTTTCTCTTTTTTTTTCTTTTTTTTCTTTTTTTTTGATTTTTTTTTTCTTTTTTTTTTTTTTTTCTTTTTTTTTCTTTTTTTTTTTCTTTTTTGCTCATACTATTTTTACATACACACATAATCTTTGGATCTTGCCAAGACTATACAGATCATTAATGTTCTGAGATGGTTTATTGAGAATAAACCATACAGTTTGATTGGACCTGACCATTGAGTGCAAGCATGTGTCAAAAATTGTAGGCCGCTAAACATAATCAAACTGCCAGACAATATTGAATGATACTGAAATATGACCTGCTTAGTCCTTGCATTTACAGTAATTAAATTAGTGTGGAAATTGCAGACATTGTATCTTAACATGAACGATTTCATTTCTTCTACTACAATATCTTTAAAAACTTAAAGTTACTAAGTGGTGGTTCTTCTTATCACGATGACCTGTTCACGGTGGGAAACCTGGACAGCTTATGTGTTTGCATCATAATTGAAGTTCTGGAAGATGCTTTTAGTTGTGCTCCATCATGTATTCCAAGTTTTTCTTCTTCGATAATTGAAGCAATAAGATCAAATTGGGATGATTTGATAGACATATTGAAGTTTGGGATTTCAATGAATACCCAGTAACTGAGATTGTTGATTGTGTTGCGGTTCATCCATTTTCTTGCAAGACGTGGTTAAATAAACAATGCTCCTTATAGGTAATATAACTATTTAAAGATGGCCAGTAATTAGCTAATAGTATTCCCTTTGGGATTACAGTATCCTTAGATGATGATGATATAGGGCCACAATGCCTGATTATTAATTACTATGCTCACAAGATTTTTTTAACTAGGTACATATTTTTCGTCAATGCTCATTTCGTCAATATTCATTTGGAATTATGTCTTATAAATAGACATTCACTGTATGCATTGTGTAGAAGTTTTATGTGAAGTGCACAGACTTTAAATGTGCGTGCACTGCACACAAAACATCTTTGATAATATTCCTGGAATAGGTTAAAAGTAACTATAAATAGTTTGTTTAGAAACAATTTCATTTACATAGTAGGCAAAGATAATTATAATTTTAAGCTACAAGTAAAACTGTTTGAAATTGAGACACTGTTATTATAATATTAATTTATCATTATTGTGTTATGATTGCGTAAGGCGTATTTGAAACCCCGGCACCATTAGTATACACCTTTTTCGTGCATTATTAGTATAATTAACTCTTCGTAACTAAAGGAAAGGAACCAAAAAGCCTTTAATTATCTGATTGAAAGAAGTTTCAGGTATGTGGAAATAAATATTTTATATTTGTTTTCGATTGATTAAACAAAAAATGGTCGCCACCATTTTTATCATTAATCAATCGAACACAACTAGACCAAAGAATATTTATTTTTATTCAAGTGCAATACACTTGAAAAAGTGCAATGTTTATAATATAACTAGCTGATTCAGCAAACGTTGTCGTCGCCATAAAAAAAAGCCTACGACCTATTCTCAGACCTACCAAATATACTTACAGAGAGCAAATTCATAAAAATCGGTAATGCCGTTTCTGAGGAATTCGACAACAAACACCGTGACTGGAGTTTTTTTATATAAAAGACTAGCTGTACCCCACGGCTTCGCTCCCGTCTACTGGCTACCCTATCTACCCATTTTTTTTTGTTTTAACCTTCCCTGTATTCAGGCGAACTAAACAAAAAAAGAACGATCTAAAGTTTTAGCGAGACTAACGAACAGCAATTCATTTTTATATATAACTAGCTTCTGCCAGCGGCTTCGCCCGCGTGATCCTTAGGGAACATATTCCCGGGGAGAGAGGGATATAAAAAGTAGCTTATGTGCTATTCCAGACTATAATCTATTTTTGTTCTAATTTTCATTAAGATCCGTTAAGCCGTTCTGGCGTGATTGAGTAACAAACAACCAAACTTTCACATTTATAATATTACTCGTTTGGTGTAAAGCGAAATTAGAAACATCTTCTCCTCGACGTTATATTAAAGGATATTGCAAACTGTCATAAGCTGTTTTACGTAGCTACTCGCTAGCCCCTAGGCGCCAAGCAAGCCGAGGCGCCTGTGCGTTCGCGACCTTATACAAAAATAATCCTTATAGCATGATTCAGTATTCACGCGCGATGGCTTATTATTACCGTATTTCATGTATAACTTTGGTGTTTCTATACCGATTTCTATGATTATTTTTTTATGGAATAGCTAATAATGTTAACTTTTTTAATTAGGGATGACTGAGAGTGTTATAAACGTAAGAGTAGACAAATATAATCAGAAAGCTTCGAACTGCTAAGCTATCGGGAGTTACACGTGTTATTGTCGTCAATAATAAAAGATAGAGATAATAATGCTGTCGTGGGATATTTTTATATGATTTTAAGGAGAACATTTCCGTCGTACATGATTTCTGTGTAGCTTTAACCATTAAGGTTGCACACGCGACGAAAGCTTAAAAAATGGAGTAACTTCTCCCGTTTCCCCAACATTTCCCTTCACTGCTCTGCTCCTATTGATTGTAGCGTGATGAAAAGTATACTATAACCAGCTCAGGAGTATAAACAATAATTAAACCAAGTTTCGTTAAAATCCGTCGCGTAGTTTTTGTTTTTATAACGGTTATACAGACAGACAGACAGACAAAAATTGCACTGATTGCATTTTTGGCATCTGTATCGATCCCTAATCTCGAAAAAAATATCAGCTGTTTCATACAAAATGCAGTATTTAGCCAATGAAAATGTATGAAACAGCTGATATTTTTTTCGAGATTTCGGAGTTTTACCAAAACAAAAGTTGCTTATAATCATGTGTACTTTCACTGCCTAAGAGGTTTCTGGTGTTTTACAAATAACCCTGTATATGTCGAAAATAACATATTGTTACATATTCGAGTATTGTTTAGTAAGCCACAGAATAAATTAATATTCAAAATACATTTCCTGTAAGTAAAAAAAACCGACAGTTATAAATATTTAACTTCGGTGTGATAATAATATTCCCTCTTGCCGAAGCAGTGCTTTTCGTTAGAACACTCCACTTCTTGGCATGACTTAAAATAAAGTAACTGGCCTTTTGGTCTTCAGTTGTTTAACTCTGCATCTGAAATACAAAGAAGATAAGCTTAGCTAATCATTGATATGAATTTAATATTCCTTATAAAAAAAAAGTATAATGTATTTTAATGAGAACGATAGTTTATTTCAGAACTAACTGCGGATCGAAAAAGGTCGCTATGGCAGAATCATAATATTAACCACACATCAATTTTTCAAATTTAATTTATATCTTTATCGCTAACGCATTACGTTCACGGCTTTCTGGGGAAAAGTCACTTTGGTGTGATGTTCTTTCTGATTCTGCCGAAACGGCCTTTTTAGACCCACTGATCACTCATTACATAGAACTGCAGACCCCATAAAGAACTATGGGGACCGAGGGTCTCAATGACCGTTTCAACCCACTGAAAGTACCAGAGGAAATTTTCACATAATGTTCACTTACTTCTCTAAGATAATCATTAAAATATTTTTTATGTATAGTTAATGCAATCAATTCTTATGCCTTCTTCTTGCTTGCATAAAAGTAATGCTGTTACATCATTTCAAACACAACAGTATGCTTGTAATCTGTCATATTCTTTCAAAATTTTAAGCTAGATTTGCTTTTGCCCACGACTTCGTACACACATATCCCGTTTTTCCCGTTCCCGTAAGGATTTAGAGAAATTCTCGTATTGCTCTCGTATGGCGTGTAGAGATGCTACATGTAGCTTTCTACAACAAGTAGTTTTGGCTGTGCTTTGTCTGGAAGTCACTCACTTGGTAACGAAAGAATTTAATATGCCCAATATATTGATGACTAGCTGACCCACGCAACTTAACCTATAACCTTCCTCGATAAATGGGCTATCTAACACTGAAAGAATTTTTCAAATCGGACCAGTAGTTCCTGAGATTACCCCCTACATATAAACTTACAAACATACAAACGTACAAACAAATTTTACCTCTTTATAATATTAGTATAGATAGTATAGATATAGATGATTGGGACGAACTAAGGACGACACGGTTGGCACAGTGGTTGAGCGATTGACTGCTGCGTACACTTACAATCACAAATATTTGTGATTGTGAGTTTGTATGTTTGTGAACGCACCTACGAAACAGGAGAAATTCCTAGTGAGATGCAAATTAAAATATATTAAACGCTTAGTAACAATTTTATTATGATCTGATAAATAAGTTATCTCATTGAAGAAGATGGTACCTTAGTCAGCGAATCTAAAAAGGCCACTTTAACAAAATCTGCCAGTTCATAAAGTTATACGCCACTGTCAAATTTTCCCAATCAACCTTGAACCTAAAGCTTTAGTGATAAAGATGAAACTGGACTTTTCACAGATTATATTAATAGGTAAAATGGTTTTATTAACTTACTTGGTCGTTCGTACTGCACGATACATACTTACATACATTACATAACTAGCTGCCCCCGCGGCTTCGCTCCCGTCAACTGGCAACTTTTTTTTTACATAAAAACCTTCTCCTGATAATAACAAACACAACAAAAAAAGAATTGACCAAATTGGTCCAGGCGTTGTTGAGTTATGCGCTTACCAACACATTTAGCGATTCATTTTTATATTATAGAAGATAGAAGATAGAAGATGAATGTGCAAGCACTTGCTTTTCTGCCAGTGTTGAGGCCATAGCGGCAGTGAAGGAGGGGTGTGGGGACAGCGGCTCGCCAACCAGCCAGCGGCCGAAACCGCACCCGCGCCACATCAGTGATCTGTTGCGTATCTCCGAGCACGGCTGCGCTCGCGCGTTTTAGATTTGCTTATTTTGTTATTAACGTAAACCAACTGTACCGTTTTGTAACTTAACATTTCATCTCTCAATATACTCTTGTTATACAGTCCACTTCTCTTTTCATTTATTTCACCACGAGCTATCGTCGCCATCAGCCAGCTGCTAAAGTTACATTCTCCAGGATTTTTCGGAAGAGTTTGCTTACTTTATTTTGATCTCTTTAACGCTGGGATCTGAAAACCATTGATTATAATAATATATTTCTTACTATTTATACTAAGCATACATCTGTTTTACTTGAATCAAAGTCCTTTTTGAAGTGATAACTTCTTTAGCGACGTTGAGCACTTTTCTTGGGATGGTTATAAAATGTTAAACTCGTGTCAGGACACGTGACGTGATCGAAAATTCGTAAGACGTCTGGACACGTGACCTGTTCGAATATTCGTAAGACGGATGATTAAAAATGCACAACGTTAATGTTCCAGTTTTCACTTCTGCCGGCACTCCTGGAGAGTAACCCGTTTTTATTTTTTCAGTTTTCTTAAGATTATATGCTAAATGGTCTAGTCAACAAGTGCTTTTTTTTAAACTATTTTCATTCGATTTGGGAGATCATCAACATGATTATTAAAAAAAAACTAAAGTACACCGCTCAAAAAAACTGCAAAAGTTATTAACAATTTACTGAAAAAAGAAAAAGGTTTTTTTTTTTTCAAATATATCAAAATCCAAATAAAAATTTTGAAACAAAAACAGCCATGAGTTGTGTTTTAGTACATTTCGATTTTCTTGTTTGTTTTTGTTTCATTATGTGACGTAAAAATTTAATTGCTCATCACAAATTGTTCATTAGATAAACAATGAAAACCTAAATAAATCCAATCTCTTTTCTTTTTACTTTGAAGAACAAGATAAATATAAAAATAAAATTTTATATTTTTTGGACTTTTGTAATCATTGCATAATATGAAATTGTAACTCATAACGTCAATTTTTCTATGAAGGAAAATTATTACGTTTAGAGTTTTAATGTTGCGTCCTTTTCTACATCAACAGTTATCGAAAACATGTTGTGCATTCGGAAGACGCCTTTAGTTTATCTTGAAACTTGTTTGTTTGGCGATAGTTCTCATCTATACATAATTTTATTATGATGATTTTTGATCGTACATAATTATATTGATTTTACCATACATAATCATTGTTAAGTATACACGTTATATCACGTCTTAAATATCAACATATTAATCGTTTTTTAACATTTAAAGGGGTTCTGTCACAGACTTTACCCGGAGTTAGATATGATTCACAAGAAATAAAGTTATTTCTTGTGATAAATTTTACTGTATCCCACAGTAAAGTATGAATGTAACACTGGCGGGGTGATACAATTGAGTCTTGTCGCTGGAACCGATAAATTAATCATATACATAAAAATCTCGTATCGCGGTGTTTGTTATCGATTTCCTCCGAAACGGCTTCATCGGTTTTTTTTTTAATTTTTTTGCACATTGTGTGGGTCTGGGAATAGGTTATGGGGTACTCATATTTTTTTTTTTACAAAGCAGCGATTGCGCGGTCAGCTAGTTTTTGAATAGAAAATTATCTTTGTAATTATAATTGCGGGTGTGCCGAGCACTTGGCCTTTGTCGGACACCCAGTAAACTGGCTATCTGAAATTCGGGTACCTACTTTAATTTTTTTTTGGGTTTGAGAAATCATCCTGGGACAGGCACAGAGATACAAAGTTAATTATACTCACATCATTGACTGAATGATGGATGTTGTGCAGTATATTATACCGGATGACCAGTTCTCTTTGAAGCGTCAGCTCCTGAACTAGTAACTGTGAGGCATCGTGGTCTTCAAAGGCTTTTTCAAACTCTATCTGAAATGTAAAAGTGGAAATTTTACTTATCTTGGCATTTTTCCCAACGTGGAGAAGTTCCGGTTAATTACATCCTAATTCTACATACAGAGGTCCACGATTCGACAAACAATACTAATAAAGGACATTTAGGTGCGCCAGAATTGCCAGACATTTATCACATACTATACATTTAGGGAATAGGGTGCGTTTGAACCAGAGATGTGCGAGGATGCGAAGCGAGGGATGTGTATGCTAAGAACTAGGGTAAAACCAGGATAGTTGCCCTAGGGGTATAGTTGCCTCGATTTTATTTACTCTAGTTTCACGACTGAATTACTCGTTATTTTATTAATCAATCGAGAGACTACAACTACCACTAAGTTGACCATGTTGTATGTGTCTGTGCAATTGCATGGGAATGCAAGGTGCGATCAAAGATTCTGCGGTATAAAATCTAATTTATATGGATAAGGCAACTATCCCTTAAACGAGGTAGTTGTCACAAAATTTAGTGCATAGAGTATAGACGATTTTTGCGGACCTCTAAATTTTGTGTCTGTGGAATTATCAAACAGAATGTTTTTTACTTTCACAAATTTTAAGGTTATAAACCAAAGCTCACCACCCATACCCATTTTAAAATTAAAGTACTTTGCTTTTTGTACTGAGAGATATAAAATCATTTCAAAAAGTTTGGCAACTATCCGGCTTAATATCCGGCTTAGTAAAATCGCTGCGCTGAACGAGACAAGGTAAATTAAGCGAGTCTATTAGTTTTTTACAAACACATCCCTCGCTACGCATCCTCGCACATCTCTGGTGGACTCGCAGCCTTTATGAACAAATAATGCAGGGTCACAACAACTTAATATAATTTCAACTCGTAATTTTTATAAACCTTTTAAGGTTGTTAATGTATTACTCGAATCACAATATTATATACTAGCTGACCCGTGCCCACTTCGTTGGGCGGTAAACATTTTAACTTGTGATGAAATTATGAGCGTGGTTCGGTTAGTACTGACTGCTATGATTTATTTCCTGACGGCCAAAAGGAGGGTTTTGTTTTTATTGCATAGTAATATGTATGTAGCTAGGCTAGCGAGCCGCTGCGAGCGCTCAGCGTTAGACTCCATGTCCCTTGTTGCAGAGACATGCTGCTTTAAATCACTGAGACGCTGTGCACGTTCAGCGCTAGATTCCCGAGCACGGACCTGCGATGTTCTCCAGCTTTGGTTAGCAAGCCGCTGTGAACGCTCGGAGCTAGATTTCCCAGCGAGTGCTTGCGAAATATTTTCTCTATTCCTCGAGAGGCTCTTCCGTACGGCGTACTCGAGCTGCTCTTGTGTCATGTCTGGGATGTCTGACGGTAAAGTTATGATATCCTTTAAGGCATGATAAACAATCGCTGAAACTGTCCGATATCCCAAAAACAGAAATATCACAGCTTCGAACTCGAAGAATGAGAACGAAGTAATATTGTAATTGTGTTTTGAGAAACCGAGCAACCAAAACAATTTTAAAGACCAACAACATTCAATCAACTACGTACAACTTACCTACCAAACGACAAAAGTTAAATAATAACTGGAGAGGGTCATTAGTCCGCGGAAAATCTTAACACCACGATTCAGAAAAATGACGTAATTGCACAACGCCGTCTATGGGTAATGGATAAAACGTCGTCCGTACAAAGCATGTTCTAATGCGGTTCGTGAATGGACGGCGCGTGCGGCGTTTTGCGAATTAGTAATTTTATATTATCTTCGAAACTATTCAACCAATTGACATACTGTTCTGGGCAAATCGTATCTCTATGATATTCTTGTGATCAAAATAACATTTTTTTCGATAAGGTTTAATATTTTGTTGTTTAAAAAATCGTCCAAAGATAAGTACGTCGAAAAATACTTTTTTTAACACATAAAAGCTACTATATCTGCTAAAATATAAAAGATAGAAATATGGTGCCCCGGACTTTTTTGTAGAACTATTATAGGCGGACCAGGTTGCTATACATTGTTTTCAATTATATACAACTGTTAAGGCAGCGCACGCAAATAACTCTGTTGTAAGAGCTATTTTTTCCGCCTGGATAGACAAAAATTGAGATAGTTCAACTAATATGCATGATATCTTTATAAATTATAGCCTATAGCACTCACGGATAATGTAGCTTTCTACCAGTGAAACAATTTTTCAAATTGGACCAGTAGTTCCTGAGATTACCCCCTACATACAAACTTACAAACTTACAAACTTACAAACTTACAAACAATTTTACCTCTTTATAATATTAGTACCTATAGATAACCAGCTATCCTCCGGCTTCGCTATTAATAGTCAACTGCAACTTTCTTATTTTTTATGGGTTTTTTTAAATGCACATCTGTATAATTTTTCAGCACACTAGGTAACTCCACTAATTAACTAATGCATACCAGAAAAATGATTGCTGTGCAAAAAAAACTATTGGTTAACTAAGCATGTCCTACAACAAAAAACTAAAAAATCTCACAAAACGAGATGACCTTTTTTGTCGCATTCACACCAAAACGTACATCGGATATGACTGTGATTTATAAAACAAAAATTATACGAATTGTTTATCAAAAATACTAACTTGCACTCTAATCCAATAAAAAAAATACTGATTTTCACACTAAATAACGACGACACTAAGTAATGACGGTCAAAGTCAGGGGCACCCCAAGGTTCGGTTAGTTAGGTTCCTTTAAACCCTGCAGACAGAAGTAGGATCCCCCCAGAGCGGGGCTCCGTCGGCCTGCTGACGGAAACGCTAACCCTAGACGGTCGACGTCGCGGGGAGATAGATAATTTTTTGTTGACAGACATTCATTTAGTAAAACAGGTTAGCTTTATAGATCAAACAGTATAATCGATTTGATTTATTGATGAGCAAATTTAGTGTGCAATTCAGTATTTTGGTGGTAACTTCGAATATTTGAATGGAAAAAAACGGATTTACAGTTGTAGGATCCAATACTACCCTATATTTAATTTGATTTATTTAGTGTGCATAATTTGTGTGCAAGTCAGTATTTTTGGTTTAACTTTGAAATATTTTGTCCAAAAAAAGGGAATATACAGATATCGATTTAATTACATGCCTTTTTTATTTCATACAGAACCTTTTCCTGACTGTAACAAACACAACAAAAAAAGAATTAGCGAGTTTACGCGGAAAAATGGATTCATTTATATATATATATATATATATATTATAGAAGATTAATACACGTACTACCTTTTTTATTATTAAAAACATCCTCTTTTTTACAAACATTTTCACTGCGTTTTTATATTCTACTAGCTGACCGGCAACCGTTGTTTTACCATACAAATAAAAAAATTGCCTACGATCTTAACCTACTAAATACACATAAAAAAATCATAAAAATCGGTCAAGCCTTTTCGGAGGAGTTCAATAACAAACAGCCTGACACGAGAATTTGATATATAGAGTAACAGAATCGATTGAAGAATTTGTAGCCTCTTTTGTTTCTTATTTAAATTTATGTTTGGACTTGGACCCGTTTTCACTACTCGGTGTACTTCAGTCAACTTTGCATTAAAAAAAATGTCAGATTGATTTTGCCTGCATTGCTTTGTTGCATGTACAAAATCCTATAGAATTAATGGAAGGCTGTATGGATGTGTGTAAACCCACACTATACAAGCTAATGGTGGTACGACGCGCACATCGCTTTGCAAAACCCACACACTACCTGCCGAGTTGTTTATAAACTCATTAGGTGAAAATATCTGACATGTGGCATGTGTTTCGATTTTTAACCGACTTCCAAAAAAGGAAGTCTTATTTCGGTTGGTATGATTATTTATTTACATCAATTACTCCGAGATTTCCGATCCGATTTGAATTATTATTTTGAGTTCGATGCGCCATACTTGTCATTTGGTTCCGTAAAAATTTAATTCAGTTTGGCTTAGTAATTTTTATTTTTTGAGCACTTTTTTTGCTTTTGCGTAGATAAAGACGTTGTTCAAGTATCACCAGACAAAAGTGAAAAATAAATAACTAAACTTATTTACTACTAGCTGACCCGTGCAACGTCGTCTGCGTAACATTTTTCATTACTGCTCCGCTCCTATTGGTCTAAGCGTGATGATATATATTCTATAGCCTTTCTCGATAAATGGGCTATCAAACACTGAAAGAATTTTTCAAATCGGACCAGTAGTTCCTGAGATTAGCGGATTCAACCAAACAAATAAACTCTTCTGCTTTATAATATTAGTATAGATATAGATTAATTTACATTTTTTTTATTATTAGTTATGAACTGATTACGATGAAACAAAAAACTTAATATTACTACAATTTACGCACTATAAAAGTTACGTGAAGTAATGAGACCAAGTGCACATAACCCTAATTTTACTTCTGGAAAACTTTAAATTCAAATATCTTTTGGTAGACTGAACCGATTGCAATGAAACAAAAACTAAATGTTACTTCAAGTTTTGCTCAATCCATGTATATAAAAGTTATCCACATTGCTTTCGCACATTTGACGTGATGCCCGAACAAATAAACAGACAAACAGAAAAACAGACAAACAGACAAAAATTCGAAAAACACGGGAAATGGGTTCCATTGGTTGTTCTTTAACACCCTAGCTATTTTTTTTGGATTTTTGTTTCATGTACAAAAACCAATTTTCTACAGTTTTATTATATGTATAGATATAGATAGATAAGAATACCGACGTTCTACTATAAAATAATCTTAATTTTTGAAGTCGGTGTTAAGCAAAGAAACAAAACCAAAAACACCGACTTCCGAAATTAAGGTTATTTAGTTTTATGTTGTAAAGTAAGGTAAAATAAAATTTATTTGCTTACATTGCAGGTACAGAAAATTAGATATAACAGTATTATAGTATGTTTAACCAACATATAGTCCTCACAAGACAATAAGAATTCTCATAAACATATTCGATTGTTACAGTTTTACATCTTTCATTGCAATATTCATCTTTAAAAACTTCAAACACGGTGCAGCAGAATATAAACATAAGTTCGTGGTGGTGCTTCGTAGTCTTCGCCGGCTGCGCAGGATGGTGTAAATCTACCGATCACCGAGGGCCCGGATGTACAGGGTATGATGATCTTATCACATCACCAGTACGTCTGAGCTCTATGCGAGGGGCAAATACAACGGTGAATGATGTATGCGGTGCAAGCGACAGTGGGCACTTTTCAAGAAAATATGACATAATATCAAGTTTATGTTTTCGTTAGAGATTGTATTATTATTATTGTTCCATTTTTATCGTATCAATGGAACAGTGAAACACCATATTTAGATTTGATGTGTCAAAGTAACATCCAGGCACTGGGTTCTGTTGAGATCAAAAAGTGTTAGTGTAACTTAGTAAGCTTTGTGCAGATGGATTTAATCGTTCAATTTAATGAAAGCTTAATACAATACTTTGATGTTATATTTGCTTAAGCTAATGACCAGTAATTAGTAAATATTTGTTTTTAGTATAATGTTCTCGTGAAATAATATAGTGTAGTAACTAGGCGATAATATTTAATAAATTACTGTGCTTACAATGTCGTTTAATAAGCACAGTTATCAGCACAAATTAAATAAAACATGAAATATCCTAACGACAAGTCTTTCAATGTTTAAAGATACAGTGACTGACATTTTGCAAACAGAACATATTATTTAATTTATAAAATATGCTTTTCTCAAACATGTTTGGAAATGTGAGCATTATTTTGACAACCATTTTCGAGATAAATCGAAATTTCTGGCTGAGCAGCAGCCAGCAAAAGTAGTATGAAAATCCATATCTGTCATGTTTTGCGGCCAAATAAATTTAAAAATGGAACGATCTTTTCTTCCGAAACATGGCAACCAAGGAGGCAACTTATCAAAGCTTTTATTTAAATTTTGAACTAGCTTGCAAATAGAAAGCGGTTTATTGAAATTAAAAATGAACACTTTTACGCGGGAATTATAAATGTTGTTGGTTGTTCGACATTGATTTTGTAAAGTAATTGTATTTAATTTCCGCGCATTATTTGAGAAAAATACAACACAAGACTTGGCCACAACTAGGCATTGATGGACTTACGTATGTGCGCCTCGGCTACGCCTCGACCCACATTTTCACGTTCGTCCATCAATACCTCTTTTGCTGGCCGCTGCAGTAACGTACTATATCTATCTCAGCTTCACAAGGTTCGCGTTCTGAGGGACTATTTTATCTACAACTATTGCAATAACTAGTAACTTATAAACGTCTAACGTAATTATACGATATGTAATAAAAACTCTTTGTATCCTTAAAAAAGTTTATATGAAGTATAATTATAAACTTACCACTAATGAAATAACAATAAAAATACAACCGATTTCAGAAACTCCTCCTTTTTTTAAGTCGTTTAAAAAAGTCTATTATTTAAGATTTTTATTTATGTAAAACCAAATGCTTTTCATATCTATACTTGACGACCTAGCGCAGTAGTGTGTGTGCGACGGTGACACAGGCACTGATGCCGATGCAGAGTTTTACTAGCCAAATATTAATGAATAAATTTTAACATTGACCTTTTTAATTAAAGAATAAAAACATGACTTACGTAATTACCATAAAAACCGATTCTAAAATGCCCCTACAAGGAATAACAAGGTTTTTTGTTACATACCTACAGGATATCAATCGATTTCCCCATCTGATCTAATCAACACAAATCACACGACCCACATAAACTGCTTGCGAAAATAAATCATAGTTAGGTTGCCATCAATCAAGAATTTAATATTATAACTAGCTTTTGCCCACGACTTCGTAGGTACTCATATATCCCGTTTTTTCTCGATGCCGTAGGAATTTCGGTAAATCTTCCCCTACACTTCCCAAGGAATCTAAATTCCAAATTTCATTCTCTACGGCCACTGTTTTCAGCTGTGCTTAACAAATATCATATTGCATAGTAATGAATAAATTAAGGCTCTGTGCGTTTTGTTGGTTAATTTCACACTTTTTAACAATAATGGGCGCCTTAAACAATCAGCATCAGAACCAGATTCAGCGTGTATTTGTGAAAAATAGGTTTATTACATTTAAAAGATCTTAGATTAGGTATTATAAGTGCGCTATGTTTTGCCGTGAAGGCGTACAAATATTGAAAAAAAAAACATATTTAACTATATTCGGGTAGCTTAATAAATAAACTTATTTAAGAAATAAAAAAATGAGGTACATGACATTAAAAATATATAAAATAATATCGCGTTTAAAAATATTCGGAATATTATATGTACCACTATTGACCTCCCCTTTCATGACTCTAGCTCAACGGGAAGAACCCTATAGGTTCTGCTTTACTCTCGAGTTTCAAATAATCATTAAAGTATTTAGGTTCCCAAGGAACCATCTACCGGTTAGATATTAATATCAACCTTTACCGATTAGATAGTAATATCAACCTTTTTTGATAACTTCACGGGTTCCTCTGATGTGGGTTCAGTTTTTTCCTTTTGAAGTTCGGAAGCCTAAAAATGATATAAATATAGATAACATCTCTTGGGAGTCAATTAATGAAATGAAAATGAATCATTGATGAATACCAATGATTCATTCTCTCAAGCTTTTGGATACGCGTAGCGCTACGCCGTAGCTGCTTAGCTGCTCGTAGGCCGGTGCTATGAGATTGTAGTAGCTTTGTCATTTGTCTGTCCACTGATACGATGCGCACGTAGTGCTAACTCCGCTGGTCAGGCTATAAAGGTTGTATCACAAAGAGTTCTAGGCAGACATTAATTATAGATTGTTCCTATAGGCAGTTCGAATGAATATTCAGGTAAATGGTCTCTTTTGATTGATAGTTTCATTTTAAATCGCAACCAAGTAATATAAATTTTAAAAGTAACATTTATAGGATGTTACGATTTATGATCTTATCACTGAATGCATTGTATGGGTTCTATTGAGAAAACGATTATTGCACCTGGATTGTCGGTTACTCAGTATAAGCACTCCAAAGGTTTGTGCGCAGCAACTCACATTACTGTATCCCACCTTACTGAAATTCGCATCCCTCAGAACTTTCCCTGGTTCTGTTATTCAACGACATGCGTACAAATTGATTACACTTACATTTTCGACTAGATGAGGCACTGTTGAGTCGGCCATCTTAGATTGTCAGCAACTTACTCCATCTAGAATGTACCGAATGAAAATTTTAGTAAATAGTTGATTATTATCCGGTTTTTTTTTAAACCAAATACGCGAGACAATTAGAAAGGAAGGGTTATAATATTAGTAATCTGAGTTTGCATGTGTGTTTGTATTTACTTAAATATGTATATAAATATTGGTATGGTATCGAGGTTTTAACTAAACAGGAAAACATGTGAATTTAAAGAAAATTACATATAAAACAGTACCAAATGACAGATTTCAGAGTTTAGGAAAACCGCTATATATAAAACTAGGGCCACATGTCGGCTGGACTGACTAGGTATCAACTGTGAGCTCTTTTGTAGTTTCGTTTTAGTTTTTGACTTATAGTACTTCTTCTTGCTTTGAAGTAGTTCAGCGCCAGTGGTGAAAATAATTATGTCAATTTCGTAACTTTTTGACAAATATGTCGCATTGTCATGTAAAATTCAGAGACTTACTGGTGGCAAGTGACAAGCGAAACAATTCTAGTTTTGTACGTTTAATTCACAAATTGTCTGCTTTATTAAACAACATCTGTCGCAAATTTGTGACAGTTACGTCAGTTTTTGATATATTTGTCGCATTGTTAGTTTAATTAAACAATGTTCTAGTATTCAGCTGAATCCGGTTTCACTGGAAGCCGACCCCAACATGATTGGAAAATGCCTGAGCAGATGATGATGATGTTGCATTGACGGTAAGGGATGCTAAACAGTCCCCTGTGCGTCGCTACACCGCGTGTGGGAAAATTGTGACACTTTTGTAATTTTAGTTTTCCCACATATTGGATTTAGTTTGAGTTTTTCTTTAACTGTTTATCAAGTTATGAACGTTTTGGAAAAGTCTTTGTTTTCAGTTTCAACATTTTTATATACCTTCATAATATATTCTTTAAGTTTCGTTATGGTTGCGGCCCTGTTGTGATGGCCCAAACTGACTAATAAAATAATTTTTTAAAGGTGCATCCACACCGCATTTACTTTTTGTGGAGTAAGGTTTCCAAGTGTTAGTGTGCAACGTCCGATAGTAAAAAGTTATTTGTTGTTAGTACTACAGTTAAAATCATATTTAAGTTGAAGAATGTAACCTAATGTTTGTTGTGTTGCATTCTGTTGCTTCACAAAAAGTAACTGCGGTGTGGATGCACATCTAGTTTAGATATTCTACGTGAACGTTCGTTTACTTTGATTATGCATGTAATTGCCAGTAAACTATCACTGTAGTTATTTTCATTATTTGTAGCGTCTAAACATTAATATTGTTGGTCTTAAATATAGCCATCAGTATGTTATGAATGTCTCATATTATCAGACAAACTAGTGCACAGAATTTCAAAGATTTATGTTAGCAGCAAGATATTTAGTAAAATTTCTTCATAATGTAAGTAAATTTATCCAGCTCTATTAATAAGAAAGTTCTAAAATCGATCTGTCATCGAACAAACACAGAGGTTACAGTTTCTTTTAATATCCAGATTTTTCTTGGTCAGATCAACTATAGAATCACTTACAGGTAGATGTGTCTGTGAAAGTCTTTTGCGGAAAGGACAAAACAGTTTGAGTCAACCCATTCAGTCAGTGCGGTTGAGCTTCAAAAGATCTTAGTAGAGTTGCACAATTTTTAACGCACGCAGCGTTAAAAATTGTGCAACTCTACTAAGATCTTTTGAAGCTCAACCGTAATGATTTGTTTAACATCTGGGTTCGTCGCATTAGGTAGGTACTCAATTTGCAATATGATTGTTGAATACTGCCAAAATACCATTATGATCCTTTTTTATGGATGGGAAATCGTCAAATGACTCCTCCCACTTTGGGCAAAACTGAAGAGAGTGTCAGGCTCTTACTGACTAAAACTCATCCGTGTTCCTCCTAGTGCCCTTTGGCTTCCAGGGCCGCGGTGACTCTTTCGAACAAATTCCGCAACCTTGGCAGGACCATTATGATCCTTACATTCACAATAGTTGTTTTAAGAATTTATCGACTTTAACATTAAAATATTTTAATTGTAACACAAGTTTTGAAGCACATATCACTAAACATGTCACAAAAAACTCATTCATAATAAATGAGTTCTTTGTTGGTTTGATAAATAAATAAGGCAAATATATTATTAAAATGACAAGCAAAATTAAATAATCAAATTTGGCTTGTCATAAATTAGAATTGTAACAAGTTAGTTACAAAGTATAAGAGATAAAATATTAATGGCAGTACCGAGGCGTCAGCTCTAGGCAGGCGCCTTATGATTTCTGACATCAATTATATTAACGTCAACGTTAGGTTTAAGGCAAAGTTAAGGCGCAAACCCACCGCAGTGCACGAAATATACGGTGACGCGTTGCTTTTTAGCTGCGTGGGTTCATTTTTTTGACAACGTGGGTCTACGTTTACTTTGCAGCACACGCTACTCACCCACGACTATGTACAACTGTAGCGTGGCTTACCGCAGCACGCGGAGGTTTCGCACGTTTTTTTGCAAGAAAAAATTTTGATAGTTGTGGGTTAATATTCATGTATAGCGTGTACCGCGTGCACAGCGTGCATGCCGTTGACTGCGTTGAGCTACGTGCGCGCCATATTCGAGCAAGCCAAGTGTGTGCCAATGACGTAAATTAATGCGTATGCGTGTCCGTTGGTTGCACTGGAAACAATCTCATACATTTTCTTGCAAGGCGAAGCCTCATACACGTGCGTAGCCTCTCCTTGCGTTACGGTGGGTTTCCGCGTTAACCAACGTTTTCTAAAAGGAGGACCTCTCACCTCAGTAGATTCAACTGGTGACAAGAATTTTCCTCACCCTCATTACCAAACATCTTAATAATGTAATCAATTGTAACAATCATGTTTTGGAGACTGAAGACCGACAAAACTTTTAACAAAGGACCTTGAAAGCGTATTTTTTTTAGCAATAACGTTTATCTGAAATCCTAAATATATGTTTATGTCAGACATAGAATGTCTCGTTTAAGTCCTCAGACCCCTATTGAAACTAGTGCAAAGATTCTTAAAATTACAATAACAGGACAGGCAGGTTACTGTGACAACAAGAAAACATTTAACATGACTGTCCTCGTAATTTGCCTTACCAATTTTGATAAAATCTTCAATAGAATTTCCAGTAGGTAATGTTGAAATCATCTATCATCATGGTTTCAATTTTTTTGCTTTTGAGATTTGTGAATTTTTAATTCAACCTTGTGGGAATGCATGTTCGTTATCGACAGTAATTTTTTTTTTTGTTTTCTACTTAATTTTTATACAATGGTAAAAATATCTATAGAATTCACAAAATATATAGACAGATTTTGACCTCATCGATTTTACATCTTTTATGTTTCAAAAAGTCAAATCTGTTGTTTGGTTTATTTAAGTACTGAAGGTACGCAGCTGTTGTTGTGGTTGATAATGCGGGTTATTTTTTCATATTCTTCGTCGGCCGCGTGGGATGGTGCAAACCTACCGATCACTCAAAATTCGGATCAACAGGGTATGTATAATCGACTCACATCATCCTGTCAGTCTGAACTCTGGGCAAAGGGCAGGTACAACGGCGAATCATGTGTTAAGCGGTGCACACAACAGTGTCCTCGCGTACAAATATGACACATCTAGCGTAGGTTTAGGTACTCTTAGTACAAATTAGGCATAGTAATCTTTGTTCCATTACAAGTTGAAAGAAACATACTAAGCTTGATGTGTCAAATTATAGCTTGGGTACTGTGCTCTTTCTTGCAAGGATAGGTAGTAAGCTGTAAGTGAAAGTTTAGTTACAGTTAAGAATTTGAAGTCGAATATTTGTCAAATCATAGCTTATGCCAAAACTTGTCAAAAGCGGCCACTAAAATGGGTTTATTACGTTATCAACTGTAAACACTTAATTTAACATAACAAATGTGCTCACAACATTGTTTTCCAAATAGGTACCTACATTTTTCATTTGGAAATATTACTAAGGTATTCTTATTTTTAATCTTTATGCAAAATATCGGTTGCTATCTCTATAAATACACAATGACTGGCATTTTGCAAAAAAAATCAATTCACATATCCGTCAGTGCACTTCACACAGAACTTCGAGTTATAGTTTAAAATGTATCTAGGTAGCTAAAGGGTACAGTAAATACTTACTGTACCTGTTGTTATTCACATTTATTTATTGTGTAGATGTTCTATAAGGAATTGGTTTATAATCGATTTCATGCACTTACAAAGCTAGTAACCGAAGCTTTTGAATTATTATATTTTCCAACAATACTGTTTTATTTGCATTTGACATGTTTTATTAACTTACTTCAACCTACTTATTAATCCAAAAATTAATTGATAGAGGTACGTAGCAGGTAAAAAATTATAAGAACCTTTGTCATTAAAAATCCAAAACAACTACATTATATTATTATTATACTCTTGAAATGTAACGCGTTATTGTAATACAACTTGAATACTTCTAATTTTTACCATCAAGTTCAACGATGTGACATTTATTCCAACAGCTACGAATCACAAGACGCTAGCAAATTCTTGGCGATTGTACAGTGCAAACACGTACAAATTAGACATCATTGTATCAGCACTTTACTTGCTACGCGCGGTCTATACTATAATACACAAATATCATTCAAATCGCGTGCACCCATCAATCAATTTCATTATCAATAAATAAATCTTATTAATACGTATTCTTGCGTATCATTCAAAACTATCATCTTTGAAAGGTGTAAAATCTTTTTGGTCCTTCGAGCTTCCGTATAAGCGGGACTATTTCACGTGTGATTAAACTGTCAACACGTAAGTATAGCTCCTGCAACTACGACCTGTGGACAGAGTAACATCCGTCTACTGGAACTCAACGATTGCTTACTCCATCTTAGCAGGTTGTGTTCAATTACTTTCCGTTCGTGGGTGCGAATCAGTTCATCCATCGCTGAGATCGCAATAGCAAGAACTGCTTAAAGCTATAAGTCTATCACACAACAACAATCATGAGCGCCAACATGGAAGACATTTTGGCAAATCAAGATGAGATCATGCAAGCCATGGAGCAGCAACTGCGGAATTTCAAGAAGGATTCTGCAGATCGCAAAACTCCGGCCGACATCAAGAAACGTTTGCAAACCCTGGATACATACTGGCGGGAGTTTCAAGAGAATCATGTTAGATTATGTGAGTTTAAAGATCATGGTTACACCTACTTTTCGGAGATCATCTACAATAAGGCAATGTTCCTCTACAATGAATCACACGACATCATTCGACAATACAAACTACCTACTAGTTTGGAAAAGGGAGATAAGTCGCCTAGCGCTTCACCAATGCGTACATCAGACACTCGCAATCAAGAAGCTGCGGATGAGCGACAGCAAACAGACACATTGTCGGTTGATCCAGATCAACCAAACATCAGGCCCAGTGGGAGCCAATCAACATCATTGTACAAAAAGATTGTCTCTCGGGGGAATGCCAGTAAATTAGAAGAAATGCTGCGCAAGCAAAAGAGCAACTTCGAGGCTTTATCACGGGCAATCAATAACATGGACATACAGAGCCTCTCCGAAAAATGGGAATTCGAAGATGCGCTCAGAACCGTTCAAGCAAAATGGTCAACCATCGATTCCCTACACTGGGAAATAGATAGTGAGATGTACTCCGAAGATGAGGAGTATGAACAGGAATATAGCAAGTACGAACAACTGTACGTCGACATCAAAAAGTTGGTCAATAGCAAGATGTATTCCGTTTCATATCGGGAAAGTTTTACACCGAAAATTAAAATATACCTACCTTCTCGGGAAACTATCACAAATGGATATCATTCAAGGACTTATTTCAAGAAGCAGTCCATAATAACAAATGCATTCCAAATTCCCAGAAGATGCAGTTATTAAAAGGTAAACTAAAAGGCGAAGCAGAAAGGATCATTCAACACCTCAATATCAGTTCTGAGAATTACCAAATCTGCTGGGACATCTTGAACCACAGGTATAACAATGACAGGCTATTTTTTACCTCTCATATGAACATACTGCTGACAATACATAAAATGCAAAACCAAGTCGACACCCAGATCAAGAACATGTTCGACACCATCAATGAATGCATGGACGCCTTGAAAAATCTTGGCATAGACGTAACCGCTACGGGGCCAATGGTCGTGCATTTACTTACACTAAAACTGGATACCCAGACACTCAGTGAATACACTCAATCATTAAAAAATCCTAGAGCCTTGCCGGTTTTAGCAGATTTCCTTAAATTTTTAGAGAACAAGTATACTGCTCTCGAATCAACACGGCGCAAGCACCATACATCCAAATCATCATCGTCGTCATTTCCAAGTAGCAACAAAGATTCTGAAAATCAATTCAACAAAAAGAATCAATCAAAATCAAACAATTTCAACAATAAAAACGATTCAACAAAACCGTTTTTACGCAGTTCGGCTGCAAAAAGTTGTGCAATAAGGACAAAATATTGCCCACTATGCAAAGACGACAGCCACGGATTATTCTACTGCAAACCATTTTTGGAATCTGGATCAGAAGAAAAAAGAAACACAGTTCAAAAGTTTAACTTGTGTAAAAATTGCCTGGTTGATCACAAAAATAAATCATGCCGCTCAGAATCAAGATGCAGGGTGTGTCAAGGAACTCATAACACCGTGCTACACGATGCCCTACAGACAAATGCAGTTTCCAGTAACATGAATACGTCACGTGAAGACAAAACACGAAGCAATGTGACACACGTTGCCAAGGAAACTATTGTTGAAATTCTGCTTGCAACAGCACTAGTCCGTATTCAAGGGGCTAATGGAGAATATCACACAATGAGGGCCCTCATAGATCAAGGCTCTCAAGCCTCCCTCATCACTGAGAACGCAGCTCAAGTCCTGAAACTCCCCCGCCGAGCATGCAAAAGCGTCATAGTTGGAGTCAGTGACAATCAAACCAATTGTAAGGGAGTTCTCAGTCTTGTGGAATCCTCATTACACTCCAATTACACGTTTCAAACAGAAGCTGTTGTTATGAAGAAATTAATTAACAACTTGCCAAATCATAGTTTCACAAAACCATCATGGGAATATCTCCAAAACATCCAGCTAGCAGATCCAGATTTCAACGTTTGTCGATCGATCGACTTATTGCTGGGGGCAGAAGTTTACTCAGAAATCATCATGGCAGGCATAATCAAGGAAAATTCATCTCTACCAATAGCACAACAGACGCAGCTTGGCTGGATTTTAAGCGGCAATGTCAAGTCCTATCAATGCAACGATAGAAGACATACAAAGGTTTTGGAGCATTGAAGATGTCACTGATCCTGACACAAACATGTCCTCTGAAGACTATCAATGCCTTCAACAATATAACTCGGAAACAGTACGTCGAGATGATGGCAGATACGTGGTTAGAATGCCACTAAAGCCAAATTTCAAGGAAAAATTGGGAGAATCAAAACAAAGAGCCGTAGCCCAATTTTATCAACTGGAAAGCAAATTCTCTAGAAACAAAAATATTTCCAAAGATTACAAATCATTCATTAACGAGTACATCAAACTAGGTCACATGCGCGAGTGCACACGGAAGAATTTGCCGGATTGCATTTTACCTCACCATTGCGTTTTACGCCCGGACTCGGTAACAACAGCGTTGCGGGTGGTTTTAATGCATCAGCAAAAACATCGACAGGCTACAGTCTAAATGATGTAATGTATAGCGGTCCAAATTTACAACAAGATTTGTTTACACTAATTCTGAGATGGAGACAGTATGAATATGCAATCACAGCCGACATCAAAAAGATGTTCCGACAGATCTTCTGTAGTGAAAAGGACCTACGGTATCAAAAAATCGTCTGGCGTGACACACCTACCCAATTGCTAAGAGAATACGAGCTGACAACAGTCACTTATGGCACCAAGGCAGCTCCATTCCTGGCCATGATGACGTTAAAACGTCTAGCAGAAGACGAACGTTCAAATTACCCAACAGCATCAGCTGTACTTCAACAGTGTTTTTACATGGATGACCTTTTAGCAGGACATCACAGCCTACAGGAAGCCAAACAACTCAAGACTGACCTTATTAATTTGCTGATATCTGGTGGTTTTAATTTGCGAAAGTGGTCATCAAATAAAATCGACATAAACGATGACGCAATGTCAGATAAGGAACAAGCATTCGAATTCAGGCATCAAGAATCAACCAAAACTTTGGGACTCCGTTGGCACCCCCAGGATGACCAGTTTAAGTTCCAGATGAAGATAAACACATCATCATTGACAGCATCCACAAAAAGATCTTTATTGTCTGATATTTCAAAGATATTCGATCCACTAGGCTGGCTGCCTCCAGTCTCCACCAAACTGAAGCTTTTGTTTCAAAAGGTTTGGTCGTTGAATCTCAAATGTGACGACGCCATACCTACAAACAACAATGAAGAATGGCTCAAAGTAAAGAAGGAGTTACCAGCAATCGAACATATGAACCTTCCAAGGTGGCTTCAAACGCCAAAAAATGCAAACATAGAGTTGCATGGATTCTGTGACTCATCAGATAAAGTCTACTGATGCGTAATTTATGGCAGGATTATCAATAAGGAAAGGCCGGAGTGTCAATCCCCTGTGATCATAGTAGCAGGAAAATCAAAGCTCGTGCCTGTTAACAAATTAATATCTTTGCCTAGATGAGAGCTTTGCGCTGCGCACTTGTTATCAAAACTGATGAAAGTTGTCCCGAACTGTTTATCAAGTCACAACATGCAAATATATGGCTGGTCTGATTCGACGGCAGTACTAGGTTGGCTCCATGGTGACCCGAATTGCTGGAAACCATTTGTGGCGAACAGAGTAGCACAAACAACGGAGATAATACCAACAAATAGCTGGCGCTATGTGAAATCGGCTGAAAATCCAGCTGATTGCGCGAGTCGAGGATTATCAGCTGACACATTACAACATCATCCTCTTTGGTGGCAAGGACCAGCTTGGCTATCAACATTCAAAGAAAACAAAGATCAAGAACAACCAAGCTATGTCACGTTTGAAGAAATCAGAAAGTCAGTTAAAAGCAATGTAATTCAACAAAATGAGGACATTGTTTTAAAATTATTGAGCAAATACAGCAACTTTGATAGAGCAGCGCGCGTACTTGCTTGGACTTTGCGCGCCATATCTCGCGATCAACACAAACCGAAGTATTTGACTGTCAGCGAAATAAAAATCGCTAAACATCTTATAATCAAACAAGTACAGCTGTCAGTATTTAAGGAAGAGATGTCCAGTCTCAGAAATCAGGAACAATTAGACGTGAACAGCAGACTGCTAAAGCTGAACCCGTACTTGGATCAAGAAGGCCTACTGAGAGTCGGTGGCAGACTGAACAACGCGAAGATGAGCCAGAACATGAAGCATCCCCTCATAATTCCCAACAACACCCATCTCAGTGACTTACTGATCGACCAAGGACATCATATGACACTGCATGGGGGAGCGAGAGTTACTCAAGCTTGGCTACGTCAGCAATACTGGATTCTGGGAGGAAACCGAGCCATCAAAAAGTACCTTCGAAACTGCGTCAAGTGCCGAAGACACGATCCAATCAAACATGAACAACTGATGGGCGACCTTCCTTCAGCACGCAGTAATGCGACACGACCATTTTACCACACAGGGGTTGACTTTACCGGGTTTGTCGACGTAAAAGCAAGCAAGGGCCGGGGTATCAAGACCACGATAGGGTACATCGCTGTGTTCGTTTATAAGACCACAAAGGCTGTACACATCGAGCTAGTCTCAGACCTGACCTCATCATCATTCCTAGCGGCTTTGCGGAGGATGGCAGCTCGAAGAGGCACCCCAGGCCATGTCTACAGTGACAATGGCACAAATTTTGTTGGAGCGAGTAGAATTCTCAACGAAGAATACACAAACATTCAAAGCACTTTGGACAACAATTTTTTCGAGGCTATTACCAGTATGGAGATTACCTGGAATTTTAATGCCCCTTCATGGCCCAGTGCCGGAGGCCTCTGGGAAGCTGCCATAAAGAGTTTGAAATATCATCTCAAACGAGTGATAGGAGATCAGAAGTTGACGTTTGAAGAATATTCGACTTTGCTCGCTCAGATAGAAGCATGTTGGAATAGCCGTCCATTATGCGCACTCAGCGAAGATCCTGAAGATTTAGACTGTCTCACACCATCTCACTTTTTGGCAAGCGGTCCGACGTTAACTATCATTGAGACTGAGAGAGATCTACCGACAAGATGGCAGCTCACACAAAAATCTTTGATGGCCTGTGGAAGAGATGGCGAGCTGAGTATCTGTGCCAACTATCAGCTCGCAGTAAGTGGCTCAAACCTCATCAGAATTTGAAGATCAATGACATCGTCATCATTCACGACATAAATCTGGCCCCGGGAAAATGGCCCATGGGCAGAGTTATTGAACTTCATCGAGGGAAAGACGGATACGTCAGAGTAGTTACCCTGTGAACGAAAAATGGGACACTCAAGAGACCAATTACGAAATTATCCGTTTTGCCGATCAACGATAACAATCAAAGCCACGACACAGAAAAGCAAAACCAAGAAGGTCAAACAACAAACAGTAAACATTCCAAGCCAGCTACATCAAAATTATGCAACTTCATAATTACAACACTCATACTTCTGATGGTTATTTGCTCAGGAACATGCGAGCACAAAAATTTCCAAAGTTGCAGAAAATAAAAATATATTTTCGATAAACTAGCAAACATGAGATTGGAACGTGAAGAATGGAAACTCGTCGTTTATTGCAATATGGCTCCGTATTAGCAAGGAATTAACCTACTGCAACAGTTTGTCACTCATCTGGATAGCATATGTTCAAAGGATCAAATATCTCAATGCGACGTAGTCCGATTACAACTGCGTCACGGGTACAACGAACTTGAACACTACAATATCGTTTTACTTGGTCAGCAAGATCAAGTTCGCCGACGTCGCGGGCTTATCAACGGCATTTTCTACGTCCCACATAGTTTGTTTGGAGTTTTGGACGAAACTTTCGCTGAGCAATATCAGAAATATATTGCCTTAATCAGACATAATCAAAAACATCTTAACCAGCTGTGCAGTAACCAGACGTCAGTTGTGGAGGCTGAACTAACTGTTATCAAAAGAATTGAACACCCCCTGGACAAGCAACACAAAATAATCAACCAGTATATTACCCAATGCAATACGGGCATGAAAAAACTGGAAGAGGAAATCCAACACACCGACAAGAAAGCAGAATTTACATTTTTTATTTATTTAAACTTTATGCACAATAGTGGTACATGGGCGGACTTAATGCAACAATGCATTCTCTACTCGTCAAACATTATCTACATTAATAGCCAATAATATCATGATCAATCTTAAAGAAATCCAGGAGACGCTAGTTGATACAGTGGCAAATTTTTTCTATGAGAAGTTCAACTTTCACTTACTAACACCGGCACAGTTGAAAAACGAACTGAATATTATAACCGGACAAATTTCAAAGGACTTAGCCTTACCAATTAATAACATTCAGACTGACTTAGCGAAGATATATCACCTATTAAAAGTGAAAGCGCGAGCTACTAGAGAGTTCCTGATTTTTGAGGTTAGAATTCCACTTGTGGGCAGGGAAGACTATGAGCTTTACAACCTCATACCGATTCCACAACAAGCCAACGAAAGCATGGTCAACATAGTGCCTGTAGCAAACTACCTGGCTATAAACATACACAAAGACTCTTACATTCCGGTGGCTATAAGCGACTTACAAAGATGCGTTACTTACGACACCGATGAGTACATTTGTCCACTGAAAAGGCCCGTCTATCAGATGACGTCAGACACTAACCTATGTCTGAAACATCAAGCCTCAAATCAATGTCAGACTGAAATAAAGGAATGCCGAGATTACTGGACTGAATTGAATTTATTCAATTCATACCTATATTTTTGTTGTGGACAATGCAGTGTGCGAGTCATATATGATGACGATATTACGATCGAGCAACTCAGCAAAACAGGTGTCATTACACTGGGAGACAGTTGCGTCAGAAAGGACAGAATGTTTACGATTTACGCAAACAAATCCTTATCAAACTCAATTAAAAAGAAGGTCGATGTCATGAACATAGAGATTTCACCAATAAATCACATCATTAATCTGTCCATACCTCTCATCACTCCACTGAACGAGACCGATGATATCACCGAGCAACGGGAAGACATAAGGGCAATTGAAAAAACACTCCATATATGATATGAGATCCAATCAGGAACTGGCGGATCGAGTGACATTCCATGACATTCACCATTATGTCGCCATCTACGCCTTGACTGGGATCGCCGTGGTTTGCGCCATCTTGTACGCATGGCGACGAGTGCAAGCGCGCCAGCCGCGTCCAGCGCCCGCACCTGCCACAGCAGAGCGAGCAGAGGCTAGCGTGAGCTATGTAGCTCCCGCCGCCGCCACCGCTGCGGGTCGTCCTACCATCGCCACTACCAACAGAGGGTCTTCGCCGTCTGTTCGAACTCAATTCAATGATATAGCTTAAGCTTAATTTATTTAAGTCTGTAAGCTCGATTGTCAGTTGTCATCTTGTAAATCATTATCATTCATCTCATTCATATCTTCTCGGGCCCCGGAGCATGTACAGTGCAAACACGTACAAATTAGACATCATTGTATCAGCAGTTTACTTGCTACGCGCGGTCTATACTTTAGTACACACAGTCATTCAAATCGCGTGCACTCATTATTCAATCAATTTCATTATCAATAAATAAATCTTATTAATACGTATTCTTGCGTATCATTCAAAACTATTATCATTGAAAGGTGTAAAGACCCTACAGCAATAATTATTCCTAATAAAGTGCTCTGTTATGAAGAATATTTAACATGTTTTACTTAAAGGAAACTGTTACACATCAAAAAATAATACCGAACGGATAAATAACGGATCAATAATATACATTCGTGGACCTCACCAGACGTCAGAAGGCGTGTGAAGACCCAATCCAAATTGCACACCCACAAACACGCTTTTATGAACCGGGTTTCATTTCAGCGCTCGCGTGTTGAATTAAATATATCAAACACGTCAAGTGATTTTTCTACAGTTGTTTTTTTTGTTTTACTACTCGTATGCACTCGATGACATTATGCGTGGGTGGTACAATGTCAAGCAAATGGCCGCGGCCGCCGCGACTGCGCCGTACGTACCATATCAGTCGATGAACTTTGGATAATGCCTTCCCAATTATTGGGGCACTATTATTTTATTGTAGAACGCCAATTATGTTTCTTCAAAAACTAAGCCAAGCCGAAAGATGTAATCAAGACGATTTATACTGTAAAATGTCGAGTGCACTTTTTAGGTACTGTGTTGCTTGTGAAGGTTACAATATTGTGAAGTTATGAAGGTTACATAAGCATAAGATTGAGAAAAAACTTATTTTTTCTTGAGGTGGCTGTAATTGTTAAGCGGTCGTTGGTCTTAGAAAAGTAATTAATTCATTATTTTGATGAAAAATTATCTGCTAGAGCCAATATGTTTATTATTTTTGAGTACGCCCAAAACCAATCCACTAATATCTGTTACGTTTCACAGTGTTTGATCTGATCTTATGATAGAAAGAAAAACAACCAACCTATTATTAGGGAATACCCAATGAGTCGCGGGACTATTCGAAAGAGATACCGTGGCTCCGGGCACACAAAGGGCACTGAAGGAACATGGATGGGTTTTAGTCTGACACTCCCTCTCGCTCCGCCCAGGGCGGGAGGAGTCATTGAATGATTTCCCATAAGAGTATTTAAAAGAAACTGTTACACATCATAAAATAATACAAGTTTGAGATCATGAGGGAAATTTGTCAAAAAATGCGATCAAGGCCAAGTCGAACTCGTGCGTAAAGGGTTGCGAAAAAACCATTTTTTTAACATGTCGCTACATTATGTAACAGAAGATTTACATTCCAATATATTTTTTAATTATAAAATTAAGAATGAACGCCGCCAAAACAAGCCCATTCTTAAAAAACTTTAATACTCAAGTAATTATTAACACGACTCACGGTCGTTAAAAAGCACGCTGTTAAATAAAGAAACAGTTAAGGGATATTTAAATTTTGATTCTGTGCTCATAATTTTCTCCTACATATTGTATTGTTAATAAACGCACAACTGAAACATTTTTCAGAACAAAGGCGGAAAACAAAAGAAGTCGTCAACACTAAATCGCTTGGTCGGCTCGGTATATTATAATAAGGCACTTCTTATGAAATCACGTGACTTGTTAAAATCATGATGTAAGTGGCACGGTCGAACTTAAATCTAAGAGCAGATTTCACCAATCAAATTTATCGCGATCAAACTGCGTTCAAGAGTTGTCAGTGTCAATAGCCCATAGAAAATAATGAGACTGGCAGCCCGTAAACGTGGTTCATTATGCTGATCGCGTTCAGTTTCAGATTGATGAAATACGCCCAAATAGCGCCCGATAGCGACAGCCAAGTGAATATGCTTTCACCGCGATCATTTGTTTCGCTTTATAGAGCACCCAATATTGGTGCAACGCCCACCACGCTTAACTGCGCAGTAACTCTGATCACTCTACCCCAGCTAAATAATCCCGTTTTCCGTCTTTTACGATGTTAGGGTATGTTTTGGTCGTTTACTATGATAATGAACAGGGTACATAAATTGCAATAATTCATTACTCACATCATATTTGATCGGATGAGGCAGTGTTTGTGTTGTCCGCCCTTGATGATCAGTTCACTGTGTAGCAATACGGACTATAGGCTCTAACAATTCGGCATCGTGGTTGTTAAACACCGTTTCACTATCCATCTGAAAAGAATCAGAGTAAAATTTTAATAAATAATTACCGATATTCATACGTCATCTGCCTAGCCTTTTCCCAACTATATATGGGTCGGCTTCCAGTCAAACCGGATTTAACTGAAAACCAGTATTTTACGTGGAGTGGCTACCTGCCAGACCTCCACAACCCATTAACTGGGTAACACAGTTCTCCTTGGCAAGACGAGTGTCAGATTTTCTGGCTTCGAACTATCCGTAATGACTGCCGAAGATCTCCAAATGACAGCCAGGACCAACAGCTTAACGTGCTTTCCGAGGCACGGAGGAAACTCGGTATGTTAAGATGGTCACCCATCTACAGACCAACCTCGGCAAACGTTGCTTAACCTTGAAGATCGACCTGTGCGGCTTTTAATATTAAGCCATGAGCTCCATTACCAATATTCATACAAGCCCTTTAATATGCCTTTTTAGGGTTCCGTAGCCAAATGGTAAAAACGGAACCCTTACAGATTCGTCACGTCTGTCTGTCTGTCCGTCCGTATGTCACAGCCACTTTTCTCCGAAACTGTAAGAACTATGCTGTTAAAATTTGGTAAGTAGGTACATGTTTTCCGTAAACTGCATAAAGATTTTCACACAAAAATAGAAAAAACAGTAAATTTTGGGGGTCCCCATACTTAGAACTGAAACTCAAAAAAAAATTTTCATCAAACCCATACGTGCGGGGTATCTATGGATAGGTCGTCGAAAATGATATTGAGGTTTCTAACATAATTTTTTTCTAAACTGAATACCTAGTTTGCGCGGGAGAGACTTCCAAAGTGGTAAAATTTGTGCCCCCCCCCCCCCCCTTAACTTCTAAAATAACAGAATAATAAAACTAAAAAAAAAATATGTAAAGGATTTTAACTCAAATTTAAATCACAGCGATTGTCGAACAAATACGCTTTCAATGATTTGTTCCAGTTCTTCAAGAACCCAGTATTGGTACAACGCCTCGTATGACGCCTACCGCACTTAACTGCGCAGCAACTCTGATCAATCTAATCACTCAACCACAGCTAAAAAATGTTCCGCCTTGTAGGATGTTGGGATAATGTCCGGGTTCTAGTAGTTTAATATGATAATCAACAGGAATATAAATTTCATAAACTCATAACTCACTTGTTAGACCGGATTAGGCAGTGTTTGTGCAGTCCGACCCTGATGGTCAGTTCACTGCGCAGCACTACAGACTCTAGAAAGAGTAATTGTACGACATCGGGGTCACCAATTGCTGTTTGAACTTCCACCTGAAAAGTAATTTTAAATTATTATGTATTACTTATTTGAAACTATGAATGTAATAATTTAAATTAAAAAATAATAATATTACAGAAGGCAGAAAATCAAAAATTGTAAGGCTGTTACTCATCACGATAATTCTTCTACGACACAAAATCATTCCGCGAAGAGTTTTAATGTTGCATCCTGTCACATATCAACTGTTATGTGGAACATTTTGACCATTAATGGGATGCCAAATAAACTGGCAAATAATGGTGGTTGTAACACGCATGATGCAACACACAAATACAAGGCGAATCTACTCAGTGAGACTGACGTCGCTCTACATGACTTTGTTCGCACGTCAAAACATCAAAATGAAAGTAATCCAAAATAAAAAGCACAAAGACCATAGTTACTTGATAACGTACCTACCGTGTATTTATTGACGGTCTTTGGGATAAAGACAGCTTAAATTTCACTGCGTGTGTAGGAAGATGTTTATTATTATAGAATCATAATGTATGCTTCATTCTCAAGTCTAATTGAGTTGCAAACGATGGCGGTGCGTTTTTACAGAATTTTTCTAAATAGTTCTCTGGTTTCTTGAATCTGGTCTCGAAGCACATGGTTTTGCACTTCCATTATTCTCTTAAAATAGATACTCCCTTTTTCCATTTCCACTCTTTTTTTCCATGTTCACTTCCTTTGTCCATATTCTGAATAAGATTGTCTTTAAAGTTTTTTATAAAATACAATAATATGTTTCAATTACTCACTACTAATTGCATGATACAATAGAACGGATCAATAATTTTCATTCTTGGACTTCACCAGACATCAGAAGGCGTATGAAAACTCAAGCCAAATCGCACACCCACGAAACACGTTTAATAAACCGGGTTTTTTATTTTAACGCTTGAATCGCGCAAATCAAAAACCCGGTTCATATCGTTGAATTAAATAAAACAGACACGTCAAGTGATATTTCCACAATTGTTTTTTGATTTTACGACTCGTATGCACTCAATGACATTATGCGTGGGTGGTACAATGTCGAGCAAATGGCCGCGGCCGCCGCGACTGCGCCGTACGTACCATATCAGTCGATGAACTTTGGATAATGCCTTCCCAATTATTGGGGCATTATTAATTTCATGTAGAACGCGATTTATGTTTGTCTTCAATAAGTAGAGGTTTCACATTTCTCCACAGAAATAGTCCAAAGCGGTAAATTACACGATGTTATTTCTGTGCTGCATTTAAATTTATGATTAACGATAAATTAAATGCAGCACACGGAACGTTAGGCGAACAGAGTACAGATTTTGATGGTAAATTATCGTATTATTCAATCTTGTAGCGATGTGACACGATACTGTTAAATTTCAAGACTAAAAAGTATTTGAGCCAAGCCGAAAGATGTACGTTAATCAAGACGGTGCTATATTCTGTCAAATGTGGAGTGCACTTATTGAAAATCCGTAGGTACTGTGTTGTGTATGAAGGTTAGGTACATGTTATAGGTAACGAACCTTGCAGCATAAAAGTTGGCAGAACATACTTTTGGGAGTAGGTATAGTATTAATGTGACATAAGACTAAAAAAAAACTTTTTCTTGAGGTAGATGTCATGTCAGGCGGTCGTAGGTCTTAGGCAAGTTATTAATTAATTATGTTGATGATAAATGCTCTGATACAACGAATATGCCTATTATTTACGAGTACGCCCAAAAACAATCCTGTTATTATCTGGGATACGTGTCACAGTATTTGATCTGATCTTATGACAGAAAGAAAAAACAACCTACCTTAGTTGTGTTTCTTTTGTGTCTGTGGATGCACGATTCTATTTTCTGAGCCAGCTTCTATGCTAGCTGCACTTCATGGTCTGCCGTTTTAACCAGCATCTGTAATGCATTTAAGGTAATTATTATAACAAGTATAAAGACAGATCGCTGCGCTGCTTTCTTTTTAAAGCTGAATTGTATCTTATGAGTAAGAAATAAATAATTTCTTTGATACATAATTTATCACGAAGTTGGCAAAATGTATTTCGTTTATTCAAAATCGCATTTTGCGGAAGAAAGCTTGGCTTGAAAGTATTTGCAATAAAACATCAGAACTAGATTCGTTTTCAAGCATACATGACATTAGACCGTAGAATTCATTATTGAACTGCTATATAATTATTCTAGCTAAAGAAACTAATTAAGCTAATTATTCTAGTTAAAAAATGGCTCATGACATTGTTCTGGGTCAAAGGGGAACGTGCTCAAGGTACACCGATAAGATGGTCCAACGCCATTAAAGAAGGCGGTCGGTGGCAATTTCTACAGAGCGGCCCACATTGCAGAAAACCGCATGGTTTGGCGACCCGTGTTATGTGGTCGCGAGCCTCAGCAGTAGGGGAACGATGAAGAAGATTTGTAACTATCGTCCTTTCAGTAAATAGCATATTAACAATTACCTGCTTTTTAAAAACATCGGCTTGTCCACCATGATAACACTAAACGGATGGTCCCGCCTTTGCAGTCCGAATACGCACTGCGTCAATTGATGTAGCAGTCCTCAGCAGTCACTTTATGCACTTCTAGTATCACAAACTCGTTTCAAACACCACCTGTAACGTACCGAAGTCAAAATTTAGAATAAAATACTTCGGCTAATTGCTAAACCTTGCTCCCATGGTTTTTGTAATGGACTGAAGAGTGGTGCATCGGCCATTTTGCCAGAAGGGTTGTTCAAGGATTCTGCATCCCCCTATCAAATTAAATGTAAAATGGCGCCCAACAAAATGTCGCCATATTACCTGTCTAGACAGGACAACAGGTTCTGCAGCTGCCTATGATTTTATTCATAAACTTAAATAATAAAATGGCATCGATTGACCACATGCCATTTAATATAGAAATTTAAGCTTTACAAAAAAGGACCCAGTCTTGTTCCAAAATGAAATAAAGTAATCCCGATATATTTTTGGCACAGAACTCTTATAGATTGATAGACCTTAACAATTTTTCTTGCTCCCAGCAAAGCTACATGATTTTATTGTAAGCTTTAAAGAATTAGCAGTATCAAATAATTTTATACACACCTAATGCAATGATTAGCTACTGTTTGCATGCACTCCAGGTATGGCGTCCACATAATGCCCCAGACAAAGGAATAAGTTCGCTAAATCCACAAACAAAATCATTGTCGCTATTTTTAATAAAGTTACACGGCACAATCACATTAATTATAACTGTAACTATAACTGGGGTTGACTATTTCAAATATTCAATGTAGTCTGCAAGGGGTAACAGGGCAATGGGGAAAGTATCGCCATTGCGCCCTATAAACTAAACAGTGCGCAGGTTTCCTGTTTTACCTACCGAAATTGCGCATGGCAAGTGGTGTTCGCCTTCTCACCCCAGCGGTAAGTATTGAGCTTCAGTAGGTCTGAGCCGCTTGCAAGGAACGGGCCTGTGATTAAGCTCTACTAACTTAAACTGAAACAGATTGAAAGGATTAGTGACTGTGGTAGTATTTTTTTATTTTGTGTAGTGTGCCAATTCTTGCTTATGAATAGTGTATGACTCGTGGTCTGATTACCTGTGTTGAATTCAGAATAATGTTGAAATCGAAAGCGTCGCACTCTTAAAGCTTTCTTTGTCATACGCGACGACCCCTCTTTTATGACGGGTCTGTACGCACGTTGATGTACAATGAGCAAGTATCGTCAAACATAAAACACAAGGCTCGTGGATCCGTGCTTGTCTTGATTTCGAATCTTAAGTCACAAGGCTCTATACGTTCGATCGTGCTCGAATGAACGTAAAACGCCGAGAATGAACGCACGTGTAGACTTAGCAATAGAGTTAATTTAAAAGTACATTAATTCGCGTGTAAATCCACCATATATTTATTGTGAAAAATATTCCGACGAAGGCCAACATGGTTCTATTAGAATTGGTACAATAGACAAAATAAGAAGCTTCACTGGACATAGTCAACTATTAGTTAAATCTGTTTCTATTGCACATAAAGTGCTGATGCTGATGGTGTATATCTATTTCAGATGTCGGGTATCATTTTTATTTCCACGATAAGGTGAGAGGTTTTAGCACGCGACATCAAGCTCCGCGATGTCCTCCAAACTCACTGCAATGTTTTATTAAACTTTTTAAATCGTGCCTGGATGCTCATGCTATGGTTATTTGTTTAGCGATATTTGTGCTTAGATCTAATTGCGAATAGTTATTTTTTTAGAACATAAATAGATATCCGATCACACGAGCTAGCTCACGGATTTTGACGCCACGGGGCCGGGTATAATGTTGTAGCCCCTGGGCTTCGAATTCTAAAAACAGGCCTAACTTTGAGTAACTTTAGCGTATTAAGCTAAGCAAAAATGTATGCGCGCGCTTGCTGACGGAGATGTGTAAACATGGGCGAACGTTACCCGTGCGTGGAGAATCTTAGCACCGCGATTAAAAACAAAAATACAAATTTATGTACTTTAACCAATGTTATTATTATAACTATCATAAAAAATGGTTAAAGAAAGGGATTGCGACAGTTAGGATTCAAGCCTACATAAAGTATTTTGGAAGGCAGTCCGAAATTCCATCTGTCAGTACATGAATTCCATTGCAAAATTGGTAAGAATAGCTGATCTTTATGTCATGGTTATTGACTTCCTGGCTGCTCAAAGAAATAGCATGATATTAATACAATAGATATTTATAGTTCTAACCGATAAAACCGCTACAAATATCTATTGCAACTATTGTTACACTTTGTGGCTGTTTTTAACAATTTCGCATAAAACTGCTTTGTAAAATGTCTTATATTTCGATTTTGTTTAAAGTAGGTAAGTACATGAAAAAACATTTTATAATTGATTTAGTAATATTATCGTTTAATAGTTAACTGCAAAAGTTAAAATAAATACGATAGTAATAGACCTCCTGACCGATTTTGTCCATTGCGGTCAATCTCAATGGAGATTAGACATTTGCGCGGTACATTGTTATAGTGCACAAGTGCGAGCCCAAATATTGAACCCCTCTTCAATCACTCTTATAATAGTCCTGAATGGAACGGCGACAATGACACGACCCAAAAGAAATCTCGAGTACAAAACTTTAGCTAGGGGTCGGACTTACGGCAAATTGTAGATTTAAAGAGATACATTGCTCACCCTCTATTGCAAATAGCGTGATATTATTTAATCGAATCTAATCTGATATAATTATACATTTATTATCTTCTAATACATAACAATCTATTGTCACGGTGTTTGTTATCCAACTCCTCCGAAACAGCTTATAGGGTACTTATTAATTCTATTATTTGGCAAAACAACGTTGGGCCGGTCAGCTAGTCCATTACTTAAAAATCTCGTGTCACTGTGTTTGTTATCGAACTCCTCCGAAACGTCTTGACCGATTTTTAACCGACTTCCCAAAAAGGAGGAGGTTATCAATTCGGTTGTATGTTTTTTTTTTTATGTTTTTTACCTCATAACTCCGACAGTTATGAACCGATTTGAACATTTTTTGTTTTATCTGAAAGGATATACTTGCAGATTGGTCCCATTTAAATCATATCAAAATCGGTTACGAACTTTGGATTTTAAATCGAAATAGCTGGAATTTGACTATTTAGATGATTCTTTGATAATCGAAATTGCGTATTTTGCCACTAAAAAGTGAAAAATAAAAAAAAACTTTTTACAAAAAATACAACCGACTTCTAAAAAAAAAACACTACAAAGTAAAAAATAACTTTAATTTCGGAAGTCGGTGTCAAAATACGAAGAAAGTAACAAAAACACCGACTTCCGAAATTAAAGTTATTTTTATGAAATATTTTGTGTAAATTGGGAGGTCTGAAAACACGAAAACAACATTTTATATTAGATATTAGATTAACCCCTTTACGGGGAAGTTTCCTAAAATAATTTCTTAGCTAACATCTCTTAATTATAAATAATCAACCTCTCTCTATCTTGATAAATAGAGCAACTATCGAGATTTTGTATAATATGAGACTGAATAAGTGATTGACCTCTTACTGTTGTTGGTATCTGTTTCAATATTGAATAAGCATAAAAAAGGAAAAGACTTTTAGGTTGTTTAAATAAATCAAACTTACATAGTTACCCTATATATAGTACGGTGTATTGGTGAAAGTCACGGGTAGCGGAGCTGTGGAAAAAATTCAGTGTTTCAAAAAGTTCCATACAATGATAACACGTTTTCTGAACCCAAGCTAACCTTAGACGAGTATGCCCCTGCTAGGGTTGCAGAATCCTTCGTAAGAGTTACCGCGGCCTACGAACGGAAAGGGCATTTGAGGAACTGGTTGGTGGGTTTTATGGCAGTAAGACTCTGACACTACCTCCCACACCGCCCAGAAAGGTAGAAATCATTTAATGAATTACTATCCAGAAAAAAAAAGTCTGGGACACAGGAAGATTGTGATTCTGTTAACTCATGAAGTCAGTCTCGTTCACCTTGTCCTCCATAAAACAGGATTGTCCCCTACCAGACACACCATCTGCTGGGATAATGAATCTCCCCTCACTAATGTTCGAATTGTGATGTAGCAGTACTATGTCATCGACGATCGTCGATGTGACATTAAAATTATGGCAAATTTATTTTTATTTAATTCATCTGTTGCTACTGGTTAGGAATCAGTCTTATTAATTAACTTATACATAGTACAAATTGGGTGTTCGATGGAATTTTCTACCAAAATCTTACACCCACCTTTACAAAACCTTCCACATAAGAAGATACTGAGTTTCCAAAGCAAATAATGACAAGTATAACTTACTAGCTGTCCCCCGCGGCTTCGCTCTCGTTAACTAGCAACTTACTTCATCTTTATATACTTATATCGATAGAACTTCTGATCACGAATCTTTTTACCAACTCGTGGCTAAATATTAACAGCCGCACGGGTAGACCTTTAAGGTTAAGCAACGCTAGCCAAGGTTGGTCTGTGGATGGGTGACCATCTAAACATACCGAGTTTCGTCCGTGCCTCGGAAAGTACGGTAAGCCGTTGGTCCCGGCTGACATTTGTAGATCTTTGGCAGTCGTTACGGATTGTCAGAAGTCAGTAAATCTGAGTCCAGTCTCACCACGAAGTACCGTGTTACCCAATTAATGAGTTGTAGGGGTCTGGTAGGCAGCCGCTCCACGTAAGATACTGGTATTCAGCTGATTGACTGGAAGCCGACACCAATATAGTTGGGAAAAAGCTAGGCAGATGATGAGATGATGATGTATGATGTCCAACCATGTTATCAATAAACGTTCACTCCTTAGGGACTAAACACATTTATTCAGCTCCATTCGCGTTTCACTGAACGATTTTGGTCACACTTATACAGCTCTGCTTCTATCAGCCGCGTACAGCGTCGTCAGAATGAGAAAAGCCGTCATAGTGTGCACCTCCGCTGAAACGCTTCTCTATACTGCGTACGGCGCTGAATGTGCTGTGAAGACGGCAATATGTCCGTGTCTACCGCAGGACCACAGACGCCAATCACTTCCAAATTTGGTAAATAATTAGTACTGAATAGATACTAATTAGCACTCATAAAAAACATTCTTTGTTTTCGAGAAAATCGACTTTGAAGGTGGTCTGGCGGTAGTCACGCTGTTTTGAGCAGGACCATGATGAGCGCCGAAAAAGGGGGCATACTACAGCTATTCTAAGTATATAGACAAATAGTACCTTATATGTGATTCATTTTGTAAATAAAACAGAACTGAAATATTTGTTTTTACTGAGATATCAACGATGATAACTTTCGCGCGCTCGTTCTGGAGGACCAAGACTTTGAATGTTGATGCCAAGCTTGAGGAGCTTTCGCTTTCCTCAAACGTATATGGGAAATTAGTATCCTGCAAGATAAAATTAGTAGCCAAAATCTAAAATTAGTACTCCAGTAGTTTACGAGATATGGCATGGCTACTGAGTCGTCCATACATCTTGAGATGAGAATCTAATTAAATGGTCGCCGTGTGAACGTGGCCTTAATCGGTCACTGATTCAAAAGTTATGAGGGTTTATAGGTGGCCAATCTAGGGTGCGCCTACCCCAGCTTGGCCCATTCGAATCTCAAAATGCTAGGTCACCTAGTGAAGAATTGCTTTTAAAAATTTATTCGCTAATTAGTCGCAATATTTCAGTCACAGAACTAGTCAGGTATTTGTTTAGATATAATGATATTATTTTGTAAGGTACAGGCCAAGAGCTAGATTGAAGAGATTACAAAAAATTGCCAACAATTTTTTTTTTTTCGATGGGCAAAAGCTGAATGGAGCTGAATAAATATGTTAAGTCCCTTAGTCAACTCATTTTAGAACTTGTTTTCAGTAAACCATAATACAAATATAACTTCTAGTAAACAATGTCATCAACATTATTTATATAAAAAAAACCAACCACAAATAATTACTTTAAATACTCATTAGGAAACTCAAACTCAAGCATTTATTTCAATTAAACCATTTGCAGGCACTTTTTAACTGTCAATATCGGTCTGTCCTGTTACCAAAATTGTGTTTACTTCGTGTTAAAAATATACATACATACATGTGAGAACGATTAAAAGACGAGCATGATAAAAACGTCCGGAATGAAAAGGAGCAAATCAAAGAAATAGTTAAATTATACCATGGCAGCTGAGAAATGACCAGTCCCAACCGACGGCGCCCGTTCACAAACATGACGCATGCGCCAAGCCCATTCGTTTCAACCATTTTGAATGAAGCCAAAGATCCCACGCATACGCCACCATCAGCTAGACTTTTGAGTGAGCGACATGCAAACTCAAAAGTCTTTTGAGACTTTTGAGTGAGCATGTCACTCCTAACCGCCAGGGTACTTGAGTCTAGACAATGCAAACACATACATATTTACAAATTTTGCTACTATTGATTTATATAATTAACAACAATGCATAAGTGTCTGAATTAAATTCAATATGAAGTCGTTAAAGACATCCATAGATATAGTAAATATATTTACGCAAACATTATCAACAAGTTTGACTTTGTTTACTACACTATGGAGCAGGACCAACATGTTTCCAAGCATTCTTATTTTGAATATAATCATCTTACTTATAATATTCTTGTTAACAAAGTGTGCTTTTGACATAAGTTTTAAATTTTCTATCATTTATTTCTAATATGTCACAAGGTATTTTTTTTTGGTATATTTAAAACAGTACCCCATGAAAGATGTTCGTACTTTGGCGTATCTATAAAATGGTTGATCTAATTTATTTATATTTCTAGGATTAAAATTATGTCGATCACTAAATTTTGCTAAAGAGTTTTCGATTTTTCCTTACATACATAATATTTTCATAAATGAATTGACAAGGGACTGTCATAATATCAATCTTTTTAAAGACTTCCCTTTATGAATGGCGTCGACGTAGATTATAATGGCTCTGACAGCACGCTTTTGTAAAATAAATATGGATTCAATGTCAGCCGCCCGACCCCACAGCAAAATACCATACGACATAATACTGTGAAAGTAACTAAAATAGACCAAACGCACAGTTTCTACATCTTTTAGTTGTCTTATCTTTCTAACAGCATAAGTAGCTGAGCTTAGCCGCGCAAGAGATGCTATGTGAGGTCCCCATTGCAATTTCTCGTCTGAAGTGATTCCTAGGAAAACCATCTAATCAATAAAATCCAGTTTTTGTCCATACAATGCGATGTCAAATTCGTTACTTTTCACATTTGGTAAATTAAATTTAGTACATTTTGTTTTTCTTTTATTTAGTTCTAAATTGATTGCTCATCAAGATTTTGTGACCGTCGGTCTATCTTAAATATCAATGATGTGTGATCAGCAAATAACACCATCTTTGGCCCATTTTCAAACTTTTGGGGCAAATCGTTTATATAGACTAAAAAGAGGAATGGACCCCATATTGAACATTGCGGAACGCCTTTCAGACCCTAGTGAGTTTACACCGTTTACCTGTACTTTAACCTGTCTGTCTTTCAAGTACGATCTAATCAGATCAAGAGATGTATTTATAATCCCATAATGCTCGACTTTCAACAAAAGTGACTCATGGTTAACGCAATCGAACGCCTTCGAGAGATCGCAAAAGATTCCAATGGCGTCTTGTGAATCATCCCAGGCATTAAAGATGTTTTTTATTAGAATGACACCAGCGTCAGTTGTACAACGCCCTTTGGTGAAACCGTACTGTGTTCATGAAAGATGGAATTTTTATTAAACATTTTTAACACATTAACATTGTAATAAAAATTCAATCAGTCAGTCAGTTCAGTTTTTTTTTTAAACCTGGATTTTGACATTCAAAATCGTTTAATTATTTAAACAATTTTGAATGCCAACATCCAGGTTTTTAATTATTCTATCTCCTAAAAAAAAGACAGAAAAGAGCTTCTTTAGTTTGGGCAAGTTTTATGTAGGTCTTCCCCGGAGTGTCCAATTTTTTTTTAAATTTTGCATTTAAGAACATTCTATTTTAATGAAATCCGACAGAAAGAGGAAATAATTTCAGACAAAATGACAACGATAATTCTTCATCAATTTTTCTGTAACTTATATGGTGTACTATACAGTATTCTATTCTATTCTATTCTATTTTAATAACTTATTGTTTAGTTGACAGTGTTAGTGAAAATATCTCAATTTTGTTTGATTTGTCATTTTTCTTCTTTACTTATTTCGAATCAAAGTTTGACCACGTTGGTCAAACTTTGCTTGCGGCTTGAAAGTTAATCAAAATCCATCAAAAGAAGCATTCAATACTGGTTCAAACAAATTGATTTATTTTATAGGGTCCCAAACAAATCAAATCAAAGCATATTTTTAAAATAAACCATTAACAGGCAGTTATGAATTGTCAAGGTCGGTCAACCAAAAACATGAACCAACTAGCACTTTGCCCACGATTTCATCCGCGCGGATTTAACAGATACTTTCGTCTACGAACATAAACTACCCCTCCGGTCCCACAGGTGGGTTGATTTTTTAAGAAAAGTGAATGATATTATCATTAGGTTTAATTACACGACTGCCTAATTTTATTTGTTTTGATTTCACCATCAATAGTGATTCTAACTAGCACCTTATGTTCATGAACGTCATATTTTTTTCCAAATGCATAAATTCATCACTCTTCTTTTTTTTGAGTTTTCTGGGAGTAAACTCTAAGCTCACCTTTGTACGTGAACTTTATTATGAATCTATCATAGAAGTTGTTTTGTTGTACAATAAAAAATTAACATGGCTGGCAAAACGGGGCATATTATGTAACGGGAGATAACAACTAATTTTTTTTTGAATAAAAAGACAAGTTGGGTTTTTTAAATTTTATTATGACATTCAAACACTACATCGATTAAAAAGACTTATTTCTAAACTGTTTTCAATGTGTGATAGTACCTACTAAGTAATCAAATAGATATTAAAATACTAAAATTACTTATTTCTAGATATCAATAAAACATACTCCAAATAGATAGTAAAACACGGAAATTACCTAAACATCGATCCACATTACTTATCCATTATAATAATAGCAATTGAAATTCTTAAATAACTATTATAAGCAGACATTGTAAAGAAGTGGTAAATGGGCCTAATCGACTTATGTTAAAATAAACATTAAGTTTATGTGGTTTTATCCTTAAATCTTATGTTATCTATAGCTTAATGATCAAATTGTTGTGAATTAGTACCTTCTTAGCGATCGGTAATCTAAAATCCATTAATATTTAGTGCACGTATATAACCGCTTAATGAAACCTTACGCTCACATATTCGCAAGCTGTCACCTTAAAATATAGCATTGTTTAATATTAAGACCATGGTCACGTTAATCACCTTAAAAAAACATTGTTTGCATCATTACATTCCATTACACACATATTTTTAAGCTAAGAGAAAAATGATTACACATTTAATCCTAATTAGCGGTAGTGGCAGACTGACGTTACAGAAAATGTCTTCACTTAATAACTGAACAATTTGAATGTCATCTATCCACTGGTGTAAGATAAAATATCCAACGAGCGTATTACTTACTATGTTTCGCAAAAGGCGACTACATCTACAGCAAGAAAACATCTAAAGTGCCGAGATACGGCGTCATCATGCCATTTAGATGGACATGATGATATAATCAAAATCGAAGGGCGGCTGGTCGGGCTCGCGTCCGGTCGGCAGCGGGTCGGCGCCGTGCCTGTCGCCGCTGAACGCCGACACGACGTGGCTGCGGCAACCTGGGTCGTCCAGCATCTCCTCAGCCACCTTCTTCACATTTACAACGGTGTAGGGATGACTCGCAGAGCCCGCGGGCGGCGGCTCAGGCGGCTTGTTCATCTCTGAAACACCACGTCATAACAATTAGAAACATTGAACTCGTAATGCCGGCCATTTTTGTATCATCCCTATAATTTTCCGGCGAAAAGTATTTATAACGATTTGGAAAAAATCCATTTCCCATAAAATATTTCCGTTACTGAGTGACTGACAGACAACGCACAGCACGCACACACAGGATTTTGTGAAATTCCTATGGGATCGGAAGAAAACGAGATATATATGCGCGTACAAAGTTGCGGGCAATTTTACATAAAATTTGGTATTTTTTTTCAATTATAATATTAACACTGAACCAAAAATCTAACTCTACTAGATAACAAAGAAATAGAACGCGCCTATGCGCCTCTACGCGCGACGAGACGGAAAACTGAACTGAAATTCCCGGAAAAAACCCTAAACTGCCTACTTTTCACTTACCTGATGGCGCCTACGAAGGCGTACGCACGAGCCGATTGAACACGGAGTTTATTGTTGAAACAGATACCTACTATTTCACAAAGATGAGTTGGAGAAGACTGCTCAGCTTTGCTGCTCTGGATAGAAAGGACCGACGGCGATATCGATTCTCGGAGCACTCCTCGTGCCTTATCACGCACACATACGCCTTACAGCTATGCACTAACACTGAGCTATTATTATAGGTAGCGCTAGTACCATCCCCACAAACCCCGCCCCCAGAGCTTCCATGTACATTGTAGCTTTAAAGCTTCTTTTTAAAAAAAGGTAAGCCCAACAGAAGTAATCTCACATAAACTAAAATAAGTGAAATAAACAGCTATCTTCTGTAATGAAGTTTTGACGCATAATATTCTAATTTTGAATAAAAGTATGCAATCTAGTCATTTCCTGCTTCTAGAAGCTTCTACCGGCTGTTCTGATTGGTTGGGATTTAGCCTATCGCGTTTAAATGATGTTTGTGAGTTATCTGAATCACGTAAGAATTAACACAGACATATTCCCATAAATCACTACACTGTGCATAGGTGCAATAGTGTGTGTATTTCGATGTACATTGATGCTTGGTAAACTTAATAAAAATATTAGCACTACATCAATGTTTCAAATAATAATGTAGCAGTGGATGTAGCATAGTTTTCTATATGCATTATTTTATTTAAGGTCATTAACTTTTACCTTATTAGAAGAAAATACCTTGTTAATTACTGAATGGAAAAATTTAACTATTGAATAAAAAGATCCCTGTGTTGCCAGGACATTGGCTATATATCGGAAAACACAATGTTCGAGAAGCTTCGAGATTCAGTGAGGGGCACTGTTTTGCTTTCATTGTGTGAGTTTTGTATGTTTGTGTTATACCTGAGTAACGTATCGTTGAACTGTAGACATACTCTACTCAAACTAAATAAAGTTGGTGTGTCCGGGGACCAAATTTACTTCTCATCAACTTGGTTAGCGGTCTTTTCGCTATAATGAAAATTTTGATAATGGTCTTTGTATTTTCAAATGATTAACGGTTCTTATTTGCATAGACGTTAATATTAGGAGCTAATACCATTGAAAGACCCAATACTTTAAAGGCCAATAGTTGCTGCACAAAGACATACATAGGTAGATGAATATCTAATTTAAAAGTATTGTATGGGCGGATAAAAATAGGGGGTTTGCTTGATTATTAAGCAAATCTTTGGACAATCGAAACTAAATCACCCGCGTCGCCTAATCAAGTTTTAACCGTCTGCCATACGAATAATATCCTGGGAATTGCGGCTGAATTTTTAGCGAGTACGTATATTTCTATCAGGTAGTGCCATCTATCCGGCACGATGAGAAATAAACTGCACTATCTAGCGAAATGTTTTGGAACTTGTTCGTCATTGTAGCTGTAGCTGTCTTTGCAATCCTCGTCATATCCGCGGGGTGGAAAGCTAACAAGATACGAAATTTCTTTGAATTAAATAAGCATCAGTTGGAACAAACAAACAAATCAAATCAGTATACATATTGAATTTTTGAGTTTTGTGAGTGAAATATTGCAGATTTAATTTGCTTAGCTTTGCTAAAATTCGACGTTTTGGTAGATGACAAGAAAGAATAGAACCTTAATTTCAGGTTTTCAGTCACAATCTTCGGTAGTATAGTGGTTAGTATACCCGCCTGTCACGCGGTAGACCAGGGTTCGATTCCCTGCCGAGGAGAAGTATTTTGGGGTATTTTTTGGGAAACATTATAGTTTTGATATTGAGCCTGATATAGTCTCACTGAAGTAACAGCAAATACTTTTAATTCTCGTTGTTCCAGGCAGGTACTTTACTGATTGTATCATACGAGAGCTTATCTTTTCATAGATGTGAAGTTACAATTTATTTGTGGCCCCTTACACAACCATATTTACTCAAAGGCTGGTTGGTAGAGAAAGCTTTCCATTAAGCCCGCCCATGTACTTATGTATGTATGTGTGTATGTTGTCGATAGAGGTCAAATAAATTACATTTTCAGCAGACATAAAAAAGCTATTCGGATTTATAGAAAAACATCTTAGCTCGTTAGTTATCATGAAAAAAAAACGAGATTTATTTGATCTAAGTACTAGCTATTTCTAATAGTACAGTCTGTAGTTAGTTTTGCCCTACAAAAGGCGGCGTAGAAAATGTTTTAATTTGTATTGCTTAAGTATAGGCCGCGACGGCGCCGACCTTGGCTCCGCTCGCGTATTTGCGGATCGTTTTAGGCGTTAAAACGATGAAACGACCTTTATAGATACAAAGTAACAACCAGTGGAGGGAAGCTCTTACAAAGATTTTCTAGAAATTCCTACGGAACCAGAAAAAAACGGGGAACGCGCGTACTACGAAGTCACGGGCAAAAGCTAGTTTACTCTTTAATGATGATTTTGCGAATCATTGCCATCGGATTTCTTCGAAGGATTTTGTTTACTTACCCGGAACCTCAAAGCGATTTAGGCTAAGAACTCACGGATCGATTTTCACCCGCGAACGCCGTGGTTGCGGGCCCGCAGCTTCTGTAGAAAGCAGTTATGTATGTTAAAAATTAAAGCACAACTCACAACGCGATTTACGCCCGCGCCTCTACAGAAGCTGCGGGCCCGCAACCGCGGCGGTCACGGGTAAAATTCGCTCCATGAGTTCGTAGCCTTACATAGGTTTAAAAACCTTTAGTGTCCTTTTTTATGTCAATAAAACATTATTATTGTTATTGTATTGTATTGTATTGTTGAGTTTCAAAATCCAAGCTTAAAAGTAGAGGTGATTTTTTTTAAATGTAAAATTTTCTCTCTCTTGTAACATTGTCCATAAGATGTAGCTACAGAATAAACAAGCCATAGCGCGGAACAGCTCGTAAGTGTTTGTCAACCCATATACCTCCTGTTGTCACCTGACGAAACTGAGCAAGTCACTGGGCACCACCGTCACCTCGAAGCCAGAGATACTCGCTGAAGTCGAAAAGTTCTATGGAGACTTATATTCTCAAAAAACATATCTCACAGACGAGCTTCCCGATATTAACATGAGTAAGATTAGAATAGCTGTCGGACAACTTCATAAAAACTAAGCTCTGAGTGATGACCGGATAACCACAGAGCTGCTCAAGGAAAAACACTTGAGGGGGCCGAGTCACCCGCGTCCGTAGGAGAATACCCTTCAGCGAATCCCTACACGTGGTCCCTGGGTGGTGCTAAACAGGTGACACTAACCGCCTCCGTGGTCTAGTGTTTATACCACCTGATTCAGACCCAGAGGTCCCGGGTTCGATTCCCAGCGGAAGCAAATTTTTTTGCTCGGTTTGGTTGGTGGTAGGACTTCTTCTAAGTCCGCCTGGCAAGCTACCACCATCATGTCTAAGTCTGTCGCCATAAAAACAATGTTGACAGCATTGTTGTGTCCCGGCAGTTTGAGGTATGATAGCCAGTTCCTCTGTGTAAGAGGATTCCGGGTGAAACTCGCTTCCATCTTCGGCCTAATCATCACTTTCCATAAGGTGAGATTTGGGCCAAGAGTTTCCCCGTTTTGTATAAAAAAAAAAAAACTTGTGTTGACAGAGCTTGTAAAACTTTGCAATTCCATCATCCACACTGGCATATCACCGGAGGAGCGTAGTTATTCCTCAAGAAGGGCGATAACACGCTCCTCAAGAACTACCGCCCCATTTCACTTCTGATCCATGTATACAAGCTGTTATTTTTATTTGGAACAATAAACAATTACGTAATATAAAATAGTTACATTAAACTATACAATTAACAATTACGTAATCAACAGCGTTGTTGGCGGAAAACAGGAAGAAAATAAATTGCACGTTAAGACAGCTTAAAAGTTTAAATTATATTCAAACAAATTAAGTGGTTAAAATGAGAAAAGCTTTTGTGTAAAAAATAAATTCCGTTATTAAAATCAATTACATAACAAACATTAAATCAAAAATATCAATAACATAAAAAAAAACAATAACACAATCAAATAAATCAGAATTATAAAATCAAATTAATAATAAAAACAAGTAACAATAAAAAATCGTTTTCGAGGGTTACCTCGAATCGTCTCGCCTATAAGATCGATGACTTACAGCCGCCGCAGCAGGCCGGATTTCGAATAGGCTACAGCACCGTAGACCACATACACACCCTTCAGGCAAATAATCCAAAAGGCCGAGGAATATAATCAGCTTCTGTGTCTAGCGTATGTTTACTGCGAGAAAGCCTTCGGCACCGTCGAGACTTGGGCTGTCCTGGAGTCCATGCAGAGATGTCTTATCGACTGCCACTACGTAGAAGTGATGAGACTTCTGTATAAGGCCACAACAATGATCGTCCAAGTATAAGGACAGAGCACAAAACCAATTCAACTGCGTCGAGATGTAAGAAAGGGAGACGTCATCCCTCCGAAATTGTTTACGAACGCGTTGGGGGACGTTTTCAAGACACTAGATTGGAATCGGGGCATTCACGTTATACTGGTATTCATCTGAATCCGGTTTAACTGGAAGCCGGCCCCAATAAAGTTGGGAAAAGGCTAGACAGATGACAGTAACAAATGCATTGAAAGCTGACCGGGCTAAAATAGTATATAATATATTATTAATGTCTAAAATTCTCGTCGTATCACAATACGAAATTTTTAGACATTGGCATTTCGGATTTCTCCCCATAGGTATGTACCTAAATACCTAATTTTAATTTTAGCCAATGGTTAAGTTGAGGTAAATATGCATACCTACTAAGGAGGCTGGTATTTCTAAATAGGTACCTACGAACTAAAACTCGGTGTCGCAAAACGAAGAAATGCCTATTACCAGAATTACATTAATTTTGGACTTTGCAGTGATTTTATTTGGAAGTCATTTGTATTTTTACAAGCTTATTACTAACTTGCAATGTATGTATGTTTGTCCGGGTGGAATCTTGGAGCTGAATTTTACATCAGCTGCCTTTAACCGATTGAGTTGAAATTTAGTATATACGAAAGCTTGTATTAAAAAGGTTTTTTTACCATGTTTTTTTTTTTCGGATGATTACATGACATTCTGAACTTTCTGCCTATTCACAACTTACTCATCCCCATTTTTCCCTTGGGAGTGCCTGTAAGTAAAAGGCGTGAGTTCCTGTTTGTAAGTAGGATACATCACGCCAGTATTTCAGGAGCACCTACATTTTACCATCCACCGTACACAAATCCTAACTTTGGCTGCTGCTGCCAAATTATTTCTGTAAAAACTCAATCACACATCGCTTGTATTTAAACAATGACTCCACCATCAGCAGTAAGCATTGCGCTACTTGTAACATTGCTCATGATCGTCTTGAGCGCGACTGATGGACAATAAGTACATAAAAATACTACCAGACTCGCTCCGGTTTCGCGCACACTGCTTTCAAGACTCCTAGTACACAATCTGCGGTAGCACAGCTAATACAGTATATATTTGAACAGAATGCACACTAAGTACTTTCTCTGGAATACACTCTATCGCATGGTGAAAATATTATGAAAATCCGTCTAGAACTTCTTGAGATTAGTTTAGGTACTCCAAAGGGGCATTACCTAGCGATGATGATGCATAAAACGAATGCTGATACGATGTATGACATGATTGATTACTAAATAACCAAACATCTAAGCATCATAAGCTTGCACTGGGAGTTTGTAAGGAACGCAGCATCATGGAAGTTGCGCAGTATCCTCACTATAATTTGACAAAATCCGCGGTAACTCCGCAAATACGTAAAATATTTTTGTATAAAGCAAAACTTGACCATTATCGAGAAACCCGTTCCATCGATTAGTGCAAATTATATTTCAATCAAGTACTTTTGGAGAATAGTTATATGCTTTCAAACCCACATGTTGTGTGTGACCGTGTAGTGTAGTAGGTAAACCGGTCGTTTGTTGTACATTCCGTTGGTTGACAAAAAAATATGAATATCAGTGGACTAAGTTATATTGTTTATATAAGCTACAATAACCCAATCGTTCAAGATGAAAATCATCAAAAAAGTTTTATTTTGACTATCTACGACTACGTTTGTTCAAAATGAATTATTATATTTATTGCAGTCTAGTCTTCATTGTATCATTCTAATAAATATTTGTTATCAAAATGTACAAAATCTTGTATACAGTAGATTTTTTTTTACTATTGATAGGCTCACAGTAGACCGCTATGTCACCCTGATGGTAAATGACGATGCGGTCAAAGAAAGAGCACGCTTGCCTAAAAGTAACTTATTCACTCTTGACTTAAAGACGCCAGGTTTTAACTATCAGGAAACACAGATTCTGACAGGAAATCCCACTCCTTAGCTATACGCACAATTATGTTCCTAAAATGTTTTGTGCGTGTGGGTGAGATGTCCACCATGTACCTGTGGCACATCGCTGTACGTCTTGTGGTCCGATGATGGAACAGACGAATTAAATCATGCGATTCCGTTGCACTCCTAAAAATGCAACCGATAGAAAGCCGTCAGGCCAGCAATTCAGCATCAGAGCTCACGACTTTGGAGCTTCGACCCGACGAGCATATCATTGCCAATGATCGTCTTGGCTCGTTTTTCTTTTGACTCGAGGGCATCAAGCTGGTATCTAGCAGATCCGTCCCAAAGATGAGAGCAGTACTCCATACACGATCGAACTAGCGCTTGATACAGTTTGGCTCGTTTCCCGATTGACTCAAGATTCTTAATGAAAACTTGTTCTAAAAATGAAAATTCCTAAAATCAAACACAGAAAGATTGTTTTGGTCATTTCTAAATTACAGTCTCATTTCATGATAAAAAGTAAGTTCTTCACGTGTTACGAGAAAGATGTAGAAGAACGCTATCCTCCTGGGTCACAGATGAAAATAGCTCCCCGAATTTTGCATATCAATGGTAAATCGATTGTTACTTCTGCCTATCAAAAGCATTTGGCGTTATCACAAACACATATTAAAAAATATGAATATTTAATAGAAAAAATATGTGCAAGGATCTAAGGAGGTTGGCGCGTAAAAAAGGTTTTACGAATCAGGCAAAAGTGGCCTGAAATAAATGAAACCAAAACGAAATGAAAAAAGCAACGAGCACAAAGAGCGGGTCTGAAAAGATCACTTTAGCAGAATCAAAATATTAATGACACAACAATCTTTCAAATTTCATTTTCATCTTAATGGCTAACGCACTGGGTTCAAAGTTCTTGTTCATTGGTTCAATCTGATGTAGACTGCGTTAAAAATATACAACCTTTTTGCAGCTTTTTTATAACGTAGTTGCAGTTAAATATAATAAAATGTCTATAATATAAGTTGAGAAAAAAAAAATAAAAATGCAACGACAGCCAACTCGTGGAGGATTTGAACCCCCGACCACCTCATCTGCGACGGGTGCTCTGACCACTGAGCTAACGAGTCTTAGAAGAAAATTGTAAAAATGGCTTGCCCTTCCGGAAAACACCGGACAACACATCGGAAATCAAAATCTACGATAAAGACAGCAAAGTCTATATTGCTACGTCTACCTCGGGTATCTGACGCAGGTTGACAACAACTATCCGCTTCGTCCGCTAGAGGTGGTAATGTTGTTGGCACCATTACAACAGTAGAGGCACTAGCTATCGTGCAAAAAACACATCCTTAAGATTGTTTATAAGACCTCAGTTTTGTATTTACATAAACATGTAAATACAAAACTGAGATCTTATAAACAATCTTCATCAAAACCCAAGCAAGAGTAGCATTAATTAATCTTATATATAAAAATGAATCCCTATTTCCCTTGGTCACGGCATCACGCGTGAACGGCTGGACCGATTTTGTTAATTCTTTTTTTATTGTGTTTGTTAATGTCAGGAGATGGTTCTTATGCAAAAAAAGTTACAGTTGACGGGAGCAAAGCCGCAGGGGTCAGCTAGTTGTTTATAAAAAAAACATCTATGTTTGCGTTTGAGCTTTAGCCACGCTATCCGCAAGTTATTACGTTCAATAGAAGTGAACGCACGTGATGGATTCATTCTGCAAGGATAGATGGCGGTAAATTGAAATTCGTGATTAATTAGCAAATGCATCAACCAACAAATGCATTTTAATTGTAACTTCTTTGTACCTATAGAAATGAAACATTATCTGGCCAAATTTGTAATAATTAAATACAAAATACCCTTTAACATATTACCTAAACTCTATAATGCACTCGTGGAATCAATAAATTCCACATGGAATCACAAGCTATGGCAGAACATTTAAAGCTTATTTAGACAAAATATACAGTTTGCAACTTTGTTTAATAAAAATAATTGCACCAAATAAAATAAAAACTTAATAATGGTGGTGACATAACGGAATTCTTGAAATATTGTAAAATCTTGCCAATAAACACAAAAATGTCAAAGGCATTAATAAAAGAACATATCGGCAAGAAAGAACTCAAATTAAATTCAATTATGGCAAATCAAGAATAATGACAACCCAATCAAGACTGGTAGTACTGAGATATAAAAACTATGACGGGAAACGAGCAAACGCTCATTTAATACCTACTTTGATTAATGAAATTCCAATGAACGTTCAATCGAAAATAACGGATAAAAATGATAAAACAAGTACAAAACAATTCTTTGATTCTCTTTTATAATGCATCATTCTATTTAAATTTCATTCATTGGGTAATTAGCATCGCGGCGGCTCCCTGGCCGTACCGTTGTTATATTTGATAATATACATAAGTGCACGGACTGCAGAAGTTTTCGCGCCAAATACCTAACAGATGCGGTGGTAGTGATAGACATTCACGTGGCCATATTCTCCTAGTACATTCCCTCGGTACCGTGACTAAAATTCGAATTCCGGGGCTACAATATCGTGACAAGACCGTTCGAACGGGAGCTAGGTCCAGAGTGCAGCGCAGCGTCTTGTTTGGTTTGCAAATTATTGAGTGTAGTTGTAGTACAGCGAACATGAAGCCACGCCCTAATTGTTTATGTAGTTGTTACCTATAGGTAATACACTCTCGGTTTTATGCTGCCCTGGTGGTATAAACTATTGCATTTAATCGTTGTTATATTCAATTGTTTATAAGTGAGCGTTGCCATGCCAACGTAGTTGGACTTTGGTACAACAAGCATTGATCATATCGAAATGTTCAAATTCAAATTTCAAATTCAAATTCAAAGCATTTATTTCAAATAAACCATTTACAGGCACTTTTGAAATGTCAAGGTCGGTCAGTCAAAAACATGAGGCTATTTGCACGTTCCAAAGCGTAGATCTCTATGGAGAAGAACGTGCAAGAAACTCCATGGACACTCTTTTAAATCATGTGATGTTTTACAAAAATCTTAGTTACATGTACTTGCTTCTTCATGTGAGGACAATGCAAAATAAAAAAACTTAAAGCAACAACTTAAATATAAAGATGAAAATAAGCCAGTGGTGGTTAAGAGATGACCAGTCTCAACTGACGGCGTCCGTTCACGAACCTGACGTATGTATCGGCACCATTCAGCTCAACCATTTTGAAGGGAACCGAATGATCCAACACACACGCCGCCATCAGCAAAACATTTGAGTGAGCATGACATGCTCTCGATCACCATGCTCGTTCATGTCAAACAAGTAAACTAATCACATAAATATTATGTAAATGGCCCCATGGTACTCACATTTACAAAATTTGAAAAAATGCTTCTACTTTACATAAAACTATGGTTGTCAATGACCAAGTAATGAAAGATGTATAACAAACAATTCAATTACTATAAAACAGAGTGTATAAAAAAAAAATAAAAAAAATTATTGTATTATGAGTACAAAACAAAAAATAAAATAAACTACAAAACAAAAAAAAGAGGGTGAGCATCTCTTCCAGACATTAAAACCTAACTAGTGGACCCCCGCCGCTGTGACTGTGGATCAGGACCGGCATTTAGCCAAACATTTTTATCGAGGATATAATCTTCCAGTTTATAATATGCTTTACTACATAGTGTGCGTTTTATGCATGCTTTAAATTTTCTCTCATTCAGTTCGAGAATATCAACTGGTATTTTATTATAAAATTTAACACAGTACCCCATAAAAGAAGTGTGTACTTTAGCTAATCTGAACCGGGGTTGATCTAATTTGTTCCTATTTCTCGTATTAAAATTATGCCTGTCACTAATCTTGTTAAAAAGATGAAGATTTTTCCGAACATACATAATGTTTTCGTAAATGTATTGACAAGGTACTGTCATGATGTTAATATCCTTAAACAGCTCCCTTAGGGAATCGCGCCGCCGGAGATTGTATAAGGATCTGATGGCTCTTTTCTGCAGAATAAATATGGACTCGATGTCTGCAGCTCGTCCCCATAATAAGATACCGTAAGACATGATACTATGAAAATAACTAAAATAGACCAGCCTCGCGGTATCTATATCAGTAAATTGACGGATTTTTCTGACAGCGTATGCTGCCGAACTTAGCCGTCCCGCAAGAGATATTAAATGAGGACCCCATTGTAGCCTTGAGTCAAGCGTGATTCCCAAGAAAACCGTGTTTTCGACGAATTCTAGTTTCTCTTTGTTCAATACTATATCGCAATCATTACTTTTAACATTCGGTAAGGCAAATCTGATGCATTTAGTTTTTTTCCCATTTAAGACTAAATTATTAGCAGTAAACCAATTTTGGACCTGCTGTAGGGCGTTATTGATGTCGTCAAGATTTATGGAACGCCTGTCTATCTTAAAAATTAAGGAAGTATCGTCAGCAAATAATACTATTTTAGGTTGATTTTTCAAAAGATGGGGTAGATCATTAATATATACTAAAAAGAGGAAAGGACCCAATATTGAGCCTTGCGGTACCCCCATTTTGATTTTTAAGCCCCGAGAATTGACACCATTTACTTGAACTTGCTGCTGTCTGTCACTTAAGTAAGATTTCACTAGACTAAGTGCAAGTTTACCTAGTCCGTAATGTCCCAGCTTTAAGAGCAAGGTTTCGTGATTTACGCAATCAAATGCCTTGGAGAGGTCACAGAATATTCCTATGGCATCTTGAGCCTCTTCCCACGCTGTATATATGTGTTTTAACAACGTGGCACCAGCGTCAGTCGTACAACTACCTTTGGTAAAACCATACTGTTGATCGTGTAACATTTTATTGATGTTAAAATGATTGAGAATCTGATTGAGCATTACTTTTTCAAACACTTTGCTAAAAACTGGAAGTACAGATACAGGTCTATAATTATTGGTGTCTCTGCTGTCTCCAGATTTAAATAGTGGTATAACCTTACTGTATTTCATTACATCTGGAAAGACTCCTTGGTCTACACATAAATTAAATATTAAAGCCAAGTATGGTGCTATGGTCTCAATTATGGACGTGCACACTTTGATAGACATTCCCCATATGTCTTCGGTCAATTTGATTTTAATTTGCCGGAAAGCCTTTATGACTGTCATAGGGTTGATATGTTTGAATTGAAATTCAACCGTACAGCCTGGAACGTTTGCTCTTAATAAATTATATGAGACCTCGGGTGAAGAATTTAAAGCTTCCGTAGTTTTAGTTGGTATATTGGTGAAAAAATTTACAAACTCTTGAGCTACTTCTAAATTAGAGCTTTTGGCACCATGTGCAGTCTCCAGTAAAAAAGCAGTGTTTCGTTCTTTATTTCTATTGGTTTCATTATTTATTACTTTCCAAACTGTCTTTATTTTATTTTCTGCCGATTTGATCTTATTACTAATGTATAGGGCTTTAGCTACCTTACAAGTATTTCTAAACACTTTAGAATATTTAATTACGTACTTATTAAAGGAATCAGTGTTTATGAAAGGCTTGAGGCCATATAGCTCATATAGTCTTTCCCTACTTATCCTAATGCCTTTAGTCGCCCAGTCACTAAATACAAACTTAGGGAAAGTATCTTTAGACTTCTTTTCAAAAGTTGCATTGAATTCTTTTAATACTACTGAAAAGAAATTATCATAATGTCCAATGTTGCAAGACCATTGCTATGTAGAGGGTTGCATACTATTGAGGAGTCAAGAGATTTTTGAAATCTGTGTCGTAGTAGTTTCGGTTTTATTCAAATAATCTTAAAAACATACATAGTATAAAACAACTTTTATTTCGGAAAAGAAATCAAGAAATGAAGAAACAACCAAAACACCGACTTCCAAAATAAAAGTTATTTCATACTTTGTACTGGTATTTATTTATAAGTCTGTTATAATTTTGGTTACAAAAAAAAAACTCTTTTTAGTGGTGATACCTCAAAACTAAATAATGATAAATAGTTAAACTATTTGCGGAGGAGGAAATAGTTTTGTTTAAGAGTCCAGCCTAACTCATACTTAAATACCTTTCTACTTTGCTTTGCGTTTCACATACATCTAACATATCTCACTTTACTAGGTTTTATTGATTTTAAACTGGCCACTGATTTATCTTTGAAGTTCAACGTCCAATGCCAATTCAAAATATGCAGCTTACAGCTGCCACCAACCAAACCCAAGAAAACCCAGTATAAAGAATTATCAGAATCGGTTCATGAACTAGAAAGTTATGGCCAAATAAATAACCAATGTAACACAATCTATCCCAATCACATCGTATTGGCGTAATGTTATGTTATGAATTGGTGTATTCAATAAACAGATATGCTATTTCAGCACTTACGGCCGCTTTACTATCATTTATCGAAGAGTTCCGTTGCCTATCTCCGAAGATCTGCCCCAAATTTAAATGGAACCAGTAGGAGTCTTCCAAGCGAGAACAAAATCATTAACATTTAATAATCTAAATCGGTTAGCAATTGGCAAAAATATCGTTGAACAAACATACTATAAAAACATTCAGTCGAATTGAGAATTTCCTCCTTATTTGAAGTCGGTTAATAAAATAGTTTCTTCGTTCGACATAAAGATATTAATTATATATCAATGTCGTTCGGTCATTTATTTTGAGTCATAAAATAAGCTTTTCTGTTGTTTTCTTCAAAATGTCTTCCTGCCGCTTGTCTCATGTTTCTTGAGGTTTTCGCAACACGTTTCCTAACCCCTTGTCTTTTATATTTTACTAATAACTAGTTACCTGTCCCTACTTCGCATGAGTGCATTTTTTTACATTCTTTTGTACAATCCCTGATCTCATATATTTACGAACAAAGTCAAGTCATTTTTTTTTATTTAAGCAAGGTTAAAGAACATCAATAATTTTTAGGGCTCCGTTCCAAAATGATAAAAAAGGAACCCTTATGGTATTACTGAATATGTCCGTCTCTCACAACAGAATATCTCAAGAACTACTGATGTTATCAACTTATGGTACGGAAACCTCAGTGCGCGAGTCCGACTCGCTATTGACCGGTTTTTATTTATGTATGCGGAGAGAAAGATTGCACAAAATCATATTGTTTTTCGTTGGCGTCCTCTCCATGCATCAGCATCTTTTTTCAGACCATCTGCACCTGCACGAAAAAGTACATTGTGTAAAACTAATAATTTCTTCCCGGCGTGTCATACTGATTTTTTTTGTTAAAACATTATTGCCCAGAGGTCAGTAATGTAATTTGAATTTGGAACTCAACTAAACTTTCTTAAACTTGTACCACGTGATCTACACCTAGTAGCGTGTTGGACCAGCGCTACATGCGGTGGCTAGCCACCTCTCTTCATAATACGCGCACAATTACAGTACATGTGAAAACTAGAGTAGGCTCCTCGAGGATTAGGTGATTTGCCTTGGGCTAGCTTGATTTTTGCTAGCTAGTTTGTCGCTGCATTCAGGATTAATGTATTTAATCCCCCGCTTCAGTCGTCAGTTAAACTATAAACTAATCCTCGAACCCTCCATTACGTCCGGGATTCAATATGACGCCCGAGAAATAAGACACTACTTTATCCCTTCGGTATAGCTATTATATCGTAACTATTCTTATATTTATTGGTTAACGTTTAAAAACACACTTATTTGCGAGCTGAGCTTTTTTAACTTGCAATGTATGTATGTTTGTCCGGGTGGAAACACTTAAGATATACTGGATAGTTGTTAGCCATCGATTTCAGAGTTAATTATATTCTGTTTTATCTATCAGATCTGACTGATCAAGCGGGAAGCGAAGCCACCTCAACCGTCAACGACGTCTAGCAGCCATCAGGACAGTATGGGAGTTTTCGAGAGCCCACACCGGTTGCAATCCATGCCCGCCGGTGAATTGTCGAAGAGTATGCAGGTTGGTAGTCTACGCCATAAATATTATGCACTAGAGGCGGAATAATATTATTCCCAGTCAGCTTGAACCAACCTCCTGTGAACTCAGCCTCCATGGCGAGAAACCTTCGATGAACGTTAAAAAACAAGCTTTAATCAATTTGATGAATCGAGGTACAGTCAAGTTGGACGACATGACTTGTCTTTTAACAACAACATGGACATCATTCCATAGAGCTAAACAATAATTATATATGATTGTAGTACGTCACGTCCAAAGTATGCAGCACCCTACATTAGGAACTTATTATAGGCCCTGTAATTAATTCTTTCAATTCGTATAAATATAATATCATGTTTAAATAGTCGACTTCTGTTTTCATTAGATGCAACTGAAAACCAGTTTTAAATGATGCTATTTCAGTTGCAAGGCATCAAAATATTGACCCTATCTTAGAAGATCTAGGATTAAAATTATGAAAATAAAATACCTTGTCTATTTATTTTAATCAAACGTAAGACGACCTCCAACATAGAATACTAATTATAACATAATATCGCAACCAAGGCCGAGACATTCTGATGTCATAAATGAATTGTTAAATAATAAAAGAACTATGTATAATGGCATGTCTACGTTCTACGCCCTGACAACAACATTCCTGAAAACCTTTCATCCTGTTATGAGAGCTTAGTGCTGAGATATTTTACGGTCTGGCTGGATCAATACTGTGTCTCAAACACATGGCACGCCACTGCGGTTTCCATGGAAACCAGGCATCAGCGTGAAGTTCGCCAGGTTAGCTGAATACCAAATAAAAAATACGGCTGAAAACCAAAATTTTACATTACCCACTTACAGAAACATGCTTAAACATAAAAAAGTTAAAGATAGTTTTATGTTACCAAATAGACACTTGACCTTATCATCAAACAATTTATTTCCGACAGTACAGCACAAAGTAAATTAAGTAAAAATAAAACATTTTATTTTCTTATCTTGTTTTTTTTTTTTTTTTTTAGAAAACTTACAGCTAGGATACAGATAGTTAACAGTTAGTGAAAGAAGGCCAATTAAAAGTTTTCACTGATAATATTAGGGTATCAAAAGAGACAGTAGACAGGCAAGAGAAAGTAAGAACTAGAAAGCACTCGGAAATAACATTAAGAAAAAGTTTTTAGTGAAGTTCAAAGAATTTTTTAAACATATTTTTTTTTAGCTTCGGAACACTGGTGGAGAATAAGTCAAGATCATCAACACTCTGACACATCGAGTTGTATGCCCTGCTAGCTCTTATTTTAAAGGAGTTTTGTCTGTATTTGCACCGCATAGAGGGAACATGCAGAGGTCGATAATTTCTTAAGGAGAAGAATGGAATTATAATCACTTTATTAGATGTTAAAATCATGTGTAAAAATGTCAATAAATACAATTAACTAAACTAACAACAAACTAAAATATAGCATCCTCGATTAGAACAGGGTTACGGAAAGTTGCACAATACCTACCAAGTATTATTTAGAAAAAGTAATATGTAATTTTGTATAGGTACCTAACAAGTAGGTAATCCTCTTCATTTATGTTTTAACTGGCTACCTCAGTCATCACGACTATAGTTAGTTTGGTATGAAGTCTACTGCATGCATTTCCTAACTTCCACAGAAGAAAATACGCAAGTATGCCGAAAAAAAACTTATAGAGCCAATCCAGTGTTTAATTACGCCTAAACTTTGTGTTAGCTTGCATACTTTTTCATTCATATTTGCAAAAGACGTGAGAAAATCCCCTAAAAAGCTCCATTTTGGACTGCCTTCCATGAAAACATTACAAACAAAGCCGTAATGGAATGGTGTTCCATACATTATTTTACTAAAAATGGATTCAGTATTTCATACCGCATGTTTATCACGTTCGATTTTGTACATTTTTGTCATAATTCGTAAGAAATTAGCAAAAACATAACAAACATTTTATTTCATCGCGGATAACTACGATTGAGATTGCGCGTTGAAAAATAAATATGCTGATACATGGATCCGATTTTCAACCTTCAAGCAGTGAATTCAGAGACGAGTTAAGCATCGCGGTATAGCTGTAGTTGTTACAATTTGACTGTTGAACATTCCCGATACAAGCTCTTAAAGTTTATGGGTTCCTAGTATCTTGCATCGTATTCGAGCGGAATTGACAAGACCTCTCGCGTTTAACGCATGCGCGATGATCGTAAATAAAACCACGTGGAGTGGCGCGTGGCGTCGGCGAGAAAATGGTGTTTGTAAACGTATTATGTTACTTACATTCAATTCAGATTTCTACTTTGCGAAGTTTGAGTTCAGATTGTTTTAACAGAAATGGAATAATTATTGAGTGGTTGTGGCACTTGGGGAACAATACTTCATGACAAGATTGGTATTAGATTTTCTGGCTTCTGACAATCCGTGACAATCCATATTGACTGCTAAAGATCTACAAATGACAACCGGGACCGATGGCTTACTTTCCGATTTTTCCGAGGCGCAGAAGATTAAAAAAAAATCTACTCTTTTTGTTTGTAGAACATACTTAAACAAGACTGGGAGAAAAGATGAACTCTTGATTTCACAAATATTGATGTAATACCGAACATTATCTTTTTTTTTTCAACGAGCTTCAATCTTGAAAACTTTAATAGATTATAGTATAGTATTTATTATCTTGTCTTATGTTTTGTATGACCCATTTTTAGATGATGGTAATATCACGTTGTATCGTCTTTGACAGTACTATTGTTGCCAATAAGCCTCACGTTGTGGTGATGGATCGATTGGAGCTTCGCGCGATGATTGTTGATGTAACGGTCCCGCTGAGCTGCTGGTTGTTCTGAGGAGTCTCTCGGTTGGCAGCTAGATCAAGGGCTTGATTAAGAAAGTGCTTTTGGCCACGGTACGTATTCAATATAACAACGCGTTATAACAACGGGTAGCTCAAACCCTGTTCCCATGCTGGCTACTGTTTTTTAATACTTTGTAATGATTTTTTTTGCGTTGGTGTACTCTTCTCTCTGTTCTTGACTAACCCTTCGGAACTTACAGGGGTGATGTAAAGTTATATTTTTATGCAGCTTTTGCATGATATTTACTCTATCTTTGTCGACTCTATTATAATTAAAAATGTTAATGATCAATCATCAAGTTATAATTCTGTCTAGTTCGACGTCCGATGATCTGAAAAGAGAAAATATCCTCTATTGTTCGATGATTGAATTTAATAATTGAAGTCAAATCAAGATAACCAATTATTTCTCAATATTGTTTAACATTTATTGTAGATATTACTGCTCTTGCCATGAATTTTCTTAGCATTTTTTTATGTAAGTGTCTAAACACACAATGCTGAAGATACGCGACCGAAGATCGGTGATTACGCCGGCAATACTATTTGAATTACTGACGACACATTATGCTTTGTTTTTTTTTTTAGGCATGGGGAAATTACGTTGCGATATACCGTCTTTTTTTTAAAATTTTCATTTTCAATTCAAATAATGTGTATGTAAATAATGTGTTCAATAAAATGTATGCCATCAACGTATTTTGCCCAAACTTTAAAATTTTCGTGAGTGTCATCTTTTTCCTGTTGGTCTTTTTACTGGCGATTTTATTCAAAAAACGTGACATAGGTCTGGTTCCAACCACGTACCGTGGGACTCTTCGGATTTCAAAGGCAAACTATTCTCCACAAATGCGATGATTGAAAAAAAAAATATTAGAAATGAATTATTAAAAAATTAATTAGAAAACTCAAAAATTTATCCCCATTTGGCCCTCCGAAATAAGTCAGATCGTACAATTTTCCTAATTACAGAAAAAATTGTATTGTGCTTTAATTAGGAAATGAGATTGAAAATGGTTTTTTCAAATCGACCTTTTTACAATGTTTCTTTTTTATCGGGAAAATGATGTTATTTCGTGTTTTCACTTTCACTTGCCACTAGAATAAAGATGTATCCGTCACGTACCTATATTTTATTCGGGCTTAAATTCACTTATTTGACCATTTCCAATTAATTCTCAAACAGCCCAAATAACAGGCCGTTACATACTGCATACTACTTAAAAGTACTGTTATAGATAGCAAATCAGTATAAAAGTACATAGAAAATAGAAAAGTATTCAGATCAAGCCTACTGGTGGCACGTACACCTGCGATACGTCGTCCTTGTCTATGACATGGAGTCAAGCTTGTGTTTTCTCTCCTATAAATTGTGCCCACTTAGCTTTTATGCACTCCTGGGAAAGTTTTGGCTCTTACTGCCGGTTTTGATAGTGACAGGCTTTTTGTCTAGTGAATTTTACAGAAAACCTATTAAACCCGGGTTGGTTTAATGGGTTCTTAAGATTTTTACACGTTTCATTATTTTCATCATTGACCCAAAACCCGTTCATGACTAAAAAAATTTCATCACTCTTTAATTACTAAACAAAAAAAATACTTCTGCAGAAATATTTGAAATACGGAACAAAAAAGTCATGTGTGGAATACTTTCGGTCACAATCCATAACTAAGTTAATAAATAAGATTGCTTTGATATATTTCTTTTATATATTTTTGCATACCGCATGAAGGAATCGAAATCGTACGGCAGCAAGTTCCACTAATCTAGAAAACTAGTTGTGACACTAGTTTGAGGACGAGTCCCGATTAAAATGGCGACAACCATAACGTGCGAGAGAACTTGTTGAATTAAAGTCATTAAAATCAAAGTGCATTGTTTGAAAATCGTAGATTTCATTCAACATTTTATAATGCTCCATTTTCGTGCAATAACACTCAATATTTATGTCATATTTTAAAAGATATTCGGTAAAATACCGCTGAAACGGTCCTAAAAGGTACATTTATTATGCGTCATTCAATGATAAAATGTGAAATAGTGGCACAACTATTGAGATTTCATAAATATTTTTTGTTTATACTAATGAAGTATTTCATTGCTGACAGGTTTCCCATTGAATTTTCATGATTTTTTGTCATAATCCATTCAAAATTTGCAATAAGTGTTTTTCAAACCGCACTCAGCTACAGAATTCTGCTTTTGGTACTTAAAACCGAATCCAACGTTCCAATAAAGTTTACGCAATTGTAGTCATTACTGCTTGTGACCGGCTGCACAGACTGGTCCAACAATCTAGGGGTAGTTATGACTTTGCGGCCGAGTTTAAAGCCGCTTTTGCTTTATGCACTCCTAGTATTTGGCATCGTATTCGAAGCACATTGATAATCACGCAGGCGTATTGATAAACAGACCACGTGCGTTGGATACCACGAGGGACGCTTGAGGAAAATGAAATCCATCGATGTTTATGACTTTGTAGGTTTTAAAAAGCCTTATTCCAGAAGCTTGATTGAATGTGCCTCAATCGGCCGACCAGAGCGTTGATCGTGTTCAATAAAGTCTCTGTCTTGCTTGAACAGACTACGTCTCTTGTAAATCAACGATTTTATATCGCAAAAGTCCCCATAATCAAATAACATCTCTTTCATAAATATTTGAGGCGTTCTTCCTTGCTTAATAAAGAACTTGATCACGCACGAAATTTAATTTTCTCCATAGTTAGTATTCTCTTTCCGATTAACTTGTTTATCTAGCGACATCTCAAAGGTTACAGAACCGGTCGGGCTGAAATTTAGTGTTCATAGTTGTATTAAGCCACTAAGTAGTGACAGGTAAAAAATAAGTCCTCCCCTCCCCACTCTAACCCCTCCATTCAACTAAAGTTTCAACACACCCTTTCAATATTGTTGACATAGACCGTATAAAAATGTTTCTCTAATCAAAACACGTTAAGTCAACATCACAATAACTCGCAAACTACTGACGTACGAGTAGGCAATCTACTAGTCACCAGCTTGCACTGTTACTAAACAATAGTCCATTTGTATTATGTTTTCAGTATAGCTTATTATGTTTTGCGAAAGGTTTCAAAAACCTGTAAAATAAAATAATGATAACTTTTGTGTCTGACACTACTATCGTAGCTAAAAGGGGCGGACCGGAGACGATCTGATTTGTTTAAAGTGGGCGGGGCTCACTGAATTTCGTTGTCCAGGGTACTAGGACGTTATTAATGTACAGGAGTGTTTTTATAATTTACAAACATTTTTTGCGTGTGGCGAAATGTAGAACTAGTTTAAACACTCTGAATTTAGTATACTTTTTCAACAAACAGCGCCACCATAATATGCATTATAGTTTGTCGATCGATTTTCTTGGATGTTTGGTTTATTTCGAATATTATTTTCTAGGAACTGAACAACACGGAATGGAACTGTACGTGGTGGTCCTGTAGTACTAGAACCTCATGAATGTTTAGGAGATTACTCGTAGCTGCGTTATCATAGCTCTTTTGTAAAAACGAACAATGCTTCTGAAGATGTGGGATATGCAGCAGATATTATGACATTGTAAAAACGTCTTTCTGAGTACATTTTTGGGGTCCGTAGTCGACAAGGAACCCTCATAGTTTTGCCATAGACGGTTGTTTATATTGGAGACTAGCTTCTGCCAGCGGCTTCGCCCGCGTGATCCCTAGGGAACATATTCCCGGGATGAAAAGTAGCTTATTTGCTATTCCAGACTATAATCTATCTTTGTTCAAATTTCATTAAGATCCGTTAAGCCGTTCTGGCGTGATTGAGTAACAAACAACTAAAATTTCACATTTATAATATTACTCGTTTGGTGTAAAGCGAAATTATAACCATCTTCCCCTCGACATTATAATTATTAAAGGATATTGCAAACTGTCGTAAGCCGTTTTCCGAAGCTACTCGCTAGCCTCTAGGCGCCAAGCTAGCCACTTGCCTGTGCGTTCGCGACCTTATACAAAAATAATCCTTAAATTATAGCATGATTCAGTATTCACGCGCGATGGCTTATTATTAGCGTATTTCATGTATAACTTTGGTGTTTCTATACCGATTTCTATGATTCTTCTTTATGGAATAGTTAATAATGTTAACTTTTATTAATGTTAATTAGGGACGACTGAGAGTTTTATAAACGTAAGAGTAGACAAATACAATCAGAAAGCTTCGACCTGCTAAGCTATCGGGAGTTACACGTGTTATTGTTCGTCAATCATAAAAGATAGACATATGCTGTCGTCGGATATTTTTTATATAATTTTAAGGAGAACATTTCCGTCATACATAATTTCTGTGTAGCTTTCACCATTAATTAAGGTTGCACACGCGACGGAAGCTAAAAAAATGGAGTAATTTCTCCCGTTTTCCCAACATTTCCCTTCACTGCTTTGCTCCTATTGATTGTAGCGTGATGAAAAGTATACTATAACTTGCTCAGGAGTATGAATAATAATTGTACCAAGTTTCATTAAAATCCGTCAAGTAGTTTTTGTTTCTATAACGGTTATACAGACAGACAGACAGACAGACAGACAGACAGACAGACAAAAATTGTACTGATTGCATTTTTGGCATCAGTATCGATCCCTAATCACCCCCTGATAGTTATTTTGGAAATATATTTCATGTACAGAATTGACCTCTCTACAGATTTATTATAAGTATAGATGTGAAAAAAATCATAGTACTAGCATACCGAATTTAAAAGGGAAACTATCACAGCTAAGTGTAACTTACTTTAAGTACTTATCTAAAATGTGTTGTCAAAAATGGTGTGCCACCACATATGTCAGCCTGTTCCATGACATTACTTGAAAGTGTATGGCCCACATAATGCAAATGCTGAAATAATATATGATTGTTTGTTTAAACTACATAATTATAATGTTGATTTAAAATGTCAAATATGTTGATTCCATTCTTATTGATAAAGTAACAACTTGATTACCTACTGTTAAAAATTATAGTAATAAAAAGTTTCAAAGCATTGATCATTACGTTTTATTAATGTACTATTTCCTCTGTTTGGATAAATAGCTAAATAGTAACAGCCGCATGGATCGAACTTCAAGGTTATGCAAAGCTTGTCGAGGTCAGTCTATCGATGGGTGACCGTCTTTATATAATGTGACTCCTTTAAAACTGAATAGGTCAAGCAAACTAGAAGAAATGTAAGCGCTTTTAATTTGCTACCGGCTTCTATATAAAAAACACGGACAATTTCTATCCTCGTCATCATTATTTATGTACATGTAGCGATGTATACAGGAATATACCCGTATAGGTATTAATGTAGATTCATGAGACCAAGTTTAAAACCTTTGAGTCCTAAAAAAATAATAATTACAAAACAATAAAACTAACTTTTTTGAGCAACACTATTATTGAAAAAAAAATACCGATATATATTGCTTGTTTATTGTTCCTGAATGAAAAAGTCAATATGTGAACTATCTTTCGGAAGAAGCAATGAATTGAGGTTTACAAACTCTCTTATCCCTCTGCAAATAAGTTGTATTGGTTGTAACATTGAAGCGCAATGAGTGCAAAATTTTATTATTATTTATTACAATTATTTTAGGTTGAATTAAGACATTTTGTTTATGAACACTGGCTTGTACTGCCAGGTCAAGGTCGTGGCCGTGGTCAGTCAAGGTCGTCGTCTCTGTAGTGGATACGCAGAATTTTGCAAAATGTTGTAGTAAAGCTATGCCCCGCCCCCGGTATGTACGTGTATAGTGAAAACGTTAGACACCCTAGTATTTTATGTTGTCCTGATGATATAAATAATTGAAATTCTTGGTTATAGGGTAAAATTGTTACTATCAATGCGTTGCCGTGGCAACGTGGTTGTTGTTACAGAAAACTTTCTCTTACTTGCTCTCTCTTTCAAAGTACGTTATTAACTTAATGTGCTGTATCTGCAGCACGGTAGTATCAAGTCAAATATACCTCGACATTACCTACATTAAGTTGAACTGATTTGTTCCTTCTAGCAATCAAAATAACTTAATAATTGAAAAACCAACATAATGTTTTAGCTTGGTCTGTTAAATTAACAGTTACAATAAAAATATCTACAAAAAACCGTACGGCTACGAAAAAAAGATTAAACGGAACGTCACTTATTTGCCACTGGGAGATCATGAAAATGGAAGAGGTTGCAAGGACAACATTTTCAGAATAATGTCGCGCCAAAAGTCATTTGTCGCAAAAACGAACACCAGGAACCAAAACTGACACTTACTGATATAGGAGCTAGTTCATGCGTACTTTTTGTTATATTGCAGTTTGTTAGTTAAAAACTATTAAAATTATTTAATTTCAATCGAAACAAATAAGTAATGCAGAAACTTATATTATAAACATTAACTGAATCTGTTGATCAAAAGTTACAGGCTGGATAGGTTAACCTGCCTAATTTAACCAATTAAATGCATGAATGCAGAAATTAGTTTTTGCGTGCAATTTAAGCTAGTGGTGCCATCTAACTGGCACGATGAGAGATAAACTGCACTATCTGTCGAACAGTTTCGGAACTTGCACGTAACGTAGCTGTCCATGCAACTCACGCCGCATCCGCGATATGGAAACTTAATGGAAAAACAATTCCCTTAAAAAAAGGTGTTCAAATGAAGCTAAAACTCAAACATTTTGGTCTCATTTGATTGTTTCTGAGTGAATTGCTGCACAATTAAATTGCTTGATGACAAGTAACAAGGATATCTTAATTTCAATTTTGCAGTCGCCATCTTCGTTAGTATATCCATATGATTCTTCTTTATCTTCTAAATTGAGCCTTACTTTTCAACCAACTTTCATTAAATATCTTCAAGTATGATAAAACTCAGAGTTCAGACGCGTAGTCGATGGATTGCTACGGCTCGTAGCGCTACGGCGTAGCTGCTACAAGATGATTAATTTCCTTCGCCTTAGGGCCATAAGGCGGTTTCGAGAACCAAAGCTTAAATCTGGCGCCTTAGACCATTCGGCCGACCTGAAATGTTGTTGACCGATTGCAGTGCGTTTATTATACACTATACAAACTATTAAACTGATATATATAGACAAACTTCCCATAGTGGTTAAATTCAAGAGAAGAGTAGGGAAAGAATATTGTTGTAAATGAAACCAAATAATTCTTCTAAATCTCCTACTTTGAGCCTTAAAACCGTTTTCACTTCGCTTTTCATAGCATCTTTTCGGAAAAGGTTTAGTGTTTGATAATACGAAGAGTTCAGACTGCTACGGCGTAGCTGCTTTTTAATCCTCTTCAGACCTGAGTCTTATAGAAGCAAGTTCAAAGTAATTTTAAGCTAAAACATGATTAGCAGTTAGGGATCAAATAAAATAATTTTTTTAATGAAATAATTATTTTATTTTTATTTTATTAGAATACATAGGTACACATATGTGTACCTCAGGTTCGAGGATGCACTTTAGCCACTAAACACATTATTTTTGAGTATGAAATAATTCGAAGCAATATTTCTTGCGACACAAAGGTACAATTTGCATTTTGTGCAAATGGTTCGGCATCGTGAGGAGCATTGTGAATGTCTGCATTTTGAGGCATTTTTGTCACCCAGGAACCGCGGTAGATGTCCAACGCCATCCAGCCGAACCTCAGGTTTCGTGAGGGGTACCACTGCTCGATGTTTTTTTTTCGGTGGTTCTCCTTGTTCATACATTGATGTAGAATCTTGCTCAACTTCTCCCCTGCTTGTGCTGGACTTGGACGTGAAGTCAGCGACAACGTTCCCTTCCGCAAATTTTACCACGGCTGTCGCTATGTTCACCCTGTACTGCAGCAGCCCAAGCTTGTCTTTGGGGTCTACACCTTCCTGATTGCAGCAACGGACGTACATTATCCAGCAGTTAACAATGACTAGATCCACAAAGTGACTGAAAGCTCGAACTGTCCACTTATTTCTGCGCATAGCGCTTCGGTAGTACGCTATGAGCCTATCACAGAGATCAATGCCCCCCATGCAGGTGTTATAGTATTTTGACTACAGCAGGTTGTGATACATCTATCTTTCTCTTTTGAATTTTACACCAGCGTTTACATGTAGTCATAGGGGAGCTCCCGGTGCATGTCGAAAGCATGGTGACGGCTTTAGTGTGTTTCCATTTTATCACACATACTTGTTCGTCATTTCGGACTGTCTCATCAAACTCCCCACGTTTCAGCTGTTTGTCAGTCTTCAGTTTCTTGGATACATCTCCAAACCGATTGCTCATGACGGTACCAGTCAAGAAAACATTGTTTTTATTTTCATTTAAATAATAAGCAAGTTTTATGCTCGTAAAAAACCTTTTTGTGTACAACACGCAGTTTTCGTGAATCGTGCGGCAGAGCAGTTTTACTATTCCTGCTCCTAGTCCTAGAGATGCCATATCCTCCTGCGGTATTATATTCGAACCTACATAAATTTCAAAGTCTAGAACTAGGCCATCTTTTGAAGCCAAAACGAAGTTCTCGAGCCCTAGTGGGTTTGGTTTTGATGGAACGTATTGCCGATATTCGCACCTTCCAGCAAAAGGAACCATTTGCTCATCAATTGACATGTGCTTTGATCGAGGTAAACTGTGGCATTTATGAAGGATTTTCTGAAGAATTGGCCTTATTTTCCATAGTTTGTCACCATCAGTATATGCTGTTGCATTGTTCACAAAGTGGAGATAGTTTCGTAATTCGAAAAATCTATCACGGGTCATCGTATCTTTGATGAGAGGTACAGAAAGGTCTCTGCTGGAGCAGAGACCTTTCTGTAAAGCCGTGCTTGAGGGTATTTCAGTGTACCCATGAGAATCTGTATTCCAGTGAATTGTATCATCTCTCTATGATTAGTACGAACAGATCTCAAATCTCGTGATTGTGCAGAATATAAGTTAGTTTGATCTGCCGTTTTTTTCCAAAAGTCTAAATCAAGATATTCAAAAAAATGAGAACAAACAATTGGTGCCTGAACTACCTCGGTCCGCCAGAATTGACGCGATGAAGATAATACTTAATCATTTGCTTGTTCCTCTTCTGAACGTGCTTGCTCCTCTTCCGATTGTGAGGACGAGGGTCCATCAGCATCAGGTGGCAAAGCTCAAGCCTATCGGTTATCGGCAGGGTTACACCGCGGAGAGATGATGCAGGGTCGAATTGACTCCTTTTAGCGGAAAAAAGACACGCTTGGGTCTTCGCAGCATTGAACTTGACCAGATTGGCATCGCCCCATTCGGAGACAGCCTGTAAGGACACGTTCAAGTGCTCAATCATAGCCTCCCGGAGAGACCGGGTCTGTGACCCACCAGCTCGTGCGTCAGACACTTACAATAAATACGTCCAAAACAACATACATGATTTTCACCGCAAAAAACAAACCATTACCAGACTTCCCGCCTCTTACTATAAATAGTGACATAATAAAAAGATCGAGAAGTAAAAGATTGTGAAGATTGTGATTGTGTGTTGTTGTAATATTAACAGATTTAAACTAAAAGTTAAAAATTACGTTTATGAAATGTAGTCATATCGCATATTAAATGTTATCAATTTACATACTTCCTATGTATTTGTTTTGTATAACTTCACCAACATGCATCGGAGGCATAACGTATTTATTTAGATATAAACACTTTGAAATACTACTAAAACACAACAAAACAACACTATACGCCACGCGCGCGCGTCACTACTAACTTTTTATTTGAATTACTTTGTATCTCATTGTGAGTGAACCTATGTATTGTTCTTATGAGAATAAAATTCTTTAAACCGAAAAAAAATACAACTGAATTGAGAACCTTCTTTTTAGGAAGTCGGTTAAAAACATGGCACGCCACTGCGGTTTCCATGGAAACGAAGCATCGCATCAGCGTGAAGTTTCCAAGTCAGCACGACTGAAAAAAATATAAAAGATAAATATTTTACGTTATAACAAATCTATAAACATCTAAGATAGATAATTTAAGAGTCTGCCTAATAAGAATGCGACGATATGTACAACCACATATTTTCAAATTTATACAAATTCAAAAGTACTATTATCTTCTATAATATAAAAATGAATCGCTAAATGTGTTGCTAAGCGCAAATCTCGAGGACAGCTGAACCGAATTCGCTAATTCTTTTTATGTTGTGTTTGTTTATTTATTTTTTTAACAATTTATGTACACACACGTAAATATAAAAAAAGGAAAAGGAAAAAGAAAAATAAGAAAGTTGCAGGTTAGCCAGTTGACGGGAGCGAAGCCGCGGGGGCAGCTAGTCAATAAATAAAATATACTAAAAGTTTGTAGTAAAACTTAAATGTAACATCTTCAGTTAGACCAGATTTTTAGTGATCATTATGAAAAAAAAATTTTGTATCCGATGAGTAAAGGTTAAAGAAACCAAATTTGCAAATTACCTACCAAATAATATTTATAAAAAGTAAATTTCTGCTTTTGTGTAGTAAAAAAAACAATTAGGTCATTCCCCTTTATTTATATTTTAACTAATTACCTCAGTCATCACAACTTTAGTTCACTTAGTATGAAGTCTGCTGCATGCATTTCCTAACTTCCACAGAAGAAAATACGCAAGTATGCCGAAAAAAAACTTATAGAGCCAATCCAGTGTTTAATTACGCCTAAACTTTGTGTCAGCTTGCATACCTTTTCAGTCATATTTGCAAAAGACGTGAGAAAATCCCCTGAAAAGTTCCATTTTGGACTGCCTTCCATGAAAACATTCCAAACAAAGCCGTAATAGAATGGTTTTCCACACATTATTTTACTAAAACAGATTCAGTTTTTCATACCCCATGTTTCTAACGTTCGATTTTTCTAGATTTCTGTCATAATTCGTAAGAAATAAGCAAATCTGACAAACATTTCATTTCATCGCGGGTAACTACGATTGAGACTGCGCGTGGAAAAATCAATATGATAAAACATGGATCCGATTTTCAACCTTCAGTCAGTGAATTCAGAGACGAGTTAGGCATCACGCTACAGCGGCAGTTGTTACGATTTGACTGTTGAACATTCCCGATCCAAGCTCTTAACGTTTATGGGTTCCGAGTATCTTGCATCGTATTCGAGCAGAATTAAGAGGACCTCGCGCGTTTAACGCAAGCGCGTTGAGGGTAAAACCACGTGGAGTGGCGCGTGGTGTCGGCAAGGAAATGGTGTTTACATACGTATGTTACTTACATTCAATTGACTTCTTCTATGCGAAGTTTGAGTTAAGAAACATACCGTTTAGATTGTTTTAACAGAAACAATAATTACCTATTGATTAATTTACGAATTTGAGCTCAAATGATTCGATCTGGGGAGAACTTCATGGCAAGATTGTCGTTGGATTTTCTGGCTTCTGACAATCCGTAGTGACTGCCAAAGATCTACAAATGACAGCCGGGACCGACGGCTTAACTTTCCGACTTTTCCGAGGTACGGAAGAGTCTGGGTATGTTACTTTAAGATGGTCATCCATCTACAGACCGACCTCGGCAACGACCTCGCTCGGATGCTTGATCTTGAAGATCAATGTTATTATGTAATGTTATAGTGTTAACATTCGAATGATATCACTTTGTTAGCGAGTACGTATATTTAAATCAGTGCCATCTAACCGACAGGATGGGAGATTAACTGCACTATCTAGCGAAATATTTTGGAACTTGTTCGTCACGTAGCTGTCTATGCAATCCTCGTCATATCCGCGGGGTGAAAAGCTAACAAGATACGAAAATTCTTTCAAAAAGCATCAGTAGAAACGAACAAACAAATCAAATTAGAAGATAGGATAGGTACCTATTTTGAGTTTTGTGAATGAAATATTGCAGACTTAAATTGCGTAGCTTTGCTAAAATTCAACGATTTGTTCCATGACAAGAAACAACAGAACCTGAATTTCAGGATTTTAGTCACAATCTTCGGTAGTATAGTGGTTAGTATACCCGCCTGTCACGCGGTAGACCAGGGTTCGATTCCCTGCCGAGGAGGATCTTTTTTTTGTTTTGATATTGGACCTGATTTGCTCTCATTAAAGTATTAGCGAATATTAGACACTCTCGTTCTTCCAGACAGCTACTCTGCTGACTGTACCATACGCGAAGGTAATCATTGCATGGATGCGAATTTAAGGGGCGGTTCCCCCAGAGCACCGAAAAATGCAAATTTTTTCGCCGCAGAGATCTCTTTAATGGTAATACATTTTCAAGCCGAAAAAAGTAGTGTATAGCCAAGTCTTTAAACTAAATCATTTTTCAAAGATATTATGTAACATGGACATTGAAAAAAGACGTCACAAGAGACATCCTAAAGACAATTTTTCATCGCGAAGTTTTCAAAATTTTGAATGGTAACTACCATCTTTTTTGTAAAAATTTTAGGCTCTGACGTTTCGCAGATAAGGGGGGAATGGTCATTTTTGGTCCAATTTCTTGAAAAACTTCAAACCCATTTTAAAATCATTAAAAATATAATTAAAACCCACACAGTATCCCTTTCATTACATATGTCACATAATACAGTTTGAAAAACATACAAAAAATTTATTTATTTACTTAATACGTCCGTTTGGGTCTCAGAAGTCCATAAATGTTTTCCAAATTTCAAAGAATCGGTCCAGTAGATCCGGAGAAAACTGGCTGTGACAGACGGAAAGACAGACACACACAGACAGACACCCGAGTGATCCTATGAGGGTTCCGTTTTTTGTTCGGAACCGTAAAATACTAGACACAACAACTGTCACTGTAATAGACTCATAACAGGCCTTAAGAGCTAAAATATTCCCAGGAGTGCATAAAAGTGGAAACAATCTATAGCAGGGAAAACACAAGCTTCACTCCGTAGTCAGCAGCGAGGACGCCGTATGGCAAGTGCTGGGATTGTTCTGAATCAGTGGTACTTTTACGATTTAGGTATATTGATTGCCAACAGATTTCTTCAGAAACCTTGCAGTATCTTGCTCGCTTCCATCTTCGGCCTAATCATCACTTTCCATCAGGTGAGATTTGGGCCAAGAGTTTACCTGTCTCGATAAAAAAAAAACTTTATTTTATTTTTTTATTATTTTGGATATTTTTAAACCCAATATGTATATCAAAAAAATCCATAAAAAAAAAATATTTTTGCATTTTTGTAATCCAAATATGAATATTACAAACATTGCATGAAATATTAATAAAGTTTTTAATTTTTAAACATATAAATAAACAAATAATGATGAAAAGCCACGTTATTTGAAATCGTCTATTAACCCGAAAAATGCCGTCCAATGAAGTGGGCATGGCTCAGCTATTATAATACATACATTTCATCATTAAAAGAAGTGTACTCTATCGAGAAATATTATACATTTAGGTACTCAAAATTTATTGCAGTAATGTAATAAATACTAGTGGGATTTTAGTCAAAACATAAGTGGCATTCTGATTTTTAGACTTAATTTACAAATAGTGCATTACACCAGCTAATACTCGAATTATTTCTATGAAATATACACCTAAAACCTTCCATTACAATCACTCTAGGTAAATAATGATGAAAATTTCATAGAAATCCGTTCTTTCCTTGCTAAGATTAAATTTATAAACAAACAGAAGCAACGCGCTGACACTATATTCGTAGTATTCTAACCAATTTTGCAACCTTCATCCCTTACAATACTTGCGGTATCTCAGCAAATACACAATATATAATTATGTATACAATGTATACTTGTATAGGTACCCCACCATTTTAATAGGAATACGCTATAATATAATGGTGCAAAGATGAAGTTTATCCGTTAAGAACTTTTAGAGATTAGTACATATTTTCAACAGACTTCCACATAAAATATACACCATAAAATTCTAAAAGAAACACGTTAAATATTGGTGAAAACTTGAAGCAAATTTAATGATAACTTTGGAGATTATTGTAGGTGATATTTTAAACAGAATGTCTGAGCGGCAATATTTAAATTTTTTAACTTATTTCAATATTCCTCAGTACCTACACCTAACCCCGCGGAAAGTAGGCGTGAGTATATGTGTCTTAGAATGTTGCTTTATAAGGTATATTATTGTCTGTAAATAAACTCAACTGCGTTCCAGTCAGTAAAGTTTTTTATTGTTTTGCCAACGATTGTTTTATCAAGTCAGTAATGCTTTATAAAATGTTACTTTGCTTATAAATAAAGAAAAAACATTCAAAGCTTTTCAATTCTAGAATCTCCGTTAAATCAATCGGATATTTTATTTATTACTACTTATAGTTTTTACAACCTCAAAATCACAACCGGAACCGGTTCACCGGAAAAAAAATATAGGTATGTATGTAGGTTAACATTTCCTTTTAGGGGAAAAAATTGTATCGCAATATTTCATTTAATGTCTTCCAAACCGTTCGTCTTCAAATGCAAAAGCTGGCACTAATTTGGTGAAGTGGAAGAGATTTCATTCTGATTACAAGATTAAATACCTGCAAACCCGCTCCAGTTCCGCTGTTACCTATTTTTAGACTTCCATCACATAACCAGCGATAATATTGTATAAAATGCACACATATACCTTCCTCGTTAAGAGTCCTATTACATTTTTTACGGAAATTCATGATTTTTGACGCTGTAATTTTCAGCAGCAGTAAGATATTTTAATTATTTGATCCTGAATAACGATAGTGCCAGTCTCTTTCTTGTAAGTTAGAGTTACACATTTTCATTTTTCTTTTCGTGTAATTTACTATAAATATTTTACGAACTCAGTTTGCAAGAAAAAATGTCGGCGATGGAACTTTGACGGTCAAATTCACATTGTTACAATCAATTCTTTTAAAAGCTAAAATTGCTAAAAGGTAAGTTGAATGTTTTACTTGTTTATTGGAGTTCTAGAATTTCTTGAAATTCCTTGAGTTTTCACGGAAAAAAACGTAAAGAAAGCCTAATTTAAGCCAGAATTGTCTTCATTCAGCGTCCATTATATTCCAAATAAAAACAATTTTATCAAATAAATTTATATGATATAAAATTTCAATCTACAATGAATACGTTTCATTAGTTTTCGTTTGTCAATATAATACTACAAAATTACAATAAATAAAATTAAAGTACTATAAATTCTGCGTCAATTCAGCGCGCGCGCTCCTCAGTCTCACGCGAGCGCCCAAATAAAGTATAATCCTATTCAGACTAGTAAGTATCAAATGGTTTCGCGGACTATAGATGTACTCCCAACGCAGACCAACGTAACTTGATCTGTTGCAAACGAGCATTTACGATTCGTAATAGGACTCTTAAAGGCTCAATCGAATGGGGAAAATCTGTTGAGAACTCATTTAGGAGATTAGTATATTTCGAAACAGACGTGTCTGTTTGAGCACTCTATGTAGCCCTGGTCACACAAGAAATGTATGAAACAGTTCGTGTGGTTTCTTATCTCCGGGAGTATTTTATTAGGTTCGCTAAAAAAATCACAGACACATCAACTGTCACTATTATATCTGGTGTAGGAGACTAAATATTCCCAGAGGTACATTTAAGCTAAGTGCGTGGCTTGCATTATCATAATTTCTAAAACGTAGTAGGTACCTACATATAGATTTTGGATTTGGCCTTCATGTTTATCTTCCCCTAGTGACTAGCTCTATAAATAGCGATTGGAATCCAGAGACATATACGTAAATATATAAACGTGAAAGCGAGAGTGCAATATCACAACGAATGCTCCTCCGATGCTCTGCTGCGCTAGTATTTTGAGGCTACCAATATTGATCATCTTCTCGTGCATTTGACTTAGTTCCTTTTAACGTTCGTAATAATTATTTATTCAGTCTAGGTATCCTTCTCTGGAACGTGCTTCCTTTAGTAATCAGAACGGCCACCAGTCGGTTTGCAGTCAAGCTCAAATTGCGGTTTTACTTTCAACACAAATTATAAACATCTCAATAACTTCTTATAATCAAAACTAATATTATATAGAGCAAAGGTTTCTGTTGTTTGAACCGAATAGGCTCCAAAACTTCTGGACCACCTCATTAATACACGTGCTCGGAGACAAAGTAAATGTTTCGAAATTCGTTATTATCCTTTTCATCGACAGCAATCTTTTTTAACATGATATGTTAAAAATGTTGTTACATTGTCTACCATTTCTTTATTAATATTTGTCTGAGTTGACATAATGCTTCAACCTGGGAGTATGCGTTTCCTGATAGCTACAACCTGGGAATCTTTAAGTCAAGAGTGAACAAATTACTTCTAGGTAAGCGTGCAAGGTGTTTCTGGTTTTGTATCTTTGTTTTTAACTCCTACTTCCGAAATTAAGGTTATTTTATACTTTGTACTGTTCTTTTTTTCACTTTTTAGTGCCAGTGATACTTGGACGTAGTCTCGGTCTACGCAGAAATTGTAATAAGCAAAATTGCTCATAAATTAAAACTTGTATGTTAAACTGAATTATTTGTTTAAGGGGACAATGATGGCAAGTTGTCGCATCGAACAAAAGATAGAAACATACAAATCAGATCAAAAACCACGGAGTAATCGGTGTACATACATAAAACAAAAAAAATATACCCGCTGAATTGAGAACATCTTCGTTATAGGATGTTGGCTAAAAAATGGAGGACTTCTCAAACTGAATCTAGCTATACAATAAATGCTATCGTATGGGTAACGAGTTATTGTACCTATTGTTTGCAGACGAGTGCAAAGCAAGTTTTTTGGTTCATATGGCCACATAACAGTCTGTCGTTGATGTAGGGACCGTAGCAGTAAGTCTTGAACTCATTAACAGCAACTTAGTATTGGTGACGGATGGTCTAAAAGTAAAATATACTTAAAGTTAACTATACCATTTTACTCCAATACCAAGTTTTGCGTGGCCTACTCGGTAAATATGGTCATGTTACGACGAACAAATGATATTCAGATAACGAACCGACAACTTCTTTTACTAAAATCTTTTTACAAAAAAATACAACCGACTTCCAAAAAAAAAAAAACACTACAAAGTAAAAAATAACTTTAATTTCGGAAGTCGGTGTTTTTGTTAGTTTCTTCGTATTTTGACACCGACTTCCGAAATTAAAGTTATTTTTTACTTTGTAGTGTTTTTTTTTTTGGAAGTCGGTTGTATTTTTTTGTAAAAAGATTTTAGTAAAAGAAGTTGTCGGTTTTCTTCTCTAGAGTCTTTTTACAAAAAATACGACCGACTTCCAAATAAAACCACTATTATTTGGAAGTCGGTCGTATTTTTTGTAAAAAGACTTTCTTTGATTTTAAACCGACTTAATACTTTTTAAGTGCTGTTACCCCCAACATTTCAACCAGTCCGTAACAATTTATGTTAACCAGGTCCGAAGTTTTTAATCAGAATTTTACGAAACTCTAGAAAATTTAATAATCCGTTTGCACAGGTGAATTTTTAAAGAGTTCGTAGATGACCAAATTGGAAACTACCAGGATTACAATGGACGACGATTTTTATGAAAACTAAAATTACATCACTGGATTTTTTTTAAATTGGGTATTGGTACATCAATATTGTTTGAAAAAGAAACAAATCTTATATCTGAAAGTGTTCCTACTAAGGATCAAATACTGGAAAGTAATAACATATGGCTAACTAAAGGGAAGCTCTAATTTCACTAGGACAGTAAATAAAACTTTTCAGTCACGTTTAGATTTTTAGGAATGTTCATCTTGAATTTTTACAGTTTTTCGTCGTTTTCATCAAGTAAATATAGTTTTCAAGAGTGAAAAAAAAAACTTTTTTGTTTATTTTGCCTGGCATTACTAAGCAGGGGTTAATGACTCCTTAATAAAAACCAGCAGTACGCTGCAAGCATTGCATGAGGCCACTTTCCTGGATATCTCTATTCCAACGAAGCCATTTCTTGGTCAATGCGCTTATTATGTTCATTACTCAATGTGGCATGCGTGCAGAAAGAGTATTTTTAATGATAACATGTAATACCGCAATTCTTAATAGTATAAGCTATTCTTAATAATATTAACAATTAATTTATAAGGCTTTCATCTCAAAGCTGTAATATTTGAAGTCAAATCTATTAAAACGAAACTAAACGGAGATTTAACGTAAAATCGAGTCATAAACATAATATTCGTATCGTTCATTCACATTAACGATACGAATATTACAAAACAACATAATATTTGGGTGGTTACCACAAAAAAACTACCTACCTCCTACATTTCTAAGACCTAAGACTTTTTAAAGAAAATGTCAATTTCATGTCTTCTATACGTGATGATAGTCAACGATTGTTGTGTTGATACTCGTATTAGAGACACCTATGAAAAACAACATGAATTTTGTGTGTTGCATAGTGAACAAATTACTTTTAATTAGAACTGAAACTCATTTTTTTTTTTCATCACACCCATACGTGTGGGCTATCTATGGATAGGTCTTAAAAATTATATTGAGGTTTCTAACATATTTTTTTTCTAAACTGAACAGTTTGCGCGAGAGACAGTTCCTAAGTGGTGAAATGTGTCTCCCTCCCCTGTAACTTCTAAAATAAGAGAATGATAAAACAAAAAATAATATATGATGTACATTACCATGTAATCTTCCACCGAAAATTAGTTTGAACGAGATCTAGTAAGTAGTTTTTTTTAATACGTCATTAATCGTAAACCGCATCTTTTGCTTATAATATATACCTACAAGTTTATACGGACCCTCGGTTGACGAGTCCGACTCGCACTTGGTCGGTTTTTTTAATCGGTTGTGATAAAATAAAATAGTTAATAATCGATTGAAAATAAAAATGTCAATAGCACGTTATCCAAAAAAAATAACTAACTAACTTTTCTTTTCAAGGCCAATCGATCAATTATTATTCTGTGATGATTTGTGATGATTACTTTTTATTGGAAACGACAATTTTCCAAAACTATTAATTTTCAATATTAACGTATCTACAAACACCAGTGTGTGTGTTACAATTTCAGCTTGATTTTAACGAATATTTATTTTGTCATATAAATAACCACAAAGACATAATTTTGTGACACTCGTATAAAAGTTATAATTATAAACACATACTTACTAAACAAATGATTTCAAAGTGTTTCTTTTCTAGTATTTAAAACGAGCTTTTTTTGACAGTTTGCAACTGAAAAGCGATTGCGAACATTGCTTAAAATTAATAGGAATTGACCCTTAGGTAGTACTTTACTTTTAATTCATCAATATTAAATCAGTGTTTTATTGCGTTGTTTTAAAATTTTGTTATTTTTAAACCACACTAACAATTAATGATCCCCTAAACATTTATGAATTGCTACTAATACAGGCCTACCACGTACCTACAGTTCGCGCCAACGGCAACGTTCAATGTACTCGAAATAAGCACATATTATTCAATGTACTCTAAAATATTGTTCTACAAACTTTTCGATTAGATCGCGCTGTTTGAGGAAAGATGTGAACGTTTCAAATTATCACAATGCTCCTGCACATTTATCACGTCCTAGTACCGCGAACACCGTAAGTGGGCGGAACCTACTAAAACAATCCGATCGTCCGGGGTCCGCCCCTTTTTTGCGACTTTAGGGAAAAATAATTGAGATCTTAATGAGCGCCAAATTCTGTAGATAATCCTGAAATAAAATAAATTAAGTCTCAAGATTAGACTTAGTTATTGTGCGTGATCTATCTAGTAAGTGCCTGAATTAATTGTTCATTTCTCAGTTTATCAATATTAAATAATTATGTTAAAATCAATTTTATTTTTAATAGGGCTTTGCGGGCATGACGAAAACCAGAGAACCCGTTTTTGGTGGTATTTTCACCCCTCTGGGAAAGTTACCTAATAAATATTGGTCCAACAGTTCCGGAAGTTAAGACTTTTGTTTAGAAAATTTGTGCGGACGGTGGATGCGGGAGTGCAACCTAAACGTCCATGTTTAGGTTGCCCTCCCGCATCTGACAATCGACGACCGATTTTTTGTAGGAGAAAAATGGAAGGAACGTACTGATTAAAGTGTAACGCACTCGTTTCCCTAAAAAAGTTTTTTTCCAAAAAAATATTACCGACTGCCAAACAAAACACTACAAAGTTTAATAACCTTAATTTCGGAAGTCTGTGTATTTGGTTTTGTTTCTTTGTTTTTAAACACCAACTTCCGAAATTTGGACGATGTCATAGTGTACGCAGAAATTGAAACAAGCAAAACTGCCCATAAAATAAAAACTACTGAGCCAAACCGAATTCAATTTTTTGTGGGACTACAAAAAAAAAATGACAGACTAAATAGCCGCATCGAACTAAAAAATAATCATATTAATCGGATCAGAAACTTCGGAGTAATCGGTGTACATAAATTAAGATAATACCTACCCACCGAATTGAGAATCTCCTCCTTTTTTGGAAGTCAGATATAAATCACTAGATTTACCTAGCAAGGAAAAATCGGCTCAAATATCAGTGCTCCAAAAAGTCTGACGTGGGCGGATATCGTCCCACGGTGAGATAATAGACCGGGAGCCACGTATCATGTACCCACTGGCTGTCGATATCGTATCTTCTGTACTACTAGGAACGCAGAATCTATGGGAGCTGGATTACTATTTTAGTTTCATGTGTCGATTAATTTCAAGTTTTAATAACATCGCGTTTAGGGTTGAAATTGCAATAGATTCATTAATCGAACTGCAGGATAATTTTGCTAACGACCCTATGCTGATAACTTCTTCTTTTTGAGTCGATGGTATCCCTTAAACATCTTGTTTCTAGTAGGTGGCCACGCTTTTAGTGTATCTGTGGCATCTGTGCTGTTATGAAAACTGATGACCAAACATTGTAATCCTTTTTGGTGTTCCGTACCCAATACCAACGGCATCCTATTACTAAACCTCTGCTGTTCATTTGTCTATCCATCCGTAGACATAACTTTCTTTAAAACGAGCGGTGATCCAGGCGTAGGCCTATTACTAAGGTTATGTATAACTATGTTATTGTGTGCAAACAATGTATATTGTACATACATACATTTAAGTTTTGAAACATTATATAGGTGTCATCTATCTATCTTTACTTAATATTATAAAGCAGAAGAGTTTGTTTGTTTGGTTGAACGCGCTAATCTCGGGAACTACTGGTCCAATTTGAAAAATTCTTTCAGTGTTAGATAGCCCATTTATCGAGGAAGGCTATAGGCTATATATCATCACGCTAAGACCAATAGGAGCGGAGCAGTAATGAAAAATGTTACGCAGACGACGTTGCACGGGTCAGCTAGTTTGTAAATAAAAGTTACCAGGATGACATGAAGTCGGAGAGATATTATTATTAGATAGTCATGATATTGCAAACATTCAATAAGGTCGTTAATAGTTACTTTGTGAGTTTTTAACTTCAAAAAAACTTATAAAAAGACTATTACAAAAATTATAAAATAGTATGATATCGTGCTGAATATTTATTTTACGAATTAACTCGTTGAGCCTGCGGCTTCGCTTGTGACTCGTCGTCTTTTGGTCCGTAACTTAAAATAACCCGAAAATCTCACGGAAACGGGAAAAAAAGATATGCGCGAACGATGTCTCTGGCAAAATCAGGTTTACTTGTATCTAAAACAATATAATAACGTGCCAAAATAACAACAGAAAATATCCTCTTCAAAACAATTTTAGTTTTGTTGTGTTTATATACTTAGAGCATTGAACCGAGATGACCTATAAATACCAGCATAAGGAATAGACTAGCCGAGTATCAATTGAAATGTATGTTATTGGCTCAGTTAGTGTCTAGACAACATAAAACAACCTGAACAAAACAATATGAATAATTATTTAATAAGTACCTTAAAAAACAACTAGTTCAAAATACCTACTTCCACAAGCCAACGGGAACACTTCTGTCAACATTTCGAAGTGATTTTCATTGTTTGTATAGGTACCAACAAATATTTTCCTGACCGTACAAAACGAGTATTCTTTGACCCTTTTGAATGTGTTAGTGAGGGTGTGTGTAACCTGCACTAATACTACTTCACGTTGGGTTCGATCGGTGACGTCATGACCTAGAAAGTAGACTCACTACTCAGCGCTTATGGAATCCTGGTATCACCGGAGCAAAATATTTTTTGCTGGCGTTCCTAGGCCTAGTTTCGACCTTTAAATACGGGATTATCGTATTGTTACGTAGCTGCAAGGTATATAAACTTTACTAAACAGGTACTAATTCATTTTAAGTATAAATTTTAAATTTAACTAGAGTGGAGCTTCAACACGTTTTTTACTTCCACTCTGCCCTATCAGCCGTCAAACTTTCACTAACTCCTTTTTTCATACAAATAAGTTACGGAAAAAAAACTTAAGTTCAAAATATTCTCAATGATTGAATGACGTCATTTTGAAGCATCAGAACCACAATTTTGACTTTATTTTCAACCGGCCCTGTGGCGCAATGGATAACGCGTCTGACTACGGATCAGAAGATTCCAGGTTCGAGTCCTGGCAGGGTCACTTCACCTCTTTTTGCTACCGTTTTATTATAATTAGTTCAAAATCGTCGATATGTCCGAATAATTCGCGTAGTTTTGAAAATTGGTACAGGTATTCTTTGAGGTGTCCAGATACACTAAAAGTCCCCGAGGGTGGGAGTCATGATGGGGGAGGAGATTAAGGTAACTTTTTTCAGTTTTTTTCTTGTAGGTACCTATCTCAAAAATCATTTAAAATACCTCTTTAGTCACTACTAAGTACATGAATGATTATCTGCATTATTTTTTTCTAAACATAAATATCTTTTTTGTACTTACTTATGGGTAAGTACACTTTAGAAGATATATGTAAGGGTCAAATATGACCAAGTCCAAACCTAATCTTTCTTCCCTTCTCCCTACCAGAGGGTAAGCGAAGTATCACGCCTACAGAGTGTCCCAATAAGCACGGGAGTGGCTTGGCAATCAATTGCCTTCTGAAGCATGGGGTTGGAAGCGAGGAGTCGAGGAAACTTCGAACCTATCACGACTTTGGATGTTCCTGCTCCTGATACGATGTTGAGTGCCATTTTCTGTCCTTACATCGAAGAAACGACGGCGGTTGTGCCGCAAAGCGGGCTGCCAAGGTTAAGCTCCCGCTAATGAGGGCTCCCATTGATGTTGATAATAAAGATAACGATGATGAAACACATCGCTGTATAAGACCGTGTAATTTGTTTTGTTTATATTTCTTTATTAATATTTATATAAATAACTAAATGTTTTATTTTATCTATTTAGCAACTAGACTATAGTTGGCATACACAATACATGCAAACGTAGGTACATGTGCACGCACTATGCTAGCACACAAACTCATTCACACAGTCAGTAGTGCGCTTCTCAATCGCACAAATAGAGTAATCAGTACGGGGGTACCTTGCTGTCTAATTGGCCAGCTGTATTAACTGGTTTTAGATGTAACTACCGACACTTTTGCTTTGTTTTCATACGTTTCTATTGTAATTTTACTTATCTACATCAGCATGCTTCGTCATTAGACGACGATAAATTATGTTAAAATTTAAATCTCATTAAAGTGAAATGTATCATGTTCTCATGAGAAATAAAGATTATTTAAACCTAGGTACCCTGCGTCATCTATATTAAATTAATAAATATTTCATTATCATAATTTATTGAAGATAATTATTGTGGAATTGACTAAAGAGATTTTTTATCGTTTTAGAGCGATAAGCAAAAATTTTCCCACTCGTCTCCTACCCACGGGGACTTTTATTATGTTCATCTGGACACCTTAAACAATAACAGAAGCAATTTTCAAAACTACTCGAATTATTCGGTCTGGTCTCCGTAATTTTACCCGGCTTTCAGCACAATTATTTTTAAGTGACGTAACTTTAAAGCATACTTTGCACAATTTCGATCCTAACTCCAACTGGCCCTGTGGCGCAATGGATAACGCGTCTGACTACGGATCAGAAGATTCCAGGTTCGAGTCCTGGCAGGGTCACGTCATCTCGTTTTGCTACCATTTTACTATACTTAATTTAATATAATCCTGATAGTAGGGTCTTGAAATCTTTTTTATTTTGATTCTACAAGATGATTTTTTTTTACACAATTTTGCAATTTTTTTAACAATATTGGAAACTAAACCATAGTTAAACAAGCGTTCGGTTTTAATAATTTGACATTAGCTGTTTTTATAATGGTCTTGAAATCTTTTTTATTTTGATTCTACAAGATGACTTTTTTTACACAATTTTACAATTTTTTTAACAATATTGGAAACTAAACCATAGTTAAACAAGCGTTCAGTTTTAATAATTTGACAGTAGCTGTTTTTATAATTTATTAGATGACCCGCGCAACTTCGTCGGCGCCACATTTTCCAATAATGCTCCGCTCCTATTTGTCTTAGCGTGATGATATATAGCCTATAAATTTTACCTCTTTATAATATAGTATAGATTCTACGTTACTTAGTTAAAGAAAATAGCCTACGGACTAGTCTTAGATCTTCCGAATATACACAAAAGTCGGTCAAGCTGTTTCGGAGGAGTTCGATAACAAACACCGTGACACGAGATTGTTACATAAGTATTTGAAAATAATACTAGCTGACCGGGCAAACAGTTTTTATGCCATTTAAAAAAACATTGCTTACGACCTATTCTCAGACCTCCCCAATATGCAAAAAAAAAAAACAAATAAACATAGAAATCTGTCAAGCCAAGTTTTGGAGGAGTTACATAGCAAACACAGGATATTTTTATACATTAGATTGTTGCAGACAATGCTGAAGAGTTTGTTTGCTTGAACGCGCTAATCTCAGGAACGACTGGTCCGATTTGAAAAATTATTTCAGAGTTAGATGGCCCATTTATCGAGGAAGGCTATAGATATGGCTATGTCTATATCCTTCCTCGATACATGGGCTATCTAATACTGAAAGAATTTTTCAAATCGGACCAGTACTTCCTGAGATTACCCCCTACATACAAACTCACAAGCTTACAAACAAATTTTACCTCTTTATAATATTAGTATAGATAATATTAGTACAGATTAAATCCCTTGTTAACCAACATCAAAAAAGGAGGAGGTTCTCAATTTTTCGTAAACTTTCTTTTTGTGTATGTTGCGATTACTCAAAGACGCCTTGACCTTTTTTTTCATTACAGAAATATCTAGATGAAGGTTCATCTCTTCCTGACTTCAGGAAATTATAAACATGATGGTAGGTATAAAGTTTGCCGCCACGTGAATCTACTTCTGTGTGTCTTATGCTTTCATTGACAAAGTTCAGTTCAGGATTACGAAAAAAGGGTAGACATAAACTAAATGGAAACTATTGAAAACCATATAGTGTTTTATAACGCATAACTTTTATGTTAACTCATATAGCATTTCTGTCATATTTTGTTAGATATTTGCAAAACAAATAACAAATAGCGCCATATTGGAATGCCACTCCCTAGAAACTTAATAAATGTAGCCATAATCAAATGGTGTTTCAAGAGGATATTAACTAGTATTGGTTAAGAATTTCATAAAGCAAGTTTTCTATATTTATTTTACGTACATTTCTGTCATAATTTTATAGAAATAGGCTAAAAACCACGTCAATTTCATTGTATCATGGGAGGCGTCGATTGAGGCTGCGCGTTAAAAAATCAATACGCTAAGACATATTGGATTTACTACTTTATCATCTTGCATACAGAGGCGAATACAGAATGAAGCTCAACAGGTTGTTGTCACGTTGAGGTGGTTGAAATGCTCGTTTATTTTTATGGGCTCCTAGTAACTTTCATCGTATTCGACCAGACTTAGGTGGTTGACGCAAGCGCTCTGAGGACAAAACCACGTGTAGCGGTGGCCACCGCATGGAAATGAAGTTTATTAATTGCCGGCTGTTTGGCGTTATAACTAACTATATTTTAGAATAAAGAGAGAATAATAATTTATTTATTTATTTAACCATTTATGTACACACATTTAATAAGAACATGAGAAGAAGGAACATGAAGCAAATACGAAGAGAAGGAAACAGAAAAATAGGTACAAAGGTGATGCTTATTTCTAAAGAAATCTCTTCCAGCATACCTGCGAAAGGAGAGAAGAGTAAAAAGAGATGTAGACATTGTGTGCAAAAGTTATAAATAGCTAAAATGAAAATAGTAAATTTTAAATATTACGTACAATACATAAATAACAAACTAATATACATATTATACTAAATAATATTAAAATATTAATATTAATATTTACTTATATGCAACTATGACGAGAAGGAAAGATAGTGTTCTTTCAGTCTTCTTTTAAAAATAGCAAGAGTTTGGCACTCCCTAATGTCAGGCGGTAGCAGTGGTATTGCTTACTGTAACTGTGTCAAATTACCCAATCTTCCTGTACATTTATGACGTGCTAGTACTCAGGGTCATCTGTAACCAGTTGCTCCACCCACTAAAACAATCCCAAACTTCCCGGGGTCCTCCCCTTTTTTTATATAAACTGACTGCAACCTCTTAATGGCTTCTACCGTGTTGGTGAAATGAAACCAACTCTCAAGAGTTATATGCGAACTATAAACGATCAAGTAATTTGATGAAACAGGCTGTTTCAAACTGTGTTAAAATCGAGAGATTTTAGTTTTCGTCGAATAACGGGCCAGAGAATCTATTTTCTGAGCATCATTGGATTTTTTTTTAAATATCAGTTACGGATTAGTTTTAAAACTAATTTGTTAAAAATGAGAGCTTTTCTTTAATTTCATGTGTTCCAAATTTACTTCCCAGAATATGTGAATGGACACATTTACAAAAAGACAACATAGTGACGAGTGTGTAGAGTAGTAGCAGCCGAATACGTGATATTGACGTCGAAGTGACTGCAATGATTATATCTCTTCACTGTTTTTGTACTCCTGGTACAATTCATGATTTTTTTTTCATTTTGTTGTTTATTTTTTAGCTTTTACTTAATGAATTACTATGAATGTTCATACATACGGTACTTAATTTTTATTTTATATATTTAGGTATTACTTTGTCTTTCTGTCTATCTGTCCGATAGATAATATTATAAAGAATTACCTACTTATGCTACTATTCTTTTTAGATAAAACATTTGAAATAAAATTGTTATTTATGAAATTGTCAGTTTAAATTTAAATTGTTATTTTTGCTGTTTTACGAGTTTGACTCTAACGAAGGCGCAGGCAACAGTTGGCCACTACTAGGTTTGTTGGTAGTATTTTCCACTATGTGCTGTTAATGCCATACTACTTTGTTATTTTTATGTATACTACATAGTCTCCACGATTACATAGATAGGCATACATGCATTCTGCACACGTCATGGGGTTATTTATTCTCCTTGCTTTCCAGGTTTTCATTTTCAAATCATATTTATTACTCAAAAATATAATAACAGCCTCGATTTTTGTAGATCTTTAGCAGTCATTACGGATATTCAGAAGCCAAAAAATCTGACACCAGTCTTGCCCTGAAGTATCGTGCTACCCGTTAATGGGTTGTGGAAGTCTAGTATGCAGCCGCTCCACGTAATAGTTATTTATGATACAAGAGCGGTAAGTTGGTCTTTACAAACGAGTAGACAAAAGTAAGCCCGAGACGAAGTCGAGGGTTTACCATAGTCACGAGTTTGTAAAGACCAATATCCGCTCGTGTATCATACAACATTTTTCGACACATTATATAAATAGAAAATTAAACAAAGTTTTTCATTATCGATTAAAAATTATTGTTAATCATTAAAAAGCGTTCTCGCGATTTTGGCGGCAAGAGACCATTTTCTGCAATTGGCGCCTCATTCAAGATATCAGGTGGATTGGACTGATTCCTCGCTTGAACACATATTCTTATAAGTCGCAACTATCTTTGACGTCTGTAATTGAAAATGGCGCGAATTTGCAAATGGGGAAACGTGTGCGTTTTTAAAATAAGAACGCGCTTTCTTTTGCATATGCGTCTGTGTGAAACATTTTAGTAGAATTATATATATTGTACATTGTATTATATATTGAACCAATCGGATTTTTTTGACAAAATCATTTCATGCTCAATGATACCCCACTCGATAGGTTAAAAAAGCTGAAGTCATTAAAATGGCACTGAAGCTCATATATTTTAATTTTTATATACCTATCCAGTATCATTCTCACTATTTAGACAAATCTTACGACACTTTTCAAGCTAAAATCTATCAAGACACAGGGTTAGGCTACAGTGTGCCAAAGAAATATGACATCATACATATACTCGAAAAAAACCTTAAGTGTAACAGTCAGGTAATAAGAACTACATCTATTGTCTCATATTTTCTTCAATATTAAAGTGCGACAAACCTTCTGAGCAAAAAGTTCTTCGCAAAAAAAAACACGTATGGAACGCTTCCGGAACGGACGCAGACGGAAGCATTTTTGGCTGACGAATGCATACGGATTGAATTCTTATATTGTTTATGGAAATTTAAAAAAATACCGTAAAGAATACGCACGCCGCCATACATCGGAGGGTGCGGTAAAGTAGATACTTAGGTGAGAGTACCTACTTTACCGCACGCTCCATTTTATGGTCCGTAATTTTGAACTTTCGAACAATGTATACAGGCTTCGTAAATGCATTTTATGAGCAAATGTGTCGAAAAATACTTTACTCACAATATAGTTGGGAAAAGGCTTGGCAGATTTTATAAATTAAGATAACTCAAAAAAAGATATAATTTTTTCACGTAACTGCAGAGGACCATGCCAGCTGCTTGTTTTTCAGCGCTTGAAGGTCACCATGGGCTGTATCAAGATACGGTATGTTGATATGAGTACAAGTTTTATTAATTTATTAGATTAGATATTAGATCAGCTTACTTGGTATCGAAATTTAAGTTGTCTTCTAAAAAAAAATAAGCTGTTGACAATTTATAATCATCCGGTAACCGTTTAAATGAGTAAGTTGAAATAAATAAACCAACTAAGTAAAGTAACTTTGCTTTTGCCATGTGCAATTGCCAAGCCACTCTATTTAATCAAGAAATAAAAATTAGATGTTGATATTATGGTTACTATGAAATGTTGTCTTAAGAACAAGGTACCTATCAATTTAATTTATGCTAAAGTGGTCAGATAGCTGCTTCCATAGGTAGGTACGTTCTCAACTTTTGACGGCAAACAATTGCGTTGCGAGACTTGTGCATTTTTGTTCATGTTATGTTTTTGATGGGATCTCATTCCTTTTTTCTTTTTGGGTATTATATCTTGTGGCTCAGCTGCGGGCTTTTTCAAAACCCACTCCCTGTCTCTGCGGGCTTTTCTCAGAGTGTTTGATGTATTGATTTCTGACTAGTCTGGACGGTAAATGCATCTTGATTTGATTTGATCTAAGTCTACATTCGGGAAATATATATATTATATTCAGTAATACCAGACTACTGCGCTTTATCTCGAAAGTAACAACACGCTTGACTGCATGTGGATACTCATGAACCAATGTCCATCAATTATTATGACTTAGCCCTTGACTCTTATGTTTCATAAAAGCATAGGTGATACATATTGGAAACGGTTCGCAATGAACATAAGCTTTATTATTATTATTATTTTTTTGGCCGCACCAAGCACGTTAATAATTATTCGTTATTAAAAATATGTATTTTTTTAATTATGATTTCATGGTCAATCTTTGATCCATATAACCGATAGAACCGTTAACAATGCCAAGACTTACGTCAATATCTCAACATTACTAATCATTACTTTTGTTTATAATATGTTTCACCGACTTCCCAAAATGGAGGAGGTTCTCAATACAGTTAATTTTTTTTTTATGTTTGTGACCTCATAAGTCCGTCACTTATGAACCGATTTGAAAAATTCTTGTTTTATCTGAAAGGTAAATTGGTGCCATTTAAATTTTATCAAAATCAGTTGGGAACTTTTACATCGAAATAGCTGGAACTCGTTTTCTTAGATGATGGTTTATTGTCATCCAAGTAAACAAAATTGCTTATTTTGCTTTCCTGTGATTTTGCAGTGGTGTTGTTAGGTGTGCGATACCACTAAAAAGTGAAAAACAAAAAACTTTTTACAAAAAAATACAACCGACTTCCAAATTAATAAAAAAACTACAAAGTGAAAAATAACTTTAGCTTTGGAAGTCGGAGTCAAAATACGAGGAAACTAACAAAAACACCGACTTCCAAATATAAAGTTATTTTTTACTTTGCGTATACTGGTATTCAGCTAAATCCGGTTTGACTGGAAGCCGACCCCAATTCAGTTGGGAAAAGGCTAGGTAGATGATGAGTGTTTTTTTTGTTAAGAAGTCGGTTGTATGTTTTACAATTATGTGCTCTTCCAGACCTGCCGTCATAAAAGTGTCGTCTTCATACTCTTTTATATATCTAACTATGTAATGCCCACTTGGTCACAGAAAATAAAGGCGTCTAGTTTTTTTCACAAAGAAGTTACAGGGGAGTCGAAAATGGCTTCGAGAAAAGGATGGTTTGGCCGTGCTTTTTTTTTGCTAGACATGGCGGGTGCACTGCCTTGCCTTGCCTATTACTATTGCTATTGACAGGCATGCGTTTTACCACTATCTTACCTGATGATAAGCGATGATGTGGTCAATACTAGAGCGCGCTTGGCTACATATAACCTATTCAGTGTTGCCTTAAAGACTCCTAGGTTGTAGCTATCAGGAAACACAGACTCTGACAGGGAATTCCACTCCTTAGCTGTACGCACATTTAATGTGTTCCCAAAATGTTTTGTGCAAGATGGTGGGATATGTCCACCATGTACCGGTGGCGCATCCCCGTTTGTCTAGTAGTCCGATAATGGAACAAGCTTGGCGGAATTAAATTATGTAATTCCGTCGCACACTCCTCAAAATGCAACCGGTAGTAAACCCTCAGCCTAGCAACTCGGCGTCGATGCTTCAAGACTTTGGAGCTTCGAATCGACGAGCTTATCATTGCCGATGATCCTCTTGGCGCATTTGTCAATTGACTCAAGGACATCGTGCTGATATCTGTCCCGAAGATGAGAGTAGTAATCCATACACGATCGAACTTGTGCTTGATAGAGTTTGAGCTGCTGTTCCGGCGTGAAGTATCGTCTCACCTTTGCTAGGATCTCCAACTTTTTGGCAGCCACTTAAGCCTTTGCCTCTATAAATAGGCCAAAATTGAGGGTAGATATTAATACAACACTAAGAAGCTCAGTTGGTCGGTAATAGGCACGGTAACACATCGACAGGTTTGAGCTGCGTAAAACTGGCTCTTTTTGGCCGAAAACAGACACGTTTAGGTCTTAGCAGTATTAACTTGACCAGATTGGCTGTAAGGACAAGCTTCTCGAAGAGACTGTTCCTGTGGCCCACCAGCTCGAACGCTGGATACGTATCCCTCAGCAACAGTGCTGTCGTCTGCATACCCAAAGAGACCGGGTTTTAGCATATCATAAATATGCAGCAAGAACAATGTTACCGAAAGGACTAATCCCTGAGAAACCCCCATTAATATCCAACTACCCATACAAACAGCCGTCTATGATAGACCGATCACTTAGGAAATCTGCCATTCAATCATAAAATCCAACGGGCAGACCAAAGGAAAAAAACTTAGTAATAAGGCTATCGTGCCAGACCCTATCGAAGGCCTTCGAGATGTCAAGGGAGACCGCTAATGTCTCCCCGTGTGTCTCGATGGCCTCACTCCAGATGTGAATGGTATAAGTATACGATAGAAGAACACACCTGACCGATTTTGTCGGAAGTCGTATTGTCAGTCACTAAGAATATCGATAGCTTCTAGGTATACCGGGAGCTTGGAATGTCTTGTACGAGTATTCCATCAATTCCACTGAGAAAGTACAGAATGTTCTCCATCTTTCTGCGAGGGTTGCGGAATCTAGCCAGATTAGCAAAATTGTTTGAAAGAATAACCAACTGTACCGCGAAGGTCATTTGAAGCAAAATGCGAAATGAGATGGAGTGTGCAATGGTTGAGTTGAGTTTGTATGTTTGGTTGAACGAGCTAATCTCAGGAAGAACTGGTTCGAATTGAAACAATATTTTTGTGTTGGTTAGCCCGTTTATCGTGGAAAGCTTCAGGCGGTATAAGATCACGCTTTGGCCAAATTAAATGTTTTTTTTTTTAAATTGGTTAGTAAAAATGTAATCAGTAGTAAAAATATAAAATAGTTAGTAAACCAGTTTTGCACATCACATAAAAAAGAACCTTTGAGCTCGATTGGATCGTCCAGATAGTATCTCTTATTTCACAGACATAGGGCGCATGCGCGACGCATTGAACTGCCGCGCGTGCCGTGCGTCAAGTCGAGTCTGCCAGGAGCAGGCGTAGCGTCCGTCAGTTTAGGTTTATCCCAGGCCTCGATCGGTTGGCGCGGGATAAATCTAACCACATTATAACTATTAATATATTCTAATATACACATAGACCACAGACATATAAATACATAGACACATCAAAAAAAGTTTGCGATCGCTTTGAAAACTCGATAGCTTTTTTTGCGGTAGATTTTATTATGATTTTTTCTTCTTTTTAGATTATTAATTTAAAAATATAGAATTAGAATATAAAACAATACAACAGTTCAATCGTTTTTCCATATCAATAAGCATTCAGTCCTAACTTACGCTCATTCAGAATTCTGATTTACTCAATTTGAACGGATTTAAAATACTTTTTCGTAGAAAGTTGTAATTGAAAAAATGCCAAGAGGATTATCAGAAGTTTTACGAGCTTTAACTTTGAGGGAAGAAGGATACACCACGAGAGAAAGTGTTCGCAGAGTTGCTATATTCCAGTCCTGTGTCGTGACCACGTTGCAGAGGTACCACGGGATGGGTAATTTAGCTGACCGACCCTGCGCTGGTCGCCCAGCTGTTTGAACTGCTGCCCAAAACCGATATATTAGATTGCTGGCAGCTCCTGCCCCAACAATCAACCCTTCTAAATTAAAAGCAGAAGTTTGGGCCGATTCTGGGCTTTAAGTTAGCACTCAGACCATTAAAAATTGCTTGCACCTGGCTGGATTACGAGCACGGACGTTTTGGCGAGCACCTCTAAATTTGCCCTCAGAATAAGATTTTTATACAAAATTTTAAACAACCCCCTATTTCACCTCTTTTACGGGAGCATTTCCTAGAATTATTTTTAGCTGACATTGGTACGTAATTTCAGTAGTTTTTTGAGATTTCGTCATTGATCTGTAATTGAACGTATCACTGAATGATTTGTGAAATATTTCCTGACAAAATGAAGAAGTTTTCAATAAATTGAAAGAAGATTAAAAAACAATACATAACATAATTTGTTAAATTTAAATGAAAGTCCTGGTGACCTGAAATACAGGCCTTGAGCCAAGTTGAGGCACCAGTCTCCCACAATATAATGCCCCTCCTACATGGCACCGTAGATATAAGGTGACAATTAGGAGTAACATTGTCGAGTAAATAAACTATTTTTATCTTGTTTTCCTATATTATTTATACCGAATAGGATTTTGAACCATTTTGGCATCAATAGAAAGCTAAATTATCAAGAAGTATATTTATAACATAAGAGACGAAGCCTTAGACATTCTATTAGCGGTACCAAATTTTCAATCAAACAATCAATCTTTATTTGTGAACACAGGTATTGCAATATTGGTCTTATATTGGTCTTTGTCTTTTTTCTTTTATTGGTCTTCTTTTTTATGTTGAAATACAAAATGTTGAGAAATCATCGTCGATACTAGACACCCAGGTCGCAACTACAAAATTGTTCAGAAATACTTTCTTACGAATAGTAGGTGTTAAACATACAACTTTGGATTGTTCATCACTGCTAAACGTAAGCTTCCCCCAAATAGAGCCATCCATCACGGCTTTGAGCAGTCCGCATCCATCCGCTGCTAGCCACTTTATTCATATCATCGATTCATTGTGCCGCAGGGCGTCCCACACCATGTATACGTATAACACGTATCTGCTCCATCGACCGTCTCTGTGCGTCTACAGACATGGCCGGCCCACTTCCACCTCACCACGGCATGCTGATTCTCCGTAATGTCGGTGACTGTAGTTCTCTAATTGTATCCACCAGTGAAACCCCGAGCATTGCTCTCTCCATTGCTCGCTCGCAAACTTGAATATGTGTACCTGGCCTGTGGTTAATGCCCACGTTTCTGCTCCGTAAGTCATTACGAGTACACTGGTTACTAGGGCCATAAAGGATTTTGGGATCAACAATTCAAAGATATCACGCAGCATTTGCAACAAACAAAGCAGCATTTTGTTATCACAAGTTATTCATCGTTAACCTCATCCATCGCTTTCCATCAGGCAAGATCAAGATCGTCAACGAAAATCTTTAAGATATCATTTTATATCAACACAGCAATTTACCAAATCCTAATGTGACATAATGGCAGATTGGTATTGTTTAGTTAATAATAGCTCCTACCAGCGGCTTAGCCCGCGGGAATGTGGAAAATGACAATGGAGTACGGCCGGGATGGAAATTATCATATTCCTAGACATGGTCTACTCGAGTGCCAAGTTTCATACCAATCTCTTCAGCCGTTAAGACGTGAAAAGGATACAGAGAGACAGAGTTTCTTTCACATTTATAATAAGGATCGATCACTGACTTAGCAAGAAATCAAAAACCTTTAATTTAATTGAATTATTATTATATTGTAATATCTTTCTGGATACTTCTGGAGCTACCTATTTCGCTATTTCACGTTTATCATCAGTCAAAGCTACGGCATTGATTGACCAGTCTAGACAAATGGGGGCAAAAATTGGTTAGTACTTATAGTCCGATTCTATGACGCCTTTTATCAGCGATCGTGAAAAATAACTAAATTCACCTGTACATTCTTCTTTCACCCACACAAATGCATCATTCGTAACTACAACCTTCCCGTCTCATTTTCCTCGCGCTTTCATAGCTACCAACACACTTTTCACCACACCGTCGCAAACATCCATAAAAAATCTATTTTAGATTCGCGAAAGTAGATGTCACTGCAATCGCCTGTTGCTGTTCGGCGGAAACCACAGATCAACTTCTTGTCATATGCTGCTATCCTAGTACCAATAACCCATACGGGACCAAAATCTCTTAAACTACTAGTACGGGTACCAGGATAACAGAAGTTTTGAGGAGGTCTGATTAACAATAGAGCCATCTACCTACGCAAAAATACAACAAAAGTAACGTTAGTGCTTGCAAAGCTCGTAAAAAGTATGGAACGATTTCAAAGATGACGCTGTTCTGCCATTGCCACGATATTTGAAAGTTTATTTCATTTTCTGTAATAATTTAGTAAGTCTTGGGGCCAAAAACAATTTAAATAAAATAGGCCTTTTAATTTTTAAATTAACCTATCTAAGACTACCGATAATTTATTTATTCTAAATAAATAGCTTTTAAATTCTATGTTTTTATTTGTCCGTATGGAATCCAAAATGAGTCAATGCTTAATCACTTAAATCGTGATTATTTATTAATAAGGCGCAAATCGTTAGCAACAGTATATATCTACAACTGCTTAAGAGCCCTATTACATTTTTTACGGAAATTCATGATTTTTGACGCTGTAGTTTTCAGCAGCAGTAAGATATTTTAATTATTTGATCCTGAATAACGATAGTGCCAGTCTCTTTATTGTAAGTTGGAGTTACACATTTTCATTTTTCTTTTCGTGTAATTTACTATAAATATTTTACGAACTCAGTTTGCAAGAAAAAATGTCGGCGATGGAACTTTGACGGTCTAATTCACATTGTTACAATCAATTCTTTTAAAAGCTGAATTTACTTAAAGGTAAGTTGAATGTTTTACTTGTTTATTGGAGTTCTAGAATTTCTTTAAATTCCTTGAGTTTTCACGGAAAAAAACGTAAAGAAATCCTAATTTAAGCCAGAAATGTCTTGATTCAGCGTCCATTATATTCCAAATAAAAACAATTTTTTCAAATAAATTAATATGATATAAAATTTCAATCTACAATGAATACGTTTCATAAGTTTTCGTTTGTCAATATAATTAAACAAAATTACAATAAATAAAATTAAAGTACTAAATATTCTGCGTCAATTCAGCGCGCGCGCTCCTCAGTCTCGCGCGAGCGCCCAAATAAACTATAATCCTATTCAGACTAGTAAGTATCAAAATTGTTTCGCGGACTATAGATGTACTCCCAACGCAGACCAACGTAACTTCGTTTATTGCAAACGAGCATTCACGATTCGTAATAGGACTCTTAAGTCGTTAATCAAAAGTAATTGAAAAAAATAGAGTTGTAAATCTTAAGATAATTCTGGGATGTTACAGTAAGATGATGATGATGATGTAAGATGTTATAGTACAAAAGTTTATGAACCAGGTAGCTCAATTTTCATAATATGAAAAAAACCTTACTGTACCTCAAAAATAAATACTTATATAACAATACTGTTTCATTTCTCTGTTGAATGTGTCATGTTTCATGTTTGCAAATTCTTATAAGTTATTCTGCAATACCTAGTAACCGTTAAAGTATCTAACTGATTGGCTAGGTAGATCTAACTATTTCATTAAAACCTTCAAAGAATTTTAGTTTACTTATCAATCACAGCGCATTTTCCTCTCCTATATAAAAAAATTCTACACATCCCAATACACACGTTGACAACAGCGAAAATATTTCAATGCCAAAGTGTGGTAACATTACTCACACACACAGAACACTGACCCCATACCTGGACCGTAGTCTGTCCTTGTTTCTATGGAGTAATTCAACCTCCTAACGGTTTCTGCTATCCTAATAACATCAGTGAAATTGCAGGAAAAAGGCACGGGGAAATTTAAAGACAGACTTATATGGTGCACTTTAGGGCTGGCCTGTGGACGGCGAGCTATGGGTGGCTCGCCGTCCGTCCGTCTAATGACGACAGGCCGTATCGACGGCGCGTTAGTGTTCCACGCGCGCCTCAAAGAGAGTCAGCAACACAGAGGGGCCCGAAAGGGCCGACGCCTGCCGGGGTCGCGGGATTATTCGCAAGAGACACCGTGACTCCGGAACACAAAGGGCAATGAAGGAACATGGATGGGTTTTATAATTATTAATAAGTCAGTAGAAGTCTGACACTCCCTCCCGCTACACCCAGAGCAGGAGGAGTCATTGGATGATTTCCCATCACTAAAAAAAAAAAAGGGCTGAAGCACAACCAAGTGGAAACATTTTGTTGCTTCAATTCTATCCAATGGTCCATGTAAGCCGGTCTTTATTTTGACGAATGTTGGCCGCGAGGAACATTTTCATAGTTGGCTTATATTGGCTGCAAAATGTCCAACATTGGGGCCAATTCAGGCCAACAAAATCCCCGATTTGTGTACCAGGATAAAAGAACTTGTGAGGAAGTTGATCTGATTTTTTTTAGATTAGTGCCATCTAGCTTCGCTCTGATACGTTACATTGATTGCATGTATGCAAAAGGCTTTCAACCTAAATGATATCTATGATATGTGGTAGATGGCGGTACTCTTCACACAAAGCTAAAATATTAATGTTATATGATTTTTGTTTTAACTATGTTTTGCGTCAGTTCTGCAATCAATTTATCAGAGCTGGTACGAGGTAGCATTAGAAAATAATTTCTGGAAGGAATTAAAACTCTGCTACAGTACATTGTATATCGCGAAAGCTTCGCTTTGCGTATTATTACAGTTATTAAAATATAATGGTTTATGAAGCAGCCTATTTAGAAAGCCTATTCATTCCGGTCTGGCGATTTATATAATAAATAGCCAAAACAGTGTTAAAATTGACATTGCGCACGAGTATAATATAATCCTATTGACAGTAAATTATTTAAAATATAAAATAACTTGATTTCAATACGGCCATAGCACATGGACATACTGTCACGGTTTGAGAGAAAGTCGACGGTCTTTTTTACTCTGTGAACCTAATCAACAACTGGCTAGTGTATATATAATTGAGACAATCTTTTTATACAATTTCGCGCTTATTTTCATAAAAGCGCAAAATCCCTGCTTGCCAAACTCAACCCAAAGATGCACTGTATGACACACATGGAGGATACAGAAGTGTGCAGGGTCGTGTCTAATAGACAAAAATATATCGAGTCCATCACTCAACGTAGTTAACGTTGGAGCGAAACAGAACCATGTGTATCAATTGTTTTTATTTATTTTATTATTGGGCAATTAAGGTCCATAGATAAATACACAAAAATTAATACATACAAAAAGCAGTAATAAACTAATACATATTGATAAAACCTTATCACCTTGTCACAGATCTGAACATCAGTTCTTATAAGGTTTTATTATTAGCCATACACGTTATGTTGTCGGCGTCGTGTTCCGCTGCGTCATGTCGCGTAATCGTCCAAGGAAACGTCGAAATACGACACTCGAACCACGAACGACTTAAAGTTGATGTTGTGGCGCGATTCCAACTTTTCGACCCTCAGAGTCCACTTGGTCTTCTCCTTCAAGTACTGCACGACTTTCTCAAACTTAGTGGAGCGATGCAGATGCGATATATACAGATGCGCCGAACGCGCAGCAGCATATTGGGTCCACTCGGAGTGGTACCAAACTGGTTACGAGAACAGGGCATCTTCTTCTTATTTCTACTTTAGTAAAGCCCTCTTCATCAAATAGCCCCGTCCCTGGCAGGGAGCTACGGGCTGCAGTCAGGTCAGGTTGAATACCCTTCTTTTTCCCTATTTTGGCTTGTCGCTTAGGCTGCGACACACCCGTGTTTTTGTTTTTGTAAGGATTTATGATACATCTAGACCTACTTACTATGGTAGCCTCATCTCCCAGTTGCTTTGTCATTTGGCGTATGCGTAAAAGTTATTTCACTAATGGGCAGCACTCTGAATGCAGTTAGTTGCTGATAATGAAGCTCTAATGAATAATAGCAATTGGGAACATTATTATTTTAGTCATTAATCAATCAAAATTAGTAAGCAGAACATTTCTCATTTTTGTAACTGTATCTCAAGAACCGTACCTAATAGGTAGAGCCTATAACAGTTACTCTATGTGTACTCTAGCGCCTGAACTACAGAACTGATTTTCATGTTATTTGTAGATACAACACACATCGACATCAAGAAGAAGATTATAATACTCTTGACACAGGTCAAGAGCATTAATCTTACCTACTAAAAAACCTAAGTCATTAAGCATGTCATAAGAAAAACACATTATCACGTTCAGTCAATCTTGAGTTCCATTTTTTTATTTTTTATTTGGGTTTGCTCTTGACTTTAGTCTTGACAGAGACAAAGTTTACGATGGAGCGAGCTTATCCAGAAGGAGCCTGTTTACTCTAACTTTGAAGAGATTAGGGTTGTAAGCGTTTGGAAACACAGACGCAGGCAGAGAGTTCGAATCCGATTAAAGCGAGGGTTATAAGTGCATGTATGTGTATACGGATGTATTTTTCGTCATAGCTCCTGAACGTCGTTAAGTGAATATCCCGCTAACAGGCAGACGAACGGACAGACAGCGGAGGCTTAGAAATAAGATTGCGTTGGTTACCCTTTTGGTACGCAGCCCTAAAAAACATGCCTACATAGTCTGTCTGCTATCTAGAAACTATTCTCATAACTGAATAGAGGTATCATATTGAAATGAAGTAGTTAAACAAGTTAAAATCTAAGCTATGTTATCATAATAAACCAAAACAAATTGACGAACCGCAAACAATCCAAAAACCCATTTTTGCGAAATTTGACTATCAATTTTTTTTGGCACACATGTGATCGATAGGGGCTTTTCACAATTTTATTATAATGGTATCCCTTACGTTCATGTAAATTTTCAGCATCTTGGGAACGTATGCAAGGGTACCCCTATTTTTCGGGCTTATTTGAACGGACTATAGTTTTTTGATGCTGGCGCCGACTAATGGTTTTGTGTAAAAACTGTGTCTACGAAGTAGCAAGCATAGCGACTACGGCGTAGCAAGCATAGTGGCTACGACGTAGCATATCGCGGCTACGCATGAGGCGCATCGTAGCAGTATCGACATCCGATATATTTGGATCGTCACGGATTCTGTAGATTTAATCTTTTCTTTGTGATTTTTTGTTAAATTTGTTTTTTCAGAACCTAGTGTAATTTGTTCTGACAATGTTTTTTTTTTATAATTGCTTGTCATAGTTCTATGACAAGCATCATCTACCTAGCCTTTTCCCAATTATATTGGGGTCGGCTTCCAGTCAAACCGGATTCAGCTGAATACCAGTATTTTACGTGGAGCGGCTGCCTACCAGACTTTCACAACCCATTAACTGGGTAACACGGTGCTCCTTGGCAAGACTGGTGTCAGATTTTCTGGCTTCTGACTATCCGTAACGACTGCCAATAATCTCAAAATGACTGCCGGGACCAACAGCTTAACGTGCTTTCCGAGGGACGGAGGAAACTCGATATGTTAAGATGGTCACCCATCCACAGACCAACCTCGGCAAGCGTTGCTTAACCTTGAAGATCGACCTGTGCGGCTGTTGTTAATGAGCCACGAGTTCTATGACAAAGAAAAACACGGTAAAAGTTTGACAGTTTTAATAAGAATTAAAACTGTTAAACTTTTACCTACCAACGCCTAGTAGAGAGCCAAAGGCATTAAAAACCTCGGTTTTTGGTAAGAGTGAATGAAATTTTAAATTAAAATTAAAATGTGTTTATTAACTTAAGATCTATACAATTAAATTGCCGGGGCTTCCCAGGAAGTAAGTGAGTGACGGTGGGTGTGAGTGTGTGTGTGCGGGTGAGAGTGAGTGTGTGTGCATATACCTGTAAATGGGTCTCATATATACCAACAAGTTTGTTTTGTGTCTGTGTGTGTGTATGAAGTTCAACCTGGAGTAACCAAAATATCCTCCACGCCTTCGTACTTAAGTGTAAGGAGCCATTCAGTCAAGGTCCTCTTACACTCATACAGCTGCATGGGGTAAATATTGAGAGTGCGATTAAGTATGTTATAAACGCGTGGAGCTTGAGCTACATTTTGGCGACTAGCAAAAATTGAGCGTGCTGAGTATGTAGGGGCTACCAAATCACACCGCCTTTTTTTGAGTTTGGCCTGGTCAAAAGGTAATATTTTATGATATCTTAGTACCATGTGTAATATGTATAGTTTTCTGACGGAGAGCAGCTTAGAGCTTGCATATAGTGAATCAGTAGAAAACCTATAAGGCTTACGATACATGACCTTAATCAGAGATCTTTGTGCCCTCTCTAGATCTATAAAGTATGATTTGGCTGCTCCACCCCATACCGAGATACAGTATGTGATTACAGATTGGGCTAGTGCAATATATACTTGCTTCTGTAGCTCGGTACTCATAACTTGTCTCAGGGATTTAAAATCCCATATGAGTTTTCTTACCCTCCCTATGGTCTATGGTAATTTTAAAACTCAAAATGTTATGTTTACTGACATGTTTAAAAGTGTTTTCTTATTCAAGTTTTGTACAATTAATTTCGATAGTTACAATAATACCAATAATAAATACTAGTATCTAGTAAGTAAATCTGGTAATAGAATATCTTTGTATATCAACATTTTGGTAGCGTATTATATGTACAGACCTAGGAAAACAGAAAAAAAGCTGGTAAAGTGGGTTTCGGTCCACCAAGAAAAGTAAGGTCGCCCTTGGTTTTCTTTTTCTTCTTACCATGTCCATGTAAATAATGCCTTAATTTTGATATAGGACAAAGATAAATCAATCGCCTAAAAATAGTCTAGTATTTTAATAATTGTTCTTATTTTTGTTAATCTAATGCACATATTTTTAATAGGTAAAAGTTTTTAAACAGATTATAAGCCAAACATTCCATTTTGAAGTTTTTAATTCCATTTATTTTTAAAAAAAGTCTGAGGTAAAACCCTAACCGACTTTTTTTAAATTTTGCGATCAATATTTCTTGACAATTTGTTATTCTTAAACTTTTGCCATGAGTCTGATCAAGTATTTTCGTGAAATTTTTAAGCAGGCTATTGCGAAAATGATCCAAAATGTTAATTCATTGTTATATAGTTTCAAAAAAAATATTAATTTATTATTTTTAAATTCTAAATTTTCAAGGCGTTTTAGTTACGGTTTATAAATTGTTCGCCATATTTACTAAATATTTTATCTTGGAATATAAAAAGACAATCTTGTATTTTCCAGTACACTCGAAACTATGCGGTACAATGCGCTCATCGACTCAAGACGCGTCACGCTCGGATAACCAACATACAAACAATCCTTCAATGAAGCTTATTCATTACTCAAAAGGCGCAGGTACACCTAGTGGTACAAACAGGGACAAAATCCGACCAGACGTTAAGAGACAAAAACAAACAAATGCACTATATCATCATCATCTGCCTAGTCTTCTCCTAACTATATTGGGGTCGAATCCCAGTCAGGTTGCATTCAGCTGAATGTGAAAAAACCAGTAATTAACGTGAAGCGGCTGCCCACTCCACAACCAAATAAGCATTTATAATAATAACGATTTAGGTTTGAATTAAATCTAATGCGTTCAATGACCATGCGAAAAAAATATCGACTCGTATGTACGTGGTTTCTTCAACACGTAACAGTATAACTGTAATTCCTGAAAAGAGTTTTACTTATCAATACGAAAAGCTTTTCATCTTGTGGCGCTGACTAAAATTTGTCCTTATTTCACCCTCCAGTGTGACGCAGTTTTTAGTATTATGATCAAATTTGAGATTGAACTAAAATTACCACTGACTGCAACATACTGCTTAAAAAGTGATATGACCCTGTCAATTTTTTTTTATATATCCGACTAGTTGTCCCCCGCGGCTTCGCTCCCGTCAACTGGTTTTTTTTTTTACATAAAAATCTTCTCCTGATAATAACAAACACAACAAAAACAGAATAAGCGAAATCGGTTCTGCTGTTCTCCAGATTTGCGCTTAGCAACACATTCAGCGATTCATTTTTATATTATAGATTAAGAAAATGTTAATAGCGTGTAATATTCTAGCTCTGAAAAGAACTGTTGTGTAACCCTGAAAATAACTGTTGGTAAGCCCTGAAAAGAACTGTTGGTTAGCCCTGAAAAGAACTGTTGTTTGGCTCTGAGAAGAACTGTTGTTTAGCTCTGAGAAGAACTTTTGCGTAGGTGTAGTTTTAAGAACGATATCTAAATAAAAATCGCACGAAAATTAGACCTCGCGCACGACCGATGCGTAGGGAGCCGACCTCGTACCTTACTCATAGATCTAAACTCCCCTCCCGCACGCGCACCCCCGCCTTGGTGACGTCCACTTCGCAACGGGCCGTGCAGCAGAAATCGTAATATTATAATTTCGCCATAACTTCAAAACCAAACGTCCAATTTTAATCATTCAAACACCAAATATTATCTATCTACATAAACTGTACTTAGTGATGAAATAATTTATTTTGATAAGGATTAATAGTATGAGTAAAATAAATGCGTTTAAATGTAGTCCAAAAAAAATCAAGATTTTTAAAATAAAAACATGGTTGCTGTGCCTCACTCGAAATAGATAGGTTTAGTGTGTCGCGGACTTTTTTGTAGATATTTATAAGATCTACAATTAATTAGAACAATTTATGGTTATATCTTTTATAGTTTAGGCAGCGTACGCAAAATAAGTAACTTTTCTGGTTGATTTTAACACCTTGTGTCCCAAAAACCCAAATATCTTACGGAACCCTATTTTTTTCCAAAATAAAATATAGCCTATGTTACTCGTGGATAATGTAGCTTTCGAATGGTGAAAGAATTTTTAAAATCGGTCCAGTTTTTTTTGAGCCTATTCATTACAATCAAACAAACAAACACATAGAAACAAAGTTTTCCTCTTTATAATATTAGTGTAGACAAGCTCTTTAATCCGATATCGGACACGACTGTTTTACAAAAAAACAACTGCGTCTTTGGTATAAGTTGCCTGCCTATCTTGTTATTGAAAACGTTTACCCTCCTTTTTGGGCATAATAATTAAGTAATATATAATATTATTTAGTTAAGTGGATCAACTACTTCCCATAATCGAACCGGCTAACTTCAAAGCAGTGCAACAAAGTAACCTGAACATGTTAATTAACAGGTTCAAGTTTACGCTGTTGCACTGCTTCAAAACCAGAATAACGATTTAATAAAGGTTTAAACACAGAAAGTCCATGCATGGCCCTTCTTATAGTGGTGAATGGAATCCAAATCAATGCTTTTGCCATGCTACCAGGATATCATAAGGACAAGAAGTTGCTTTAAATATGACGTAGAATAGTTTGTGCATACGGAGTCATCGCGAACGCTATTTTAAGAATGTGTCACTAGAATATCATCCAACATAGAGGTTAGCCTCTAGATGCAATATGTACGTGGTTGACTTTAGGTTTGAGTTTAATTTCTATTAATCACGCGTAGATTGCGAAAAAAATCCTATGATATAAAATCCTAAGTAAATTCTCAAGGAATCAAGTAGGTAAGTACTTTAACTATCCTAAATAGTGATTAAGGATAAGCTGATAGATTATATCAAATCAACTCAGTTCGATTAGGTTAGGAACATTCCGTGAAACGCGGATGTTGCAGAAAGTGGAATAATCCGCGCGCAATCAGAATGGGATGGAACTTTGTCAAAGTAAATCGAAAATAGCAGTTCTTTCTTCAAGTAGCGGTAGTAAAAATGTTGCGAATATTGATAATAAATTAGTTTGATGATAGATCGTAGAAATAACCTAATCGATTTACTTTGATAAACTCCTTCCGATTCTGATTGTGCGCGGATTATATCACATTGATCGATATTAAATAAGCGGAACAATGGCAGAGTCAGTGAGAAGTTGGGAAATTACAGGCAGTGTCTTAGTCTGGTTTATCCTCAAAAACAACATTACTTTTGCACAAAGCCACGTGCACGGCTCTTCAATGCGCCTGCGTGAAAAGCGCAGACCAGACAAATGTGTCGCTTACCACTAGGGTTGCATGAGGCACAAAGAGTTTGATAGCGCAAACTTTTACTGGTCAAGGGCAAAGTGCACCGATAGGTAGAAATAGAGTAGTAGATTTCACTGTCTTTTCATTCTCCTATAGATAATTTAAAAACTTTTGTCTTGTTCACCCTCAATAATAACACCGGTTTTGCAAAAACCCACGTGCACTGCTCTTCAATGCGCCTGCGTGAAAAGCGCTGAGCAGATAAGTGCATCGCTTAGTACTGGGAGCGCATGAGGGACCAAGAGTTTGCTAGCGCAAATGTTCTCTGATCAAGGGCAAGTGCAACGATAGAATGTATAATTTATACAAGTGGTGACAGTCTGTTGACATTGCAGTAGAAACAAGACAAGTTAAGATTTCACCGCCCTATCCAATCTCCTATAGATAATTTAAAACCATGGCATTAAGCGAAATTAAATAATTAGTTCAATGGCAGAGCAGAGGTAGAGTCAGTGGGAAGTTGGACCAGAGGCAGTATTTTTTCTATAAATGTAACAACACCACTGTCTATTGCGTCGCTTAGGACTGGGAGTGTATAAGGCACCAAGAGTTTGATAGTGAAAATGTTCACTAGTCAAGGTCAGTGACCCTTCGTTTGTTCTTACAGTACCAAAGTAATTCATAACCATATTGGTTTCTAAACTGATAGTTACAGTCTCTTACTGCAATGTGACATAAATGAAGATATCACTGTCCTTTCAATATCTCATCTCTTAGAATGTGTGTTTACATCCCTGTGTTACAGTTTTAAGTTGTGTATACCGTATTAAAATGGTGTAGTCAAACCTAGCCGACATAATATGCATTCCCGTAGAAGTAACATCGGCAATCTTCGTATTTTAAGAACGTTCGCATTCTCATTTCAGTTTCATTCATGTTTTTACTAACACTGGGCGACAGCTCCTAATTTATGTACTTAATGACAAGAAAATAACGCGTCGACAGATCAAAACAACGGAACGCTACCACTGTGCGATTATGTAAACATCGCACCGGCAAAACTAAAATGAGGTGATCTTGAAGTGAGCGATCACTCGTTCGCAACAGTTGAATTGAAAACTTCAAGCACACTTCACCTAAGTGTACCGATAAGGATATTACAGAATCTTCTTATACGCGATTAGTTACATGACAGTTCAGAAACGAGAACTACAGCGGAGTTGAAGCAATCGCTTGTGCCGAGATTGGTCACATCATCATCATTACAGAATCTACTGGTCTGATATTCCTTCTACAAGGACTATTTCAACATGCTTTTTCCCAACTATTGTAGATTCGGCTGCCAGTCAAACCGGATGCAAATGAATACCAGTATTTTACGTTGAGCGGCTGTCCACCAGAACTCCACGACCCATAAACTGGTACAAGTCATCTCGGCTGAAGCTGTATTTTTTTTTTTTTTCAGAATCTAAATACCCTCGAGAATATTTTATATCACTACCTATATCAAATTTAGCTGGCTCCCAAAAAATACGTTAAGTTACATTATAAAAAATCACATTAACTCATAGCTGTAACTGTTTTTTTTTACACAGCAAATACTTTACTGTCAAAATACGCACAGGCTGTCCCAATGTATCTATCGCACATCACATGATACGTATACGAACACAACAACCTAATGAAAAAAAAAACTTTTTCTGCCGGTGTTACCAGGTTTCCATAGCATCGAAAGGATTGGTTTGCCAATCTAGTTCATCATGACGTCACCGATCGATCGTTCCCGATCAGTGGTGTTAGTGCACCTGCACATATGCAAGCTGAACGGCGTAACTACACACGTTCAGCTAGACACACATCCACAAGCTCCAACTGTCCCCCACACCCCATTGACTGCGAAGTGGCAGAATTTGAAATAATTTGGTACTAAAATTTTGTATAGACCTCATTGTGTTTTTACTAAGGAGTTAGAAGCACGATCACTTATCATCTGCATAACTTACTCATAAAAAGCTCATAATATGTATACCCAACTGAATAAGTCAATAATAATAATAATATCCTTGGACATTTCACACAACGCCATACAGTCCCAAGCTAAGCAACTTAATGCTTGTGTTATGGTAACGAGATGGCTGATAAACTACTTATATACATTTTTTTTTTGTAAATACATACATATTATAGATAGAATAAACACCCAGACTCGGAACAAATACATGTAGGCCGTAATATGACGGTATTCAGTAATAATTTTGATTACTTTTTGGAGCAGATTGGCCGAGAGCCGGAGATAGATGTTCAATCAGAAATAAATGACAAACGAGAGATCTTAGAAGGATTTCGTTTTCTCAAACGGAGGTGCGGGGTACCCTAAAAGTAAGAAAGAAGGAGCCATGTGATTTTAATAACCAAGCAGTCGTAGCGAAGCCACCTACAAGTGTTGCACGTTCGTTTGAAGATTCTGTTTAGATGAACTAGCCAAGTCGTAGTACTTAACATATTTTTATAATTTATGAGATAATCAAATAAAATCTAAGAGAAATACAAAAACTAATTTAAGACTATAGGTATAACAATGTTAAGATGCGATGCAATGCGAGATTTTTTGAGGCACTTGAGACAACCACTGAATAAAAAGTATATTGCCATAAAGTTTCTTCAAAAATAATTATTTTTTAAGGATGGTAAATCATAACATAACCTTAACCTTTGTACCTATTTTTCTGTCTCCTTTTTTGGTATCTACTTGTGTGTGTGTGTGTACATAAATTGTTAAATAAATAAATAAATAAAATTTGCACAGAGCACTATAAAAACCTGTATCCCTCAAAAATGTACACTGAAGTAGTATATGACAGTCCCGACCCCGAAAATATTCCATTCATTATGTTATGATGTAAAAAAGGTTTTAACGAGTTTGCAAAACAGCAAAAGTCCAAGCGAAGATGGATTTACAACAGAATCTCTTGATCGGTTCCCCCCACATTTCTACCCCGTATCACCAACTTGTTTAAGCAGTGGGAGCCAGAGGACGGGCGCCGCCGAATAAGGCTTCGGAAATGCCTCCAAGTTATCACGCCGATAACTTGGAGGCGTTCACGATGGATTGGTCAGAGAAGGCAATACACTGGGAAAAGTAGAAGACTATAGGTGAGACCTTTGCCCAGTAGTGGGACAAAATAGGTTAAAAAAAAGTAAAGACTGGTTAAAAAAAGTAAAAAGTCAAGAATACATACTTAAAAAAACTTTTTACAAAAAAATACAACCGACTTCCAAAAAAAAAAACACTACAAAGTAAAAAATCTCGGTGTTTTTGTTAATTTGTTCGTTTTTTGACACCGACTTCCGAAATTAAAGTTATTTTTTACTTTGTAGTGTTTTTTTTTTTTGGAAGTCGGTTGTATTTTTTTGTAAAAAGTTTTTTATTTTTCACTTTTTAGTGGTACCCCACACCTAACAGCATCACTGCAAAATCGCAGAAAAGCAAAATACGCAATTTCGATTACTTGGATGACATAAAAATATCATCCAAGTAAACGAATTCCAGCTATTTCAATTTAAAATCCAAAGTTCGTAACCGATTTTCATAAAATTTAAATGGGACCAATCTGCAAGTATATGCTTTCAGATAAAACCTAAGAATTTTTCAAATCGGTTCATAATTGTCGGAGTTATGAGGTAACAAACAAAAAAAAAAAAAAAAAAAAAACATACAACCGAATTGATAACCTCCTCCTTTTTGGGAAGTCGGTTAAAAATGAGATTGTTAACCTTAAAAAGAAAATTTACGCATAAAAGAATAAAAGAATAATACAATAAAGACTTACGTGGGTAGAGTTTTGAATCAATATAATGATTGAAAACCTATTTTCTTTAATTATAATTGTATCACATTTATAAACGGAAATTCTTCATTTAAGTATGTATAATAAAAAAATTATTTAAAACGTTCGGCCACATATGTACCTACCTATGTCGTAACCATATTTAAAAATTGGCCATTTCACGGCCACCTCAAATGCAACCTTGTCGACGGAGCTCTGCTGCGCGGGCTCCTATTTCTGACACTGCAGGGCCTAAATTAACGTGTTTATATCTGGGTGCCCTAAGTTATTGGCAACAATAGTCCTGTCGGTGATGATAGACCGATCCCAGTACAACGTGCAATTGCCATTTTCGAGAACTGGGTCGGGCAAATACCTATAAAATAGTACGGTACTTCCGGTATATTATAAATAATATTATTTTTCTACGCCTTTCTTCACATTAGTGTTATTTTAAGACCAATAAACAAAAATTTATCCAATATTTCTTATAGTCTATTATTTGATACACGTTGAATTAAATAGGAAATATCATCACGTGTACCATAAAACCAACAATTAGAAGGATTGTCCTTATGATGCTGAGTTATTTTCTTCTTGATACTAGGAACACAGGACGTGTAGAAGCTGGATGCATAGTTACTGCTTCTTGTTATGACATTTAAAACAGCCCTTATTGCATAGTTCGTAGAGTCTATATTGCAATGAATGCCTTTAAATTGTAATTGATCTTCAGCTGCTTCTGCGTTGTTTTCTTCTTGATACTTGGAACACAGGACGTGTAGAAGCTGAATGGAAAGTTACTGCTTCTTGTTTTGACGTTCATAGCAGCCCTTATTGTTACGCACGTATAGTTAAAATTGCCATTTAAACATATACTTTTACGGCCTATATTCATGCCAATGACCTTGTGCATTAGGACGAGTGCGGGAGTGACATAGACGCGGACTTTAACTGGTCGCATTTTAATTTATTATAATAAAAATATTACATACTAGCTGTCCCCCGCGCCTTCGCTCCCGTCAATTAAGTATTCATTGCATATATCGAGTTTTCATTGTTTTTTAGATGTATTCTGCTATTCGGGTCGGAGAAAAATCCAACGAATCAATAACCATGAAAATGGGTTCAGCAGATCTCGAGTTATAAGTGTTGTAACAAACCCGTCTTTGTTTTATATATATATAGATTTTAAAAAAGTAACAAAACTCAGTCATTTTATTTTGTATTGCAAAGCAGTAGATATTTTATACTCTTTTGATAATAAAAAAACTTTTTACAAAAAAATACAACCGACTTCCAAAAAAAAACACTACAAAGTAAAAAATAACTTTAATTTCGGAAGTCGGTGTTTTTGTTAGTTTCTTCGTAGTTTGACACCGACTTCCGAAATTAAAGTTATTTTTTACTTTGTAGTGTTTTTTTTTTGAAGTCGGTTGTATTTTTTTGTAAAAAGTTTTTTTTATTTTTCACTTTGTAGTGGTGCCGCACACCTAACAACACCACTGCCAAATCGCAGAAAAGCAAAATTCGCAATTTCGATTATCAAAGAATCATCTAAATTCCAGTTATTTCGATTTAAAATCCAAAGTTCGTAACCGACTTTGATATGATTTAAATGGGACCAATCTGCAAGTATATCCTTTCAGATAAAACAAGAATTTTTCAAATCGGTTCATAATTGTCGGAGTTATGAGGTAACAAACATAAAAAAAAAAAAACATACAACCGAATTGATAACCTCCTCCTTTTTGGGAAGTCGGTTAAAAATTGAGGAATAAAATGGTTTCATCTCAACTACCTACTTGGAGATGATTTGGTGCGTTGTTTTCTTTATATGTTATACCAACAGAAACATTATGGCTAAATCAAATTACGCAGATTACTAATTATTTTTTAACTATTTTTTATGTAGATTACTAACAGCTATTTTTTTCAATGTAATTTCTCCGTAAATGTCGACGAAAAGTTGCTTCATCGGCACGCTTTTTTAAGCTTTATTCGAGAGAGTAACAAAAGTATGGTAACGAGCACTCTCGTACAATAAATATTCTCTCAAACGCTAGAAGTAAACAAACTAAACTTCTGTTCACAACATCCATACATATATACACACGATATTTATTACAAATAGACCTTTTTGATCAATAACTTTACTCAACAGCATTGACTTAAATGCATTTTAGTTTTATTTTTCAATTTAGGAAAAGACTACAAAGATTTGGAAACTAACATAATTCAACCAGAGTGCCAATTCTACTAATTTTGACATTCGCTTCTCAATCGCAATCTGTCAAAAATGTTTGAAAATTAAGGCTTTTTTGACAGTTTGCGATTGACATGCGAATGCGAAAGTTGTTTAAAAATTAGCAGAATTGGCCTTCTGTTGTTGCCTAAACAATATATGTTATTATAAGACCATTTACTGTTTATAAGTTTAATTATTTGTTTTCTACCAACATACCATTTCATTCTTAGTTTATTTAATTTTCATTGCACATTGAAGTCATTGGAAGCGACAACCTCGTACTCCACATAAGCCAACAATGTTGTGTAGTGTGGTGTTGTTTCCGTCTTGTCGGAAGATGAGGAACTAGGGAAACAGGCCATACGGAAGCTGAGTTATTACTTCTTTTTTTGTCGACAATTGTTTGTTCTTCTTCTTCTTTTTGAAACGATAGTTAGCACCATTTTTAACATTTACGCATGCGTTAAGTGAACGTGAAACAACCCGCCCTAAGTCAATTTTAGCCGATTCAAACTCAAACTCAAAACTCAAACTCAATCATTTATTTCAATTAGACCATTTACAGGCACTTTTGAATTGTCAAGGTCGGTCGGTCCAAAAAAAGATGAAGCTATTTGCACGTTCCAAAGCGTAGATCTCTATGGAGAAGAACGTGCAAGAAACTCCACGGACACTCTTTTAAATCAATTGATGTACTTAATACAAAAATCATGGTAACATTATCTTTGATCGCTTCTATATGTGAGGACAATGCAAAGAACAAGAAAGTATATAAAACAATTCAAAAAGTACAGATTATAAAATAAGCCAGTGGCAGGTAAGAGATGACCAGTCTCAACTGACGGCGCCCGTTCACGAACATGACGCGTGTATCAGCACCATCTAGCTCAACCATTTTGAAGGGAACCAAATGATCCAACACACGCGCCACCATCAGCGAGACGTTTGTGTGAGCATGACAAGCTCTCAACTGCTCGATTATGACGTTGATGTCGTTTGCGAGTGAATCAGAAGACGCATTCTTTGAATTTTTAACTGAATAATCTTCTAATATACAGGGTGTCCAGTAAATAGCACGACATACTGCAGGGGGTGATAGCTAGGGTCACTACCTATCAATACAACACAATATATGTTCAGCGTTATGGTTATTTTTATCGACTTCAAAAAAGCATTTGATACTCTGGATCATAACGGCTTGTTGCAGGCTATGTACGAATGCGGCATAAGAGGCCAAATGAATGAGTGGTTCAGCAAGTACCTAGACAACAGATCCCTCAAAGTGTGTGTCAGTGGAACGAAAAGCGTGCGGGGTAACACAAAATTCGGTGTTCCAACCGGTTCCGTATACGGACCCCTAGGATACATAATGCATGTTAACAGCATATCTAATGTGTTAAAAAATTGTAAGGCATTTATGTATGCTGATGATACTTGTCTTGTTTCCAGCCATAATAATATAGATCTCATGCAAAAAGCGATGCAAAATGATTTTGACAGTGTAATTCAGTGGGCACATGATAATGGCATTATAATTAACATTAATAAAACTAAGTGCATGCTTATCCACTCACCATATCATAAAAATAAAAACAGATTGTCAGTAGAAGTGAAAGGTCATTCGTACGAATGTCTTCACAACAACAAGCAACACTGTCAATGCGATTGCATAGAAACAGTTACCTCATATAAGTACCTAGGATTAGTCATAGATAACACATTTTCGTGGCATCTGCATGTAAACAACGTTTGCAATAAGCTACGCTCCATTCTGGCTAAATTAAAAAATCTTAAATATGTTGTCAGCAGGAAAGTACTGTACACGCTTTATTACACACTGGCTGACTCAGTTATTGATTACGGTTTGGGTGGATATGGTCTTACGTTCCCTACACACTTAAATAAAATTAAAAACTTGCGGATTAGGTTCCTGAAACTACTTGTAGACAAAAGAACTAAAGAAAGCGTAAATAATAACTATGATAAATTGTTTAAAATTTGCAAAATACTCCCAGTACATGCAAAAAGTAAGTTAAGGATCCTATCTGAACAGTTTGATAATGAGGAATGCAAAGTGGAGCGTGGTCATATGTATCCAACTCGATCATCTAAGAAGAAGACGCTTGTTGTTCCGAAAGTGACAAACTACTTTGGTAAGCGTACACGGAAATACATAACGCCGACGTTAATCAATGAGCTACCACCGAAGTTGATAACAAGTGTAAAACATAAATACCAACTTAAGAAAATTCTTAAAAAACACTATTTGTCACTGTGTCCATAGGACTTTTTTAAAATTAAAATTGTATAAATTAGTAATTTAATTAATAAGATAAGTTTAAGTAACACACACATATTTGTAAAAACAATATTTTAAGAATTGTGAACGAGTTCAACTGCCGACAAACTGTTATGCAGTTTGGCAGAATGTATGTATCTAACTATGTTTTGTGTATTTTGAATAAAAAAAAAACTTAATAATAGCAAAATCTTACGGATTTACAGTTTTACAAAATTTTCCGAAATACCGAAACATCTCTACCTTGAAACAGATTTTAAGCATCTCGTACCTAATAAAAAATCCTTTTCTAGTACTTTTTTTACATCAAATTATTCGTGAATAGTTACTTTACTCGTTGTTAAGTCTTTTTTCTATCAAAGACAAGAATGTTTTCAAGAAATACTATTTTTTGTTTAAATTTGCACAGAACTATTTTCTTATCACTTAAGAGTCCTATTACGAATCGTAAATGCTCGTTTGCAATAGACGAAGTTACGTTGGTCTGCGTTGGGAGTACATCTTTAGTCCGCGAAACAATTTTGATACTGACTAGTCTGAATAGGTTTATAGTTTATTTGGGCGCTCGCGCGAGACTAAGGAGCGCGCGCGCTGAATTGACGCAGAATACATAGTACTTTAATTTTATTTATTGTAATTTTGTTTCATTATATTGACAAACGAAAACTAATAAAACGTATTCATTGTAGATTGAAATTTTATATCATATTAATTTATTTGATAAAATTGTTTTTATTTGGAATATAATGGACGCTGAATCAAGACATTTTCTGGCTTAAATTAGGCTTTCTTTATGTTTTTTTCCGTGATAACTCAAGGAATTTATAGAAATTCTAGAACTCCAATAAACAAGTAAAACATTCAACTTACCTTTTAATAATTTCAGCTTTTAAAAGAATTGATTGTAACAATGTGAATTTGACCGTCAAAGTTCCATCGCCGACATTTTTTCTTGCAAACTGAGTTCGTAAAATATTTATAGTAAATTACACGAAAAGAAAAATGAAAATGTGTAACCCTAACTTACAAGAAAGAGACTGGCACTATCGTTATTCAGGATCAAATAATTAAAATATCTTACTGCTGCTGAAAATTACAGCGTCAAAAATCATGAATTTCCGTAAAAAATGTAATAGGACTCTTAAGTTTAACCTACAGTGGTGAAAAAAAAATGTATGTGGCTGTTTTGTACAACAAACTTAAAAAATAGCTTGTTTAATGGTGATTTTGGAAAGATACAATACCAGTACATTTTCATTTAAAAAAATACGAAAAATAAGCTATTTTAGTTAATAAGAGCATTTTATTTTAAATGCAAGTAATGTGACTTTGAATTCGAATCGTTGTAAGGTCGTACTACGGTTCGAATTTCATAATAGTTAATCTACAGCCGACCGGCCGGCCGGTCTGTAAATGACATCTTGAAGGATAAGGTGATAGTAAAAAAAACAGACGGGGTTAACTTTAATAAACATTTATTTAAATAAATTACAATAAATGCTCAAATTGCTTCCCTTGTGCCCCAATACACGCTCGGCATCTTCTTAAAAATGAGCTTTTGAGTCTTCTCAGGCTTATTTCCGATACTTTTCTTGCTGCAATGTTAACCCTTGCTCTCAATTCATTGTCATTTTGGATCGGTTTTTCATAGACTTTGTCCTTCATGGCACCCCAATAAAAAAAATCCATGGGGTTTTAGGTCCGGAGACCTAGGTGGCCATAATATCGGTCCCAGTCGCCCAATCCACCTGCCTGGATAAGCTTCATCTAAGTAGGCTCTTACTTCCCGGCCATAATGAGCAGGGCACCCATCATTTTGAAGCCACATCACCTCTCTTAGCTCACTCGGAACATTTTCAAAGAGCGTGGGTAGGGTTTCTCGTAAATACTCCAAGTAATTATTGGCATTTAATGTAGGTGGAAGCTCGACGGGACCCACAATCTGGCTATAAAAAATCCCACACCATAAATTTATTTTGAATTGGTACTGGGACCTGTCTTCTCTTGACACATACGGATTTTCTAATTGCCAACTATGTAAATTATGCAAATTCAAGTAGCCGTCCTTTCTGCAGGCTGACTCATCACTCCATAACACCTTATTAAAAAAGTTTGGGTCATCCCGATGCATTTCAGGCAGAATTGAACTCTCGGCAGGTAGTCTCTAGTTAAAAGAGTTTGCACGCGTCGTACGTGACATGGATGGTATCCATACCTCTTAAGTACTGAATGAACAGTGGACTTCGCTTTATTGAGCCGGACAGAATTCAGTTGAAAATTATTTCACAGTTCTGTATCATGATTTAAAACGTTAGTTCATTAAATTTCAATGCAAGTAGGTACGTCCTGATTTTATATTTTGCAGTTTTGATGCAATTGTTGTTTCTGAATTATGAGTAGGTAGTTAATGAACAACGAAATAGATAGGTAATTAACATGTTTCTGGTAAAACAGCCTTTCTTCTATAACAAAAAGTTTAAAACAACATAACGGCCCTAAATAGTATGCCCAAATACAAAGATGAGATAAAATTTAACTGATGTTCCACGCAGGCGACGCCACGGGCAGAAGCTGTGGATACTAAAATAACTGAATTAATATTATGGCTTTCGCATTATTAACGTTGTATTATACTAACAGGATTCCATAAATGAAAAGTGTAGCTCACTTGGTCGACGTCATTAATATGTATGTATATTAAACTAATTGACCCGCGCAACTTCGTTTGCGTTATATTTTCCATTAATGCTCCGCTCCTATTTGTCTTAGCGTGCATGCTCCTATAACCTTCCTCGATAAATGGGCTATCTAACACTGAAAGAATTTTTCAAATCGGACCCGTAGTTCCTGAGATAACCCCCTACATAAAAACTTACAAACAAATGTTACCTCTTTATAATATTATATAGTATATAAATATAGTATTATATATACCTATACCAAAATCCAAGTGCTAAGCTTGAACCACGTGGTTGGGAGCTGAACCACGGACAGAAGATGGCAAAAATACAAGAGTTCCTTGTTGAATACAGAACCCCCAAAACTAAAACAAAAGATACTCTTCAATATTGCTTAGCGTTTGTGTCACACAAATGAATGTGTAGATATAGTATCTATAGAGTTATGCAGAAACGGAGAAACGGTACGCTTGCCAGGACTACTAGCGCAACATGAACCCGTAAGAGTTACTAGCCAATAAGTACCTTGATCCTTGTGGCTTGACATGACGTAGTGATATTCAAAATGTGTGAGTTTCAGTGGAATAACATCAACTGACAGTACGACGTGGCTCGAAGCCTCACTCAGTACGAGTTCTGAATTTTTCTCTTGGTACTTGGACTGCAGAAATTGTCAAGAGGGTGAATGAGCCCGCAAGAACAACATTGTACGTCAATATTTCCATCGTTTTCCCATACATGTTGCTTGCCTATGTTTTCTTGAGGTTCTAGCCATTTAATATATCAGACCTATGAAAGCTATATGCCTTCAGTATTTCCATTTTATTGTATTCTTGGGCAATACTGAAGACTATAATGAAGCAAAAATTACAAATTTAAAAAATAATCAACAGTTTTATTTTTACACCCAGAGGCACCGCAGTTAATTTTTGTGGAGCAAAGTTTCCAAGTATTAGTGGGCAACATCTGATACCTTAAAAAAAGATATTTGTTGTTATTGTTAGTATATATTAGACCAGGGCGGAAGCCTTTGAAAATGGAAAAAAGTGAAAAAAAAATAATAGTAGAATTAAAATAGAAAGCCCATTGGAAAAGAAAGAGAATATAACAAAAATTAAAGGAAAAATAATTTACGGGCGATCTGAGGTCGGGAAGTGGATAGGGGTTCGTGTTTAAGGGATAATAACGATTTATCTCCATTTCCGGCAAAATTACAAGTCTTATGGGAAAAGGACAAATGGCAAAGTTGTAGGTAATAAAAAGATCTACAACTTTTTTGTTTCCACTTTTTTCACATAACCTCAAAATCTATGTGATAAATTAAAATAACCGTGTTTTTGCTTTTTTATTTTTCTCTTTTACAAGATTTTTTCTTTTTCACGAATTTTTGTGAAAACGTACCTTTTTAAGTCCCCAACATACTGTAATTTTTTTGATTTAAAATATTCATGTTTTCACCTTATTTTAACTTAATTAGTCAAAAATCACCCTCATGTTCAATTGAAATTTCTCGCGTCAAAATATCTGCTTTTTTAAAGAGTCGGTGATTTTTCTGTTCAATGAAATCTATACTTTCTGATGGTGGAAAATAAAATATACATTACTATAGTAAATGTTTTCAAAAAATTCAAAGAAACGAAGACGATTGAAGACGGCGCACTGCGAACAAAAAAAGTGAAGCCACAAAACCGTGCTCCTGCAAGTGAACATACACGCTCTAGCACACACCTAGACTAAAACCATGCTCATCTCTCTTAGTACGTCACGAGTCGTCGTCTAGTAAACTTAACATTTGAAAAAAAGAATTATGCCTTCCCCTACAATATCTTCCTCGTACATTTTTATCCTTCGTTTCTTTGCATTTTTTGAGAACAGTTACTATAGTAATGTATATTTTTTTTTCACCATCAGAAAGTAGATATTTCAACAAACAAAAAGCCCCCAAACTTTTTGAAGAAGCTGATATTTAGACGTCAGAATTTTAGATTGAAAATTAGGGTGCTTTTTTGACATTAAGTTAAAATAAGGCGAAAAAATAAATATTTTAAATAAAATAAATTACAGTGTATTTGGGACATAATAAGATATGTTTTCGCAAAATTTCGTAGAAAAAAAAAATTTTCTGAAAAAGATAAATAAAAAACCAAAAACTTGGTTTTTTTAATATTTCACCTAAATTTTGAGGTTATTTGAAAAAATTGCAAAGTCAAAAGTTGTAGATCTTTTTATTACCTACAACTTTGCCGTTTAACTTTTTTCCATAGGACTTGTAGTTTTACCGGAAATCAAGGAAAACCATTTTTTACCCTTAAAAACTCACCCACTCCAACTTTTCGAACTCGGATCGACCGTAATTCATTTTTCCTTTCATTTTAATCATATTGCCCTCCTTTTTTAATGGGTTTCATCCTACTGTATTTTTTGTTGGTTTCAAAAATTATCGACCCTGGTCTATAGTATATCTAAGTAAAAATCATAAGTTGAAGATTGTTACCTAATGTTATCGTGTTGCATTTTGTTGCTCCACAACAAGTAACTGTGGTGTGGATGCACCTTTAAATACAGAAAACTTTTCCGCTTATCGAAGTTTCAGATCAAAGTACTGATACTTTATGGACTCATCTATATACTTATAATAAATTTGTAGAGAGGTCAATTCTGTACATGAAATATATTTCCAAAATAACTATCAGGGGGTGATAAGGGATCGATACTGATGCCAAAAATGCAATCAGTAAAATTTTTGTCTGTCTGTCTGTCTGTCTGTCTGTCTGTCTGTCTGTCTGTCTGTCTGTCTGTCTGTCTGTATAACCGTTATGGAAACAAAAACTACTCGACGGATTTTAACGAAACTTTGTACAATTATTCTTCATACTCCTGAGCTGGTTATAGTATACTTTTCATCACGCTACAATCAATAGGAGCAGAGCAGTGGAGGGAAATGTTGGGAAAACGGGAGAAGACACTCCATTTTTTAAGCTTCTTTCGCGTGTGCAACCTTAATGGTTAAAGCTACACAGAAATCATGTAAGCCGGAAATTTTCTCCTTAAAATTATATAAAAAATATCCCACGACAGCATATGTCTATCTTTTATGATTGACGCACAATAACACGTTTAACTCCCGATAGCTTAGCAGTTCAAAGCTTTCTGATTATATTTGTCTACTCTTACGTTCATAACACTCTCAGTCATCCCCAATTAAAAAAGTTAACATTATTAACTATTCCATAAAAAAGAATCATAGAAATCGGTATAGAAACACCAAAGTTATACATGAAATACGCTAATAATATGCCATCGTGCGTGAATACTGAATCATGCTAAGGATTATTTTTGTATAAGGTCGCGAACGCACAGGCAGGCGGCTTGCTTGGCGGCGCCTAAAGGCTAGCGAGAAGCTTCGTAAAACGGCTTACGACAGTTAACATCCTTTAATATACTGTCGAGGGGAAGATGGTTATAATTTCGCTTTACACCAAACGAGTATAATATTATAAATGTGAAATTTTGGTTGTTTGTTACTCAATCACGCCAGAACGGCTTAACAGATCTTGATGAAATTTAGAACAAAGATAGATTATGGTCTGGAATAGCGCATAAGCTACTTTTCATCCCGGGAATTTGTTCCCTAGGGATCACGCGGGCGAAGCCGCTGGCAGAAGCTAGTACATAATAATAGTTTTAAACTGCTGCTGTCTCACTCTCACTTCTTCCAGTTCCCCGATATTTGAAGTTTCAGGACAAGCTACTGGGACCTTATGGGTTCCTAGTAATAGTTTCAAACTGCAGCGGTCTTCCTCCCGCTTCTTTACTTCACGCAAGCGCATTGCTGACCAGACCACGTGAAGATTATATGTACGGGTACGTACCTACCGAGATATTCATTTTTAAGCCAGTCTTGTATGAATGTCATTTGAAACACGTCGTCGTCCGTTTCAAAGATGTGACAATATAATTATTGTAGTGGCTAATTAATACCACTTCCTCATGAGAGCTGATCTGGGTAACATGCTCCTAGACCTGATCAAGGCGAGCCTCGAGATTGGGCTCAGGATGAACATGTCAAAGATCAAACTACGATTAAGACTATATTCATCTGGGCCAAATAATCTCCTTTCAGGAGCAACAAAACAAAGTAGTTACTTGACAGAGCGCCTGGAGGAGCTTAATAAAAGATCTGCTAAAAACGAAATCTGCTACTATGTTTCAAACGGAGAATTATGGAGATAATGGGTTATGTTTTTCACGAGTATCTTGATTACCGTTAGTTTTTTTTAAACCCTAGTACCTTAGAAAGTAAAAAAAAAAATTAAGTAAGCTGTTAATAATTTTTTTTAACAAACCTATCGAGAAGGTATTTCAATGAAGGAAATTAAATTAATGAAATTACAAAAACAAAAAACATGTACAATACATAATATATTATGTTTAAAGACACAATTTTCGTTTCTTTTTTGCAGTAGAGTTTTTTGATTTTTCTAAGTATATTTAGTCTTGTTAATATTCAGTTATGTAACGATTGACATTAATGTGACTAGGGGATTTTTCTTCGTAACGTGATACTTCAGGGAACCATGTTTCACGTTCATTTTTCCTAAGCTTAAGTCTCCTCTACGAACATGTCCCTGTTTGATCGAGCCACGTGTTCATAAAAAACAAAATGCGAGAACTATGCCAAATATGGTTTTATTTTATCCCCTTTCTGACTAAACGAACCTGCCTAAACGTCAAATGATGTTTTTTAAATCTCATTATAGTTTCGGTTGTAGATTCTTGAGCTCGATGTTGTTGAATACTAAAATTGAATCATAATAAAAAAAACAATTGATGAGAGACACTTTCGTATGGTGTAATAACACAGAATGTTTTTTTTTTTTTTTTTTCAATATGTGTCGATTCGATTCCTGGCTAGGAATTATTATTGCCGGTGTCAGTTGAAATTCAGTTAAAATATTTGAGAGAACTGACATATGACGTGACTGCTGGCGTCGACCAGGAGAGGTTCTTCAAGGCTCTTCATATAACTTGCCGACGGTGCAGTGTGCTTGCCAAGGTCGCTCATGAGGTTGAGGGTGACGCTGGGAGATGTGAAAACTCATCAAGGAATGCGTCCGCTACGTCCTTGTCGGTATTTTTCGACGTCTTGAAATGCAATGCGAATTGTCAGCTGTCTTCGATGATATCGGTTATTGTGCATCCGCATTTAGAGATTAAAATATTAGTTAACATAATAATTAGTAAGTGCAAGCGCACAGTACCAGCGCTGATGATGATGATTAGGCTCCAGAATCTTCGCAGCAAACATTAAAACTAACTCAGTGGAATAAGATATCAACACTAATATTGTTCTTTCACCATTAGAATCCTACATTATCTCTGATGGATATGTTAAAAGTTACGACGGGTATAAAAATGCTCAAAGTAAGAAAAATGTGGCGGTTTGAGCGAACTGCCCTACGTTTAGTATTTTAATAAGTATTTTACACATTTTCCTTTTTAAATGTGGTAGAGGGGTAGGGAGGGGGAGGAGATGAGGATGAAGTTCGTGGAGTATCAACTAAACCCGTGCGAACGAAGTCGCTGGCGAAGTGCTAGTTTATAATAAACTCCGTGAATGATAAAAGTAGGTATAAGAAGAAATTTTCGATGTCTTGAAATGCAATGCGATTTTCTTGCTTTAGTCTTTAACAATATTGGTTACTGTGTCCCCTTTTAGAGCGTATAGATGACGCGGGCTAATATATTGCTGATGAATATGGCCATACACATGGCTATACTTTAGTTTCGAATGAGATGAGGTGTTTGGCGACGCCGCAGATACAATACAATCACTATTTTTAACGAATCTCCATTAGGTTTGAATTCCGGTCGTGGCCACGGGAAGTTGACGGAGCCCCGCTGTGTGGGAATCCTATTTCTGCGTTCAGAAGTCATAATTTAGACAGAATTTATTTACTTATTACCTTTCATGCTCAACCCCATTATGAGTTAAGACTATTATACATACAATAAAACTGCATAAAAATCCTTTGAATAACAATTAATTTGTTTTTGAGATAAGCCAAGTACAGACAGGTAGAAACTCGATGGCTTTTAAATACGACTAGCTATTTCGCGACTTTGTATGCACATATCCCATTTTACTCGTTCGTGCAGGAATTTCGGGACGAATTAGATAAATTATTTTTTTGCATTAAAACTCGTGCCGTAGTTTAAAAGATATTAGCGTACAAACGGAAAAAAGCCACTTCGTTTAAACTGTGTTACCAGCTGATGTTAAGAAGATTAATATTTTTATTTAGTTTTAGTTTCATACTAAAGAGTTTTTAGTTATGCGTAAATATAGTTAATTTCAGTTTAGAATTTCAAGTTTGTTGTGTGTTTGATATTTATATTATACACATTGTGTGTATAAAAAACGTGGATTATGAAAAAATAATGAAAATAAGAGCATAAAAATCGAAAGTTGTAATGGTAGTGTACATACAGTATCTTGAACGCCGTACAATTATGTTAATAATATGTACAATAATGTATCATCTCCGAATACGGTTTATTCGGAGATGATGATTAGTGGAAATGCACCTTTATTTAATATGAATTAAATAGTTATTTTCTTGTTATGTGCTATATTTATTGTATGGGTTGATTTTATTTTTTAAATTCCACTTTAATGTAATAACTTCTAATAAAGAAAATTGAATTCGCGAGTCAGACCTCGCCCGATTCTGTTGAAATCGATACTCGGTGACTGTAACACCAGTGCAGCAGAGAAGTGCAGAAGCATGTCAGTGAGTTTGTCATCTATTTATAGAGGTAGTATGTCTAGTATGAGTCCGAATTCTATTTATAGAGGGAATGACTAGGATAGTATGAACGAGAGTGTCTGGAAGCTTTGCACTTTCTACTCTCACTTTCCTTGAATCAATGAAACTCTGTTTATATGAAATACTAGCTGATCCGGCAGACGTTGTTTTGCCATAAAAAATGGCCTACGGTCATTCTCAGACCTACCAAATAAACACAAAGAAAATCATAAAAATCGGTCAAGCTGTTGCGGAGGAGTTCGACAGCAAACACTGTGACACGAGATATTTATTATACACTAGCGGTCCCCCGCGACTTTGCTCTCGCCAATTGTAACTTACTTATTTGTTTCTTTCATAAGAACCATCTCCAGGCAGGAACAATCACAACAAAAAAAGAGTTAGTGAAATCGGCCCGTGATGCGATGACCAAGGGAAAAAGGGATTCATTTTTATATATACTTAGATTAGAAAATTACTCTGTGCTATGTTCCCATATTCATAGATAGGTCGGTAAGTTTAAGTTAATCCGTTTTTATTAATATTTTATTAGTTTTTTATAATTTAGTATTCTAAAAAACACAAGTGACTTCCATATAAAACACTATAAAGTCTAAAATAACTTCTGATTTCGGAAGTCGTTATCAAAAAGCCAAGTGAGAGTCGGACTCTCTCACGAAGGGTTCCGTACCATAAACTGTAAAACGCGTTTCATGTATGGGAGCCCCATTAAAGCTGCGCTAGGCAGATTAATTTTATGTGAGGTGGGCCAAAAATGTTTTTTTTTTAAGATGTCGTTATAATACCATGCAAATTGCTACTTTTAAGTCTCCGAGTTAAACCGAGAACGGACGAACTTGGTGAAACTATAAGGTTTCCTTGTTTTTTTAACGACAGAACCCTAAACAGCACTAAGCTAAATATTGTCGTTCCTATTACACGAAGAACAAGAAGATCGTTCTGTATAATGTCAGCTTCATAATCATCTATTTCTGTCTACTGAAGTCATTTTTTTTTTCCGTTATTAAACCCGAAGGAGAAAGCTATAATTATTTTCATCTTTCGAGTTATTTGACCTCGAACTTGTAGGGCTTACCTACACGCAATAATAATTTAGTGTCTGTTAAAGCAATCTAGACGTTATATTTCTCACACTACGCTAAGTATTTGTCTGAATTGAATGTAAATACGAAACGTATAAAACATCATTCCTTCGCCGACGCCACGCGCCACTCCACGTGGTCTTACCCTCGACGCGCCTGCGTCAAACACGCGTGGTCCTGTTAAGTCAGCTCGAATACGATGAAAGATACTAGGAGCCCATAAACATTACGAGCTAGCATCAAGAAATTTCAACAGTCAAATCGTAACAAGTACCGCTGTAGCGTGATGCCTAACTCATCTCTGACCTCATTGCTTGAAGGTTGAAATTCGCATCCATGTTTTAGCATATTGATTTTTCAATGCGCAGTCTCAATCGTAGTTACCCGCGACGAAGTGACATTTTTTACACTTTTTGCTAATTTCTTTCGAATTATGACAGACATGTACAAAATTTTACATGGAAAATATGTGTTATGAAATACTTAATTAATTTTAGTAAAATAACGCGTGGAATACCATTCCATTACGGCTGTATTTGGAATGTTTTCGTGAGAGTCAGACCAAAATAGAGCTTTTCAGGGGTATTTTCTCACTTCTTCGGCAAATATTTAGCAAAATTTGACAGAAGACGTATACAAGATGACACAAAGTTAAGGCATAATTAAACACTGAATTGGCTCTATTAGTTATCTTTCAGCATACTTGCGTATTTTCTTCTGCGAAAGTCAGTAAATACATGCGGCAGACTTCATACCAAGCCAGTGGAGTAAAAAGTATCGTAAAACTTAAAGTCTTGAAGACTGAGGTAACTAGTTAAAATATAAACGAAGAAGAATACCAACATACTTGTTTCGTATCTATATACTTGGTAGGTTTTCCTATTCCATTGTACAATTTTCCGTAACCCTTACTCGTTTGGATACCATAATGAGCGCTCAACCGCACTGAATGAGGTAGCATAAACCTGGTCTAACTAAAGATGTTATATATTTTAGTTAGTAGTAAGTTCAGTTTATTTTAAAATAATACCTAATAAAAGTATCTACTCATAAATTTGTGTGAATTTGATAATAGGTACACGATTGTAACATCTATCACGTGATTATGTATTTTTTTAAATTTGTTAAGAAAATCAGGTCAAGAGACCTTCTGGTAACCTTTTTGAGGACGTCGACAACTTTCCTGCTGTAACAGCGTCGCTTCATAATTTGGCAGACTCGTTAGTTTATTTATTTACCTTTTAATTGCAGGCAAGTGAAGCCCACGGACACAATAAATATATATTACTAGCTGACCCGCGCAACTTCGTTTGCCTCACATTTTCCATTAATGCTCCGCTCCTATTTGTCTTAGCGTGATGATATAAGCCTATAACATATAAGTCAATTATTTGTTTTATACGAATTTATCAGCGCATGAGATACCTATCGATAAAAATGCGGTTCGCCTGGCACAACTGTTTCGAAGGGAGCCGACCAGGCGACAGATCCGCGCGGCATGGTTCCTCGCAGAGCTATCGGCGGGCGTCAGGCGCCCGGCCCTCACGCTCCGCCCGCGCACCGATTATAATATTTTGTTGCGGAGTTATTAAAACTATGATATCTCTCAAGACATTCATTGACATTAAATAATATCAATGGCAATTTTGTTCAAAATTAAATAGGTACTTATGATGATTTACGTATTTATTTGGATAAGGATTAATACCAATTTAGTAAAAACCTCCATGCAAATAATGCATTATTTTAGAACAAATTTGATTTCCATTCAAAGGGTTATAGTGAGTTAAGATAGAGTGAGGATAGACATATGCTGTCGAAGACTTTTTTTTAGAACTTTTAAAGAGAAATAATTTCGCAATACTTCATTTTTGCGTAACTTAAACCGTTTACGCGGCGCACGCAACGGAAGCTTTTTTCCTGCTTGCAACATTTCTTATTGCTGCTCCGCTCCTATTGGTCATAGCGTGATATTAAGTAGCCTATAGCCTTCCTCGATAAATGGACTAAGTATCCAACGCAAAAATATTTTTTCTATTCGAGCCGGTACTTCCTGAGATTAGCGCGTTCAACCAATCAAACAAACAAAACCAACAAACTTCTGCTTTATAATATTAGTATAGATAATCATAAAAAAATACAACTGACTTCCAAAAAAAAACACTACAAAGTAAAAAATAACTTTGATTTCGGAAATCGGTGTTTTTGTTAATTTCTTCGTATTTTGACACCGACTTCCGAAATTAAAGTTATTTTTTACTTTGTAGTGTTTTTTTTTTGGAAGTCGGTTGTATTATTTTGTAAAAAGTTTTTTATTTTTCAATTTTTTGTGGTACCCCACACCTAACAACACCACTGCAGAATCGCAGAAAAGCATTACCTTCAAGGTCAACCTAATAGCCTCAAGGAATACTATTCTCTATCCATATGTTCGTATAATTTTGAAATAATTTTCTCTGAGCTCCTAACCTTTGAGGAGTTGTACCTTCCATCATCAGCTCATCCATAGGAAATCATCATCAAACGCAAATAATTGAACAAACTGTATGATATTGTCTGAAACGTAACAGTTATATGCTTATAAATTGAGTGTTCTTCTCGATTTCCTTGGGATCCCATCATTATATGCTGACTAGATGACCAGGGTACCAACTTGAATAAGTACCCTAACGAACAAAAAAAGAATCACGCGAATCGGTTCATTAACCGCGGCGTAATCGATGTACATACATTGGTAGAAAAAAAACATACCGGCCGAATTGAGAACCTCCTCCTTTTTGGGAAGTCGGTTAAAAAATAACTATAAAGTAAGACATATTTATACCACAAAATTAAAAACTAATGCACATGAAGTGACGGCGTCGTGTTACGTTGTGAGGTGTCGCGTAGCCAGCCGCGGAAACGGCGATACAGTACACCTTTCAGCTAAAACTCTTCCTTGAGGAAGCTCACTAAATGATGTGTCGAAACGCGTACTACGAACGACTTGAAATTGGTGTTATGGCGCTCCTGCATTTTCTCCACCCTCAAGGGCCAGTTTTTGTTCAGCCGTATGCGTTTATAAGCCAAATGGAACAGAGTTTTCCGCAAACTTAACTTTGGCAATAAGGCTTTCTCATGCATCGGACCATACCTGTACGAAAAAGTAAACAAAAAGCTTTATAACTTTATAACTCCTTGACAAAGTTTACCATTTGGCGTATCACCACTTGGATATCTACATTTGTAGGTATGCAAAATTACGTGTTATACAGCAGTCGTATGATGCACACTGGTTTGTGAGTAGGCATTCATATTAATATTGCTGTCGCGTCCCCTCTTGCGCATTTCGTATATCGCTGTCACTCGAGTGCACATTCAGGTGTGTGAATTATATCCTGGTTTTCATAAGATCCTAGTACGGCGAATCTATTTATAGATTCGACTTGCATGATGCAGAAAATTAAAGAAAACATTTTCCAGTAAAGGAATTTAAAACAACTTTATTGTCCACAAACCTATTATGAAAAAAAAAATTTTTTTTCTAAATTCACCGTGCACATAATTATAGTAAAACGATCTAAGAAGTCAATGGTTTCAAAATAACAAATATATTTATTGTTACTAATGCGAAAGTTGCTTAAAAAAAACCGGCCAAGCGCGATTCGAACTCTCACACGCAGGGTTCCGTACCATAAACTAAATAAACGCATTTCATGTATGAGAGCCATTAAGGCCCGCCCACGTCATACTTTTTGTAGTACTGATAATCGTGCCAATTTTCCCTAGCTGGGTAAAAACAATCGATTTTATTGTAGGATGTGTGCGTCACACTATTGCAATCTGCAGTGCGATTCTGTAATTATGTCGAAGTGAACACTTAGCGAAGTGAACGACAAGTGAGCTGTCAAACCATACAAACAAGATGGAATGACAGCTCAATTGTCGTTCACTCCGCCTAAGTGATCACGGTGAGATGTCGATAGAATCGACCGGCAGTACGTTCCATTTTTCTCCTACAAAAAATCGATCACCGATTATTATTGGACTTGGGCGGGCAGCCTTCATCGAATTAAATGTTTTGTTGTTATAGCGACAATTTAAATAATTACACTCTCTGTAAAGATTTCAACTCAAAGTCAAAGTCAAAGTCAAACATTTATTTCAATTAAACCATTTACAGGCACTTTTGAATTAGTCTAGTCGACAAGTTGAAAATGGTACAAAATAGAGATACTGCTCTTAAAATTATGTGCGATATCTCATTGGATCCGGAATGACGCCTAGAAAAATGTGCCAAAAGCGTGTTTTAGCACATAAAAAATTGCAAAAGTTATAAACAATTAAAGATGAAAAAAAAACTGGCATTTCGTTTTTTGCCAATATTTCATAAAATATTAATATTTAAGAAATTTCAAAAAAAAAAATCTGAAAGAAGAGGAAATTTCCAATAAAAAACTCCTCACTCCCGGAACTCTATCTCCATTATTTATAACTTTAATTTAACGCTGAAAATAGGTCTGCGCGCGATATTTTTAGGTCGTTTTTGCAGGTTTTGCAGCGATTCGTGTCTCTCACAAACTTTAGAAGCACATCTATTGACATGTTTTCAAACGATAGACCTAATCATTTTAGATTAAATAAACTTGAAGTAATACGAAATAACTTTAGAGTGTGTAAATGTTATAATATGTAAAGAAATTATATTAACAGTTTCTATATCTAACGTTTATATATCTTGTGAACGTTATTGAAATGAAAAATACCGATTAACTTTCTACGATATGAGACGCACCTTTCACAAACACGTTCGTGAGCGGCTGGATAGGACTTAGCTGGAGGCTGATCACTGTGTTGCGTACTAAACGCAATATTATGTTGCTCGTAATATTGTTGACATAGACCTAATTACTGTTTTTCTAATCATAGTACGTTAACTCGAAATCGCGAGAACTCGCCAGAGACTGAGCAGCTACTATCATCGTGAAGACAGCTAAGGCGTGCCGAGCTACTGACATACGAGTACCTATCTACTGTCTAGTCAGTACTAGCACTGTGTAAATTAGCCAATAGTCCGATTGTACTGTTGTCAGTTTTGCTTGTTTTCTTTTGCTAAAGGTTCCGCAATCCTGTAAAACAAAATAATTATAACTTTTGTGTCTGACGTCGTAGTAAAAGGGGCGGACCAGAGACTATATTCTGATTGGTTTAGAGTGGGCGTGACCCACTGAATTTCGTTGTGTGGTGTACTAGGACGTTATCAATGGACAGGAGTCTGTTGATAATTTACAAACCATTTTTGCGTGTGACGAAATGGAGAACTAGTTTAAACACACTGAATTTGGCACATTCCTCAACAAGCAGCGCCACCATTACATGTATTGAAGTTTGTTGTCGATTTTCTTGGAGGTGTGGCTTATTTCGAATATTTCTAGACTTTGACATGAAATGTACGTGGTTGTCTCTCAGTACTAGCACCTCATAGCTGGTACTCGTAGATCTCTTTATAGATACAAAAAATACTTATCGTGTGGATATCGTCATCCACACGTCAAGATACCAAACCACGAGTTTCACGGGCTCTGTGTTTGATCTTCTGCCATGACATGTCGATTTTAGAGAATCTAAAGAAATTTGTAAAAAACCAATTTTATTCGGACAAAACACGGCTTTTAACGGTCACAACACTAAGGCAAACAACGCAAAGACATGACACTGTAATAATGTCCTGTCTGAAAATGATCAACGATTAATCCGTGTTTTTGAGTGTATTTCTTAAATGTAAAATCAAACTTGTAGTTTACGTGCGATACTCGATGTTGTTGTGTGTATTCATATTTATTTGCATTCTATATTATGTGTAAAGATCACATAATGGGCTCTAGGAACCAATTTCGGACCAAAAGGTACAAAGGCACAGCAAAAGGTATAAAATTAGTACAAGATAAAATTAGTATTAAAATTTATATAAGGAATAATTGTTAACTAATATATAGGACATATTAGTTAACAATTTTAAAACTTGTCGGTCCTTAATATTAATTAATTTAATTAAAACGTTTAATGTTTTCTTTCTCGGGTCGCTGGAGACCCGGTCCTTTGGTAGGCGTACGAGGGGCCGAAAACATCTCGCAGAGGCCCCGTTAGAAACTTCACCGGCACCGGGCACCGACCGGCGATTATCCCTGTATGCACTGTGAAAGTATTCTCAAGGACAATCCCCGGTTGGAGCAAGACTATTGCAGAATATGGAAACAAAATATGAAACGCTTTGGGTTGGGCGGTTTAGTGGACTGGTAATCGTTTACTATAGAAGAACTATTGGCCCCTGCCTGACCACTAACAGTATACACGGCTTTTAAATGGCAGGAAGTGACTTGCACACTCAATGTAAATAGCACAAAGTGACGTAGCGCCAAGGTGGCAACGTAGCCTGAGGTGCTAGAGGAGTGGAGAGGTATACCACGGCTATCAAGACAATTCCGGAAGTGCGGTCAAGATCCCTACCAGCATCTTACTGGATTATACATCCTTCTCCCGAGCACGTTTGCTCTAGCGAATATCTACTCAGTCCGGCCGATTAAGGCAAGAAAGAGGTGGGAGCTCTGTTCCTCGTCAATGTTCACTCTGGCCAGACAATAAAGGCAAGCCGGAGATGAGGAACAAGAGTTCTCCCGAGAGATTAGGTTCGTGAGGTCGCTACTGCCCAACAGTTCGCCACAAAACTGCCTTGCGGATTGTATCTCTCTTTGTCTGGCCCCTCACCCTAGGTATGACCTAAGGTCCATCGGGACGCGCAAGCCCCAACACGACGTCAACGTGGAGATACTGCGGTAGGGAATATTCAACTAGCAATAATCGTACCTCACCACCATATATTCCTCTTGTGTAAACGATACTCCACCTTCGTTTGCGTCGTTGATAACGCTTATACTCAACTGTAAGTAAAACCGGTCGATCGGGTTTAAACCTCATTGGTTACGATATTGCCTCTGCGCAAAGTTAATTATTAAAACCTTTATTTAATGACTAATTAGTGGAGATTAACTTAACAACATTAAAAGTTTTAGCATAACAATTTTTTGGTAAGATTAGAATATACTAAAAATATTTTTTATTAATAATATTAAATATATCTATTATTTTATTTTAAACTTTCATGGTCACTAACATTAGAACAGTTCATAAGGGGATTGCTACCATATTGTCATGGCGCTTGCTACAGTGCCGAAATATCGGGAACTCACAAGTGAAAAGGTACATGGTAGCAATCCGGATATGAACTATTCTTATTCTATATCTATTATTATTCAGCTGAAACCAGCTTCGTGCTTCAGCAGGATTATCAGCTGGTGGAAGATGCGATGATGGTTTATATGCAATTATAGGATTATCAGCTAGTGGAAATGGAGGTGATCCGGGCAGTTCAGGTTCATAGACACACTACTCGCACTCAAAGCATTCGTCAAAAAAACCGACAGTTGGTGGAACCCAACGAGCCCGTTACGACTGCACGCAACTTGCGCATAGTGCGCTTGCGAACACATTAAAATGTATGGAAATTGTTGCACTACATGTTACCTTGTTGTGTTGCAAATAAATGCATACCGAGCTTTATGCGTGTATCCAAACGCAAATGCGTAGCATAGAATTATGTCGTCAAATCCACAAAATAATAAACAATTAACACACATAATTATTTGCATTCTATGTCGCCGGTTTTGAAGAAAAACAATTGTTGCGATTAATTTTAATTTATTTACAAGTAATTTTCCCATATGTATAATTCCTGTACATGTATGTATTCTGAATTGATTTGGAGGGTAGAATCTGGCCATGTCGTTTAGTAAAAGTTGCAGTTTTCGTGAATTTTACCTGGTTATTATTAAAGCCTTGCGTTTGATTATTCTGACCGTAACTTATTGATTCTGGAATAATTTAGCGACCGACTAATAGTTTCGTAGCAATAAGCAGCTTGCCAATTCTACTAATTTTCACATTCGCATCTCAATCGCAATCTGTCAAAAATGTGTGCTACGCCGGCGTAGCATACATAGCTTGCTACGCCGTAGTCACAGTTATTGCTACGCCGTAGATCAGAGGGCCAATTCTACTAAGTTTAAAACAACTTTTGCATTCGCATGTCAATCGAAAACTGTCAAAAAAGCCTTCGTTTTCATAAAAAATTTTAACAGACTCCTGTCCATTAATAACGTCCTAGTACACCACACAACGAAATTCAGTGGATCCCGCCCACTCTAAACCAGTCAGATCGTCTCTGGTCCGCCACACAATTTATTTTTCTCTGGTCTACGGCGTAGCAATAACTGTGACTACGGCAAGCTATGTGTGCTATGCCGTAATAGCTAGTTTTGACATAGCAGATTCTACAAAATGTAACAGAATTAAAGCAATAAATGGAAAGGAATTATTGTACTCATGAACAACTTTTACTATGGGACCATCACTGAAATCTCAAATAAAAATTACACCTGCCACATACTGCGCTGAACTCGACAACATGTACTGAACAGCAGATTTTTTCGCCCTAGATGCATAGTCAAATTCTTTAAGAAAATAGTATTGGTTCTTAATTTTACACATCGTCTCGGTTAAATAATTTTTGCTCAGAAACTAAATGTATGTGAAGCTCGCATAGATTCCCACGGACGTGCACAACGAAAACTCATTTAATCGTGACAGTGACCGTTTTGTGTTGTGGTTGTCAGCCATTAACGTTTACCCCGCTGGTCGCAACTCCTCAGTGCGTATTCACAATGAAGTGGTCCCCTTTGGAGCAACAGACTGATTTCCTACTAGGAATGCATCATTGCCAAGTAATTCTATCCATATTGTCACACTGACCTACATCTCTTTTTAGAGGTTACGGACTGAATTGTTATATGTTTTAGTCTCATGTCGACTCCGTACTTTGAGCGAGGGTGATAGATAGATTGCATTATACTAAAGTAAGAGAGGAATCAATTTATGCAACACAGGTCCATCTGCATGCAAACCACTTAGATCCTCCCGTAACTGCCCCTTCTTTAGGCAGGTGTGAGTGACCAGCATGCATTATCAACGGCTTGCGATAGACAAAGCTGCAATCTAACACCATGACCAAGTTTGTACAACTCGTTTGACTACTTACTTTTTACATGATACATTTTATTTTAATTACACTTGATTTTACAGTAAAAATAAATAAAATAAATGGTCATAAACACTATGGTTAATTTGGTTTCCGACGTTTAATTATTTATTTATTAATATAACGTCATGTTGATATTTATTTAATGAATTGAATGGTAATTGAGCACATTCCTTGAGTTGTTTTGTTGGTGATTTTGAAGTACTCGTAATAAGTTGTTTTTAAGTTATAAAAGTTTATAGCGAAATTTCGGATTAAAATCTACAAATGGCCAACTGATGATTTTCAAATAGTTTATGAATCCTTTACATAAAAATGTATAAATAATGGAAGTCAACAAAGGCATGATCCGCGGGAAATTCTTTACAAAAAAAATGGGCGCAAATACAAATACTGCGGCTTTTTGTCGTCAATGTACTCCCCTAATTTATAATATGCTTGTTTGCATAGTGTGCGTTTTACACAGTTTTTAATTTTCGTCTCATTTAGTTCTAGTATATGTGGCGGTATTTTGTTATAAAACTTTAAACAGTATCCCATGAAAGATGTTGCTACTTTAGCAAGTCTGAAACCTGGTTGAACTAACTGATTCCTATTTCTAGTGACATAGTTATGTCTGTCGCCTCGTTTACTGAAAAGATGTAGATTCTTTCTAACGTACATAATATTTTCATAAATATATTGACAAGGGACCGTCATGATGTTAATTTCTTTAAACAGTTCTCTTAGAGAATCTCTCCGGCGCAGATGGTAAATGGCTCTGATGGCTCTTTTCTGCAAAATGAAAATAGACTCGATGTCAGCAGCCCGTCCCCAAAGTAAAATACCGTAAGACATTATACTGTGAAAATAACTAAAATAGACTAGTCTAGCGGTTTCAACATCTGTAAACTGGCGAATTTTTCTAACAGCATATGCTGCTGAACTTAGCCTTCCTGCAAGAGATGTTAAATGAGGACCCCATTGTAACCTTGAGTCTAGCCTAATCCCCAGGAAAACTGCTTCTTCGACTAATTCTAGTTTCTCCTTGTTCAATATTATGTCACAATTATTACTTTTGACATTTGGTAAAGTGAATCGAATGCACTTCGTTTTTTTCTCATTTAACACTAGATTATTAGCAGTGAACCAATCATGTACCTTCATTAGAGCGTTATTTACATTGTCAAGATTGTTTGCATGTCTATTTACTTTAAAAATCAAAGATGTATCGTCAGCAAACAACACCATATTGAGTTTATTTTCTAAAATATAGGGCAAATCATTTATATAAACTAGAAATAAGAAAGGACCCAAAATTGAGCCTTGTGGTACCCCCATTTTCACGATTAATCCTGTTGAATTTTTGCCGTTTATATGAACTAGCTGCTGTTTTTCATTTAAAAACGATTTAACTAAGTTCAAGGCTGTTTTACTTAGTCCGTAATGCTCTAGTTTCAGGAGTAATGTCTCATGACTCACACAATCAAACGCTTTCGATAGGTCGCAGAAGATACCTTTGGCATCTTGCGCCTCTTCCCACGCATTGAAGATATGTTTTAATAAAGTTACACCAGCGTCAGTTGTACAGCGCCCCTTGGTGAAACCGTACTGTTTGTCATGTAAAATATTATTCTCATTAAAGTGACTGAGCATTTGATTTAGCATAACCTTTTCAAACACCTTGCTGAAAACCGGCAACACAGAGACGGGTCTATAGTTATTGGTATCTTTACTGTCCCCGGATTTGAATAAAGGAATAACTTTACTGTATTTCATAAGGTCCGGGAAAACCCCTTGATCTACACACAGATTTTTTTTTTTTTTTTTTTTTTTTTCAAAACATGGAAACTCTTGGCCCAAATCTCACCTGATGGAAAGTGATGATTAGGCCGAAGATGGAAGCGAGATTCACCCGGAATCCTCTAACATAGAGGAACTGGCTATCATATCTCTAATTGCCTCTAATATAATAAAATAATAAATAATAAATAATTGTCTCTAATAGATTGAATACAAAAGCTAAATACGGTGCTATAGTGTCAATAATGGAGGCACAAACTTTTACAGACATACCCCATAGATCTTCTGTCAATTTGACCTTGACTTGCTTAAAAGCTTTTATTAATACAGTTGGGGTTATATGCTTAAAGTTAAACTCAATTGGGCAGGCTGAAACATTCGCCTTCAATAATTCAACAGAAAGTGAGGGCGACGAGTTTAAGGTTTCAGTAGTTTTAATTGGAATACTGGTAAAGAAATTTACAAATTCTTCAGCGACTTCTTTGCTTTCGCTTATGAGTCCACGTGAAGTTCGCAATGTATAATCATTATTATGTTTTTTGTTCTTATTCGTTTCATTATTGATAATTTTCCAAACTGTTTTAATTTTATTCTCTGCTGATTTAACCTTGTTGCTTATGTATAGGGCCTTTGCTGCCTTGCAAGTATTATTAAAAATTTTTGAGTAACTAGCTACGTACTTATTAAAAGTTTCCGTGTTGATAAAAGGCTTAAGGCCATAAAGTTCATAAAGTCTTTCTCTACTTTTTCTGACTCCTTTAGTTGCCCAGTCACTAAATACAAATTTAGGGCATATATTTCTAGTCTGCTGCTTAAAAGTGGCATTGAACTCAGTTTGTACTAGTGAAAATAATTCTCTATACAAAATATTACCATTGTTCATTGTGAAGCCCTGGTCACTTAACTTACCGATTAAGGTGCTATTAAATTTATTTAATTTGCCGGTTGTAATTGGCCTGGATTGTATCTGCACTTTTTGGATTGTCATGTTGGACTCAAAAGATACTGTTAGTCCACTGTGATCGGAAGGCAGATAATTAACAACAGCTTTGTCTAAGAACTCACAGCAACAAAAAACATTATCAATACATGTAGCAGTATTAATAGTTATTCGGGTTGGTTCTTTGAACATATTTGACAAATGGAATGATTTAAATAGATGTAATAACCGACCACTCTCTGAATTATTTTCTAAAATATTAATATTAAAATCGCCACATACTATCACTTGTTTATTATTACTTGCAAGTTTTGCCAGCACATCTTCCATTACTGACTCAAATATAGAGTAGTTTTGATAATTAGGGGGTCTGTAAACGCACACTATGATATGCTTATCCAGCTCAACACAAGACAGCTCAATGCTATGTTCCACTGACAGTTCAACAATGTCTTTACGCGTTTTAAATTTAATACAGTTTTTAATTAATATTAGTGCGCAAAGATCGTTTAAGATATTTATTCCAAATACCACTGTGATATGATATGTGGATAAGGACCTCGTCCTGCAACACAGAGTAGGTTGGTTCCTATATGCCCACCGTTCACCTATAATAGAAAATTGACCTCCTCAACTGCCTTATAGTCCTGATACTAAGACTCAACACTTAAGGCCCACAAATTGACTAAAATTCATCAAAAGTTACTGGGAGCGCATAACTACTCAGGAGATTGAAGTTTTGGCAAAAATTGAGATGGGAGACATCTATTTTAGCGTTGGAACAGTACATACAAAGTCTGTTCGCACGCTGGATGTAGTTTTCCGTTATTGGCCGTGTCGTTGTTATAGCGCTAGCACAGATGGCGTTAAATCTACAACTAGTGTCAATGCTAAGAAGCGACGGATGTCATTCGTATGCAAGGCGGAACATATGGATGGCATTTCGTCGTTGATAGTCCAATACCGCGTAACTAACATTATTCAAAACCGCGTATGTACAAAAAAAGCAAAAATGAGATTTCGCGGCTGTAGGTTACTGATTGTGATTGGCGTCGACCTGTATGACAATTTTTTGAATTGACCAATAGGAAGAGGAGTACATCAAAAATAACAATACCGCGGATCGCTCGACCAACAAGTTACGACACGAAAACCGCGTATTCGCAACAATTTGTATTAGTGTGTGCAGTGTATACGTGACGCTCCGGGAAAAAAACCTTTTTATATGAAATTACTGGATTATTTTGAATGTAAGTATGTCACATGTATTCTATATTATATTTTAAACAAAATTGGATCCTTTTTTACTCTAAAATTGTGTGATTTCTATTGTAAAACTACTTCTAATTTTTCAGGAAACAAAATATGAACACTTGCAACAACTGAAAAGTGTTATACCCCGTGATTGTCACGCATCTATACTAATATTATAAAGCAGAAGAGTTTGTTTGGTTGAACGCGCTAATCTCAGGAACTACTGGTCCGATTTGAAAAATTATTTCAGTGTTAGATAGCCCATTTATCGAGGAAGGCTATAGGCTACCTATATATCATCACGCTAACACCAATAGGAGCGGAGCAGTAATGAAAAAGGTTACGCAGACGACGTTGCATGGGTCAGCTAGTTTTATGATAATTTGCCGTTTAAAAAGAAATAGTAATTTTAGTCAAGTTTGTTTTTGTTGGGAATGATTGTAAGCTTCATTTTTTTTCAATAGATCTCATTAGTTTTAGTTAATTTGTTAACTGTAAAGATAATTATTATAGAAGAGAAGACTTTATCTGTTTCTAGGTTTTATTTTTAGTTAAAACTGATTGTTTGAAGACTTTTTAATTTGTTCCTAAATGATAATGGCATCAGCTCATATTTAGTTGCTAAAAGTTTATTTTATTTAATAATTATATTTTTTATTTGATGTTTTAAGGTGGTCCTGCATAACTATACAGCTTAGCTACACTGCTACACAGCGTATAAACTGCAATAGCAACTGCTCTTGCAGTTTATAAGTTGAGTTAGTATCTAAAGAAGAAATTATGTTGACTATTATTTTTGATTACTTTACATACTTGATGTTGGTACATATCTTTATTCTTTAATAACCACATAATATTTTTGATTAAACTTAATCATTTAAATACTTAATTCTCTTAAATAAATGACTGATTGAGGTTATGGTTTATTATTTTTTCCTTTACAATTTCGCGTAAGTACTGTCTATGATCCAGAAACGTTTGAAACTATACAGCGTAAGTGACTTTGTAAATAAACTATAGGGAATATTAACTTTAAGAACAGTACATAAGATGAGGGAGAACGAAACAGTTCTATGCTCAAGTTCATTCAAAGTTCGGCCGATTAGTTTTTTATAAATTTAGTTTTTTGGCCCTCCTGTAAAATCAGCGAAAGTGTACATACGCGGTATTTAACAATGTTAGTTACGCGGAATTGGACTATCAACGACGATTTGTCATTTTTAACCCGGATAGTGCGTCCTCAATCCAAGTGCAGTTTTTGCATCTCTAAGCGGTTTCTCATTTACTTATCCAGTTTTCCAAATAGCCAATTTTAATATTTACCTGCTAAGTATAAAATAGATAGACTCGGTGTACATTAAATTGTTACTCTCCAAAACAAATTTTCATTTATTTTGCTTTGATACATGTGTTTGGAGATGAATGAAAATCTTCTTCGATAGCAATAAGGCGTATAATCAGTATTTAGTTACAATTTGACAAAAGTAATGCGTTTGTCGTGTGCGTGGTTGTCGAGCGATATGACCGAGATGCCGCGCGCGGAGGAATTCGGAACTGCACTCGTGACCTTTAGTAGCAGTGGTGGGCTCGTACGTGATGACGATGCTTAGATAACATGTTAAATCAAATAGCTGAACCTAGAATTATTTGAACAAGATTTCAAAATAAGCGTGTCTAGTATGTTGTAGGAATACATAGATTCAAACTTAATAGAAGCTCGGATCTCTCTGCAAATCAGTAGACAGCAGCAAATTCAAATTTCCTAGGGAGTTTGGGGTGTGATGTACTGATCAACGAAAAGCAAACCAGCTAAACCAATTTCGCTAATTCTTTTTTTGTTGTGTTTATTATCAGGAGAAGGTTCTTATGTATAAAAAAAGTTGCCAGTTGACGGGAGCGACGCCGCGGGGGACAGCTAGTGCATAATATAGTTGACAAATTTTGAACATAAATTTTTATTTGTATTTTTTTATTTGAGATGGGTTTGCTCTTGACTTTAGTCTTGGTCAGAGATGACAGAGACAAAGTCTACGATGGAACGAGCTTACCCAGAAGGAGCTTGTTTACTCTAACTTTGAAGAGAGTAGGGTTTTAAAGTAGTGGTAATGAATAGTACGTATTACCGGAACTGTGTTTGTAAATTTAATGTAGATCTGTTACTTTTCTCCCCTCTTGCATTACCGCGACATTGAAATCGCCGAAGTCAATCGTCGTTTGGCTCATAGTTAACGTTGTTCATAATGATGAGTGAAGTATTGCGTTTATTCTGTTACACGTTGTAGGATCTGCTATGTCGGAGCTAGCTAGTACCGTGACCGTGACTACGCCGTAGCAAGCTACATATGTGTGCTACGCCGTAGTCACTCAGTAGATAATGGCGGTAACACCTGCGCGCGAATTCTACTAATTTTCACATTCGCATCTCAATCGCAAACTGTCAATAATGTACGAAAATTAAGGCTTTTTTGACAGTTCGCGATTGACATGCGAATGCGAAAGTTGTTTAAAAATGAATAGAATTGGCCCTCTGGTCTGGAAGAGTGGAGTTTCCAAAGATGTGTATTAGACACGGATGCTTTGGGAAGCATCTGCAACGCTTACATCGGGAGTATACGCCCGTGTCTCGTCACTGCGTGAACTGCTCCAAGCGTTTTACAACCTACCTATTGGTGCAGTATTTCGATCTTGGACCTGATTGACTTTGACGTATGTTTGAGTTCTTGAAATATTATGGCAATCATTAAAAGATGATGTCGGTGCTAGAATTAAACATAAAGTTACTTGTTTTGCGGACGGAAATAAGCTGTTTAACATTGGAAGTAGTCATTCCGAACAGCAAGCAGGGCGAGACGCGCGGGGGGCAGTGAATCGTTCACCTCCCAACCACCCACTAGCTAGTAGTAGTAAGTATCAAAACACTTTTCACGCGAGCGAAGCCGCGGTCGGAAGTTAGTGAGTAGGTATAACATGGCTGGTGGCATTCTTTATTACTTCATAGGGCCAATTTCTACTAAATTTTGAGCAACTTTCGAATTCGCATGTCAATCGCATTCTGTCAAAAAAGCCTTAATTTTTGAAAGTTTGCGATTGAGATGCGAATGTGAAAATGAGTAGAATTGGAACATTGTACTTTCGAAACAAAATGTTGACCAAACGGGAATTAATACAAGCATTCTAAAATGTTGACAAATCAGAAAATATTGTATGAAGTTCTTCTTCTTGTTTAAAATTCTTTCCTCATACCTATCCAATAGGAAACAAATAGTTAAAATGGGAAACGCGATGAGTGGAGAATCTCCCATAGAGTTTGGCATTCCCCAAGGATCTCTGTTATCCCCCCTCTTATTCGCTATTTACATAAATAATATAAAAGATTTAGGTAGGACAGTAGACAGGTAGTAGGACAACTAACTTTATACGCCGATGATACCTGTCTTTTCTACTTCGGTAACAACATAAACACCATCGTAGCTGACGCTCAAAATGACCTGGACATATTGTATAACTGGTTTAGCTCCAATTTGCTTACTATAAATGCATCAAAAACATCGTACATGATATTCTCAGCTAAAAATAAAAAAAATCTCTGACCATCCAACTTTACATAAATAAACAATACTAAAATCATCAAAAGTAACTGTGAAAAATATCTCGGACTTAGATTAGACAACAAACTCACTTGGCAAGCGCACATTGATTAAATAAAATCAAAAGTAACATCGCTAATAGGATCAATGCGCGGGTACATAAACAACATTCCTAAAAAAATCCGTTTCAACATTTACAACTCACTAATTCGCTCACACATAAATTACCTAATTGAAATCTGGGGATGCGCTACTAAATCTGCAATTAAAGACCTACAAACATCGCAAAATAAAATAATCAAACTTCTATTCAACTACGACTATCATACACCTACATCTGAACTGTACAAAAAAACAAAACTAATGAGCATTCATCAACTTTACACATTCAACTCCTGCATTCTCATTCGAAAAATTCTTAACAAAACCATACACACGCAGTTATCCTTCAACATAAAAACATCCAAATACAGCCAAAGAAACCCTAACCAAATACAAACACGTCCCCCGCGAACGCAATATGGCAGGAAAACTATTAGGTACGAGGGCGTCCAACTTTATAATAATCTGCCAGCAGATATCAGGAACACATCTTCTTTGAATGTATTCAAAGCTAAACTAAAGCAATACGTCACTAACAACACAAACATTATAAGTTACTAGCTGACTCGCGCAACTTCGTCTGCGTCACATTTTCCGCTCCTAAATAATTTTGCACCAAAAAATTGTGATGTAAGCTACCCTATCTCTCAAGTTGGATCGAACTGCACACGGTGTGCAAATTTGATTAAAATCGGTTAAGTGGTTTAGGAGTCCATTGAGGACAAACATTGTGACACGAGATTTATATATATTAAGATGGGTCTTAGACGTCCAATACACGCTCATGCAAACGTCACTCAATACCAGAAGTCATGATTGATGGTGTAATATTGTCACTACATGACACGATAAGCTGTCGGCAGTCAAGTCTTGACTGTGTTTAAACTGACAGCCTAACTGACGGTCAAACCTGTCGAGTATTGGCCGCCTAACACACAATACCAACAAACAACAACTACCTACATTTTGGAAACAAAACTGCAAGCTACTGGACTACACTAACATTCATTATGCATTTATTCGTTAAGTGAACAATGTATGTTCTTTTAGAATAAATAAAGAATCTTTAAACCGAAGTTCAAATTGACGCCACTCGCTTTTTAAAAGTTTTGATACAGTGACAAATATTGGGAATGTGACATGACGGGAATTAGCCGAAATATTTATTCTCGCTGCCACTCATTGTTTTTCTTATTGTTTATTAATTACTAGTGTTCTACTGTCTTAATAGAGCAAAAAAAAACTTTTGGAACTGACAGATGAAATAGAATCTTTTTTTTATTTATTCGGGGAAAACATTTCGAACGAGCCTAAACACGATATGTGCACTGTAACTTTTAATGAGTTGTCGGTTGGTCTGTTGTTAGTGTCAGATAAGGGTTACATTGTCTACGAAATATATATGTTGTTATCCTTAAATCCTTAATCAAAATCGTTAAGATAAGTGATAATCAAATGCAAAAAATATTTTTTTGGTAGAATTTCCAACCCTAAATAGGATTTCCTGATTTGTCCTCAAAATGGCTGAACAGTGAAAAGACTTTAATTTACCGATTAAACAAACTTTCCTTATTGGAAGTAGTGTTTTAATCAGCAAGAAACTAAATTGAAGTCATACTATACTACCTATTCGCTTAAGAGCTGCGATGTCATAGACAGACATAGGTACTGACCAAAGACTATTAAACCACTTGACTGCGCATACAGTGCCCCGACGCACGAAGTCTATGTTTAACATTGGTTAAGTGATGACACAAAGCTTGTTAGTGTTTTTGCTCAGATGTTAGGCAGCAGGCACTAGTAACCATTTTAGTTGTGACCAATTGTTAGACCTGTGGCCATGCTAAGTTTTTACAAATCGTTTTAATTTTTATGCAATTTATAACGCACTAGCTGACCCACGCAACTTCGTCTGCGTCACATTTTCCATTAATGCTCAGCTCCTTTTAGTCTTAGCGTGATGATATATAGCCTATAACCTTCCTGGATAAATGGGCTATCTAACACTGAAATAATTTTTCAAATCGGACCAGTAGTTCCTGAGATTACCCTCTACATACAAACTTACAAACATACAAACTTACAAACAATTTTACCTCTTTATAATATTAGTATAGATAAAAATGTCTTCATACCCGGTGAATTTGTGTGGGAAACATTCCTAGACCTTTTGTTACAAAAATGATGGCATAACTTTTCATCGGAGAGTAAAGACTACGCAAAATATTTTTGATTTGAATCAGATGATGAGCCACTGCAGGGGTCTATATAAAATGGTGGTTAGGTGAACGAGCACACTGTGAGAAGCGCGCGTTGATGTCTTTTGGAAAAGTCTCTTTCTTTCATTAGGAAATACTTATATTTTTATCCCTTTCTTCCCCTTTGTATTTTTATCGTAAAAATCTGTGCTGTTACGTTTAATGATTGAAGTCGATTTATCGATGATCATAAAATTACAACTAATACAATTTTTAATCAATTCACATACTTACATTAAACACGTAACTACTTTTAAACGACTTTAAAAATAGGAGGAGGGTCTCAGATTTTTCATCTGCGTGTTTGACATTAGATTTTCGAAGATTTCAGAATTAAAATAAAAGTGGAAAGATAAGGTTAATAGGGAAACTTTGTTTAAACAAGATATAGCGCTGTTTGTTTGGATTGAGTATTTTTATAATGTTATAATACATTTTATCGATATCGACTATTTTCCTTTAATCAAGTAGTGCCACCACTAACCATAGGCTACCTATGCAACTTGACCTTGAACGGACCAATTGCAGCCGCGCGTTGTTCCTCGTCCCCCGGCCCGCTGTAGTGAGCCGCGTACTTAGAAGAAATCGGCCTATACGCTCTCTAGTGGTTATATACTCTATGGTACTGACAGAACAAAAATATAAGCGTCAAACCCATGGTCAAACCTATACAGCCCTCTGATAACATCAAGGATCACAATTATTACAAACAGTATTAACATCATGATCTCAAAAAAATCTTAGCGTTATGATAATCGTATCCACATTTTGCTTTCATTTGCGTTTCCTTTCAATTGAATCGGGGCTGGTAGCGTCACCCACCCCACGTAGGGCTGCATATATTAGGATTGCAGGGACGCAAAAACATAAGGTAATAAAGTGTGTATAAAATAATATTTTTGTTCATCAAGTTTTTAATGTAATGGCATAATTTTTTTTAAATGATTTTTTACTAGGCTTTCATAAGAAAAGTTAGAGTATGTTATACTATCATTTATTTTCAGTCGTACGCTCATACTTTAAGTGAACGGGAACGTGCTTGTTTGGTGGTACTTATTAGTAAGATTTGTTTTGTTTTTACTCACCTTTTGCAACGACCTTTTTCAGTTGAATTTAATAGATATGTAGTTCCAATGCTAGTTTATTATCATCAATACTAAGGGCCAGTTTCACCGGTTACGGATAAAGTGTCGGTTAGCCTATTAGGAACTTATCTGGCAGATGAACTAAAGCTTTTGGTTTCACAGGTGTCGGATAGCAATATCTGGCAGATGAAGTATTGATTAAGTTATCAGCCGAATCAAGTGGCTGCTAAGGAAGTTATCATCTACATTATAGTACATTTCAAGTTGTATTTCAAGTGGGAAAACTTTTTTATTGCATTTGAGGCGGTACCAGCGGTTCAGGTGTTTGTGATCACGAAACACCGAACCCGACGAACTATTGAAAGCCTTTTCGATGTCTTTCCAGGCTTTTTCTTTATCTTGCCAAACGCGTCACTTTTTAGGGTTCCGTAGCCAAACGGCAAAAACCCTTATAGATTCGTCATGTCTGTCTGTCTGTCCGTCCGTATGTCACAGCCACTTTTCTCCGAAACTATAAAAACTATGCTGTTGAAACTTGGTAAGTAGATGTATTCTGTAAACCGCATTAAGATTTTGACTCAAAAATAGAAAAAAAAACAAGAAATTTTGGGGGTCCCCCCATACTTAGAACAGAAACTCGAAAAAAAATCATCAAACCCATACGTGTGGGGTATCTATAGATAGGTCTTCGAAAATCATATTGAGGTTTCTTATATCATTTTTATCTAAACTGAATAGTTTGCGTGAAAGACACTTCCAAAGTGGTAAAATGTGTCACCCTCCTGTAACTTCTAAAAGAAGAAAGAAAGAAAAGAAAGAAAGAAAAAGAGTTTATTTGCGGTCAACATGACGCATACCAAAACTACACAAAAAATTACAACTAAATATGATATATGTAAAAAAAAATTAGGAAGATATGCGTCAAATCTGCGCAAAACGGCCATCTCTCAGCATAATGCTGAGACTCGTGTGCGAGACAGAGCCACAGCGCTGGTTTTCAGTGACAGCCGGCGTTGACGGTTTGACGTCGATCGGAGCAGTATAGAAAGTAAAAAATAAAAAGAAAAAACACAAAAAATGAAAAAACGAAAAAAAAAATATATTGTACTTTTTAGTCTTTGATAACGAAATATTTTGAACATTTATACATTTCATCAAGTAGGCGAATGAGCCCGCATCGTCTCCATCTCCGCCAGTGCGTCTGTATTGCGTGGTGTTTTACCTGTCAGCTTAGAATAGTCTAGCTACTCAATCTGGAGAACACTAAGTGATTTTACTCTACTTTATACAATACAAATATTTATTCACCAAAATAATACACACATATTACAAACATTTCAAAATTGACATTGGACAACTAAACATTGGCTTAGGGTTTGTAATACATACATAGTTTGGGACTATTTGCATCCGAACTAGGCGGTTGCCTGTATCTCGGATTGCATTTCATCCCCTCATACAAGATGTGCACCTATAGTAGCCATTGCAAGAATTTATCCAATTAGTTTGACATGTCATGAGTAGGTAGGTACGTGGAAGAAAAAATGAGATCAAATGTTATGTACCTATTTGGTGTTTAGTGTGTGTGTGTGTGTGTGTGTTATGTTTAACTAGAATAGGACGCCTGTTAAATAAGTGTGACGGTGTATTGTGTCTAGTCTTTATTAATCTATTTAGGTATGTCTAAAATTGCTTCTGTTTCATCATAAGAGAGTTTTTGTAGGTAGTCCTGAATTCTCATTTTACAGTGTAACTTTGTTAGTGGATATATGTCTATAATTGCATTGATTTTGTCGTATAAATATGGACCAAGGAATATGAAGAATCTCCTAATGAAGAATGTTTTGGTAACGTGTGTCCGTTTACACACTGCATGTTTTCTTCGTTTGAGAAGAGAATTTGTGTCGTAAGTGAGATGACCATGTTGCTTAAGCAGTATGCTCAGAATAAAAAGTTGACGAACTGTGAGAACTTTGCACTGTTGATAAAGCTGCTTTGTAAGAAAAAGAATGGGCCTAAAAGTCATAGTTTTTAAAACAGCTCGTTGAGCTATCTCTACTTTTTTCAGAGTGGTTTTCGGGGCGCCTCCCCAAGACGAGATGCAGTAGGTTATTACCGTCTGGCAAAGCGCAAAGTATACTTGCTTAATCAATTTGGCATCAGCAGCATGTCTCAGTTTTCTGAAGACATAAATCAGTTTTCGTACCCGAGCACTAAGTTGTTTAATGTGTTCCTTGAAACTAAGTTTGCTATCGATAATAATACCCAAGTACCTGATACTGTTGACACGCTCTAAAGTTCTGCACGAGCAGTCTGCTGCTTTATTTAAGCATTCATGCGAAATGATGCGACAATCAATAACGGCTGCGTCGTGGTGGCGTGTACTAAACGTTAAATATTTGGTTTTTTCAACATTTAAGGTTAGAATATTGACCCTTAGCCATTTCTTCACAACATCAAATCCATCTTGGGCAGCAGCGAAAACCTCATCCCAAGTATCGGCGGAGAAAAGAAGAGCAGTGTCATCCGCATAAGAGATCAGTTCGCCTCGGGGTAGCTGGAGGTTAGTGAGGTCGTTAATGTAAACGAGAAAAAGAGTCGGGCCCAAAATACTACCCTGCGGCACTCCATACTCGACGGCATGGTCACTGTTTGTGTGTTGAGCCACTCTAACACACTGTTTTCGCTCACTGAGATAGCTTCGGAAGAGATCCAATTGCGTGCCCCTGATTCCCAATCTCTCAAGTTTGTCTATCAAAATTGGAACCGAAATTGTGTCAAAAGCTTTGCTTAGATCGAGGAAAATTGACAGGCATTTCCTTCCTGTATCTAGGTTGGTGGATATATAATTAGTAAGCATATGCACTGCTTCTTCAGTAGATTTTCCTCGCCGAAAACCAAACTGGTTGTCAGATAGTAAGTGGTGCTTTTCTAGAAAATCCACCAGTCTAATATTAACAACTTTCTCCAGTATTTTTGACAAAGCGGGTAGAATTGATATTGGTCTATAGTTAGTCAAGATCTTTGTGTCTCCACCTTTGTGTATAGGACGTAAAACTGATTTTTTTAGACACTTAGGGAAGATTCCTGTTTCGAGGCAGACATTAAAAATGTGTGTGAGGGGCGGAACTAGAACCGCTTTGTTGTCTTTCAGTAAACGATTTGAGATTTTGTCCCAGCCTACTGCAGAATCCATTTTTAGTCCCACAATAAGCCGTGCTATTTCCTCTTCAGTCACGCAAGTCATTACAAATGAGTTGAGCGGAGAGGATCCTGTATTAAGGAGTGGGTCACCATCACGAGACGAAAGCGTTGGACTGTGATGCGTGTTGTTACATGCATCAGCCAAGTTAATACCTACGCTGGCAAAATATTTAATGATGTCATTGACTGATAAATCAGGTGTAGATCGTAGTTTAAGTAAGTGATCTGGTTGATTGACTTCTTTGCTAGTATTAGTGATATTTTTTATCGTTTTCCAGAGCGTTTTGGGGTCGTCTCTAACTTCTTCAATAAGGGATCTATCATATTCCATTCTAACTTTCTTCAGAATTATGTTGTAATAGTTTCTGTATCGAACATATGTTATCCTTAAATTCTCATTGTCTGGTGACATTTTTGACCGAAGATGAAGCATATCTCTATTTTTTGTACATCGAAGTAATCCCTGAGTGATCCAGGGCTTAATTATTTTTTTCCGTCTCGATAAGGTTTTTACTTTAGTGTGTGTTTCTAGAGCTTCTTTTATGTTTGATATAAGATAATTTAGAGATAAATCAGGGTCCTGAGATGCAAAAATGGGTTCAAGGTTAATAGATGAGATAGCTAGTTTTAAGGATTCAGTTTCGATCTTAGTAATGGTAGCGGTAGCATAATGGCGTGGCTGCTTGAAATGAATGCATGTTAAGACCGGAAAATGATCTGTTAAATAAGTTTTCGGGATCAATGTGAAGGATGGGTATTTTGTTTTTAACAGCACGTGGTCAAGGCATGTTCCAGATGCCTCACGAGTCACTTCCGTGTGAGCTGGTAAGAGTCCGTGAGAGGCTGCTAGAGTGAGGTATCTTTCACCCTGATATTCGATTTTAGAAGAATTTATAGGTATGTTTAAATCTCCAATTATCATAACGTTATCGAAATGTCCAAATTGTGACAAGACATCGTTTAAAGACGACAGAAATGAATCGATATTTTTGTAAGAGGGCGAGCGATAAATTGAAATAATCGCGGTGCGGTTGTCGCCTACAATTATCAAGCAATTACCATCTGTGAATTGAGGTTCTTGAATTGTGAAGTTGAGGTGAGCTTTGTAATAAACAACTACTCCATCGTTTTGTTTATGGTTTAGTTTAGTAGCACAGCAACAAAACCCTGGTAATTTGGGATTAATGGATGATGCCGATAGCCAACATTCCGTCAAAACCAGCACATCACATTCAGTTTTAAGTCGCGATAGCATTATTTCAAAGCCTTGTAGGTTACAGTTTATACTCCGTATGTTTTGAGTGAGGACAACTAAATGGTTAGATTGCGGATGTGGAAAGTGTTTATGGCAGTCATCAATGTCACATACAGTTGCTTTAGAGACATTTAAATTATCAATGTCCGAAGACAATTCAGTCATGTTACCAAATTTTAGCATGAGTTAAGGAAAGGGTTGAGATAATGGGCAAAAGGCCTGCTTTATCAACAGTTAGTTTTCCAAGATAGCTGCGTGACGTGTATGCGATGGGGTAAGACTGATTAGGGTTGGGCTTTGGGAAGTGTTCTGTATTTTTTTTATAATAAAATTCACAATTTGTTTTGCAGTAGAAGCGAATAGTAAACTGCTGATACTTGTTTGATTGTTGTTTAATTTTGATGTACAGTATTTTTTTATGGTCAAATTTTTGTTGTAGTAATTTAGTTGAGACTAGGTGTGTACTTGTGTGCTTATTGCTTTGGGCCACATACGCCTCTCCAGCCGCAAAAGTACGGGACCCTAAGCACACACTGCGTGGTCTACCGTACAGCCTTGCATCTTGTGCACGGTAGATGCCAAACTTAAAATCACAGGAAACATGCGCCTTTCCACCGCACCGTAGCTGTACTTGGCCGGAAATTGGATGCCTATAGGCTGAATTAGGACGGTATGTCGGTTTCATTCATTTGGTCGCGTTTAAAGTGCGGTCAGACGCTGTCCGAAATGAATCCGATACTCCCATTCACTAGCCCCTTCTCCACGTCTACATTGGATCGCAGCATGATTTTAGCCCCTTTTAAAATTCTTAATTTACTCAGTTGTCCACCCGTTTTATTTATATCGCTGGGAATAATGGACTGCAATGAAGTATTTCCAAGGTCTTTGTTTATGTCGTACATTCGAGTACCTTTTCGTTCGTAAAATTTAAGAACTTCATTGTTGTGCTTCTCTACTTGGCCGTTTGTTGGATAAATACACAGTGCTTTTTCAAGCGCAAACTCGCCGGTAGCATTTTATGAGACCTTAGTCAGCAATACTGCGAGATGCTCGCTGTTCAGCTCTCCGACCCTCAAGGCGTTCCAGATGTCGGTGAATGTCGTGTTTCCTCGCTGGCTAGCGCAAGAGTTGCCGGAGAGTTAAGGCATGTACACTAAGACGCCATCTCTTTAAACTGGTAATTTGAGCAAGCTATGCACTGTAGAGCCACCTATAGTCGTGTTGCAACTCCAGTCAGAGCGCCAATCTTTGTAACCTGCTTCCCCTAACATCTGTTCACTTGATTTTTCAAAACAACAAGAACGTCTTTCCTGTTCCAGCGCCACCAGTTACGAATAGTTTAAGCCTTTGTTGATCGCCCATTTACAAGTCAATATATATTATAATAGGTTTGTTATAACCTTGAAACTGGATCGTGGTCAAAGTTCATTATAAAACCTTTCTAACAAGTCCAAACACGGCTATGATACGATATTCCATCATGGAATGCCAGTGCCTATCTTCTGGCTGCATCATCAGACCTTGAAACCTAATCGTAGTCAAAGTTCATTATAAGACTTTTCTAACAAATCCAAACACAGCTATGATACGATGTTCCATCATGAAGTTCCAGTACATATTTTCCGGCTCCATCATCAGATCAGTTCGACAATACCATATTATTGTATTGTCATCAAAACTACATACAGCTGCCAATTTTCAAGACACTACGATCATTGGAAGTTGGTTAAATTAGTATTAGTATTAGTATAAAAGCTTAATTGTATACTTCAAAATGTAAAAAAAGTTGACTTGGATTATTTAGAACAAAAATTATTTCATTAATTAAGTTTTCAAATGAAAATATTTTTCGTATAGTAGAATCGAATCGCAAAGAAGCGACGTTGCCATTCCGCTTGTTATTAAGTGGCCAGTATCATATCTACCGGATAAATTATCAGGAAGTTTGACGGTGAAACCGAAAAAAGTTATAACCAGCCTGTAAGTGGTAGATAGTATTAATTATCAGATAACTAAGCGACACTTTATTCGTAACCGGTGAAACTGGCCCTTATTGTTCTACATAGATATCGTATTATCTACCTACAGACATAAATGCTGACTGAAATAGTTAATGATAGTTTCCTTAAGTTAAATAATAATCCCACGACAGCTAAACTGAAACTGTAAAGTTAAGTAAGTATATTTAATTAAGAGGAAGTGAAATCGGTGTTGATGTTTTTTTGTTAACCTAGGTATCTATTTTCATAGGTAAATACCAAACATCAAAAACCGATTCCACTTAATACTTTAAAATGATAAAGGTGCGTACAAGGGCAATGAAAATTGTCGATCGATAGTGACGTTCCAAAAAGTCAAGCAATTTACAAGACATGAAGAAACTCCAAAAACTAAGCAATATACGAATAATAAGTTCACAAAAAAAAAACAAAATAGGAAAACCATTATAGAATATTTGCAGCAATTATAGAATATTTGCAGCAATTATAGAATATTTGCAGCAATTAGAAACAATATCGCCGAAACAATTGCTGTATTTTATTAAAGTTGCTGTACATTGCTCCATACGTGCTGTCGAGCAATAAATTGCTCAAGAAATAGACCTTATGAAAGAACCAAGCATCATTATCGGTTAATATTATTCACCAAGGGAATCATAAAATTCGTGGTACGCATCCAATACATTAACAGGCTTAACGTTAACGCTGAAAACGTGATGATTTAATTAATTGTACACATATGTATGTGGTATAACCTCATTTCTGGGGAAATTAATAAATATTTTACAAAAAAAAAGAAAAAAGTTATCGTTTGTGCTGGTACCAGGACAGCAGGTATTACAGAAGGTGTTCTGATTTATGAAAATTAATAACGCTTTATTTTAGTTTTTTTTTACAGTATTCTTAGGGTTCCGTCGCCAAATGACAAAAACGGAACACTTATAGATTCGTTATGTCTGTCTGTCCGTCCGTGTGTCACAGCCACTTTTCTCCGAAACTATAAGAAGTATGCTGTTGAAACTTGGTAAGTATAAATGTATTCTGTGAACCGCATTAAGATTTTCACATTAAAGTAGAAAAAATTCTATACATTTTGGGGGTCCCTACTTAGAACTACTGGTAGGTACTCAGAACTGAAACTCAACATTTTCTTTTTCATCGAACCCATACGTGTGGGGTATCTATGGATAGGTCTTCGAAAATGATATAGAGGTTTTTTTATATCATTTAATAATATCATTTTTTTCTAAACTGAATAGTTTGCGAGAGAGACACTTCCAAAGTGGTAAAATGTCCCCCCCCTGTAACTTCTAAAATAAGAGATGATAAAACTAAAAAAAATATATGATGTATATTCATTACCATGTAAACTACCAGCAAAATTGGTTTGAACGAGATCTAGTAAGCAGTTTTTTTTTAATAGGACATAAATCTTAAATCGCAGCTTTTGCTTATAATAATTATAATACCTACAGGTTTGTACGGAACCCTCGGTGTGCGAGTCCGACTCGCACTTGGCGGGTTTTTTTTATTTAGTGCCTACTGCTACACGTGACTTTTGGGTTTTTATGTTGGTTACATCATTTCATTGCTCACCTAGCTTTCAATATTTTACCGTTTAAAAAATACTTATCTAAAAACTAGCGGACCCGTACACTACACTTCGTTGGGCGGTATTTTCTGGGTTAATATACAGCCTATGACACTCACAAATAACGTGGCTTTCTATTGGTAAAAGAATTTTCAATATCGGTTCATTAGATCTTACTCACAAACTCACAACTTTTCCCTCTTTATATTAGTGTAGATAGTGTAAATTAGTCTATATCGTTTGGAAAATGGAATGCAAAATTGCCATTACAATTATTTAAACGAAAAACTTCATAAAATTCTACAAATTGCTCAGAAATAATTTGATTACAATTTTGTCAAGGTTACCGTAATAAGTGCCACAATTCAAGTTGGTAAATGCTAATACATTTATATTAAACTAGCTGTACCCCGCGGCTTCGCTCCCGTCAACTGGCTACCTGTCTACCTACCTACCTACCCCGCTACTCTCTTACTCTTACTCACAGACAATTTGTATTTGACTAATGTCAATATTTATACGATACAAACGTCACTCAATTGTTTTGCCTTCCCGAAACCTCTCCACTAACACTTAAACTTTATGGAATGGTATTAAAGTTCAAATTGACTTTTAAGTATTATTACGAATCTTTTGTATGGGAGCATAGAAAAGTGTTGTTTTTAGTCTTTTTCAGGCAATTTTTATATTTTTTCTCTCCGTAAGAACCATCCTCGTACTTCAAGGAATATTCTAAAAAAAGAATTGGCCAAATTGGTCCAGGCGTTGTTGAGTTATGCGCTTACCAACACATTTAGCGATTCATTTTTATATTATAGATAGATGTAATGTCATCAAAATATATCTAACTCTGAATTAGTCCCTCTGCCCCTGCAGGTGGTAAAGATACACGATTTATGCACAAAGCAGGTTAAAACGTTTATTTACTTAATTCGCTATGGAGACACCACCTGGCTACCTGGTCCGAGGCGAGAGTCTAACTGCTCGTGTCCCCTTAGCCTAATCTTACCTCACTTACCATCTCTCAGTTATCTTCTTAATATACTAACCCAAAGATTGACTAGTAGTGAATACTTTGTAGCATTAAGATCGTCCTTGTACCACTGCCTACATCAATTTTAAATAAATATCTTTGCCGCTCTACACTTTACTGAAGATTAGTAAAATAATAAAACCAGACTACACAACGCTCAAGTAAACCTGTTTTAGATTATTGAGGAAGGTACCTATTTTTAATGCATGGACTAAATAACGAAATAAATGCTCTGAACTTCATTAAAATAATAACTTAAACCACAAACTAAACGTGTTTGTGAACTGAAATTTGTGTTATTGCTAAATTCCCTCTGGATTAGTGCGCATGCTCTAGCCTATCAACAAGTTGTTATTGCACATAGTGTACCAGGATAACATAGAAGATAGAGGATATTGAGGATGGTGAGGCCAAGCGTTGAATTAGCTGAAAGGGAAATATTGAAGTGGAAGAGAAATAATATTATTGGGGGTTGGCAAGGGGCGGTGCCAAATAAGTGAAAAGGAGAAAGCCGGGTGGAAGTAAAGGAGACATAATGACGACGTTACACTTTTACACATACATGAATTGCTGTAGCAGTTGTGGAAAAGCAATGGAAAATGAACAATTCGGATATTGAAAGTTATTATTTGGGATATTTTACTCAAATTTCTGAATATGCTTTATTTTGCAGCATTTGTTAATAATCAAATATACCCAATATAATATCAAAATAATTGTGAAAAATATAAAAGACTAGCTATCCCCCGTGGGCCGAGGTGTATCCGAGGTACACATACGTAAGTCCAACAATGCCTAGTTGTGACAAGGCTTCTATACCATTTTTTTTTTTTTTAGGTATTGTAATGGCTTGTATACCTAGTACTTTTCTCAAACAATGCACGGAAATTAAAACTTAGTAGTACCTAGGCAGATTTTTTTTCAAAATCAATGACGAAAAACAATATTTTTTCCCCGCGTTTAACTGTTTTTTTTTCTTTTGTATTTGAAAGCCAGTTCGAAATTTAAACAATACCTTTCATTAAGTTATCCCTCGATTGCCATGCTTTGGAATAAAAGTTAGTTCCAATTTTAAATTACATGACAGAATGATGAGTTCACTATGTCATTTATTTGGCCGCTATTCATGAAAGATATGGATTGTCATACATTTTTTGTCGGCCGCTGCTTGCATGTATTTGGCCAGTACAGCAAGTTCGATTTTTCTCGAAGAAGGTTGTCAAAGTAATGCTCACATTTCCAAGCATGTTTGCAAATGTATGCAAATTTATGCAAATGTATGCAAAATGTATACAAATGAATAATTATCTACACAAACTATTTAGTAAATGTGCTCTTCTTGAAGGTGCACGTGTATCAATCAGGAACATTTTTTTTTTAAGCTAACAGAGGGGCTAGTACGAATATTTTGACGTATAGTAACGTTAACGTAAGTGAATTTTGAATAAGGAAAACTACAACCCCATACTATTTTGGTTTAATTTTATGGGACATATACAATTTGTATCATTTATAAAGATGAATATAGTATCTAATTCAAATAAATATTGTAGCTATGGTAAAGTTTTACGTTACATGTCGATACGTCAAAAATATTCGTGCTAGGCCCTCTGTTTCACTGGCATGGAATTAGGACGACGCGATGTCACTTGACGGCACTATACCTATATAGAAATGTCCTCCCGCCTAAGTTCCATCCGCAGTAAACCTTTTTTCAGTTATGTTCTCCTGGTATATACGGAACGAGCTAGATGCAGATGCGGGGAGCGCAACTTGCGTGTAGATATTGATTCCGGATAACTTTATTAACTATTATAATTCCATTAACAATAATGCATTTGAACTATAATAATTTAGTGAAAAATAAGATAAACGTTTTTGAAAAAGCATCCAAACTTTTCATTTGAATTGCTGCCACTAGATGAGTGGATGTCATGCTCGATATCTTCATATTATTAGTTTATAACTTATTTATGAACTGCGTACCCATTATTTTTATCATTATGATATCTTTTTATTAATAATTTTTTATCATTGTTCCTGTCAAAGAGATCACCTGCCACCTGTAATCTCTTCGCCACCCTTGGTTGACTGGTAGAAAATGCCTTAGGCATTAAGTACGCCTTTGTACCTTTTTGTGCGAACAGTTTAAATAAATAAATAGTTTCTTCGAGTTGAGCTTGAGGGATATGCACTACATAATATTTTCCCCCCTAAATATTCCCATTAAATATCCATTTGCTTGAAGATCGCAATACTGGTAAATAATTACGCATAAGTAACCCGAAATTCTTAAACACACATCAAATACCTATAGTTCCCGGGAGCCGCAGATATTTTTTTCCATTTTCGCTTTTACGAAAAAACATTTCAGAAAACAAGAAGATGATAGCAATGGTGTCGTCGGAAGGCGAAGAGATCAAGAGAGCCGAGGGTTCCCAGGAGACGTGGCTCACCTCGCTGCTTCAGTCAGATCAGGGAAGCTTGCAGTCCATCATCAGAAACGCGGTGGCAGTCATCAATGACCCTGCTGTCAATCTACTGTTCTTCTTAGATAAATACCTGCGTAGGTTAGAACTTAATGTTTTGTTCAAGTATTTAATAAGCTGAGAGTGGATTTTTTGCTGATCTTCAAATAGAGCTTAAGTGGATCAATTTTATATTTTCCAAATTGGTGATTTGAACATACCTATAATATGGTCGCGAAGTGTTGAACTCTAAATGCCAGCCCACCAAGACAAGAAAAATGGAAGCCAACAATAAGTTTTTGGAGTTATTGAATGCACTCATCTGTCAGACTACGAGGAACTTAGGTACTCACTTAAGATAGAGAGAATCAAATTTGAGACTGTCATCACTACATATGAAGGAAAAAAGAAAGAGATAGCATTCGATTTACTGGTAGGCAAACCTCTAATACTTATGTAGGTAGGCTGAACGCGCCGTCCTATATCGAACCGACTGTTCATGAACTCAGGGTCACAGAAAGTGAAACTACTACCACTACTACTACGCTTTATTGATACCCTCGAGTTCATATCGTCCTAGTACTTGCCTCTATCAGTAACGATCGCGAGCTAGCCTCTTACCTATACCTATTTTGGTTCAACGTCACAGCGATAACATCGTCATCGCCTCTGGTATTCTGGTTGTTAAAGCTCTCGATATTGATGGTTTCGGATCCATATTGCATCGACTAAATGAAGAAAACTGGCCAAGTGTCATAATATGTATTTGAGCCAATGACATTTTTTTACTAAAAGTAAAGCAAGAACGCATAAATTTATTTTCATGTTCTTGTAAGCCCCGACGGAGTGAAAAGTCAATGTTCCACAAGTGACCATTCTATGCAAAGCAAGTTTAAGTAACATAAAAACTAGTATCTTCTACTTGTAGAAATAAACCAAATAGAATATTTTATTATGTTTGTCGATTTAGGCTTAACGTAAAGTCCGGAAAAAGTGTGTGTCGCGCCACGCACTGTGTAAGAGTTTTGAATTTACCCGTTCCGACACCCATATCTAAAAACTGGCCAAGCACGAGTTGAACTCACGTACAAGGGTCCCAACCAATTTCATTTGAAGGCGTGAAGGGCCCGCTGTGAAGGCGGGCGGTCGTCGGAGGTGGACTGGACGTAAAGGCTACGCCGATCTCCCAGTCAACCCCCACTAAGACGCTGCGGGAATTTCAGTGCTGGGTTGTTTTAGTGGGCATATGGCTTGCCCGGGGAGTCCCACATACCCCTCCCACTCCCCCGAGTGAGAGGGTATGCGTAATGCATTTTTTCCCAGCCGGAAACAAAAAAAAAAAGGGGTTAAAGTATTAAATTGCCGATTAGTACTGAAAAATCGAAATTTTTTTTTTTTTATTTATCATATTTATTTAATTAAAATAATTATGACATCTAATAGGAAGGTCATTTATTACAGGCCTTTGCGATACAACTCTGGTGATCTAAATTCGACAAACTGTGTGAAAACATTTTGTTCTGCCTCCTGAGAAGAAAACTTTTTATCACGTAGAAAATGGTCCAAATCACGAAAATAATGGCAGTCCGTTGGAGCAAGGTCTGGCGAATACGGAGGGTGACGAATGGTTTCTAACTGCAGTTCCTGTAGAGTTAAAACAGTTTCTCGTGCTGTATGAGGTCTCGCGTTATCATGGAGCAATAATGGTGAAGATCGATTCATGAGTCGGGGCTGTTTCACTGCTAGTTTTGCTATCATTGTTCGGAGTTCCGCACAGTAGACATCTGCCATTAGAACTTGACCAGATCGGAGAAAGCTATAGTGAATAACACCATGCTGAGTTGTTGCTTGCGGCATAAATAAGTACAATTGACAGGTTTGGTGTCTTTTTAGGACATATAATTCTGTAGTACATTAACTTGACGATTATCTTATGGTTACATAAGCCAGCGCACGCAGTGTTAGCCTCCAACAACCGTACTTCGACCCCATTAATTCACTTATATCGTAAATGTTCAGCTGTACTTTTTATTTGGGACAAGCCCACCACATATTGCCAACCACTGCAACTCCTGAAAGCCAGAATCAACAGTGGCGACCACCAGAAAAACGCAGAGCTAATGAAGCCCGACGAGTACCGGAGAAACCAATCAACTGTCTTAGATCCCGCAACGAAATTAATCAGAAGAGTACAGCGGAGGAGTAGGAAAAAATAAATATAATTTCCACTGTTCAGCTGTATGTGCTAGGCAATTTTTTAAATAAGTGTAGAAACAGCAATTCAACCATTTTATCTATGCGTGAAAATACATCCTACACTGAACAGCAATAAAATATTACTTTCAATATGATAGAGACCCAGCTACCAGTAATCGCTTAAACATTCATGAGGTACTAGTACCTAGTACCTACTGCGGAACCACCAGGTACAGTTTGCACCGAAGTCGTAGAAATAATAATAAAATATTTTCGAAATAAGCCACTCCTCCAAGAAAAACGATCGACAAATTAAATGCATCTACTGGTGGCGCTTCTAGTTGAGGAAGAATATCAAATTCAGTATATTTAGGTTAGTTCTCCATTAACCCACACGCAAATAAAATTTGTAAATTTTCAAATGACTGTTGGACATTTATAACGTCCTAGTACTCCGGACAACGAAATTCACAGGGCGGGGACACGCTAAACCAATCAGATTGTCACCGGTCCGCCCCTTTTACTACGACAGTAGCGTCAGACACAAAAGGTAATTATTTTGTTGGATTGTGAAACCTTTAACAAAATAAAAGAACCAGTACTGACAATATAGCACGAAAAATACATTCAACAAAACATAATAACCTCCTCCTTTATGAAGAAGTTGGTTAAAAAGTACAAAGCGACGGCTTACGAAAGAAGCCGATAGAGGGTGAATTTATTCTAAATGTCTCTCGAGTATGACTATTCGTATGTTTTAATAAAATACCTAATTTGAAAACGAAACAACTTGTCAGTGTTTTATTCGTTACTACACTACTTTAAATAAATGGGGTACAAGCAGACCGTTACGGTAAGCGTACAGAGTCCTTAGAAGCGCGTACCGTTTTGGTTCGCAAGCGCTTTTCCTACGCAATATGCATTCATCCTTTGTAATTAGTCTGTCTGGGTCACCGCTTCATTTTTCTAAACTTCTCAATGGAACCCATGGATTATGTTGGGGTTTCCATCATCATTTAGGATACACATTTAAGTAGAATAGCTGTATGTACTTCCCACCTCTAACAGTTCCGTAGGAACCCTAATAGTTTCGTCATATCTGACTGTCTGTCTGTCTGTCCGAAGGTTTTCCAAGAGTCTGTTACTACTAGAAAGCTGTACATAGTAATGTAGGTAAAATAAAATGTTGAAAATATTTATTTACTGGGCAAAGGCCTCCCCCTAGTTCTTCCAGACTTTTTTCTCAAATTCAGCTATATTCTTTTTTTTAAATACTTGAGGAACAACGCACACCCCCAGATTTAGAAGCATGATATAAGGTATGCGCTACAATTCTCCTAATACTATGAGAAAGGCGAATAATTGACGAAATTTAAAATGTCGTATTATTTATTGTTTAAAATCTACACTAATATTATAAAGAGGAAAACTTTGTTTGTTTGTTTGTTTGATTGTACCTAATGAATAAGCTCAAAAACTACTGGACCGATTTTAAAAATTCTTTCACCATTCGAAAGCTACATTATCCACGAGTAACATAGGCTATATTTTATTTTGGAAAAAAATAGGTTTCCGTAAGATATTTGGGTTTTTCGGACACAAGGTGTAAAAATCCACCAGAAAAGTTACTTATTTTGCGTACGCTGCCTAAACTATAAAAGATACAACCGTAAATTGTTCTAATATCTACAAAAAAGTCCACGACACACATAATCATAATCATAATCATTTTATTGCTTTGCAAACATGTGTATGGTACATACATAGTTGTTTTTATAATAATAAAGTTCTCCATATTTTACCGTCACATGGGTATGCAAAGGTTTACAAATTCGTGTGCGTGTGGATTGAGAGATCTTTTCGAAAAACTCTTCCAATCCCAACCAAATTTTAAGAGGATTTAGGAAATAATTGTGGAAACTTCATGGTAAGGTATAAAATTTGTGAAACCTAAACAAAGAAAGTTAGAACTCATTAACTGGATCTCTCAATCTGGACAACTGAAGAAAAAGTCATAACGCGTATCCAAGAATATACAGCCTATGTGTTTATAATTTGCATTTTAATTAATTGTGATAAATTTGTGAAAGCTGCTAAACAAAATTTCAAGTCATTACAAAGCCACGTTTAAGATTTATAACGGTTTATATGGATCCCTCAGAGTGGACAATTTTCAATTGAGTGATCTTGTATAACACGACCTAATACTGAAAAAGTATGAATAATTATCATGTTTATTGCAAATTATGCTTTTGGAAAAATTTGTGAAACTAAAATCGTGATTGAAATCTTACTGGTTCAAGAGAAAATGAAAATCTTGTTTTTTGTCGATCGTCCCAACTGAGAGATCTTTATTTTGAACTATATTTAATAAACGAAAACTTATAGGTAGAAGGTAGATACATCAGAAATTGTGAAAAATGTTGTACTAAATTTTGACGAATCAGTCGTCCCTGTAAGTGTTATACTTAAAAAGATAAATCATTTTTTGCAATCCTTGAGGAAAACGTTGAGTAGGGTGACCATATCACCGGTCGGAATCATTACCGTTACAATTCAAATTATAATGCACTTTAAACGTTTTTATACAAGTAATTAGTGTCAGATTTCACTACATAATTTAAATAATATAAAATTACGTTTTTAAATGACAAGCTTCTGCAAAGTTAGGTACTGTATGTGTAGTGCTCTTACTAAGGAATTCTAAGTTCGTAATTCTAATTCTAAGTAATTCTTACACACAAAAATTTCAGAAATTTAAGGTAACCAAAAAAAAGTTTTTTTTTAATTTAAACTTTTTTTTCACTCATAATTACATAATAGGATGTAACTTAATCAATAAGTCCGTAGGACAAAGTATGTAAAATAACTCGTTCTTCTTTGCTGTCATACATTTTTCCCATCAAATCGTCATAACAGACTACTTGGTCGTTATGAACACCATGTCCTCTGTAGTGGCCAATATATTATCAGGACTCAATGCAGGAATAAATTCAACACCGCCTAACAATTTGTAGCATCTGTTTCTTACAGAAATTGTATTTGGTACATGTTTCAAATAAACTTTTTCACATCCGTTCAAATCAATGGATATCAAATTTGAAAGTTCATAACTAATAATAATTTGTTTTTTACAAAAATCACATGTCTTTGTTTCATTACCAATGAAGATTGCATCTTCCAGACTAAAAATGCCAAAAACAGAAATCATATTAATATTGATTGGCAGAAATGCAATCTTCTTTGATATGCTAGTTGAACAACATGATTCGTTGGAGCACTGTTTCTTAAATACAGCACTACAAATGTTATCTTGTAGCAAATGTTCAAATATAATATGTAACATTGCATTGCATTGCATTCAAAGTACTTATTGTGTATTTTATCACTTTTAGAGCCTTGTATCTTATGAACAGACACAAAGACCTTTGTGTAACGATGATTTAATTGTAACAACTTCAAAAACAGTGGACAAACTTATATAGTGTGGTGCCAGAAATAGAAACAGAAGTAGGTTTATGGATCTTGTATACCTTTTGTTTCTTGTATGGTTTATTGAGTATTTTAGTAGTACTCTATGGTTTATTGCCTTCACTTTCATGATATCAAAAATATAATGTATTTTCTTTCTTTTAAATCTGCTAGGAATAAAAGAGGTAAAAAAATGAGCAATGATAAATATAAAGTATTGTAAAGTATACTTACAAAGATTTTTATAACCTACAGGAATTGGCTGCATCTACAATTAAAAATCGAAATAAAGATAAAGAGGGTAATAAGGTATCTTGGCTAAAAATTAAATGCATTAAAGTTGAGAAAGAGTTTCCTGGCACTTTATTTTCTAGGTATGATCATACAAGTGATTATAATGAGATCAATGTCAGTGCAGGAAGGGGACGCCGACGTACACAGACTGTGGTGCTGAATCCAGCTTACCAAAATTTGCTCCCCTTGTCTGCAGCAAAAAAAGGAGATCTTGTAAAACTATGCAATGCTGGTCAAATATCAGAAGAACTAATTCCATGGTACAAAAGTTTGCTATAATTAAGTGGTGGCTCAGATTGCGTGCCAGAACCCTCATTTGATGATAGTGATGAAAGTGATGAACATTAAAATAATAAATGTCTTTTATAATATAATAGCATTTATTATTTCATTAAATACATATACATGAGTATACTCAAAGGCAGGTAAAACTCCTTAAGTACATTTTTATAAATCTTCTATACTTATAATAAATCTGTAGAGAGGTCAATTCTGTACATGAAATATATTTCCAAAATAACTATCAGGGGGTGATTAGGGATCGATACTGATGCCAAAAATGCAATCAGTACAATTTTTGTCTGTCTGTCTGTCTGTCTGTCTGTCTGTCTGTATAACCGTTATAGAAACAAAAACTACTCGACGGATTTTAACGAAACTTGGTACAATTATTATTCATACTCCTGAGCAGGTTTTAGTATACTTTTCATCACGCTACAATCAATAGGAGCAGAGCAGTGAAGGGAAATGTTGGGAAAACGGGAGAAGTTACTCCATTTTTTAAGCTTCCGTCGCGTGTGCAACCGTAACGGTGAAAGCTACACAGAAATCATGTATGACGGAAATGTTCTCCTTAAAATTATATTAAAAATATCCAACGACAGCATATGTCTATCTTTTATGTTTGACGAACAATAACACGTGTAACTCCCGATAGCTTAGCAGTTCGAAGCTTTCTGATTATATTTGTCTACTCTTACGTTTATAAAACTCTCAGTCGTCCCTAATTAAAGTTATATTAACTATTCCATAAAAAGAGTCATAGAAATCGGTATAGAAACACCAAAGTTATACATGAAATACGCTAATAACAAGCCATGGTCGCGAACCACAGAAATATAAAAAACAGATCTATGTCGCGAACGCACAGGCAGACGGCTTGCTTGGCGATGGCGATAGGCTAGCGAGTAGCTTCGTAAAACGCCTTACGACAGTTTGCAATATCTACACTAATAATATAAAGAGGAAAACTTTGATTGTATGTTTGTTTGTTTGATTGTAATGAATAGGCTCAAAAACTACTAGACCGATTTTAAAAATTCTTTCACCATTTGAAAGCTACATTATCCACGAGTAACATAGGCTATATTTTATTTTGGAATAAATAGGGTTCCGTAAGATATTTATTTGGGTTTTTCAGACACAAGGTGTAAAAATCAACCAGAAAAGTTACTTATTTTGCGCACGCTGCCTAAACTATAAAAGATAGAACCATAAATTGTTCTAATTAATTGTAGATCTTATAAATATCTACAAAAAAGTCCGCGACACACTGGTCCTATCTATGTCGAGTGAGGCACAACAACCATTATTTTATTTAAAAATCTTGATTTTTTTTACTACATTTAAACGCGTTTATTTTACTCATGCTATTAATCCGTATCAAAATAAAGTTTCATCACTAAGTACAGTTTATGTAGATAATATTTGGTCCTTGAATGATTAAAATCGGACGTTTGGTTTTGAAGTTATGGCGAAATTAAAATATTACGATTTCTGCTGTTATCTATCTATACTTATAATAAATCTGTAGAGAGGTCAATTCTGTACATGAAATATATTTCCAAAATAACTATCAGGGGGTGATTAGGGATCGATACTGATGCCAAAAATGCAATCAGTACAATTTTTGTCTGTCTGTCTGTCTGTCTGTCTGTCTGTCTGTCTGTATAACCGTTATAGAAACAAAAACTACTCGACGGATTTTAACGAAACTTGGTACAATTATTATTTATACTCCTGAGCAGGTTATAGTATACTTTTCATCACGCTACAATCAATAAGAGCAGAGCAGTGAAGGGAAATGTTGGGAAAACGGGAGAAGTTACTCCATTTTTTAAGCTTTCGTCACGTGTGCAACCTTAACGGTGAAAGCTACACAGAAATCATGTATGACGGAAATGTTCTCCTTAAAATTATATAAAAAATATCCAGCGACATAATATGTCTATCTTTTATGTTTGACGAACAATAATACGTGTAACTCCCGATAGCTTAGCAGTTCGAAGCTTTCTGATTATATTTGTCTACTCTTACGTTTATAAAACTGTCAGTCGTCCCTAATTAAAGTTATATTAACTATTCCATAAAAAGAGTCATAGAAATCGGTATAGAAACACCAAAGTTATACATAAAATACGCTAATAATAAGCCATGGTCGCGAACGCATTATAGGCTAGCGAGTAGCTTCGTAAAACGCCTTACGACAGTTTGCAATATCTACACTAATAATATAAAGAGGAAAACTTTGTCTGTATGTTTGTTTGTTTGATTGTAATGAATAGGCTCAAAAACTACTGGACCGATTTTAAATATTCTTTCACCATTTGAAAGCTACATTATCCACGAGTAACATAGGCTATATTTTATTTTGAAAAAATAGGGTTCCGTAAGATATTTGGGATTTTCGGACACAAGGTGTAAAAATCAACCAGAAAAATTACTTATTTTGCGTACGCTGCCTAAGCCATAAAAGATAGAACCATAAATTGTTCTAATTAATTGTAGATCTTATAAATATCTACAAAAAAGTCCGCGACACACTGTATATCTATGTCGAGTGAGGCACAACCACCATTTTTTTATTTAAAAATCTTATTTTTTTTTTACTACATTTAAACGCGTTTATTTTACTTATGCTATTAATCCGTATCAAAATAAAGTATTTCTAAGTAAAGTTTATGTAGATAATATTTGGTCTTTGAATGATTAAAATCGGACGTTTGGTTTTGAAGTTATGGCGAAATTAAAATATTACGATTTTTGCTGTTATTTAATATAATAAATGCGAAAGTTTTTGAGTTTGTGTGTAGGTTTGTTACTCAATCACGTCAAAACGGCTGAAGGGATCGGGGTGAAATTTGGAACACGGATAGATTATGGTCTGAAATAACACAAAGGCTATTTTATCCCACGGGAACGCGTACGAAGTCGCGGGCAGAAGCTAGTTTAATATAATAAATGCAAAAGTTTGCGAGTGAGTTTGTGTGTAGGTTTGTTACTCAATCACGTCAAAACGGCTGAAGGGATCGGGGTGAAATTTGGAACAGGGATAGATTATGGTCTGAAATAACACATAGGCTATTTTTTATCCCACGGGAACGCGTACGAAGTCGCGGGCAGAAGCTAGTAACTACTAAAATATAACTTTTTTTAACAAAATTTATTTTAGGTGTTGTAAGATATCCGTTATTCTAATAGTCACCACAAATTAAAAGATGTATAATCAAAAACTGATTTTTAATAACAAAATAAGTTTATAACCTCATTTACTCTAATTAACAACAAATGCAAATAATGAGTTTTACTTGTCATCCCACGCAGTGATTGTTATTGACTATCGGAAACACTGATTATGTTATTATTAATTATATCATAACACTATTAAACAAACTTGCATTAAATGCACTGCACAAAACCAGCTTCGCAAATCGCAATGAATATACACAATGTTAGCATGAATAGGGTCAACGAAAAAAAATCGGACAAAATAAAAAGTATGTCTACCCTACTCAACGTTTTCCTCAAGGATTGCAAAAAATGATTTATCTTTTTAAGTATAACACTTACAGGGACGACTGATTCGTCAAAATTTAGTACAACATTTTTCACAATTTCTGATGTATCTACCTTCTACCTATAAGTTTTGGTTTATTAAATATAGTTCAAAATAAAGATCTCTCAGTTGGGACGATCGACAAAAAACAAGATTTTCATTTTCTCTTGAACCAGTAAGATTTCAATCACGATTTTAGTTTCACAAATTTTTCCAGAAGCATAATTTGCAATAAACATGATAATTATTCATACTTTTTCAGTATTAGGTCGTGTTATACAAGATCACTCAATTAAAAATTGTCCACTCTGAGGGATCCATATAAACCGTTATAAATCTTAAACGTGGCTTTGAAACGACTTGAAATTTTGTTTAGCAGCTTTCACAAATTTTTCACAATTAATTAAAATGCAAATTATAAACACTTAGGCTGTATATTCTTGGATACGCGTTATGACTTTTTATTCAGTTGTCCAGATTGAGAGATCCAGTTAATGAGTTCTAACTTTCTATGTTTAGGTTTCACAAATTTTATACCTTACCATGAAGTTTTCACAATTATTTCCTAAATCCTCTTAAAATTTGGTTGGGATTGGAAGAGTTTTTCGAAAAGATCTCTCAATCCACACGCACACTACAAATTCAGGTAAAAATTTATAAAATGTCAGTTTGATAATGATGAATATGTAATATTCAATAAAAAAAGAATAAAAGGACAGAAGACGATCATAATAATTAGGTATGTCAATCAGAGGAATAGTAATTCAATTATTTAGTGAATTATCATGAAGAAAATCGTCAATCTTAATATATATAAATCTCGTGTCACAATGTTTGTCCTCAATGGACTCCTAAACCACTTAACCGATTATAATAAAATTCGCACACCATGTGCAGTTCGATCCAACTTGAGAGATAGGATAGTTTAAATCTCATTTTTTTGTTGCAATATTATTTAGGAGCGGAAAATGTGACGCAGACGAAGTTGCGCGGGACAGCTAGTTGTATAATAAGTTTTCATGATTAAGAATTCGTTTAGCACCCTTTTAAATTCTAATACAATCATATTTTTATATTATTAGGTACTCTATTATATACGAGGGGAGCAGTACCAAAAAAACTTTTTTTCATTAGTGCGGTTTTACATTTTACTTGACATATTTGGTGATGTATTGATTCCGTACTGGATTTTTCCTGACCTCTGATAGCTTTTTGAAAAGATGTGGGTTACTTTTCACATACAAAGCCGTTTCCAATATGTATAAGCAAGGAAAAGTTAAAAATTTTAACGACTTAAAATAGGGAACACAGCTATCAGTTGTCTTAAGACCGCATATGCACACTATACCTATCAATGTCGAGTGAGGCACAACAACCATTTTTTATTTAAAAATCTAGATTTTTTTTGGACTACATTTAAACGCGTTTATTTTATTCATGCTATTAATCCTTATCAAAATAAAGTATTTCATCACTAAGTGCAGTTTATTTAAATCAATTTTGGTCTTTGAATGATTAAAATCGGACGTTTGGTTTTGAAGTTATGGCGAAATTAAAATATTACGATTTCTGCTGCATGGCCCGTTGCGAAGTGGACGTCACCAAGGCCCGTGCGCGTGCGGGCGGGGAGTTTAGATCTATGAGTAAGGTACCCGCGCGGCTCAGACGCGAGGTAACAGGTTTGCTGTAGTGTATTTAGTATCAGCATTGCACCCGTGCGAAGCCGGGGCGGGTCTCTAGTAGGAGATTATATAAAAATGAATCGCTAAATGTGTTGGTAAGCGCATAACTCAACAACGCCTGGACCAATTTGGCCAATTCTTTTTTTGTTGTGTTTGTTATCATCAGGAGAAGGTTGCCAGTTGACGGGAGCGAAGCCGCGGGGGACAGCTAGTAGGAGATAAAATGAAAAAAAAAAAAACGCTTGTATGGAATTTCGTCATACTTGCAAATGAAACTCTCATTAGATACATGGCTAAACCACTCGTATTTAACATAAAACTACTAGAGTAGCATAAATTTCGATGATTTAGTGCGTCGCTGCATCATTAGGTTGCAGCTTCTCGCCGGGTCTTTACCATAGAAATATAAATAAATTAAAACTAAGGTCTTTACTATTTGTATCATAACGATGTCAGAATTTACTTTTCAGGTGCTACATCATGCTCGCTCAAGCACTAGCTATGAGCATGGGTGGAGCTCCGTGCGGCTGTGCCGGAACTGGCAAGATGGAGACAGTCAAGGACATGGGCAAGACTCTGGCCAAGTACGCCGATCAGATGGACTATAGGTAAACAAAGTACTGAAGTTTGATTGTCTTGGAAGAGGTATCGGTAGAAACTTTACGCTGCCTCGTTAATCAAGTGTTCGCACTTCTGCTGAGCCCAACGTCCAGGTTTCCCGGGACAGATGTTGTTGGACTTTTCAAACTGGATTTATGTACTAATTACCTAGCTGCTTAGAATCCTGTCTGGAAATAGGCTCGCCCCTTTTAATCCGGAATGTGGGTTTATGTTATACTAGCTGACCCGCGCAACTTCGTCTGCGTCACATTTTTCATTAATTCTGCGCTCCTTTTTGACTTAGCTTAATGATATAGCCTATAGCCTTCCTCGATAAATGGGCTATCTAACACTGAAAGTTCCTGAGATTAGCGTGCTCAACCAAACAAACAAACAAACTCCTCTGTTTTATAATATTATAACTCAGAGGTTCTCAGATTTTGTTGTGCAAGGCGTTGCGAACGTTCAGGTGAAGATTCTCCCATACGGCGTATTCTTGCTGCCCGTGCTTGAGAACTATGTTTAGTAAGTTGGGACCTGGCTCTCTTAGGCATTTTCAAATGTTTAAGAAAATGTTAATAGCGTGTAATATTCTAGCTCTGAAATGAACTGTTGTGTAGCCCTGAAAAGAACTGTTGGTTAGCCCTAAAAAGAACTGTAGGTTAGCCCTGGAAAGAACTGTTGTTTGGCTCTGAGAAGAACTGTTGTTTAGCTCTGAGAAGAACTTTTGCGTAGGTGTAGTTTTAAGAACGAAATCTAAAGAAAATCGCACGAAAATTATTAGACTTCGCGCACGACCGCTGCGTAGGGAGCCAACGTACTTATACTTATCTATGGAGCCGACCTCGCGGCTGAGCCGCGCGGGTACCTTACTCATAGATCTAAACTCCCCTCCCGCACGCGCACCCCGCCTTGGTGACGTCTACTTCGCAACGGGCCGTGCAGCAGAAATCGTAATATTTTAATTTCGCCATAACTTCAAAACCAAACGTCCGATTTTAATCATTCAAAGACCAAATATTATCTACATAAACTGTACTTAGTGATAAAATACTTTATTTTTATAAAGATTAATAGCATGAGTAAAATAAACGCGTTTAAATGTAGTCAAAAAAAAATTAATATTTTTAAATAAAAAAAATGGTTGTTGTCTCGAACTTTTTTGTAAATATTTCTAAGATCTACAATTAATTGGAACAATGTATGGTTCTATCTTTTATAGTTTAGGCAGCGTAAATAAAATAAGTAACTTTTCTGGTTGATTTTTACACCTTGTGTCCGAAAAACCCAAATATCTTACGGAACACTATTTTTTTCCAAAATAAAATATAGCCTATGTTACTCGTGGATAATGTAGCTTTCGAATGGTGAAAGAATTTTTTAAATCGGTCCAGTAGTTTTTGAGCCTATTCATTACAATCAAACAAACAAAGAAACAAAGAAAGTTTTCCTCTTTATAATATTATACTAGCTGTCCCGCGCAACTTCGTCTGCGTCACATTTTTTATTAATGTTCGTAGCGTGATGTTATAAAGTATCCTATCTTTTAAGTTGGATCAAATAACAGATAGTTACGAAGTTTGATCAAAATCGGTTAAGTAGTTTAGGAGTACATTGAGGACAAACATTGTGACACGAGATTTATATTAAGGTTATTAGTGTAGATACCTACACCTCTACCGTACGCGGTAATATGCGTGCCGTAATTCGTAAGTCTTTCAAAGTTAGTATTTTACAGCGGTAACAACTTCGCGCTTCAAATCTGTGATCAAAATAATAGTACTAGTACTAGGACAGTATGGTGATCTGGCTGAAAAACACATAGACAGTCCACTCTAGGTACAGATAATAGGTCTGCACATATAGGTACGTAAGTACGAAATGCAGTTCGTCTCTCACACAAATTCCTCGGCAGTCGGCTGATAGCCGGCGCTCCGACCGGAAGTGCGCATGCTATCAGCTGATGGGTACAGAACTGATAGGTACTAGTATTTATAAATCCAATTCATTCATCATTCATACAAAAGTACAATTTAATTATATTAAGTGGCAGACTTTCACAGAGGTCATGGGAATCGATTTCCAATGATGATAAAAATATTTTCTTAAATTATAATTTCCAGTTAATGCAGTACCTAAATTACTTCACCGCTGTACGTAGGTGATACCCACGAATGAATAATTATTATTCATATTTTTAATTATCATTAAATACTTGGCTTTATTCTTCTCATACATATGTGAAGGTTGACTAGCTTATTTAATTATATTCAAAACTTTCGCAAAAATTTTATTCACAGATTTTAAAACCTAATGCGAAATATGGTTAACAGACATTCTGTGAAATGAGTCACAAGTAACGTGCAACAGCTCGTCAAGAATAAATTAAATTGTTCTACCAATTTTTTTGTGTTTCGGCAATGCAATGTCTACAGTCAATCACTCGGTAACGGAAGAAGGATTAGTTATTTATTTTTATAAATCAACAATGGATGAACTATGGGTACACCCATTTGTAGAAATTGATCGAAAAAAGAAAAAAAAATTATAGGGACACGGTAGGATTTTATTTAAAAAGGAGTCTGACACTCCTTTCCACTCCGCCCAGAGCGGAAGGAGTCAATTAGTGATTTCCCGCCCGAAGAAAAGGGGAATACTTCTTTTTGAACTTGAGCTGGGTTTGCTCTTGTCTCTAGTCTAGGCCAGAGATGACAGAGACAAAGTCTACGATGGAGCGAGCTTACCCAGACGTCGCCTGTTCACTCTAACTTTGAATAGATTAGGGTTGTATTAAGCGTTCGGAGTTCCACTCCTTTGCTGTGCGCACTTCAATAAAATTGTTACACTGACAAATTGTTGCATTCTTTTAAATGTTTTAGCAATGTTCATGATGAACTGCTTATTGAAACGATATTATACGTTCTCAGGAAATGGGACAGCAGAAGAATAAACAGCGTTACGCGACGCTACTATGCAGAATGCTGTGGTAGCACGGTTACCAGAAGGAAACTCGACTTGATGTTAATGCTGTCTAAAGGTAATGTAGCACATTTGTAATTATAAGGGTAAATCATGAATTAAAATCATACCTTTAGCCTAAATACATACCTACATCGCTAAGCAAAGCAACATAACGTGCTAAGCCAAGCATCTCAATGAACATCCTGCATCATTAAATTTGTAATAAATCTTCCTGTATGACACTATCCACATTCATGAAGAAATAATTAGTTGAAAGAATGGAAATCCCTGTCGCCTGTTATCGATACCCTCTACTGATTGAGTTGATGGGGCAATATTGTCATTTGGCGTTCTATGTGGAAACGAAATTCACAGTAAACCGGCGCGTTGGCCTTTTATCATTACAGGAATATCTAGATGAAGGTTCATCTCTCCCTGACTATTCAGGAAATATAAACATGATGGTTATAGGTATATAGTTTGCCGCCACGTGAAGCTACTTCTGTGTGTCTTATGCTTTCATTGTCAAAGTTCAGGATAACGAAAGAAGGGTAGACATAAACTAAATGGAAACTATTGAAAACCATATAGTGTTTAATAACGCATAACTTTTATGTCAACTCATACAGAATTTCTGTCATATTTTGTTAGATATTTGCAAAACAATTTACAAAAAGCGCCATATTAGAATGCCGCTCCCTAGAATCTTTATAAATGTAGCCTTAATCAAATGGTGATTCAAGAAGATATTATCTGGTATTGGTTTACTATTTCATAACGCAAGTTTTCTATATCTATTTTACGTAAATTTCTGTCATAATTTTACAGAAATCAGCTAAAAACCACGTCAACTTCATTGTATCATGGGAGGCGTCGATTGAGGCTGCGCGTTGAAAAATCAATACCTACGCTAAGACATAGATTGGATTTAGTACTTTATCATCTTGTATACAGAGGCGACTACAGAATAATGCTCAACAGGTTGTTGTCACGTTGAGGTGGTTGAAATGCTCGTTTATGTTTATGGACTCCTAGTAACTTTCATCGTATTCGACCAGACTTAGGTGGTTGACGCAAGCGCTCTGAGAACAAAACCACGTGTAGCGGTGGCCACCGCATGGAAATGAAGTTTATTTATTGCCGGCTGTTTGACGTTTTATCTAACTATAGATTTAGTAGTAACTATATTTGAGTAGCGAAGTAGGTACTAACATCAAAAAGCTTTGAAGTTAATACCACATTTAAGAAACCAATGTAGGAAGCGTCTATAGACATGTAAAATAAAATTTATGTCAAAATGTCATTTTGTTTGTCCTTGACAGCAGTTTTATTTTAGATGTCTACAGACCCTTCCTCCTCTTCCTCCTTGCGTCGTATTTCTTCGTGCTGAGGGTCGTGAGCTCCCTTCTGCAACATTTCCTAACGAACGATATTTTTCCATCTGTTTCTGTCCCTAGCGGTGTTGCTATGGAGATAGGTGCGAATTGTAAAGCCAAGGGTGGTGCGGATCTGATCTGACCAACGTATTGGGCTGCGTCCACGCGAGGCCTTTTTCCATTTACTTTGCCGATCACGATGAGCTTCTCGAGGTTGACTGCAGACGCCTACTTGGCCTGAAAATGTAAACTCAATAAGGAAACTCATGTCAGTGTGTCAATAAATAGATATACTCGACAATCATGCTGTCCTTTTTTTTTTAACCAACCTGAGACTCCGTCAAGAAATTCCTCTCGTCGAACATGCGCAGTAATAATTACAATAAAGGGGTCACTGGTGACAGGCTGATATTGGCCTTAACTTCAATACTGCGTCGCAACAATCAGGACGTACTACAGCGCTTGTTAAGATCCCCTTGAACCTATTCGAGATTATGTATATCGCTTGAATTGATTTGTGCTGAGGACTGTAATAAATCGAGACAGTGTTTTACTTTTATACAATCTACCAGTTGTCCCCCGTGGCGTCGCTCCCGTCAATTGGCTACCAACCCTACCCACCTACTCTACCGACCTACCTACCGATCCTACATACCCTACCTTTCCGTGTGATGCTGTTTACTAAAGAAAATAGTATTTTATATTATACGGCAAAACAACGTTTCCTGGGTCAGTCAGTTTTTACATAGTATAAATCAAACCAAAAAAAAAAAACAATAAGGATCTATGGTTCGGGTTTGCGCAGTAAATTTTCTTGAAAACATCTCGTCAAGGCTAAACTAATAATAGAATAGTTGTCTTTAACCGAATCCTAAAAAACCGGCCAAGTGCGAGTTAGACTCCCACAGGTAGAGTTCCGTACCACAAACCATGTTTCTTGTATTTTTTAATTTATAAAATACTCACTGTGAAAATTTCAACAGTCTACCTATTTAGGTTCCTGAGATACAGGCCGCTGATAGACAGACGGACGAATGGACGAACAGCAGAGACTCAAATAGGTCTCTCTTTGTTATCCTTCGGGTACGGAACCCTAAAAATAATCAATCAGCACTTGGTCGGTCGCTGACACGGTATGTACGATTGCGCTCTCTTCACTTGAAAAGTGTCGCGGAAGATCCCTAACTTTGTAAAAATCGGACCAGTAGTTCCTGAGATTACCCCCTACATACAAACTTACAAACATACAAACTTACAAACAAATGTTACCTCTTTATAATATTAGTATAGATATAAAATTCTCGTGTCACATTGTTACCTTACTCCTCCGAAACGGCTTTACCGATTTTTACCTATATGCATATTCAGTAGGTCTGAGAATCGGCTACTATCTATTTTTCATACCCCTAAGTGATACGGGTTGTCCAACCCTAACATTTTTTTAAACTTTTGGACAACATTTTTTATTTTTCTATAATGTGGCATTAAAAATACATACAACCCTAAATTTTTACCCTTCTATCACCAACCCTTATTTTTTAATAGTCATTTTATTAATGAACTAGCTGACCCACGCAACTTCGCCTTCGTCACATTTTCCATTATTGCTCCGCTCCTATTTGTCTAAGCGTGATGACATATAGCCTATAGCCTTCCTCGATAAATGGGCTATCTAACACTGAAAGAATTTTTCAAATCGGACCAGTAGTTCCTGAGATTAGCGCGTTCAACCAAACAAACAAACATACAAACAAACAAACATACAAACAAACAAACAAACAAACAAACTCTTCTGCTTTATAATATTAGTATAGATAATGTGACGCAGACGAAGTTGCGCGGGCCAGCTGGTGATCATATAAAACTTACTGTGCCCTGGTTTCGCTATTATTTCTAGGATCTAGTTCTTGTTAAGGGTTCTGTAGAAAAACATGGAATTAGTATAGGTTTGCCATGTCCTTCCGTTTGTCCGTCCGTCAGTATATCCGCATGTCCATCTGCCGTCTTTCTCAGTGGCTATTGGTGCTTTGCTATCGTTATAATTATGTAGATTATGACAAGCCTCCAACGTTGTAATATAAAATCTGGAAAATCGTGCACAGGGGAAGGGGCATGATATCGATCGATTATAATTATTTGAAAAATATTTAGGATACGTTACATTAGGCTTTAGACGTAATTTTAGTTAGAATGAATCCTTCCCCAAAATCCAAACCGATGCTTTTCAAAGTATTCACAATTAGTAGTCTCTATCAATGCCATAGTTTAGGGGACGGCTGAGTACGGAACTCTGTCTTGTGGGTGGTCCAACACGTTTTTACAGGTATTTTTTTCTATTTTATTGACTTCCAAGGGTCATAGCGTGATATTCTTCTCAACAAAAAATCAAGTCTGATGGTTGTGTAGCGGCAGAGAAAAGCGTATTCAAACTCTTCACCCTCATACATTACTCTTACGAGTAGTATAGATAAAACATTGAGCTACCAGTCATTGGGTTTGGCTTATTCGTTATGGTCTCAAGTCTCCATGTTAATATTTTCAGATTTCTGCACGTGCGTATCCAGAAGCCATGGCAGAAACATGCTGTGCAAGATTCCCGATTACTGATGAATAACATTATTTATGACAAAGGTAAGAAATATTTTATTTCCATTAAAATACTTGATAGCAACACTTGAAGATACTAAAATTTGGTAAAATGTTTTTTTTTTTTTATATACAAAACGGGGAAACTCTTGGCCCAAATCTCACCTGATGGAAAGTGATGATTAGGCCGAAGATGGAAGCGAGTTTCACCCGGAATCCTCTTACACAGAGGAACTGGCTATCATACCTACCTCTAACTGCCGGAACACAACAATGCTGTTAACATAGTTGTTATGGCGACAGACTTAGACATGATGGTGGTAGCTTGCCAGGCGGACTTAGGAAAAGTCCTACCACCAACCAAACCGAGCAAAAAATTTGCCTCCGCTGGGAATCGAACCCGGGACCTCTGGGTCTGAATCAGGTGGTGTAGCCACTAGACCACGGAGGCGGTTAGTGTCACCTGTTTAGCACCACCCGGGGACCACGTGTAGGGATTCGCTGAAGGGTATTCTCCTACGGACGCGGGTGACTCGGCCCCCAAAAATACTAGATAGTAGTACTAGTTAGTACTAAAATTTCAAAAAAAAAAGCGCGTTTATAAGTTCTAGGGAGTCCATCCTTTTTTAATTGGAAGAACAGATATATAACAATAATTTCTAAGTCTTTTCATATATCAAATGGAGACCAAGACAGAGAACAGACACTTGACTTGTCACAACTGCACGTCACTGCTCATGCAGTCAGGTGGTTGGCGAACTCACTGCCCCTCACACCTCAGCTCGCGTTTCCCCCGCAAAGTGGTAGCACGAACTGTAAAAACATCGGTTATTGCAAAAAATACTTATGATTAAAATGCGTTAAAAGTTGATCTTTTCAAAGTGAGAATGAACAGGCTAGTTCAGGGTAAGCTCGCTCCATCGTAGACTTTGTCTGTCATCTCTGACCTAGACTGGAGACAAGAGTAAATCCATATCACAAAATAAAACTTTTTACAAATCGAGTCGTTTTTAGAAGTCGGTGTTTTTGTAAGTTCTTCGTATTTTGATACCGACTTCCGAAATTAAAGTTATTTTTTACTTTGTAGTGTTTTTTTTTTGGAAGTCGGTTGTATATTTCTTTGTAAAAAGTTTTCTATTTTTCTCTTTTTAGTGGTACCCCACACCTAAAAACACCAGTGCAAAATCGCAGAAAAGCAAAATACGCAATTGCGATTATTTGGATGGCATAAAACCAACATCCAAGTAAACGAATTCCAGCCATTTCGATATAAAATCCAAAGTTCCTAACCGATTCTGATAAAATTTAAATGAGACCAATCTGCAAGTATATTTATCCTTTCAGATATTTTCAAGAATTTTTCAAATCGGTTCATAACTGACGGAGTTATGAGGTAACAAACATAAAAAAATGCTGAATTGAGAACCTCCTCCTTTTTGGGAAGTCGGTTTCTGATGTGATACACGAATGACTTGTAAAGATATGATTATGTACTTCTCTCGTGAGGCGCGAGCTCAAAATGATTCAGCATCTGCCATCATCTGCCTAGCCGGTCGGCTTCTATTCAAACCAGATTCAGCTGAATAACAGTATTTTACGTGGAGCGGCTGCCTGCCAGACCTCCACAACCCATTAACTGGGTAACACGGTACTCATTGGTAAGACTGGTGTCAGATTTTCTGGCTTCTGACTATCCGTAACGACTGCCAAAGATCTCCAAATGACAGCCGGGACCAACTGCTAAACGTCTTTTCCGAGGAACGGACGAAACTCGGTATGTTAAGATGGTCACCTATCCACAGACTAACCTCGGAAAGCGTTGTTTAACCTTGAAAATCGACCTGTGCGGCTGTTAATATTTAGCCACGAGGTAGCTCAAAAACGGTTATTAATACAAAATATAATGTGATATAAAAAAACATTAATTATTTCTGAACGGCTCTATTTGAAGTATCCAAGTCTCGATTTTTCTAAAGCATGTCCCATATCTTAATGATCTACGTATATTATAATAAAGGTAATTAAATACCTGGTTTTATAAGATGTGTCGGACAAAATTTTTCCTTTATCGTAATTGGAATAAGACCAAGAGAAAAATATTTATGATATACCATACAAATTGAAACTAGAATATCTTTCTGCCTTTTATTTATCAGCGTTCTCTTATTTGCTACATCATCTTTTACAGTCCATCTTTCATCGTGCCTTTTTTCAAAATCTGAAAAAAGAGCATTAGCAACATTCGAAGTAATACTAAGAGCCTTTAATCAATCAGAGGGATACAAGATGCTTTGTCACTTGTCATGTGTAGTGCGTGGTTGGGTGGCGCAATGTCACTGACCCCCGCTGCCCGAACCTCGCGTTCGCCCTGTGCGGCACTGATAACAGCGCAAACGGTAGTCTCCGTCCAAGTCCAATTTTGCCTTTAATATAAAGTTCCTTTAACGATATTCATATATATTCCAAATGGCATCTGAAATAACAGTTTTGATCAATTTCGGGATATACCCTCCTCTTCCAGTCTATAAATCATATAAATCCTTTCGGTTGTTTGTGTAAAATTAAAACTTATTGCTCTTGCTCTTTTTACAAATAAGCTTCACGTAACAAAACGCTGCCGTAGTTCACGGCCCAGTCAGTCCCAAAGAAGTGGCCTGTTTCCCAGCAGTGAGGATATTATAGACTGATTACGATTGTGCGTATGTATGAACATGAGTTGACAAGAAAGTGGATGGATTACTTGTAGAATGATGAAGCCAAATTGGGTTTGGTTGAGACGTAGGCACAGATATTCTGCACCCACCGATCCCATACATTATAGCGAAGAATTAAGCGGGTACTAAGGATAAAGAATTGAATTATCATAAAATATAATATTATAATGTTTTATCATAATTCATAATCTTTATCCTTTATCATAATATGAAAGAGGTGTTTTGATAAGTTTTACTTATTTGCTTTAATCTTATCTTCGTATTTTTAAGAATCCCTGTCAGTCGCTGTTGTAAAAACAATGTAATCATTTTTATTTCTTTTTTATCTGCAAAATAGTTGAGCAAACGTCATCTAAAACTGTTCTAAATTTCAAGTTGATAGCATTACTAAGTAGTTTTTTTTTTATACAAAACGGGGTAGCTCTTGGCCTAAATCTCACCTGATGGAAAGTGATGATTAGGCCGAAGATAGAAGCGAGTTTCACCCGGAATCCTGGCTATCATACCTCTAACTGCCGGAACACAACAATGCTGTTAACATTGTTGTTATGGCGACAGACTTAGACATGATGGTGGTAGCTTGCCAGGCGGACTTAGAACAAGTCCTACCACCAACCAACCCGAGCAAAAAATTTGCCCCCGCTGGGAATCGAACCCGGGACCTCTGGGTCTGAATCAGGTGGTATAACCACGAGACCACGGAGGCGGTTAGTGTCACCTGTTAAGCACCACCCAGGGACCACGTGTAGAGATTCGCTGAAGGGTATTCTCCTACGGACGCGGGTGACTCGGCACCCACTTTACACAATTTATCTTATTTCTGAATTATCTACAGAACTTGACGTCGATTAAATCTCAATTCATTTTCACTGAAATCACTAATCACAGATATTAGTAACATTGAACTTGGCTCCCATTTTCACATTTATGTTTTTAATGGGATAGATGTTAAATCAGTGGTATTGCGTACTGTAACTGTGTCAAATTACCCAATCTTCCTGTACATTTATGACGTGCTAGTACTCAGGGTCATCTAGAACCAGTTGCTCCGCCCACTAAAACAATCCCAAACTTCCCGGGGTCCTCCCCTTTTTAATATAAACTGACTTCAACCTCTTATTGATTTCTGCCGTGTTGGTAAAATGAAACGAACTCTGTCTCTTACTTTTCTTCTACTCTTTCTGTAAACGGTGAGAGTTATGCCAACTATAAACGATCAAGTAATTTTGATGAAACAGGCTGTTTCAAGCTATGTTCAAATCGAAAGATTTTAGTTTTCGTCAATAACGGGCGCGAGAATCTATTTTCTGAGCATCATTGGATTTTTGAAAAAATATCAGTAACGGTTTAGTTTTAAGACTGATTTGTTAAAAATGAGAGCTTTTTTTAATTTGCGATGTTTTCAATTTTACTTCCCAGAATATGAGAATGGACACATTTACAAAAAGGTAACATAGTGACCTGAAGCTATACTAGTCGTAGAGTAGTAGCAGCCGAATATACGTGATGTTGACGTCGCAGTGACTGCAATCTCTTCTTCATCTCTTCACTGTTTTTGTACTCCTGGTACAATTCATGTTTTTTTTTTTCAGTTTGTTATTTATTTTTTATCACTGACTGTTGCCATACAAAGATAAATAGCTTTTACTTAATGAATTTAATAATATGAATGTTCATACGGTAGTTAATTTTTTTTAAATTTATTTAGGTAAGTATTTCTTTGTCTTTCCTACCCATTAAAACCCCCATTAATATCCAACTGTCCATACAAAGAGCCGTCTATGATATATCGATCACTTAGGAAATCTGCCATCCAATCATAAAATCCAACGGGCAGACCAAAGAAAAATACTTAGTAATAAGGCTATCGTGCCAGACCCTATCGAGGCCTTCGAGATGTCAAGGGAGACCGCTAATGCCTCCCCGAGTGTCTCGATGCCCTCACTCCAGAGGTGAATGGTAGAAGAACACACCTGACCGATTTTGGCGGAAGTCGTATTGTCAGTCACTAAGAATATCGTTAGCTTCTAGGTACGTCGGGAGCTTGGAATGTCTTGTACGAGTATTCCATCAATTCCACTGAGACAGTACAGAATGTTCTCCATCTTCCTGCGAGGGTTGCGGAATCTAGCCAGATTAGCGGAATTGTTTAAAAGAATAACCAACTGTACCGCGAAAGTCATTTGAAGGAAAATGCGAAATGAGATGGAGTGTGCAATGGTTGAGCTGAGTTTGTTTGTTTGGTAGAACGAGCTAATTAATCTCAGAAAGTGCTGGTTTGAATTGAAACAATATTTTTGCGTTAGTTAGCCCGTTTATCGTGGAAAGCTTCAGGCTGTATAGCATCACGCTTTGGCCACTTTAAATGTTTTTTTTTAATTGTTTAATAAAAATGTAAATCACTATTAAAAATGTAAAATAGTTAGTAAATCAGTTTTGTACATCACAAAAAAAAGAACCTTTGAGCACGATTGATTCACAGACGTAGGGCGCATGCGCGACGCAGTGAACTGCCGCGCGTGCCGCGCGTCAAGTCCAGTCGGCCAGGAGCAGGCGTAGCGTCCGTCAGTTTAGGTTTATCCCAAGCCTCGATTGGTTGGCTCGGGATAAATCTAACCACATTATAACTATGTATCAATATATTCTAATATACACATGCACACATAAAAAAAAATTGCGATCACAATGAAAAATCAATAGCTTTTTTACGGTAGATTTTATTATTAAATGATTTTTTCTTCTTTTAAGAATCTTTATTTAAAAATACAGAATTAGAATACAAAACAATACAATACAACAGTTAATACGTCACCCAATCCTTGACGGCCGGCAGCGCCGCGGGCGGCCGCTTACCGTAAGTGTAATCTGACCCGGCCAACAAAAAACGTTATCGCAGCGTTTCTGTAGCTTGTATCCGAGCACTTGAAATGGTTTCGGGTTCATTAATTATGTCGTCATGAAATTAAGTATAAACAAAACTCTTATTAGTACTCGAGAAATAAATATATCCTATTGAAATGAGAGAACTTGCTGAATGTAGTTATGTTGCTGTTTATGTTATTTCTGACAAAACTATTGCATCAATTTACACCAATTTTTGGGATCTAGCTTATGAAAAGACAAGTAATCTAATGACAATGATCTTTTATATGAGTTCTATAGCCGATTATAGCAATATTCAAGCTCAAACTTCATAAAGCGCGGCGCCATTTGTTGTTTTTTATTGCGTAATTCAATGCGCTATTTTGATAACGATTATCAGAGTTATATCAAACAGATTCCAATTGGAAAAGCTTGTAGAATACTACCTATATATTCATTAACGCATTGTTAACTATAAATCGTTACAATATGCTTACTTTAATTGTAAAAATAGCCAAAAACCCAAACAATAACAATTTTTACCTTGACGAACACTCGGAACTACGTAACTTTTGTTGGCTCAATAAAACAAGTTTTGTTATGTTATTTCATGCAAAAAACTAGCTACATACTTGTAGGAAATACTGATAAATGATTATTTATCCACTTACCCTAGAATATCGCACTAAAAACACACAAAATTCACTAAAATCACTTCACCACTGCGCAAGTGGTGAAGTGATTTTAGTGAATTTCAGCGAAATCAGAAACTTTTGACACTAGAGTTTTTGAAATGTCATTTTTGAAAGGTGTCATTTTTTGCGTTCAATGTGTAGGAAATTTATCCAAAAACGTAAATATCCAAACTTGTTCATAGAGAAGTAGTCTCTAAGTATTGATAATATGGCCTACAATGGAGTGGGTGAGGGCGACCCCCGGTGGTCGCTTGGGGTTTGACGGATGAATTTCGCGCGACCGCCGGTGGTCGCTTGGGGATAGACAGGTTTGTTATTGAAAAGAAGCCAAGAGGATTATCAGAAGTTTTACGAACTTTAACTCTGAGGGAAGAAGGATACACCACGAGAGAAATTGCACGCAGAGTTGCTATTTCCAGTCCTGTGTCGTGACCACGTTGCAGAGGTGCCACGGGATGGGTAATTTAGCTGACCGACCTCGCACTGGTCGCCCAACAGTTTGAACTGCTGCCCAAAACCGATATATTAGATTGCTGGCAGCTCGTGACCCAACAATCAACGCTTTTAAAATAAAAGCAGAAGTTTGGGCCGCTTCTGGGCTTGAGGTTAGCACTCAGACCATTCAAAATTGCTTGCACTAGGCTGGATTACAAGCACGGAGGTTTTGGCGAGCGCATCTAAATTTGCCCTCAGAATAAGATTTAAACAAACTTCTACCCCCTGTTTCACCTCTTTACGGGAGCATTTCCTGGAATTATTTTTAGCTGACATCTCCTACTCATTATTTGCCTCTGTACCAAATTGGTACGTAATTTCAGTAGTTTATTGAACGTATCACTGAATGATTAACCTTTGGCTTGTGAAATTTTTCCTGAAAAAAATGAAGACTTTTTTAATAAATTAAAAGAAAGAATAAAAAAGAAAGCGCCAGGCAGCTTTTAGCTGTTTTTTTCTGAACTGGACCTATGCAGCGCAGCCGTGGGACAGACAATACACTTGTTTTATTTAATTTAAGCTTCATAACTTTTATACCTACATTATGTTTACCTACGTGTGCCAAATAAACAAGTTCTCTATCTTTCTTTTCTTTTCTCGCTCTGCCTAGAGCAGGAGAAGCCATTTGATGATTTCCCATCCGAAAAAAACTACAAAATGTCCCCATTTTGTGCAAAATGAAACTATATAGTTGGTTTCAAGAACTCAATTACGATGAAACTGAAAATTTATTAACAGTTTTAACATAAAAATCATTATGCAAATATACTACGACCAAAAAAAAAACTCACAGTCACACACACACACAACCACTGCACACACTTCTCTAACTACACAAACTATACATACACGCAGTGCACACTCTACCTCACTCCCACCCTGATACTAACAATACTAGTTAACCAAAACAAATAATAAAAATACAACTATAATCATAAAGCTTTTAGAGAAAAATGTTAACATGTCCTAACTGCATACCGTTTGTACGAGTACATACAAAAATGTTCAGAAATACTTTCTTACGAATAGTAGCTGTTAAACATACAACTTTGGATTGTTCATCACTGCTGAACGAAAGCTTCCCCCAAATAGAGCCATCCATCACAGCCTTGAGCAGTCCGCATCCATCCGCTGCTAGCCACTTTCTTCAAATCATCGATTCATTGTGCCACAGGGCATCCCACACCACGTATACGTACGCGGTCTCCAGTCTAACACGTATCTTTTCCATCGACTGTCTCTGTGCGTCTACAGACATAGTCGGCCCACTTCCACCTCACCACCGCATGCTGACTCTCCGTAATGTCAGTGACTGTAGTTCTCTGACGAATGTGAAACCCCGAGCATTGCACTCTTCTTTGCTCGCTGAGCAACCATGAATATGTGTACCTGACCTGTGGTGAATGTCCACGTTTATAGACCAGGACACACTGGTTATAGACCAGGGCCTCAAGGGATTTTGGAATCAACAATTCAAAGATATCAATTCAACAAAAAAGCAGCATTTTGCTATCACAAGTTAGTCATCGTTGACCTCGTCCATCGCTTTCCATCAGGCAAGATCAAGATCGTCAACGAAAATCTTCAAGAGATCATTTTTATCAATACAGCAATTTACCAAATCCGTTTAATAAATTGCAGATTGATATTGATAAGTTAATAATATCTCCTATCAGAGGCTTAAACCGCGTGAATGTTGAAAATGACAATCAAATGGAGTACTGCCGGGATGGAAATTATCATATTCCGAGACATGGTCTACTCGAGTGCCAAGTTTCATCCAAATCTCTTCAGCCGTTAAGACGTGAAAAGGTTACAGAGCGACAGAGTTTCTTTCAAATTTATAATATTAGTAAGGATCGATCACTGACTTAGCAAGAATTCAAAAACCTTTACTTTAATTGAATAAGGTATCATAAATTGTAATATATTCCTGGATACTTCTGGAGCTACTGATTCCGCTATTTCACGTTTATCATCAGTCAAAGCTACGGCATTGATTGACCAGTCTAGACAGATGGCGGCAGAAATTGGTAAGAACTTATAGTCCGATTCTATGGCACCTTTTATCGGCGAGCGTGAAAAATAACTGAATTCACCTGTACATTCTTCTTTCACCCACATAAATACGTCATTCGTAACTACAACCTTCCCATCTCATTTTCCACGACACACTTTTCACCACACCGTCGCAAACATCCATAGAAAATCTATTTTAAATTCACGAAAGTAGATGTCACTGCAATCGTCTGTTGCTGTTCGGCGGTAACCACAGATCAACTTCTTGTCATAAGCTGCTATCCTAGTACCATTAATGAATTTGCAGGAAAAAAGCACGGGGAAATTTAAAGACAGACTTATATGGTGCACTTTAGGGCTGAAGCACAACCAAGTAGGAAAATTTTGTTGCTTCAATTCTATCCAATGGTCCATGTAAGCCAGTCTTTATGTTGTCAAACCCTGAGCATGTTGGCCACGAGGAACATTTTCATAGTTGGCTTATATTGGCTGCAATATCCAACATTGGGGCCAATTCAGGCCAACTAAAACGCCGATTTGTGTACCAGGATAAAAGAACTTGTGAGGAAGTTGATCTGATTTTTTTAGATTAGTGCCATCTAGCTTTGCTCTGATACGTTACATTGTTTGCATGTATGCAAAAGGCTTTCAACCTAAATGATATCTATGATATTTTGTAGATGGCGGTACTGTTCTCAAAAAGCTAAAAACTTAATGTTATATGATTTTTGTTTTAACTATGTTTCGCGTCGGTGCTGCAATCAATTTATCAGAGCTAGTACGAGGTAGGGGTGTTTCGTCGTTTCGGACCAAAAACTGTGGCTACGAAGTAGCAAGCATAGCGACTACGGCGTAGCAAGCATAGTGGCTACGACGTAGCATATCGCGGCTACGCATCGTAGCAGTATCGACATCCAATATATATATTATTTGGATCGTCAAGACTTCTGTAGATTTAATCTTTTCTCTGACATTCTTTGTTAACTTTGTTTTTTCAATACCTAGTGTAATTTGTTCTGACAATGTTTTTTTTTATAATTGCTTCTCATAGTTCTATGACAAGCATCATCTACCTAGCCTTTTCCCAATTATATTGGGGTCGGCTTCCAGTCAAACCGGATTCAGCTGAATACCAGTATTTTACGTGGAGCAGCTGCCTACCAGACTTTCACAACCCATTAACTGGGTAACACGGTGCTCCTTGGCAAGACTGGTATCAGATTTTCTGGCTTCTGACTATCCGTAACGACTGCCAAAGATCTCAAAATGACTGCCGGGACCAATAGCTTAATGTGCTTTATGAGGCACGGATGAAACTCGATATGTTAAGATGGTCACCCATCCACAGACCAACCTCGGCAAGCGTTGCTTAACCTTGAAAATCGACCTGTGCGGCTGTTGTTATTGAGCCGCAAGTTCTATTACAAAGAAAAATACGGTAAAAGTTTGATAGTTTTAATAAGAATTAAAACTGTTAAACTTTTACCTACAAACACCTGAGAGCCAAAGGCATTAAAAACTTGAAAACCTCGGTTTTTGGTAAGAGTGAATGAAATTTGAAAACTCAAAATGTTATGTTTAGCTACTTACATGTTTAAAAGTGTTTACCTATTCAAGGTTTGTGCAATTGATTTCCATAGTTACAATAATACCAATAATAAATACTAGTATCTAGTAAGTAAATATGGTAATAGTATATTTGGTTGTATATCAACATTTCGGTAGCGTATTATTTATACAGACGTAGGAAAACAGAAAAAAAAACTGGTCAAGTGGGTTTCGGTCCACCAAGAAAAGTAAGGTCGCCCTTGGTTTTCTTTTTCTTCTTACCATGTCCATGTAAATAATGCCTTAATTTTGATATAGGACAAAGATAAATCAATCGCCTAAAAATAGTCTAGTGTTTTAATAATTGTTCTTATTTTTGTTAATCTAATGCACATATTTTTTAACAGGTAAAAGTTTTTAAACAGATTATAAGCCAAACATTCCATTTTGAAGTTTTTAATTCCATTTATTTTTAAAAAAAGTCTGAGGTAAAACCCTAACCGACTTTTTTAAAATTTTGCGATCAATATTTCTTGACAATTTGTTATTCTTAAACTTTTGCCATGAGTCTGATCAAGTATTTTTGTGAAATTTTTAAGCAGGCTATTGCGAAAATGATCCAAAATGTTAATTCATTGCTATATAGTTTCAAAAAAATTATTAATTTATTATATTTAAATTCTAAATTTTCAAGGCGTTTTAGTTACGGTTTATAAATTGTTCGCCATATTTACTAAATATATTATCTTGGAATATATAAAGACAATCTTGTATTTTCCAGTACACTCGAAACTATGCCGTTCAATGCGCTCTTCGACTCAAGACGCGTCACGCTCGGATAACCAACATACAGACAATCCTTCAATGAAGCCAAAAATTTTCCAAAAAAAAAAAACAGTAAGTACCTGCCGCTACTGACCAGATTTTGTTGGCAACCGTAATTGAGCTTTAACTCTCGTATTGCTGTTGTCTTAAGTTAAAAATCTTCCGCGTTTTTTTATCTCTACCACAATTCAATTACCTAAATCATACAGTTTAGTGTTTGCAAAAAAAAAGAAAAAAAAATGCTTACCATTAGGTGAGATAGTAGTCAAACGCGTGCCTTTCAACAGTAAAAAGGTAGGCCAAGAGTGATATCAAGTAAAGCTGTGCCGTAGCTTATTCGTTACTCAAAAGGCGCGGTACACCTAGTGGTACAAACAGGGACAAAATCCGACCAGTTGTTAAGAGGCAAAAAACAAACAAATGCACTATATCATCATCATCTGCCTAGTCTTCTCCTAACTATATTGGGGTCGACTCCCAGTCAGGTTGGATTCAGCTGAATGTGAAAAAACCAGTATTTAACGTGAAGCGGCTGCCCACTCCACAGCCAAATAAGCATTTATAATAATAACGAGTTAGGTTTGAATTAAATCTACTGCGTTCAATGACCATGTGGAAAAAATCTCTACTCGTATGTACGTGATTTCCTCAACACGTAACAGTATAACTGTAATTCCTGAAAAAGAGTTTTACTTATCAATACGAAAAACTTTTCATCTTGTGGCGCTGACTAAAATTGGTCCTTATGTCACCCTCCAGTGTGACGCAGTTTTTAGTATTAAGATCAAATTTGAGATTGAACTAAAATGACCACTGACTGCAACATACTGCTAAAAAAGTGATATGACCCTGTCAAATTTTTGTTATATATCCGACAAGCCCTTTAATCCGATATCGGACACGACTGTATCACAAAAAAACAACGACTTTTGTATAAGCCTATCTTGTTACTGAAAACGTTTACCCTCCTTTTTGGGCAGTCATTAAGAATATGATGCATAATAATTAAGTAATGTATAATAATATTTAGTTAAGTGGATCAACTACTTCCTATAATCGAACCGGGAAACTTCAAAGCAGTGCAACAAAGTAACCTGAAAATATTAATTAATTAATATTTTCAGGTTCAAGTTAACGCTGTTGCACTGCTTCAAAACCAGAATGACGATTTTATAAAAGTTTAAATACAGAAAGTCCATGCATGGCCCTTCTTATAGTGGTGATTGGAATCCAAATCAATGCCTCTGCCATGAACTACCAGAATATCATAAGGACAAGAAGTTGCATTAAATATGACGTAGGATAGTATAAAAAAGTAAGCATACGGAGTCATCGCGATCGCTATTTTAAGAATGTGTCACTAGAATATCATCCAACATAGAGATTAACCTCTGGATGCAATATGTACGTGGTTGACTTTAGATTTAAGTTTTAATTTCTATTAATAACGCGTTGAATGCGAAAAAAATCCTATTATTTCAAATCCTAAGTAAATTCTGAAGGAATCAAGTAGGTAAGTACTTTAACTATCCTCAATAGTGATTAAGGATAAGCTGATAGATATATCAAATCAACTCAGTTCGATTAGGATAGGAACAATCCGTGAAACGCGGAGGTTCGGTACGCAGAAAGCGGAATAATCCGCGCGCAATCAGAATGGGATCTCGAAAATGGCAGTTCTTTCTTTAATTAGCGTTCGCAAAAATGTTCTGAATCATCTGCATAGCCTTTTCCCAACTACATTGGGGTCGGCTTCCAGTCAAACCGGATTCAGCTGAATACCAGTATTTTGTGTGGAGCGCCGGCCTACCAGACCTCCACAACCCATTTACTGGGTAACACGGTATATTTTCTTGGAAAAACTGGTATCAGATTTACTGGCTTCTGACAATCCGTAACGACTGCCAAAGATCTACAAATGACAGCCGGGACTGCTTAACGTGCTTTCCGAGGCACGGAGGAAACTCCTTATGTTAAGATGGTCACCCATCCACAGACCAACCTTGGCAAGCGTTGCTTAACCTCGAAGATCGAACCATGCGGCTGTTCGTATTTAGCCACGAGCTATTCTGAATATTGATAATAAATTAGTTTTTATTATAGATCGTGGATATAACTAATTCGATTTACTTTGATAAAGTTCTTTCCGATTCTGATTGTGCGCGGATTATATCACATGGATCGATATTATATAAGCGGATCAATGGCAGAGTCAGTGAGAAGTTGGAAAATTAGAGGCAGTATCTTAGTCTGGTTTATCCTCAAAAACAACATCACTTTTGCACAAAGCCACGTGCACGGCTCTTCAATGCGCCTGCGTGAAAAGCGCAGACCAGACAAATGTGTCGCTTACCACTAGGGTTGTATGAGGCACCAAGAGTTTGATAGCGCAAACGTTTACTAGTCAAGGGCTAAGTGCACCGATAGGTAGAAATAGAGATAGTAGATTTCACTGTCTTTTCACTCTCCTATAGATAAATTTAAAACTATTGTCTTGTTCACCCTCAATAACAACACCGGTTTTGCAAAAACCCACGTGCACTACTCTTCAATGCGCATGCGTGAAAAGCGCTAAGCAGATAAGTGCATCGCTTAATACTGGGACCGCATGAGGGACCAAGAGTTTGCTAGCGCAAATGTTCTCTGATCAAGGGCAAGTGCAACGATAGAATGTATCATTTATACAAGTGGTGACAGTCTGTTGACATTGCAGTAGAAACAAGACAAGTTAAGATTTCACCGCCCTATCCAATCTCCTATAGATAATTTAAAACCATGGCATTAAGCGAAATTAAATAATTAGTTCTTTGGCAGAGCAGAGGTAGAGTCAGTGGGAAGTTGGACCAGAGGCAGTACTGTTTCTTTTAATATAACAACACCACTTTGTCTATTGCGTGGCTTAGGACTGGGAGTGTATAAGGCAACAAGAGTTTGATAGTGAAAATGTTCAGTAGTCAAGGTCAGTGACCCTTCGTTAGTTCTTACAGTACCTACCAAAGTAATTCATAACCATATTGGTTTCTAAACTGATAGTTACAGTCTCTTATTGCAATGTGACATACATAAAGATTTCACTGTCCTTTCAATATCTCACCTCTTAAAATGTGTGTTTACATCCACTGTGTTATAGTTTTTAGTCGTGTATACCGTATAAAAATGGTGTAGTCAAACCTAGCCGACATAATATGCATTCCCGTAGAAGTAACTTCGGCAATCTTCGTATTTTAAGAACGTTCGCGTTCTCATTTCAGTTTCATTCAGTTTTTTACTAACACTGGGCGACAACTCCTAATTTATATAATGACAAGAAAATAACGCGTCGATCGATCAAAACTACGGAACGCTACCACTGTGCGATTATGTAAACATCGCACCGACAAAACTAAAATGAGGTGATCTTGAAGTGACCGATCACTCGTTCGCAACAGTTGAATTGAAAAACTTCAAGCACACTTCACCTAAGTGTTCTCGATAAGGATATTACAGAATCTTCTTATACGCGATTAGTTACATGAGAGTTCAGAAACGAGAACTACAGCGGAGTTGAAGCAATCGCTTGTGCCGAGATTGGTCACATCATCATCATTACAGAATCTACTGGTCTGATATTCCTTCTACAAGGACTATTTCAACATGCTTTTTCCCAACTATTGTAGATTCGGCTGCCAGTCAAACCGGATGCAACTGAATACCAGTATTTTACGTTGAGCGGCTGTCCACCAGAACTCCACGACCCATTTAAACTGGTAAAAGTCATCTCGGCTGAAGCTGTATTTTTTTTTTTCAGAATCTAAATAACCTCGAGAATATTCTATATCACTACCTATATCAAATTCAGCTGGCTCCCAAAAAATACGTTAAGTTACATTATAAAAAATCACACTAACACATAGCTGTAACTGTATTTACACAGCAAATACTTTACTGTCAAAATACGCACAAGCTGTCCCAATGTATCGCACATATGATACGTATACAAACAGAACAACCTAATGAAAAAAAAAACCACTTTTTCTTCCGGTGTTACCAGGTTCCCATAGCGTCGAAAGGATTGGTTCGCCAATTTAGAGCATCATGACGTCACCGATCGATCGTTCCCGATCAGTGGTGTTAGTGCACCTGCACATATGCAAGCTGAACGGCATAACTACACACGTTCAGCTAGACACACATCCACAAGCTCCAACTGTCCCCCACACCCCATTGACTGCGAAGTGGCAGAATTTGAAGTAATTTGGAACTAAAATTTTGTATCAGACCTCATTGTGTTTTACTAAGGAGTTAGAAGCACGATCACTTATCATCTGCATAACTTACTCATAAAAAGCTCATAATATGTATACCCAACTGAATAAGTCAATGACGGTATTCAGTAATAATTTTGATTACTTTTTGGAGCAGATTGGCCGAGAGCCGGAGATACCTAGATGTTCAATCAGAACTATATGACAAACGAGAGATCTTAGAAGGATTTCGTTTTCTCAAACGGAGGTGCGGGGTACCCTAAAAGTAAGAACGAAGGAGCCATGCGATTTTAATAACCAAGCAGTCGTAGCGAAGCCACTTACAAGTGTTGCACGTTCGTTTGAAGATACTGTTTTGATGAGCTAGCCAAGTCGTAGTACTTAACATATAATTTTCTATGAGTTAATCAAATAAAATCTAAGCGAAATACAAAAACTAATTTAAGACTATAGGTATAACAATGTTACAATGTTATTTGTCATTTTTCTCGTTCGTTGTAGAGGGCGAATACAGAGTTATATTGCAGTTTGCACCAATCTTGAAATTGCAATTTTGACCCCACGAGTTTAGTAATAAGGGCTGCAATGAAAGACATGCCATGAAACCAAAACTGTGTATTCATAACCTAAATCTACTGTGTTCCAAGTATTTCACGAGTCGAGATTTCGAACCAAATAGCGTGATACTGGCCGTGGAACGATGATCCGAATTCGGTATGTGCGAAGACGAACGGGGTGGGGCGGGTTATTCTTTGACGGATAGGAGGTCAATGGGACTCTTATTGACTTAGCCTCCTCTGTTCCGTCTCCTTCGTCTTTCTGAACGTCCATCTTTCTATCATCTTTTTACCAGCTATTGCTGTGACTTTGTTCGCGCATATCCCGTTCCTGTGTTGCCTTCCTCATGAGTGTGGCAAAAATAATTTTCCGAATTGCACTGCTAGTTCCAGAAATTAATTAATCAATTCAAACAAACAAACAAACTCTTCAGTTTTAATATATTAATAGTATAGGCCAGAGTCTGATGAATAAATCAGAAAGCGAAAATGTAAGTGACAGGTTGTAAGCTTGTATTCGTTCAATTGATATGATATTTTGTTATAGGTTTAGTACCGCGAGGTTTGTCTGGAGACAACTAAGTTAATAAAATTAGTGGTTTCTCGACGCGACGGCCCATGAGTTAAAACATTAGTACTCATATTATCCAAGCGTCATCGAGCCCGTATTTAAACCGTAATTAAATAACATAAACCTTATTAAAGCAACGTGTTAATTTGTTTTGTTTTTTTTTTTACTTTTAAGAGGTATTTTATTAATATTGAAATAGAACGTGGCTGTAACCTTAATTATGTTTGAGGTATTTGAGACAACCACTGAATAAACAGTACAATTTGCCACAAATGTTTCTTCAAAACTAATTATTTTTTAAGAATGGTAAATCATAAAATGTCTCTCTTTCTCTGTGGCGGAGCAGAAAAAAATGTCAGACTCTTACTGACTAAACCCATTTTGCGTTGCACGGCCGTGGTGACTTTTTCGAACAAATTCGGCAACGCTGACATGCTCTACTGGCAGGCAGAGGCTTCAGCGGGGTAAAAAACGATGCACATACTTAAATAATGTAAATATAATATTATAGTTTAGAGGATCAAATAAATAATTTCCATAATAGATAGATAACCAGCAACCAAACCTGTGCTATAAAATAACCTGAATTAAAGTTAACCGTGTTTTTTTTACTTTGAATGATCACTTTAAAATCTTTTTGTTTTAAGTTTCATTTTTCAAATAGTATAATCATGATACATTCTACGAAAAAAGTTCAGGCAAATATCGTACAGTAGCACCATGCATAGCCATTGTAATGGTGATGAATGGAATACAAATTGGCGCCTGTGCCAGGAGTTACCAGGAGACCATAGGTGTACGAAGTTGCATTTGATATGAAGTTGGATATCATAAAGGCGGTGTGCAAACGGAGTGACCCCGATCGCTATTTATAGAGTGTGTCACTAGGGGCTCACCCAACATGGAGGTTGCCGTCTTGTTTTTAATACATGGGTGACTTTAGGTTGGAGTTTCTCTGTCTATGAATCACGCGTTGAAAGACAAAATAGTCCAATTTATTTTTTCATCTCGTAATCCTTAGTTAATTTCGAAGGAATACACTATCATATCTAGTGGATACGGGTTAGCTGATAGATAAATCTAATCAACTCAGTGGTTTTCTTTTGGATATGTGCATTCCGCGAAACAGTCTTCGCGGTACTTCGAAAAACAGTTCCGTGAAAAATGTTAACAGCCCCTTTTGAAACACTGCCGATGACACTTTTATAATTTTTCTGGCGTTCAAAAAAACTAGTTCAAAGTGAAACTTATCAAACTTAAATATTTTTCAAAATAGCCAAGTTAAAAAATTATGCAAATATGCAACAACACAAACAAGACTGATCAGAACAACGTAGAATTTAAGATAAACAGGTCAAACGATGCATAAAACACACCATCAGAAATATATACACATCACGACTTACAAATAGCACTGGAGAAAAACAAATCTTTAAGAGTTGCTAAACAAGACATCTGCAAAGCCAAACAGTGGATAAATATCCTACAAGATACTACCGGATTAATCATTTCAACAGGGACAAAATTTCAGAAATTTGTACAGAGCATTATAAAAACCTGTATTCGGATTCCTTCAAAAATGTACACTGTAGTAGTATATGACAGTCCCGACCCCGGAAAATATTCCATTCATTATGTTATGATGTAAAAAGGTTTTAACAAGTTTGCAAAACAGCAAAAGTCCAAGCGAAGATGGAGTTACAACAGAATCTCTTAAACTGTTTCCCCACATTTCTACCCCGTATCACCAACATGTTTAAGTAGTGGGAGCCAGAGGACGGGTACCGCCGAGGAAGGTTTAGGAAATGCTGGGGTGATAACTTGGAGGCGTTCATGATGGATTGGTCAGAGAAGGCAATACACTGGGAAAAGTGGAAGACTATAGGGGAGACCTTTGCCCAGTAGTGGGACATAGGTTAAAAAAAGTAAAGACTGGTTAATAAAAAGTAAAAAGTCAAGAATACATAATTAAAAATGTGATTGATAACCTTAAAAAGAAAATTTACGCAGAAAAGAATCATACGATAGAGACGTGGGTAGAGTTTTAAATCAATAAAATGATTGCAAACCTATTTTCTTTAATTATAATTGTATCATATTTAAAAACGGGAATTCTTAATTTAAGTATAATTAAAATTGTATTTAAAACGTTTGGTCACAGTACCTATCTATGTCGTAACTACTATATTTTAAAATTGGCCATTTCACGGCCACCTCAAATGCAACCTTGTCGACGGCGCTCTGCTGCGCGGGCTCCTATTTCTGACTGCAGGGTTTAAATTAACGTGTTTTTATTTATTTATTTATTATATACTTTATTGTACACCTCATAACAAGTACAGGAAAAACGTTTATAAAAACAAGTGTACAATGGGCGGTCTTATCGCACAGGGCAATCTCTTACAGACAACCTTAGGATGGGTTGAACGAAAGTAGTTAGATTTAGGGCGGTCAGTGTACAAACATCATAAATAACATTATTTAGATTTAATATATAAAATAAACGCATAAAATATAACACATACTAATAAATATCAAATATTGAATTGGGAAAGGAGAAGAAAATTTATAGTGAGAGGTAATGCTCCTTCACCATTTCTTTAAACGTTGCTAGCGTTTGAGCACGTCTCACATCTATGGGCAATGCATTCCACAAACGAGCTGCTTGAATAGTGTAAGACTTGTCAAAAAATGATGTGGAATGCATGCGAATACTTAATTTAAGATTTTCCGTAGATCTCAAGGACCTAGAATGTGTGTCACAGAGAAACTGAAAGCGTTCTTTAAGATAAAAAGGAGTAGTAGGATTAAAAGGTACATTATAAAGCAGAGAAAGGATGTGGGCATTCCGGCGAAGGCAAATAGGAAGCCATTTGAGCTTAGTACGAAATTCGGAAACATGGTCATACTTGCGTAAGCCAAATATGAACCTGATACAGAGATTTTGAAGTCGCTCAAGCTTGTCCAATTGGTCTTGGGGGAGATCAAGATATCTGGCGTCAGCAAAGTCCAAGATTGGGAGAAGAAGAGATTGTGCTAAGGCAATTTTGGTCTCGAGCTCTATTTAGATAAAAATTAAAACTGTATCATTGGAGTTTTCAAAAGAACCGGTTTATTTAAAAAAACACAGCCTATATTTGATAACACCATCCGAAATTGTGTTTATATCTGGGTGCCCTAAGTTTCCAAATGACGTAGCTCGGCAATTCGTTAAACAACACTGAACCAAGTAATTTGCCTAGCTGTTCAATTAATGGGATGTGTCACTTGGCTACTAATTTAACGGCGCCGTGTGAATGAAAAGGCTAAGCCACTAATTGAACGGCTGACTAAAGTTTTTATTCTTATACATGTTATCTAGTGCATTACAAACTAATTGAACACTTTAGGATCCAACTATAAGCAAAGTATGCTGTTTCAAAATGCTTGGTCTTAAAAACCGACCATTTTGCCACCTGGCCCCATTTTCTCTACAAATAGTTTAGTTAAATTACTTTTAAAAAAATAACAAAAAGCAACAGAACTAAATCTGACACCTTAGTATTTTACACAGGTGAATTTTAAAGTGTGCCTTCATGGCCAAATCCGAAACTATGAGGATTATCGAAAAATACTAAAAGGGTCTCGAGCCCTATTTAGATAAAAATTAAAACTGTATCATTGGAGTTTTCAAAGGAACCGGTTTATTTATAAAACACAGCCTATATTTGATTACACCAACCGAAATTGTAGCTAATAAGGATAAAATTCAGGGAAGTAATAACACAAGGCAAACTATAGGAAAGCTCTCGTTTTCCCGGAGCTGTCTGGGCTGGATCGTCCTTATGTTGCTGTGTTATTTTCTTCTTGATACTAGGAACACAGGACTTGTAGAAGCTGGATGCATAGTTACTGCTTCTTATTATGACGTTCATAGCAGCCCTTATTGTTACGCACGTATAGTTAAAATTGCCATTTAAACACATACCTTTACGGCCTGGGGGCCAAACGCGCTAATTTTAAAAGTTAAGGTCCGCTTGCAATTCGTTTCCAATTCAGTTTTGGTTATGATCTAGTTTCGATTCACCTGTAAGGAATTTGGTATCGCGCTAAAGTTAAAACTTCAACCAAAGTTACGTTGTCAAAATTTTACAAATATTTTCGTATAAATTTCGTTCAAAATCCAAACAACACAACGCGTACGATTGATAAAAAGTCAAGAAAAAGTAGCACTGTTTCAACTTTTTGTTTGACAGCGGTAACGTTACAGTTGTGATGCAGTTGCGTTCCAAGTTGCTGTCAAACGTTTAGCGCGATACGGAATGTTTAAAAAAGTTGTGAAATGGCTACAGTTCAGTTGCGTTCCAGCCGAATTTTATTAGCGCGATTGCCCTCCTGTATTCATGCCAATGACCTTGTGCATTAGGACGAGTGCGGGAGTGACATAGACGCGGACTTTAACTGGTCGCATTTTAATTTATTATAATAAAAATATTACATCTATAATCTATAATAATATTATAAAGAGGTAACATTTGTTTGTAAGTTTGTATGTAGGGGGTAATCTCAGGAACTACTGGTCCGATTTGAAAAAAAATTTCAGTATTAGATAGCCCATGTATCGAAGAAGGATATAGGCTACATATCATCACGTCTATACTAATCTATACTATAAAAATATTATAAAGAGGTAACATTTGTTTGTAAGTTTGTATGTAGGGGGTAATCTCAGGAACCACTGGTCCGATTTGAAAAAATCTTTCAGTATAAGATAGCCCATGTTTCGAGGAAGGATAACGGCTACATATCATCACGCTAAGACTAAAAGGAGCCGAGCATTAATGGAAAATGTGACGCAGACGAAGTTGCGTAGGTCAGCTAGTCTATCTTCTATTACTTACAATAAATCTGTAGAGAGGTCAATTCTGTACATGAAATATATTTCCAAAAATAACTATCAGGGGGTGATTAGGGATCGATATTGATGCCAAAAATGCAATGAGTACAATTTTTGTCTGTCTGTCTGTCTGTCTGTCTGTCTGTCTGTCTGTCTGTCTGTATAACCGTTATAGAAACAAAAACTACTCGACGGATTTTAACGAAACTTGGTACAATTATTATTAATACTCCTGAGCAGGTTATAGTATACTTTTCATCACGCTACAATCAATAGGAGCAGAGCAGTGAAGGGAAATGTTGGGAAAACGGGAGAAGTTACTCCATTTTTTAAGCTTCCGTCACGTGTGCAACCTTAACGGTGAAAGCTACACAGAAATCATGTATGACGGAAATGTTCTCCTTAAAATTATATAAAAAATATCCAACGACAGCATATGCCTATCTTTTATGTTTGACGAACAATAACACGTGTAACTCCCGATAGCTTAGCAGTTCGAAGCTTTCTGATTATATTTGTCTACTCTTACGTTTATAAAACTGTCAGTCGTCCCTAATTAAAGTTATATTAACTATTCCATAAAAAGAGTCATAGAAATCGGTATAGAAACACCAAAGTTATACATGAAAATAATAAGCCATGGTCGCGAACGCATTATAGGCTAGCGAGTAGCTTCGTAAAACGCCTTACGACAAATACAAATACAAAATCCTTTATTTCAAATAGACCAGTTTACAGGCACTTTTGAATAGTCAAGGTATGTCAGTTAAATAGATGAAGCTAATTCTGCCGCGCTAGCGACAAGAGTAGCAAGTTATTCTGCAACAAAACAAACTCACCGACCCTATCTCCAGCGCGGCAGTTGCACGTTCCAAAGAGTAGATCCTATGGAGAAGAACGTGCAAGAAACTCCATGGACACTCTTTTAAACACTGCCTTTTGCAATATCTACATCTACACTAATAATATAAAGAGGAAAACTTTGTCTGTATGTTTGTTTGTTTGATTGTAATGAATAGGCTCAAAAACTACTGGACCGATTTTAAATATTCTTTCACCATTTGAAAGCTACATTATCCACGAGTAACATAGGCTATATTTTATTTTGGAAAAAATAGGGTTCCGTAAGATATTTGGGTTTTTCGGACACAAGGTGTAAAAATCAACCAGAAAAGTTACTTATTTTGCGTACGCTGCCTAAACTATAAAAGATAGAACCATAAATTGTTCTAATTAATTGTAGATCTTATAAATATCTACAAAAAAGTCCGCGACACACTGTACCTATCTATGTCGAGTGAGGCACAACAACCATTTTTTTATTTAAAAATCTTGATTTTTTTTTACTACATTTAAACGCGTTTATTTTACTTATGCTACTAATCCGTATCAAAATAAAGTATTTCATCACTAAGTACAGTTTATGTAGATAATATTTGGTCTTTGAATGATTAAAATCGGACGTTTGGTTTTGAAGTTATGTCGAAATTAAAATATTACGATTTCTGCTGTTATTTAATATAATAAATGCGAAAGTTTGTGAGTTTGTGTGTAGGTTTGTTACTCAATCACGTCAAAACGGCTGAAGGGATCGGGGTGAAATTTGGAACAGGGATAGATTATGGTCTGAAATAACACAAAGGCTATTTTATCCCACGGGAACGCGTACGAAGTCGCGGGCAGAAGCTAGTTTATAATAAAGACCTATTAACTACATACTTTAAAAAAAAATTGACTTAGTAGTTTTGGAGATGAGCACTGAGAAAATTACTATCGCCACCCCGGAAATATTTTTTCATTAATGTTCATTTCTTGAATAGCTTCAAAACTTTTTATTTACAAATTATGAAAAAATATACTTGTAATCACCCCCTCTATTAGGTTTGGCATACAATACTGTTTTTTTTTTAATTTTCTAATATTTCCCTCAAAAGTGACCTAAAGTAGACTCATCATTTTTTGCACAAGGTTTGCCCTGATAACTTCATAATCAAATTAATTGAAAACGATCATTCGACGAAACCCCACTTCGCGGAGCTCCTATTTCTGTCCGCAGGATTTCAAGTATCCTAACATGAATGGTATGACGGGAGCTCCCGTCGTACGGCCATCTGCCTGTTGACCCATGATGAGAAACTAAAAATGCGTAATTCGGCAAATTGATGTTGTTTCAGTACTTATTACTTCCCACAAATTGTAACGAATGGGTCACTTAGTAAACCTGCCTGACGTGAAAATTGATGGACTTAATGCTTTTGTACTTTTTCCCTTCGAGATTTCTATATGAAAATCTTTTTATTAACCTCGCTATGATTATCTAAATCACAAGGTAAGTTTTAAGCGTATTTGACAAATAAATATTTTACTTCACAAAACCGTGGTGGTACGTAAAGTATTGGAACCAGTAAAAATGTTATGACAAATTGATAATTAAGTCTACTGCAGCTGCATTAATCAAGCGATTTTTAACCGACTTCCCAAAAAAGAGGAAGTTCTCAATCCATTTCTATTTTTTATGTTTATTACTCCATCATTTATGATTATGTTTTATCTGAAAGGATCTTCGTCGATTGGTCCCTAAATGAGACCTATACAAAATATAACTTCTAGATAAACAACAAAGTTCACAAAACTGTGGTATTGAATTAAGACTTCCCAAAACGGAGGAGGTTCTCAATTCGTTTGTAATTTTTTTATGTTTGTTACCTCATGATTCCGTCATTTATGTTTTATCTGAAAGGATACATTTTGTCGATTGGCCTCATTTAAATTTTATCAAAATCGGTTAGAAGATTTTCCAGTGGTGTTGTTAGGTGTGGGGTACCACAATAAAGTGAAAAATAAAATTCTTTTTACAAAAAAATACAACCGACTTCTAAATAAAAAAACACCACAAAATAAAAAATTACTTTAATTTCGGAAGTCGGTGTCAGTGCCCTGCGTGTCCCATACAATAATGCGTTCAGGATGTTGATGGGGTTGCCACGCTTTTGTAGCGCATCAGGTATGTTTGCAGACGCCCAAATTGATGGCTTTCAGGCGATACATCGCAAAAGAGTAGCGTCTCTGATGCGCCGCATACGGTGCAGCTCCAACGGCTTCCTGCAACTCATTGCAGGGAGCATGGATGTAGATTCTTCCTTCATGGAGCATTGGACAAGACTATATGTACGGGTGGACCGGTCCTGGTCCAATGTTTCTATTGTTTTGTGTTCTTGTGTTGTTGTAGTTTGTGTTTTGTTTATTTTATGGATGGTTGCAATTGCTAAATGTGCTTGTAATTTATCTGAAATAAATACATTGAATTGAATTGAATTGAATTGAAAAACCGAAAAATCTTACAAAAATAATAGCTTCATTAAAACTTGATTTACCGTGCAGAAAATAAGTACTACTACTACAAAAAAAACTTGTTGCTTTAGTATTTTTGCCGGTCCAGTGACGATATTAAAATATTAAAACTGCCCACGTGAATGTCGAATTTTCCCAAAGGAAACATAGTCCCTGAGAGTAGACTATAAACTATCTCTGTGGAAAAGTTCATCCAGATCGGTTCGGCCGTTCTGGCTTGACTGAGTTACAAACATTCATTCATCCATCCATCCATCCTGACTTCCGCATTTCGTCATATAAGTTCTAACACCTCCTAAGGGCGGGTTGTATCAAACAGTTGGTTAACGTAACATACGTACGTCAAAAAGTAACAATTACGGAAGATCTTTAACGTTCGTTAAAAAAGAAGCGTGGTTTCAAAACATTCTGGTATAAATTCCTTCTCATCCCAACAGCTAAGTTATTGACACGGGTCCTACCTAAATAGCTTTTTTTGCATTCCACCACTTATTTGTGTCATCAGAAGAACTGGTATTGAGGAATTCAAAAGAAATTTCACAATATTGTTCTATTTGACGCAACTAAAATAACATTAAACAGTGCTCAGACCATCTGTTAACGTAAACCGTTATACTTTACGAGCGTTAACGCTGAAATTTTGTGAGTCAACCCAATTTTTTGATTTAACGATAGTTAGCACCATTTTTAACATTTACGCATGCGTTAAGTGAACGTGAAACAACCCGCCCTAAGTAAATTTTAGCCGATTATGACGTTGATGTCGTTTGCGAGTGAATCAGAAGACGCATTCTTTGAATTTAATGAATAATCTTCTAATATATAAAAATCTCCGGTGTTTGTTATCGAACTCCTCCGACACAGCTTGACCGATTTTTTTTATATTTGGTAGGTCTGACAATAGGTCGTAATTTAATTTTTTTGCTTTGCAAAACAACGTTTGCGCGGTTTGGCTCGAACGAAAACTAGCCTGCTTCTTACGTTGTAGGGGTTCGGAGATCCACGGCCTTCGACAACCTGTACAAAATTTATCTTGCAGAAGACTTTCGACAGCAACTTTATGCACCTCCAAATGTCATAGCTCAGAGATTAATAATTAACCACTTCACTGTCAAACAGGCCATACACGATCGAACTTTTTATGCAATAAAACAACCCGTTGTATTGAACGAATGTTAAATATCTTACGTCATTATTATTATTATTTGACGTTCTATGCTAACAGATGATCTTTTGAAGCATCCTGCCCTAAGAGTAGATAAAGATTTCTGATAATTTCTGCGCCATGCAAGCAATTAAAATGTATAAATAGATTCGCCGCACTAGGATCCAATGAAAACCAGGATATATCTAGTAAGTTAGCTCTGGATGTTGAATTCACACACCTGAATGTGGGATATTATTCATTCATCTGTATGCACTCGAGCGACAACATAATACAAAGATGAGATAAAATTTAACTGATGTTCCACGCAGGCGACGCCACGGGCAGTAGCTGTGGATACTAAAATAACTGAATTAATATTATGGCTTCCACATTATTAACGTTGTTATTAATTATACTACCAGGAATCCATAAATAAAAAGTGTTGCTCACGTGATCGACGTCATTAATATGTATGTATATATATATATACTAGCTAACCCGCGCAACTTCGTCTGCGTCACATTTTCTGCTCTTAAATAATATTGCAACAAAAAATTGAGATGTAAGCTACCCTATCTTTCAAGTTGGATCAAACTGCACACGGTGGGCAAATTTGATTAAAATCGGTTAAGTAGTTTAGGAGTCCATCGCGGACAACAGCGTAACACATGATTTATATACATTAAGATATATACCCATACCAAAATCTGTTGGGAGCTGAACCACGGACATAAGATGGCAAAAATACAAGAGTTCCTTGTTGACTACGGAACCCCCAAAACTAAAACAAAAGATACTCTTCAATATTGCTTAGCGTTTGTGTCACACAAATATATGTGTAGATATAGTATGTAATAGAGTTATGCAGAAACGGAGAAACGGTACGCCTGCCAGGAGTACTAACGCAACATGAACCCGTCAGAGTTACTAGCCAATAAATACCTGGATCCTTGTGGCTCGACAGGTTGATATTCACAATGTGTGAGTTTCAGTGGAATAACATCAACTGACAGTACGACGTGACTTAAAATGTAAACAAACACACTGGCCGGCACTGCGCTCGAAGCCTCACTCAGTACGAGTTCTGAATTTTTCTCTTGGTACTAGGACAACAGAAATTGTCAGGAGGGTGAATGAGCCCGCAAGAACAACAATGTACGTCAATGTTTCCATCGTTTTCCCATACATGTTCTTTGTCTATGTTCTAGAGGTTCTAGCCATTTAACATATCAGACCTATGAAAACTGTATGCCTTCAGTATTACCATTTTATTACATTCTTGGAAAAAAGAAGTGACTGTAATGAAACTGAAATTACAAATTTAAAAAATAATCAACAGTTTTATTTTTACACGCAGAGGCATCCACACCGCAGTTACTTTTTGTGGAGCAAAGTTTCAAAGTATTAGTGGGCAACATCCGATACCTAACAAAAAGATATTTATTTATTTATTTATTTATTTATTTTACAATTTATGTACACACAGAGAAACGGTACAGATATAACATTATAATTATTGGTACAAAGGTATTGCTTATTTCTTAAGAAATTTCTTCCAGCAGACCTGCGAAAGGAAGAATGAAAAAAGAAATGTAGACAAAAGTGTGTAAGAAATAACAAGAAAATGGATATGTGAATGAAGCCATAGACTACTTAAATTATCAAATAAACCTACATAAATATAGTAAATATTAATTTCAGAATGAATACATACCTAAAACTAACACATACATAATATAATACATACATAAAAAAAATTAACACTGTAGAGAGGAAAGGTAGTGCTCTTTAAGACGAGTCTTGAAAAGAGAAATAGTTTTCAAGTCTCGAATGCTAGGCGGAAGTGAGTTCCACAGTCTAACTGCAAGGACAGTGAAGGAGTAAGAAAAGTAGCTGGTTTTATGTGGATGGGTTTTAAGGATGGATTTAAGGTGTGATCTGCACGGTGCATTACTAGGACGAGCGTAGGAAAAGCGCTCACGCAGGTAAGAGGGATAAGACGGATTGTGAAGGATGTTGAAAAGGAGACATAGAATCCGAGTGTTCCTGCGAAGACGGATAGGGAGCCACTTGAGTTGCTTGCGAAGCTGAGAAACATGGTCATACTTGCGTAGACCGAACACGAACCGAATACATAAGTTTTGCAGGCGCTCAAGCTTGTTTAATAGCTCCTCAGTAGCATCCAGGTAGCAGGCGTCGGCATAATCTATAATCGGCTGAATAAGTGTTTGTGCTAAGGAGATTTTAGTTCTCAACGGCAAGAGACCCTGGAGACATTTCAGTGAGTGCAGAGAGAAGTAAACCTTCCGACTGACCTCATTGACATGCGCACGCCACGAAAGATTGGAGTCAAGAATAACACCCAAATCTTTGGCAGTTTCGGCATAGTCAATACGAACGCCATCAAGATGTAAAGGCGAAAGAGATGAGATAACAGCAGCATTCCGAACGAATCGGCTACCTAAGATCATGGCCTGTGATTTAGTTGGGTTGATCTGTAAGCCGAATGATTTAGCCCAAGCGCTGATACAACCCAGGTCATGATTCATTGCAGCAATGGCAGAATCCGCGTCAGAGACAGTAAAATGTCGGTAAAGTTGCAGGTCATCTGCATAAAGATGGAAATTGGAGGAGATAACTTTGGTAACGAAGTTAATGAAAATCGAAAAAAGAAGAGGAGAGAGAACACTACCCTGAGGAACACCCTCAGTGAGGTTACACCAGTGAGAGAAGGATTCATCAAGGTGGACACGCTGAGAGCGTCCCCGAAGATAAGAATTGAACCAGGCTATTGCAGAAGAAGAAAGATGAATAGATTTGAGTAAACCTAGTAAGATGTCGAAATCCACCGAGTTGAAGGCGCTACTAAAGTCAAGCAATACTAGGACAGTAAGCGACTTGTTCTCCATAGCCCAGCGGATATCGTCGGTTACTTTTAAAAGAGCAGTAACAGTACTGTGACCCGCGCGAAAACCAGATTGAAAAGGGGATATTATTGAGTTAGACGTCAAGAAAAGAGATAATTGTCTATGAACCAAGTGCTCAAAAACTTTTGAGAGAAATGGAAGAATAGAAATAGGTCTGAAATGAGATAATAATGATGGATTGTTAGTTTTGGGTAACGGTAAAATGTGAGCCTGTTTCCAGACTGACGGAAAGGAGCAAGAGGAAAAAGAGTGATTGAAAATGTGAGTGAGAACAGGGAGCAATGAAGGAAGGATAAGAGTAACCATTCTGGAGCATAACTTATCATTGCCAACTGCAGAAGAAGTAATCGCGAGTACAGATTTCTTAACGTCTTCCTCGGTAACACTGCTAAACTCAAAATGAGAACATTGTGGCAACGGAAAGTCGGATATTCTTTCCAGTGTCGCAGCTTTTACACAAGGGTCAAGAGAGAAGGGAAGGTGAGAGAAGTGCTTATTAAGGTCATTGAGGTTCACATCCTTACACTGGCTGGCAGAAGACTTGCCAATGCCAACAGACTTGAGAAATTTCCAAATATCGGAAGAACTGCGGTTGTCGAGTTGTTCATGAAAATAGCGTCTCTTAGCATCTTGACACAGATGCCTGCAGCGATTACGAAGCGATTTATAATAAGAGAGGTTCAGGTCTGAAGGTCTGCGCTTATACCTGCTCTTAGCCTTGTCCCTGCGTGCCATAAGCTCTTTAATTAGAAGCGTGATCCATGGTGCAGGGTTATGTTTTACTTTAACACGTCGGATAGGGGCATGCTGGTCATACAAGTCGAGAACGGTCGCGTTAAAGCAATTCACCTTGTCATCGATGTCATCGATCTCAACGAGAGGAGTCCAGTCGAGATCATCTGCATCACAACGCAACGCCTCCAGGTCAATGCCCTTGTAGTTGCGCAGATATAAGAGCTGGGGCTTACGTTTAGGAACACGGATACGATACGTCAGATAAATGAGGTCGTGGTAAGAAAAGGTAGCAGTAAGTTGACCATAGTTAGAGACGTTATTGGAAGAGGATACAATCATGAGATCTAATAAGGAGGGTGTGCAATTAGGAGAATAGTGAGTTGCAGAAAGAGGTAAGACTTGAAGATTGAAAGAAGACAGGAGAGAGAGAAGTTTAAGGGAGCGAGAGTCATTTTTAATAAGGCAAGTGTTAAAGTCACCCATTAAAATAACGTGCTCATACATAGGGCAAAGATCACTGAGCGTGCTGTCAAGTGCCTCGAAGTAGTCAATACGAAGGTTAGGGCTGTACAGCACTGCAAGCAATACCTTAGTGAGGTTAATAGAAATTTCCAGAAACAAATATTCAGCCGACTCAGAATAAGGAGAGGGAGACGCGCTGACAACCTTGTAGGGAAGGTCAGCGCGTAGGTAGATGGCTACACCTCCTCCACCTTTACCTGTCCTATCGTTGCGGATCAAGACGAAGCCCGGGAGTGAGTATTGAGTAGAGGGAAGAGATGGCTTTAGAAAAGATTCAGAAATCAATAAAGCATCAAGGTGAACACTGCTAAAGGATGCTAGAAGATCAGTATAGTGGCCAGGAACACTCTGGGCGTTTATATGCGCTATATGCAAATTTTTAGGGCTGTTAGAAAAAAGAGAAGAAATTTTATCATGTAAGGTGAGCGGAGGGGAAGGGTCACTATCCGCACTTGCAAAACTGTCGGAAGAAGATACATATTTGTTGTTATCACCTATGTAATAGTAGGTACCTATATAATAAGTTAAAATCATAAGTTGAAGATTGTTACCTAATGTCATCGTGTTGCATTCTGTTGCTCCACAACAAGTAACTGTGGTGTGGATGCACCTTTAAATATAGAAAACTTTCCCGCTTATCGAAGTTTCAGATCAAAGTACTGATACAATATGGACTCCTAAATAGTAATAGTTTTAAACTGCTGCTGTTTCACTCTCACTTCTTCCACTTCCCCAATATTTAAAGTTTCAGGACAAGCTTCTGTGACCTTATGGGTTCCTAGTAATAGTTTCAAACTGCAGCGGTCTTCCTCCCGCTTCTTTACTTCACGCAAGCGCATTGCTGAACAGACCACGTGAAGATTATATGTACGTACCTACCTAGATATTCATATATTTAAGCGAATCTTGTATGAATGTCATTTGAAACACGTCGTCGTCCGTTTCAAAGATGTGAATATATATTTTAGTTGCTAATTAACACCACTTCCTCATGAGAGCTGATCTAGGTAACATGCTCGTAGACCTGATCAAGGCGAGCCTCGAGATTGGGCTCAGGATGAACATGTCAAAGATCAAACTACGACTAAGACTATATTCATCTGGTCCAAATCTCCTTTCAGGAGCAACAAAACAAAGAAGTTGCTTGACGCACCGAGAGCGCCTGGAGTAGCTTAATAAAAGATCTGCTAAAAACGAAATCTGCTACTATGTTTCAAACGTAGAATTATGGACATAATGGGTTACGTTTTTCACGAGTATCTTGATTACAGTTAGAATTTTTTTAAAACCCACGTGTCTTTAGAAAGTAAAAAAAAATAATTGCCGTACGTAAGCCGTTAATATTTTTTTTTTATCAAACCTATCGAGAAGCATATTAAAATGAAGGAAATTAAATAAAATTACAAAAACAAAAACATGTACAATAAAAAATATGTTTAAAGAAACAGTTCTAGTTTCTTTTTTGCAGTAGAGTTTTTTGATTTTTCTAATTATATTTAGTCTTGTTAATATTCAGTTATTTAACAATTGACATTAATATGACTAGGGGATTTTTCCTCGTAACGTGATACTTTAGGGCACCATGTTTCATGTTCATTTTTCCTAAGCTTAAATGTCCTCTACGAACATGTCCCTGTTTGATCGAGCTACGTAATCATAAAAAACAAAATGCGAGAACTATGCCAAATAAGGGTTTTATTTTATCTCCTTTCTGACTAAACGAACCTGCTTAAACGTCAAATGATGTCTTTTAAATCTCATTATAGTTTCGGTTGTAGATTCTTGAGCTCGATGTCGTTGAATACTAAAATTGAATTATAATAGAAAAAAAAACAATTGATTAGAGACACTTTCGTAGGTATTTTTCAAAATGTATCGATTCGATTCCTGGCTAGGAATTATTATTGCCGGTATTAGCTGAAATTCAGTTAAAATATTTGAGAGAACTGACATATGACGTGACTGCTGGCGTCGACCATGGGAGATTCTTCAAGGCTCTTCATATAACTTGCCGACGGTGCAGTGTGCTTGCCAAGGTCGCTCATGAGGTTGAGGGTGACGCTGGGAGATGTGAAAACTCATCAAGGAATGCGTCCGCTACGTCCTTGTCGGTATTTTTCGTCGTCTTGAAATGCAATGCGAATTGTCAGCTGTCTTCGATGATATCGGTTATTGTGCATCCGCATTTACTAAAGATTAGTCAACATAATAATAAGTAAGTGCAAGCGCACAGTACCAGCGCTGATGATGAGGATTAGGCTCCAGAATCTTCGCAGCAAACATTAAAATTAACTCAGTGGAATAAAATATCAACACTAATATTATTCTTTCACCATTAAATACCACTAGCTATTTCTCGACTTTGTATGCATATATCCCATTTTACTCGTTCGTGCAGGAATTTCGGGACGAATTAGATAAATTATTTTTTTGCATTAAAACTCGTGCCGTAGTTTAAAAGATCTATGCGTACAAACGGAAAAAGCCACTTCGTTTAAATTGTGTTACCAGATGTTAAGAAGATTAATATTTTTTATTTATTATTTAGTTTTAGTTTCTTACTAAAGAGTTTATAGTTATGCGTAAATATAGTTAATTTCAGTTTAGAATTTCAAGTTTGTTGTGTGTTTGATGTATATTATACACATTGTGTGTTTAAAAAACGTGGATTATGAAAAAAAAAATGAAAATAAGAGCATAAAAATCGAAAGTTGTAATGGTAGAGTACATACAGTATCTTGAACGCCGTACAATTATGTTAATAATATGTACAATAATGTATCATCTCCGAATACGATTTATTCGGAGATGATGATTAGTGGAAATGCACCTTTATTTAATATGAATTAAATAGTGATTTTCTTGTTACCTATGTGCTATATTTATTGTATGTGTTGAATTCCACTTTAATGTAATAACTTCGAATAAAGAAAATTGAATTCGCGAGTCAGACCTCGCTCGATTCTGTTGAAATCGATACTCGGTGACTGTAACACCAGTGCAGCAGAGAAGTGCAGAAGCATGTCAGTGAGTTTGTCATCTATTTATAGAGGTAGTGTGTCTAGTATGATTCTGAATTCTATTTATAGAGGGAATGAGTAGGATAGTATGAACGAGAGTGTCTGGAAGCTTTGCACTTTCTTCTCTCACTTTCCTTGAATCAATGAAACTCTGTTTATATGAAATACTAGCTGATCCGGCAGACGTTGTTTTGCCATAAAAAATAGCCTACGGTCATTCTCAGACCTACCAAATATACACAAAGAAAATCATAAAAATCGGTCAAGCCGTTGCGGAGGAGATCGACAGAAATACTGTGACACGAGATATTTATTAAACACTAGCTGACCCGCGCAACTTCGTCTTCGCCACATTTTCCATTATTGCTCCGCTCCTGTTAGTCTTAGCGTGATGATATATATTTATTTCCATTTATTCAAATCGGACCAGTAGTTCCTGAGATTATCCCCTACATACAAACTTACAAACTTACAAACAAATACCTCTTTAGAATATTAGTATATACTAGTTGTCCCCCGCGACTTTGCTCCCGCCAACTGTAACTTACTTATTTGTTTCTTTCATAACAACCATCTCCTGGCATGACCAAACACAACAAAAAAAGAGTTAGTGAAATCGGCCCGTGATGCGATGACCAAGGGATAAAGGGATTCATTTTTATATATACTTAGATTAGAAAATTACTCTGTGCTATGTTCCCATATTCATAGATAGGTCGGTAAGTTTAAGTTAATCCGTTTTTATTTTAATTTTGTATTCTAAAAAACATAAGTGACTTCCATATAAAACACTATGAAGTCTTAAATAACTTCTGATTTCGGAAGTCGTTATCAAAAAGCCAAGTGAGAGTCGGACTCTCTCACGAACCGTTCCGTACCATAAACTGTAAAACGCGTTTCATGTATGGGAGCCCCATTAAAGCTGCGCTAGGCAGATTAATTTTATGTTAGGTGGACCAAAAGTGTTTTTTTTAAGATGTCATTATAATACCATGCAAATTGCTACTTTTAAGTCTCCGAGTTAAACCAAGAACGGACGAACTTGGTGAAACTATAAGGTTTCCTTGTTTTTTTAACGACAGAACCCTAAACAGCACTAAGCTAAATATTGTCGTTCCTATTACACGAAGAACAAGAAGATCGTTCTGTATAATGTCAGCTTCATAATCATCTATTTCTGTCTACTGAAGTCATTTTTTTTTTTCATTTATTAAACCCGAAGGAGAAAGCTATCATTATTTTCATCTTTCGAGTTATTTGACCTCGAACTTGTAGGGCTTACACGCAATAATAATTTAGTGTCTGTTAAAGCAATCTAGACGTTATATTTCTCACACTACGCTGAGTATTTGTCTGAATTGAATGTAAATACGAAACGTATAAAACATCATTCCTTCGCCGACGCCACGCGCCACTCCACGTGGTCTTACCCTCGACGCGCCTGCGTCAAACACGCGTGGTCCTGTTAAGTCAGCTCGAATACGATGAAAGATACTAGGAGCCCATAAACATTACGAGCTAGCATCGGGAAATTTCAACAGTCAAATCGTTACAAGTACCGCTGTAGCGTGATGCCTAACTCATCTCTGACCTCATTGCTTGAAGGTTGAAATTCGCATCCATGTTTTAGCATATTGATTTTTCAATGCGCAGTCTCAATCGTAGTTACCCGCGACGAAGTGACATTTTTTACACTTTTTACTAATTTCTTTCGAATTATGACAGATATGTACAAAATTTTACATGGAAAATATGTGTTATGAAATACTTAATTAATTTTAGGAAAATAACGCATGGAATACCATTCCATTACGGCTGTATTTGGAATGTTTTCGTGAGAGTCAGACCAAAATAGAGCTTTTTAGGGGTATTTTGTCACTTCTTCGGCAAATATTTAGCAAAATTTGACAGAAGACGTATACAAGATGACACAAAGTTAAGGCATAATTAAACACTGAATTGGCTCTATAAGTTATCTTTCAGCATACTTGCGTATTTTCTTCTGCGAAAGACAGTAAATACATGCGGCAGACTTCATACCAAGCCAGTGGAGTAAAAAGTATCGTAAAACTTAAAGTCTTGAAGACTGAGGTAACTAGTTAAAATATAAACGAAGAAGAATACCAACATACTTGTTTCGTATCTATATACTTGGTAGGTTTTCCTATTCCATTGTACAATTTTCCGTAACCCTTACTCGTTTGGATACCATAATGAGCGCTCGACCGCACTGAATGAGGTAGCATAAACCTGGTCTAACGGAGGATGTTACATATTTCAGTTAGTAGTAGGTAAGTTCAGTTTATTTTAAAATAATACCTAATAAAAGTACCTACTCATAAATTTGTGTGAATTTGATAATAGGTACACGATTGTAACATCTATCACGTGATTATGTATTTTTTTAAATTTGATAAGAAAATCAGGTCAAGAGACCTTCTGGTAACCTTTTTGAGGACGTCGACAACTTTCCTGCTGTAACAGCGTCGCTTCATAATTTGGCAGACTCGTTAGTTTATTTATTTACCTTTTAATTGCAGGCAAGTGAAGCCCACGTACACAATGAATATATATTACTAGCTGACCCGCGCAACTTCGTCTGTGTCACATTTTCCATTAATGCTCCGCTCCTATTTGTCTGAGCGTGATGATATAAGCCTATAACATATTAGTCAATTATTTGTTTTATACGAATTTATCAGCGCATGAGATACCTATCGATAAAAATGCGGTTCGCCTGGCACAACTGTTTCGAAGGGAGCCGACCATGCGACAGATCCGCGCGGCATGGTTCCTCGCAGAGCTATCGGCGGGCGTCAGGCGTCAAAGTAAAAAATAACTTTGATTTCGGAAATCGGTGTTTTTGTTAATTTCTTCGTATTTTGACACCGACTTCCGAAATTAAAGTTATTTTTTACTTTGTAGTGTTTTTTTTTTGGAAGTCGGTTGTATTATTTTGTAAAAAGTTTTTTATTTTTCATTTTTTTGTGGTACCCCACACCTAACAACACCACTGCAGAATCGCAGAAAAGCATTACCTTCAAGGTCAACCTAATAGCCTCAAGGAATACTATTCTCTATCCATATGTTCGTATAATTTTGAAATAATTTTCTCTGAGCTCCTAACCTTTGAGGAGTTGTACCTTCCATCATCAGCTCATCCATAGGAAATCATCATCAAACGCAAATAATTGAACAAACTGTATGATATTGTCTGAAACGTAACAGTTATATGCTTATAAATTGAGTGTTCTTCTCGATTTCCTTGGGATCCCATCATTATATGCTGACTAGATGACCAGGGTACCAACTTGAATAAGTACCCTAACGAACAAAAAAAATAATTACGCAAATCGGATTAGAAATATTAAAGTTATCGACATTCTAATATACAAAGTATCGTCAAAATGACATCGTCCAAATTACAATAATGCTTATAAAATAAAAACTACTAGACCAAACTGGAACAATTTTTTATGAGACCACCTGACAGCTATTTCGCGTCGAACAAAAAAAGAATCACGCGAATCGGTCCATTAACCGCGGCGTAATCGATGTACATACATAGGTAGAAAAAAAACATACCGGCCGAATTGAGAACCTCCTCCTTTTTGGGAAGTCGGTTAAAAAATAACTATAAAGTAAGACATATTTATACCACAAAATTAAAAACTATTTTTCTTTTTATTAATTTTTATATTTTATTAATTTTTCTAAATTCACCGTGCACATAATTATAGGAAAACGATCTAAGAAGTCAATGGTTTGAAAGTAAAAAATATATTTTTTGTTACTAATGCGAAAGTTGCTTAAAAATAACCGGCCAAGCGCGATTCGAACTCTCACACGCAGGGTTCCGTACCTTAAACTAAATAAACGCATTTCGTGTATGGGAGCCATTAAGGCCCGCCCACGTCATCCTTTTTGTAGTACTGATAATGGTGACAATTTCCCTAGCTGGGTAAAAAAAATCGATTTTATTGTAAGATGTGTGCGTCACACTATTGCAATCAGTACGTTCCATTTTTCTCCTACAAAAAATCGATCACTGATTATTATTGGACTTGGGCGGGCAGCCTTCATCGAATTAAATGTTTTGTTGTTATAGCGACAATTTAAATAATTACAGTCTCTGTAAAGATTTCAACTCAAAGTCAAAGTCAAAGTCAAACATTTATTTCAATTAAACCATTTACAGGCACTTTTGAATTAGTCTTAGTCGACAAGTTGAAAATGGTACAAAATAGAGATACTGCTCTTAAAATGATGTGCGATATCTCATTGGATCCGGAATGACGCCTAGAAAAATGTGCCAAAAGCGTGTTTTAGCACATAAAAAATTGCAAAAGTTATAAACAATTAAAGATGAAAAAAAAAACTGGCATTTCGGTTTTTGCCAATATTTCATAAAATATTAATATTTAAGAAATTTCAAAAAAAAGATTCTGAAAGAAGAGGAAATTTCCAATAAAAAACTGCTGACTCCCGGAACTCTATCTCCATTATTTATAACTTTAATTTAACGCTGAAAATAGGTCTGCGCGCGATATTTTTAGGTCGTTTTTGCAGGTTTTGCAGCGATTCGTTTCTGTCACAAACTTTAGAAGCACATCTATTGACATGTTTTCAAACGATAGACCCAATCATTTTAGATTAAATAAACTTGAAGTAATACGAAATAAGTTTTAGAGTATGTAAATGTTAATATGTAAAGAAATTATATTAACAGTTGCTATATCTCACGTTTATATATCTTGTGAACGTTATTGAAATGAAAAATACCGATTAACTTTCTACGATATGAGACGCACCTTTCACAAACACGTTCGTGAGCGGCTGGATAGGACTTAGCTGGAGGCTGATCACTGTGTTGCGTACTAAACGCAATATTATGTTGCTCGTAATATTGTTGACATAGACCTAATTACTGTTTTTCTAATCATAGTACGTTAACTCGAAATCGCGAGAACTCGCCAGAGACTGAGCAGCTACTATCATCGTGAAGACAGCTAAGGCGTGCCGAGCTACTGACATACGAGTACCTATCTACTGTCTAGTCAGTACTAGCACTGTGTAAATAAGCCAATAGTCCGATTGTACTGTTGTCAGTTTTGCTTGTTTTCTTTTGCTAAAGGTTCCGCAATCCTGTAAAACAAAATAATTATAACTTTTGTGTCTGACGTCGTAGTAAAAGGGGCGGACCAGAGACTATCTGATTGGTTTAGAGTGGGCGGGACCCACTGAATTTCGTTGTGTGGTGTACTAGGACGTTATCAATGGACAGGAGTCTGTTGATAATTTACAAACCTTTTTTGCGTGTGACGAAATGGAGAACTAGTTTAAACACACTGAATTTGGCACATTCCTCAACAAGCAGCGCCACCATTACATGTATTGAAGTTTGTTGTCGATTTTCTTGGAGGTGTGGCTTATTTCGAATATTTCTAGACTTTGACATGAAATGTACGTGGTTGTCTCTCAGTACTAGCACCTCATTAATAGTAAGGCGATCACTCGAGTAGCTGGACGAGTACCAGCTCTCTTTATAGATACAAAAAATACTTATCGTGTGGATATCGTCATCCACACGTCAAGATACCAAACCACGAGTTTCACGGGCTCTGTGTTTGATCTTCTGCCATGACATATCGATTTTGGAGAATCTAAAGAAATTTGTAAAAAACCAATTTTATTCGGACAAAACACGGCTTTAACGGTCACAACACTAAGGCAAACAACGCAAAGACATGACACTGTAATAATGTCCTGTCTGAAAATGATCAACGATTAATCCGTGTTTTTGAGTGTATTTCTTAAATGTAAAATCAAACTTGTAGTTTACGTGCGATACTCGATGTTGTTGTGTGTATTCATATTTATTTGCATTCTATATTATGTGTAAAGATCACATAATGGGCTCTAGGAACCAATTTCGGACCAAAAGGTACAAAGGCACAGCAAAAGGTATAAAATTAATACAAGATAAAATTAGTATTAAAATTTATATAAGGAATAATTGTTAACTAATATATAGGACATATTAGTTAACAATTTTAAAACTTGTCGGTCCTTAATATTCATTAATTTAATTAAAACGTTTAATGTTTTCTTTCTCGGGTCGCTGGAGACCCGGTCCTTTGGTAGGCGTACGAGGGGCCGAAAACATCTCGCAGAGGCCCCGTTAGAAACTTCACCGGCACCGGGCACCGACCGGCGATTATCCCTGTATGCACTGTGAAAGTATTCTCAAGGACAATCCCCGGTTGGAGCAAGACTATTGCAGAATATGGAAACAAGAGATGAAACGCTTTGGGTTGGGCGGTTTAGTGGACTGGTAATCGTTTATTACAGAAGAACTATTGGCCCCTGCCTGACCACTAACAGTATACACGGCTTTTAAATGGCAGGGAGTGACTTGCACACTCAATGTAAATAGCACAAAGTGACGTAGCGCCAAGGTGGCAACATAGCCTGAGGTGCTAGAGGAGTGGAGAGGTATACCACGGCTATCAAGACAATTCCGGAAGTGCGGTCAAGATCCCTACCAGCATCTTACTGGATTATGCATCCTTCTCCCGAGCACGTTTGCTCTAGCGAATCTCTACTCAGTCCGGCCGATTAAGGCAAGAAAGAGGTGGGAGCTCTGTTCCTCGTCAATGTTCACTCTGGCCAGACAATAAAGGCAAGCCGGAGATGAGGAACAAGAGTTCTCCCGGGAGATTAGGTTCGTGAAGTCGCTAATGCCCAACAGTTCGCCACAAAACTGCCTTGCGGATTGTATCTCTCTTTGTCTGGCCCCTCACCCTAGGTATGACCTAAGGTCCATCGGGACGCGCAAGCCCCACCACGACGTAAACGTGGAGATACTGCGGTAGGGAATATTCAACTAGCAATAATCGCACCTCTCCACCACATATTCCTCTTGTGTAAACGATACTCCACCTTCGTTTGCGTCGTTGATAACGCTTATATTCAACTGTAAGTAAAACCGGTCGATCGGGTTTAAACCTCATTGGTTACGATATTGCCTCTGCGCAAAGGTAATTATTATAACCTTTATTTAATGACTAATTAGTGGAGATTAACTAAACAACATTAAAAGTTATCGAATAACAATTTTTTGGTAAGATTACAATATACTAAACATATTTTTTATTAATAATATTATATATATCTATTATTTTATTTTAAACTTTCATGGTCACTAACATTAGAAAAGTTCATATCGGGATTTATATGGTAGCATATTGTCATGGCGCTTGCAACAGTGCCGAAATATCGGGAACTCGCAAATAAAAAGGTACATGGCAGCAATCCCGATATGAACTATTCTAATATATCTATTACTGTTTATCTGGTATTCAGCTGAAACCAGCTTCGTGCTTCAGCAGGATAATCAGCTGGTGGAAGATGCGATGATGGTTTATATGCAATTATAGGATTATCAGCTTGTGGAAATGGAGGTGATCCGGGCAGTTCAGGTTCATAGACACACTACTCGCACTCAAAGATTTGTCAAAAAAACCGACAGTTGGTGGAACCCAACGAGCCCGTTACGACTGCACGCAACTTGCGCATAGTGCGCTTGCGAACACATTAAAATGTATGGAAATTGTTGCACTACATTTTACCTTGTTGTGTTGCAAATAAATGCATACCGAGCTTTATGCGTGTATCCAAACGCAAATGCGTTGCATAGAATTATGTCGTCAAATCCACAAAATAATAAACAATTAACACACATATTTGCTTGCATTCTACGTCGCCGGTTTTGAAGAAAAATAATTGTTGCGATTAATTTTAATGTATTTTACAAGTAATTTTCCCATATGTATAATTCCTGTACATGTATGTATTCTGAATTGATTTGGAGGGTAGAATCTGGCCATGTCGTTTAGTAAAAGTTGCAGTTTTCGTGAATTTTACCTGGTTATTATTGAAGCCTTGCATTTGATTATTCTGACCGTAACTTATTGATTCTGGAATAATTTAGCGACCGACTAATAGTTTCGTAGCAATAAGCAGCTTGCCAATTCTACTAATTTTCACATTCGCATCGCATTCGCATCTCAATCGCAATCTGTCAAAAATGTGTGCTACGCCGGCGTAGCATACATAGCTTGCTACGCCGTAGTCACAGTTATTGCTACGCCGTAGATCAGAGGGCCAATTCTACTAAGTTTAAAACAACTTTTGCATTCGCATGTCAATCGAAAACTGTCAAAAAAGCCTTCGTTTTAATACATTTTTTTAACAGACTCCTGTCCATTAATAACGTCCTAGTACACCACACAACGAAATTCAGTGGATCCCGCCCACTCTAAACCAGTCAGATCGTCTCTGGTCCGCCCCTTTTACTACGACGTGACGTCAGATACAAAAGTTACAATTTATTATTTTCTCTGGTCTACGGCGTAGCAATAACTGTGACTACGGCATAGCAAGCTATGTGTGCTACGCCGTAATAGCTAGTTATGACTGTATAGCAGATTCTACAAAGTGTAACAGAATTAAAGCAATAAATGGAAAGGAATTATTGTACTCATGAACAACTTTTACTATGGGACCATCACTGAAATCTCAAAAAAAAATTACACCTGCCACATACTGCGCTGAACTCGACAAAATGTACTGAACAGCAGATTTTTTCGCCCTAGATGCATAGTCAAATTCTTTAAGAAAATAGTATTGGTTCTTAATTTTACACATCGTCTCGGTTAAATAATTTTTGCTCAAAAACTAAATGTTGAAACTCGCATAGATTCCCACGGACGTGCACAACGAAATCTCATTTAATCGTGACAGTGACCGTTTTGTGTTGAGGTTGCCAGCCATTAAAGTCTACCCCGCTGGTCGCAACACCTCAGTGCGTATTCACAATGAAGTGGTCCCCTTTGGAGCAACAGACTGATTTCCTACTAGGAATGCATCATTGCCAAGCAATTCTATCCATATTGACACATTGATCTACATCTCTTTTTAGAGGTTACGGAATGAATTGATATATGTTTTAGTCTCAAGTCGACTCCGTACTTTGAGCGAGGGTGATAGATAGATTGCATTATACTAAGGTAAGAGAATAATCAATTTATGAAACACAGGTCCATCTGCATGCAAACCAGTTAGATCCTCCCGTAACTACCCCTTATTTAGGCAGGTGCGAGTGACCAGCATGTATTATCAACGGCTTGCGATAGACGAGCTGCAATCTAAAACCATGACCAAGTTTGTGCAACTCGTTTGACTACTTACTTTTTACATGATACATTTTATTTTAATTCCACTTCATTTTACAGTAAAAATAAATAGAATAAATGGTCATAAACACTATGGTTAATTTGGTTTCCGACGTTTAATTATTTATTTATTAATATAACGTCATGTAGATATTTATATAGTGAACTGAATGGTAATTGAGTACCTTCCTTGAGTTGTTTTGTTGGTGATTTTGAACTAATAAGTTGCTTTTAAGTTATCAAAGTTTTTAACGAAATTTCGGATAAAATTCTACAAATGGCCAACTGATAATTTTCAAATAGTTTATGAATCCTTTACATAACAATGTATAAATAATGAAAGTCGACAAATGTGTGATCAGCGGGAAATTCGGTTTAAAAAAAAAAATTGGCGCAAAGATCGTTTTAGATATTATTTATTCTACATACCACTGTGATATGATAATGTATGTGGATAAGTCCTATATGCCCACCGTTCACCTATAATAGGAAATTGACCTCCTCAACTGCCTTAAAGTCCTGATACTAAGACTCAAAACTTGACTATATCACCAAGGCCCACTAAAATAGTTAATGAAAGTTTCCTTGCGCTAGATAATAATCCCACGACAGCTTAACTGAAACTGTAAAGTTTAGTAAGTATATTTATTTAAGAGGAAGTGAAATCGGTTTTGATGTTTTTTTGTTTACCTAGGTATCTATTTTTATAGGTAAATACCAAACATCAAGAACCGATTCCACTTTAATACTATAATAAAGGTGCGTACACGAGCAATGATAATTGATCAGTTTTGGGCAACACTAGTCGATAGTGACGTCCCAAAAAGTCAAGCAATTTACAAGACATGAAGAAACTCCAAAAACTAAGCAATACACGAATAATTAATTCACAAAAAAAATACAAAATAGACCAACAATTATTGAATATTTGCAGCAATTAGAAACAATATTGCCGAAACAATTGCTGTATTTTATTAAAGTTGCTGTACATTGCTCTATACGTGCTGTCGAGCAATAACTTGCTCAAGAAATAGACCGAGCAAACGCAACTCAAGAAATAACCAAGCATCATTATCGGTTTATATTATTCACCAAGGGAATCATAAAATTCGTGGTACGCAACCAATACATTAACAGGCTTAACGTTAACGCTGAAAACGTGATGATTTAATTGTAGACATACATTGCTAGGTAAATTATAAATATTTAACAAAAAAAAAAAAAATCGGTTGTGCTGGTACCAGGACAGCAAGTATTACAGAAGGTGTTTTAATTTATGAAAATTAATAACGCTTTATTACAGTATTTTTTTATTTACTCCCTACTGCTACACGTAACTTATGGGTTTTTATGTTGGTAACATCATTTTATTGCTCACTATATAGCTTTCAATATTTTACCGTTTAAAAAATACTTATCTAAAGACTAGCGGACCCGTACACTACACTTTGTTGGGCGGTATTTTCTGGGTTGATATACAACCAATGACACTCACAACTAACGTGGATTTCTATTGGTAAAAGAATTTTCAATATCGGTTCATTAGATCCAAAGATTATCTATCCCCCTACAACGGCACAAACTCACAACCTTTCCCTCTTTTTAATATTAGTTTAGATAGTGTAGATTAGTCTACATCGTTTAGAAAATGGAATGCAAAATTGCCATTACAATTATTTCAACGTAAAGCTTCTTAAGATTCTATAAATTGCTCAGAAATAATTTGATTACAATTTTGTCAAGGTTACCGTAATAAGTGCCTCAATTCAAGTTAGTAAATGCTTATACATTTATATTAAATGTAACGTCATCAAAATCTATTTTCTCTTACCGAAATGTATAAAGGGGAAATTATTTTTATAAACTAACTCTGAATTAGTCCCTCTGCCCCTACAGGTGGTAAAGATACACGATTTATGCACAAAGCAGGTTAAAACGTTTATTTACTTATTTCGTTATCGCAAGGCGAGAGTCTAACTGCTCGTGTCCCCTTAGCCTAATCTTACCTCACTAACCATCTCTCAGTTATCTTCTTAATATACTAACCCAAAGATTGACTAGTAGTGAATACTTTGTAGCATTAAGATCGTCCTTGTACCACTATTGGGCTTGTGCCTACATCAATTTTGAATAAATATGTATCTTTGCCACTCTACACTTTACTGAAGCTTAGTAAAATAATAAAACCAGACTGCACAACGCTCAAGTAAACCTGTTTTAGATTATTGAGGAAGGTACCTACCTATTTTTAATGCATGGACTAAATAACGAAATAAAATCTCCGAACTTCATTAAAATAATAACTTAAACCACAAACTGAACGTGATTGTGAACTGAGATTTACTTCTTGTGTTATTGCTAAATTCCCTCTGGATTAGTGCGCATGCTCTATCTAGCCTATCAACAAGTTGTTATTGCACATAGTGTACCAGGATAACATAGAAGATAGAGGATATCGAGGATGGTGAGGCCAAACGTTGAAATAGCTGAAAGGGAAATATTGAAGTGAAATGGAAATAATATTGGGGGTTGGCAAGGGGCGGTGCCAAATAAGTGAAAAAGAGAAAGCCGAGTGGAAGTAAAGGAGACATAATGACGACGTTATACTTTTACACTTACCTACATGAATTGCTGTAGCAGTTGTGGAAAAGCAATGAAAAATTAACAAGTCGGATATTGTTAGTTAATATTAATTAGGATTTACTCAAATTCCTGAATATGCTTTATTTTGCAGCATTAGTTTTGTAAGATAATCAAATATAAAAATATGAAAGACTAGCTATCCCCCGTGGGCCGAGGCGTAGCAAAGGTATACTTAGGTACGTTAGTTCAACAATGCCTAGTTGTGGCAAGGCTTTTCTCAAACAATGCGCAAAAATTAAAACTAAGTAGTACCTAGGCAGAATTTTTTGTTTGACATACAATTACTTTTCAAAATCAATGATGAACAACAATAATTTTTACCGCGTTAAACCGTTTTTTTTAATATGAAATCAGCTTTCTGTTTGAAAGCCAGTTCGTAATTTAAATAAAACCTTTCAATAAGTTATCTCTCGATTGCCATGTTTCGGAGTAAAAGATCGTTCCTTTTTTAAATTACATGACAGATATGAGTATACCACGTCATTTATTTGGCCGCTATTCATGAAAGATATGGATTTTCATACATTTTTTGTCGGCCGGCAATCAATCAAATAAATAAATACTGACCAAATACATGCGGACAGCGCATGTATTTGGCCAGTATTTATTTATTTAAACTTTATGCACAATAGTGCTACATGGGCGGACTTAATGCAACAATGCATTCTCTACCAGTCAACCTTTGGGTTCAAAAGACTACATTGTGGTAGGTGAACAACAACCAATAATAAAAAATTAAAACATTTAATTGAATCTATACTAATATTATAAAGCAGAAGAGTTTGTTTGTTTGGTTGAACGCGCTAATCTCAGGAACTACTGCTCCGATTTGATAGATTCTCTCAGTGTTAGATAGCCCATTTATCGAGGAAGGCTATTATATCATCACGCTAAGACCAATTGGAGCGGAGCAGTAATGAAACATGTTACGCAGACGACGTTGCACGGGTCAGCTAGTCTTAATGTAAATGTCATCCCGCCTAAGTCCCATCCGCAGTAAACCTGTTTTCAGTTATGTTCTCCTGATATATATGCGGAACTAGAGAAATGCGGAGGCGGGGAGCGCAACCACATGCAAGTGGCGCTCCCTGCATTACACGATACTAATAACTATTTATCTTGTAAAATTAATTCCGGATAACTTTATTGACTATTATAGTTCATTAACAATAATGCACTTGAACTATAATAATTTGGTAAAAAATAAGATAATCGTTTTTGAAAAAGCATCCAAACTTTTCATTTGAATTGCTGTCACTAGATGACTGGATGTCTTGCTCGATATTAAGATAAGTATAAAAAAAAAACTTTTTACAAAAAAATACAACCGACTTCCAAAAAAAAACACTACAAAGTAAAAAATAACTTTAATTTCGGAAATCGGTGTTTTTGTTCGTTTCTTCGTATTTTGACACCGACTTCCGAAATTAAAGTTATTTTTTACTTTGTAGTGTTTTTTTTTGGAAGTCGGTTGTATTTTTTTGTAAAAAGTTTTTTATTTTTCACTTTTTAGTGGTGCCCCACACCTACCACACCACTGCCAAATCGCAGAAAAGCAAAATACGCAATTTCGATTATCAAAGAATCATCTAAATAGTCAAATTCCAGCTATTTCGATTTAAAATCCAAAGTTCGTAACCGATTTCGATATAATTTAAATGGGACCAATCTGCAAGCATATCCTTTCAGATGAAACAAAAAATTTTCAAATCGGTTCATAATTGTCGGAGTTATGAGGTAACAAACATAAAAAAAAAAAAAAAAAAAAAAACATACAACCGAATTGATAACCTCCTCCTTTTTGGGAAGTCGGTTAAAAAGGGCCCTTGATTACCGCCAAGAAGTTTTTGGTAACTAATTGCTTCTCACAAAACAGAAATCTTTGATCAAAACTCATCCTAAACACTTAGTTTTGGCAAATAAATGTTTTTTTTTTTGTAGTAAGTAGGTAGGTACCTACATAATGTGGATAGTTTTTATATATTCTTCCTTTCATTTTCAGTCTATTCGTCTTTGGAACTCGCTACCTCTTGATATCAGGACGACCACCAGTCGGTTTGCATTTAAGCGGAAATTGCAAAGTTATTTTCTAAATAAATAGCGTAGAGTTATTTTAACACCTCTGTCTCTTGATATTGTGTATATACCGCGTGTATCTGACATCGACGCACAAACGATTTCCATGGGTCCGGGGCATGATTCTGGACACCCTAGACTTAGAACTTTTCGTCGGCTTTTTTCTCATTTTTTCATTTTTTTCAAGGTTTTTTTTTTACTTTAGACTACTCATAATCGTTATTCTGACCTAACCCAATGACATTTAAAAAAAATAAAAAATAATTAACTACTTTCACTAAAAAGAGCAATCTGAATAAAACCACAAATAGATATCAGCTCAGCAGTCTGCTGAGCTGATACTTTGTGGTTTTATTCAGATTTTTCTTTCACTAAAAAGAGCAATCTGAATAAAACCACAAAATTGATACCAGCTCAGCTGAGCTGATACTTTGTGGGACTCTTGAAAAAAATGAGAAAAGAACCGACGAAAAATTCCAACACTGGGGTGTCCAGAATCATGCCCTGGACCCATGGAAATCGTTTGTGCGTCGACGTCAGATACACGCGGTAATATGTATGTTTATAGTATAGGTTTATATTATAGTAAATACTAGCTTCTGCCAGCGGCTTCGCCCACGTGATCCCTAGGGAACATGTTCCCGGGATTAAAAGTAGCTTATGGGCTATTCCAGACTATAATCTATCTTTGTTCTAAATTTCATAAAGATCCGTTAAGCCGTTCTGGCGTGATTGAGTAACAAACAACCAAAGTTTCACATTTTCATTTTTTTTTTTTTTTCTATTGATTGTAGCGTGATGAAAAGTATATTATAACCATCTCAAAAGTATGAAGAATAATTGTACCAAGTTTCGTTAAAATCCGTCGAGTAGTTTTTGTTTCTATAACGGTTATACAGACAGACAGACAGACAGACAGACAGACAGACAGACAGACAGACAAAAATTTTAGTGATTGCATTTTTGGCATCAGTATCGATCCCTTATCACCCCCTGATAGTTATTTTGGAAATATATTTCATGTACAGAATTGACCTCTCTACAGATTTATTATAAGTATAGATAGATAGATGTATGTATGTATATTATTAGTTTATAACTTATTAGAGGCCGCCCGCGACTTCGTCCGCATATAAATTCTCGTTATTCCCGTGTAAATCCCGATCCCTCGGGAACTCCGGGATAAAAAGTAGCCTATGTGTTATTCTGGATCTTCAGCTACCTACATACCAAATTTCATTGTAATCGGTTCAGTAGTATTTGCGTGAAAGAGTAACAAACATACACATACATCCATCCTCACAAACTTTCGCATTTATAATATTATAGTAGGATTTTGTGTACCCATTATATTTATCATTGGGATATCTTTTATTAATATAATTTTATCATTGTTCCTCTCAAAGAGATCATCTGCCTCCTAAAATCTCTTCACCACCCTTGGTTGTCTGGTAGAGAATATCTATGGCATTATGTCCGTCTTTGTACCTTTTTGTGCGAAAAGTTTAAATAAATAAATATTTTCTTCGAGTTGAGCTTGAGGGCTATGCACTACATAATATGTTTCCTCCTAAATATTCTCATTATATTTTCCCGGAATCAATTTTCCGCGTTAAGTTTTCTAGATTTACTCGTTTTCCGCAGGAAATTTGTGTATCAGCGATGAAAGAAAATCTCCTAAGATACTTACTCCTACATCTTCGGGGAACAGCTACAAGTGTGTCCCAAGAGTCACAGTGGTTACCTGGAGAGGAAAAAAACTATTTTCCTGAGATTCCTCTTCCTGTCCGACCCTGCGTTATTGGAAATCCTGGGGCAGGCATTTGATTTTATACCATACAAAATCATTTGTTGTTGATATGTGATAACAACGAATATGTTAAGTTTCACGATATAGGTGAGTTAATTTTTGAGCTACACGAACTTACTTCGTGTGTATTATTACTCTTAAAACATCATGATATCACTATAATGTAGGTACCTACTTATAACGCGGAATGTACGGAAAAGGTGCACGCACCTGTAATATGCCATTCACAAAAAAAAACTAAATATCCATTTGCTTGAAGATCGCAATACTCTATGTAAATAATTACGCATAAGTAACCCGACATTCTTAAACACACATCAAATGCCTATAGTTCCCGGGAGCCGCAGATATTTTTTTCCATTTTCTCTTTTACGAAAAAAAACATTTCAGAAAACAACAAGATGATAGCAATGGTGTCGTCGGAAGGCGAAGAGATCAAAAGAGCCGAGGGTTCCCAGGAGACGTGGCTCACCTCACTGCTTCAGTCAGATCAGGGAAGCTTGCAGTCCATCATCAGAAACGTGGTGGCAGTCATCAATGACCCTGCTGTCAATCTACTGTTCTTCTTAGATAAATACCTGCGTAGGTTAGAACTTAATGTTTTGTTCAAGTATTTAATAAGCAGAGAGTGGATTTTTTGCTGATCTTCAAATGGAGCTTAAGTGGATCAAATTTATATTTTCCAAATTGGTGATTTGAACATACCTATAATATGGTCGCGAAGTGTTGAACTCTAAATGCCAGCCCACCAAGACAAGAAAAATGGAAGCCAACAATAAGTTTTTGGAGTTATTGAATGCACTCATCTGTCAGACTACGAGGAACTTAGGTACTTACTTAAGAGGGCTTTCACATTTTTTCTTGAATTATAGCGTTTTATTCGAATTTTGATGTGTGATTTTGCTTTAGATATAGCCTTAAAAAAAAAACAAAAATGTGCCTAAGATAGTTTGATCATTTATCTAGGGAGTGTTCTAAATAAATATTTCAATTTGTTCACGTACATCAGTAAAATCCTTGACTCCGCAAAGGATGTTTCACAAAACGTTGCTTTAGTGTATCTTTTGATACCTTGGTACACCGAAGATATTATAATTTTATCATTTATAAAAATGTCCACGGTACAACTGTATCTTCTACTTTGGAATGCTCAAATCAATTTATTACGATTCATACAGTAATACACCAAAAATAATTCTGTAAAACTGAGAGTTATTGACAATTATCCGTACGAAACTATAATTTTTATCTATGAAATTATAATCAAAATTCAAATAAAAAATATTTAATAATTAAGGTGGCATTGCTATATTGCTTGAAAAAAAATTGGTCTAATTAAAAGTAAAGTAAATATTTTTAAATAATTGTCGAAAATCAATATAATCTTGTGACGCGCGGTATTCAACTTTAGTCAACCTGAGCAATTCGATTTTGTAAGAGCGCTTTGACAAAACTGTCTTAGGCATATTTTTATTTTTTTTTAAGGCTATATCTAAAGCAAAATCACACATCAAAATTCGAATAAAACGCTAAAATTCAAGAAAAAATGTGAAAGCGCTCTTAAGATAGAGAGAATCAAATTTTAGACTGTCATCACTATATTTGAAGGAAAAAAGAAAGAGATATCATTCGATTTGCTGGTAGGCAAACCTGTAATACTTCTATGTAGGTAGGCTGAATGCGCCGTAATATATCGAGCCGACTGTTCATGAACTCAGGTCACAGAAAGTGAAACTACTACCACTACTACTACTACTCTTTATTGATACCCTCGAGTTCATATCGTCCTAGTACTTGCCTCTATCAGTAACGATCGCGAGCTAGCCTCTTACCTATACCTATGTTGGTTCAACTTACGTCACAGCGATTACATCGTCATGGCCTCTGGTGTTCTGGTGGTTAAAGCTCTCGATATTGATCTGGTTTCGGAGCTTTGACAACAAATTCTACGATAGTTGGTGAACCGCATCCATATTGCATCGACTAAATGAAGAAAACTGGCCAAGTGTCATAATATGTATTTGAGCCAATCGACTTTTTTTTACTATAATTAAAGCAAGAACAAAAAAACGCATTAATTTGTTTTTATGTTCTTGTAAGCCCCGACGGAGTGAAAAGTCAATGTTCCACAAGTGACCATTCTATGCAAAGCAATTTTAAGTAACATAAAAACTAGTATCTTCTACTTGTAAAAATAAACCAAATAGAATATTTTATTATGTTTGTCGATTTAAGCTTAACTTACAGTCCGGAAAAAGTGTGTGTCGCGCCACGCACTGTGTAAGAGTTTCGAATTTACCCGTTCCGACACCCATATCTAAAAACTGGCCAAGTGCGAGTTGAACTCACGTGCAAAAGGTTCCCAACCAATTTCATTATTGTAATTTTAGGGGTTAAAGTATGAAATTGCCGATTAGTACTGAAAAATCGAAATTGTATTTTATTTTATTTATCATATTTATTTTAATCAAAATAATTACATCTAATAGGAAAGTCATTTATTACAGGCCTTTGCGATACAACTCTGGTGATCTAGATTCGACAAACTGTGTGAAAGCATTTTGTTCTGCCTCCTGAGAAGAAAACTTTTTATCACGTAGAAAATGGTCCAAATCACGAAAAAAATGGCAATCCGTTGGAGTAAGGTCTGGCATATTTGCCAGACCTTGCTCCGGAGGGTGACGAATGGTTTCTAACTGCAGTTCCTGTAGAGTTAAAACAGATTCTCGTGCTGTATGTCTTGCGTTATCATGGAGCAAAAATGGTGAAGATCGATTCATGAGTCGGGGCTGTATCACTGCTAGTTTTGCTATTATTGTTCGGAGTTCGGCACAGTAGACATCTGCCATTATAACTTGACCAGATCGGAGAAAGCTATAGTGAATAACACCAGGCTGAGTTGCTGCCTGCGGCATAAATAAGTACCATTGACAGGTTTGGTGTCTTTTTAGGACATATAATTCTGTAGTACATTAACTTGACGATTACCTATCTTATGGTTACCTAAGCCAGCGCACGCAGTGTTAGCCTCCAACAACCGTACTTCGACCCCATTAATTCACTTATATCGTAAATGTTCAGCTGTACTTTTTATTTGGGACAAGCCCACCACACATTGCCAACCACTGCAACTCCTGAAAGCCAGAATCAACAGTGGCGACCACCAGAAAAACGCAGAGCTAATGAAGCCCGACGAGTCCCGGAGAAACCATTCAACTGCATGTCTTAGATCCCGCAACGAAATTAATCAGAAGAGTACAGCGGAGGAGTAGGAAAAAATAAATATAATTTCCACTGTTCAGCTGTATATGTGCTAGGCTATTTTTATAAATAAGTGTAGAAAAAGCAATTCAACAATTTTATCTATGCGTGAAAATACATCCTGAACAGTGTGAAATTTTAACACTGAACAGCAATAACAATGTTACTTTCAATATGATAGAGACCCAGCTACCAGTAATCTCTTAAACATTCATGAGGTACTAGTACCTGTTGCGGGACCACCAGGTACAGTTCGCACCAAAGTCGTAGAAATATAAAATATATTCGAAATAAGCCACTCCTCCAAGAAAAACGATCGACAAATTAAATACATAGATACTGGTGGCGCTTCTAGTTGAGGAAGAATATCAAATTCAGTATATTTAGGTTAGTTCTCCATTACGCCACTCGCAAATAAAATTTGTAAATTTTCAAATGACTCTTGGACATTTATAACGTCCTAGTACTCCGGACAACGAAATTGTCACCGGTCCGCCCCTTTTACTACGACAGTAGCGTCAGACACAAAAGTTAATTATTTTGTTGGATTGTGAAACCTTTAACAAAATAAAAGAACTAGTACTGACAATATAGCACGAAAAATACATTCAGCTAAACATTATAACCTCCTCCTTTATGAAGAAGTTGGTTAAAAAGTACAAAGCGACGGCTTACGAAAGAAGCCGATAGAGGGTGAATTTATTCTAAATGTCTCTCGAGTATGACTTTTCGTATGTTTTAATAAAATACCTAATTTGAAAACGAAACAACTTGTCAGCATTTAATTCGTTACTAGGTACACTACTTTAAATAAATGGGGTACAAGCAGACCGTTGCGGTAGGTAAGCGTACAGAGTCCTTAGAAGTGCGTACGGTTTGGTTCGCAAGCGCTTTTCCTACGCAATATGCATTCGTCCTTTGTAATTAGTTGTCTCCAGAGCCCGATAGAAGCAGACGTGTGCTAAAAGTTTTATAATTTTAATTAAAGCTTAACGAAGTAAAGTGACCCTTATAAGTGCATAGTTTAAAGCATAATTAGCATAATTGTAGCTATCTAATCACTCAATACCTTGTGTCCTCACGCGAAAGTTTGCCTTCGCACGCGCAGCACCGCTCACCCCCGCGGGGAAAAGAGAGCGTCCGATATTTTTCTATCTCCTCGCACGCACTCGGAACGCAGCGACATGAATGTGCAGAGAACACCGCCCAGGGCTACACTGATAAGCGGCAGCGAGAGCGGTAGCGGGTCGGTCCCAAACTTATCCACTCTCACCGATGAGGACCTACATGCTAACATCACTTCAAGAAAGCGGAAGGAGCGTACAGAAGAAAGTGATTATAAAAAAGACTTCCTGGATTTCCGCATGGAAATGATGAGCTTCCTAACCAATTTTGGCAAAACACAAAATGAAAACCTAAACCAAATTAAAGAAGAAATATTGGATATTAAAAACGAAATTAAGTCAATAAAATTAACTACCAAAAATTTTACTCAACAGCTCGAACATACAAACACTGAAATAGAAAATATCAAAGCTAAAACAACGGTCACGGAGGACAAAATCAGAAATATAGAAACCAAAATATCCCAAATCAAAAATGAACAACATACAAAAGGTTCGGCACTAAAATCGCCCGTCGAGTGTCACGAAAACCTCATCCTAGAACTTAAGGACCGATGCGACCGCGAGAAGAATATTGTAATAGTGGGTATATCGGAAATAAACGACAAAAACTGGAAATCGAGAGAACATCACGATAATCAAGAAGTTATGAAGCTAATTACAATGCTTACTGAAAACTGCCCTAAGCCGATAAAATCTAAGCGACTGGGGAAATATGTCCAAAATAAGAACCGACCCATAAAAGTTCACTTCGAAAATTCCGAGACTGTAAAATACTTATTAAAAAATAGAACTAAATTACCTGGAAATATACAGATGTTCTTTGATCAAACCCCAAAACAAAAACAATACTTAGAATCTCTGAAGGAAGAGCTAAATAAGCGTACACAGGATGGCGAAAAAGACCTCACTATTAAATATGTGAAAGGAACACCTACAATAGTTGTTGTAAAACAAAAAAACCAGTAAGCACCTCATCACAAAATGCCAAACCGACGAATAGTTCTAAGAAACTATCCCATCAAAAAGTAAATAAATATGAGGACATTCCGTTGCATCCGTCTTCACTTAGATTCCTATATGCGAACTTACGCAGTATTCGCTCGCCTGGGAAGTTCGACGAAATAAAATGTATTGTAAAAGCCATAAAAATGACTACTCATCTATTGATTTTCACTGAAACGTGGATTAACTCAGAGTCTGATGCGAAGCTATACCAACTACCTAGCTATAATCATATCTACAACTATAGACAGAATTGTAAAGGCGGAGGAGTTTCCATATATGTGCACGACAGTATTAAATATGAGATAACGGAAGAACTATGCGAGAACGGAAACCACTATTTATGGATTTACATACACAAACTATCATTAAATATTGCAGCGATTTACAAACCGGGGGATACCAACGTAAATAACTTTTTAGAAATATATTCATCACAATTGGAGCGACGAAGAAGGTCAATAGTTTTTGGAGACTTCAATATAGATTTACTTAGTTCAAACAGTAATGCATCAAAATACCAACATGAAATCCAAGAAGCCGGCTATAGAATAATAAACAAAATCAACAAATCATACAGCACACGTGACACGGCGACAACAAACACAATACTGGACCATGTATGTACTAACATAAACAATCATTCTCTCAACGTCTCGATAATTGAATCAAGTCTTTCTGATCATAAGCAGATATATCTACAAATAGGAAGCCTGTCTCTCCAACATAACAAAAAAAAACATTATAAAGCGCTTGATTATGAAAAGTTATACAATAGCACACAAGAAGCAAATTACAGCAACGACGACCACGACTACAACCACCTAGAGACATTTATCTCAGAACAGATAGACAAGAACAAAATAGATAAGATTAAAATTCTAAACCCACCCCAAAAAGACTGGATTAATCAGAACATAATTAACGCAATTAATTCACGAAATAGTTTATGGGAACAAACCAAATCAGACTCAGATAACGAAAATTTACGGAAAAAGTTCCAGAAAGAAAAAAAGAAAGTGAAGATGTTAACAAACACGCATAAGAAGAGCTATTACTATAATTTATTTCAAAACTGCAGCAACCAACCAAAAAAAATGTGGGACCTGATTAATAACTTAGGATTAAATAAAATTAAAGACAGCCCTGCTCCTCCCAAACTAATGTCAAATGCTGGACTTCTAACAGAAGGTAACTCAATATGTGACTTGTTTAATTCTTTTTTCTCATCTATAGGTGCAGACTTAGCAAAAAAAATACCAAACACATATCACACAAATACGGGCAACACACTAATGTATGATCATAACTACACACATGACATAACACTAAGCGATCTGACGCCGTGCACCACAGACGAAATAATTAGGATCATTGACGGCCTCGATAGTAACACCAGCACTGGTCTGGATGGTATTAGTACTAAAGCAATAAAATGTTTAAAAAATATAATCGTTGAGCAGCTAACTAACTGTATAAACGTCTGTTTACGACATGGTACTTTTCCGGATACCCTCAAGGTGGCTAGGGTCAGTCCTATTTACAAATCTGGAAATAGAACTGACCCGAGCAACTACAGACCGGTGTCAGTGTTGCCTGTAATGTCCAAAATATTCGAACGCGTATTATATAGCCGCCTAAATAACTATTTGACACATAAAAAATTTCTAATAGACGAACAGTATGGCTTTCGCTCTAAATCAAGCACTCTCTCGGCTGCAACGGATCTAGTCACCAAAATTAAAACCTGTATAGATCAAGGGAGCTATGCCTTAGGCATATTCATTGATTTAAAAAAAGCATTCGATACTGTGAGTCATCAAAAACTGCTACAGAAGCTAGATAACATAGGTGTTACAGGTACAGCTCATAAAATGTTCAAATCGTATTTGGAGAACAGACGTCAAGTTGTCAAAATGGGAAATACTTACACTAGCTCGGTCCGAAATATCTCATACGGCTGTCCTCAAGGTTCAATAATCAGTACGTTACTTTTTCTCATTTACATAAATAACATAAATAAAATTGGGTTAACAGGACACCTAACACTATATGCAGACGACACCTGTCTCTTTTACTTTGACAAATCAATTCATAACATCATAAAAGACGCTCAACATGACCTTGAGCTGTTAAACGATTGGTTAAAGTACAACCTTCTCACAATTAATACCTCGAAAACCTCGTTTATGATTTTTACCACTAAAAATAAGCGCATACCGGACTTCCAGCCTCTTAGAATAAATAACGAAATAATAAAACGATCAACCAACGAAAAATATCTTGGATTACGGGTAGATGAAAAACTAACTTGGAATTTACACATCGATCATCTCAGAAGTAAGTTAACATCGTTATTGGGAGCATTACGGAAAGTAGCAAACTGTATTCCAAATAACGTGCGCACTTTGATTTATAACTCGCTAGTCAAATCGCATCTAGAATATTTAATTGAGATATGGGGATCCGCAGCAGTAACTAATTTAAATTCACTTCAAAGGGTTCAAAATAAAATAATCAAAACTTTGTACCATTATCATTATCTCACTCCAACAAAGACCTTATACGGAAAAACAAAACTATTAAATATTAGACAGTTATACATTTACTACACTTGCATTCTTATAAAAAACATAACTACAAACTCAATACAAACTAACATACAAATAAAGAAAAAAACGATGTCATATAACTTGAGAAATAGATATAAAAACAAACTTGAAGTCATTAGTGTACGCACTAATTACGGTAGAAAGACCATATTATGTGAAGGAGCACAGCTGTTCAATGGATTGCCGGACGAGATAAGAGATTGCGATAACGTGAACACATTTAAAAATAAGCTTAAGAAACATGTATGTACATTATAACTTCTAATACTCTGGAGGAAATTGTATTTGTACTGTATTATCATACTTTGTATCTCATTCTAAGCGGACTGTAAGTTCTTATGAGAAATAAATTTCTTTAAACCGAATTAGTCTGTCTGGGTCACCGCTTCATTTTTCTAAACTTCTCAATGGAACCCATGGATTATGTTGGGGTTTCTACCATCATTTAGAATACACATTTAGGTAGAATAGCTATATGTACATCCCACCTTTAACAGTTCCGTAGGAACCCTAATAGTTTCGTCATATCTGACTGTCTGTCTGTCTGTCCGAAGGTTTTCCAAGTGTCTGTTACTACTAGAAAGCTGTACATAGTAATGTAGGTAAAATAAAATGTTGAAAATATTTATTTACTGGGCAAAGGCCTCCCCCTAGTTCTTCCAGACTTTTTTCTCAAATTCAGCTATTCTTTTTTTTTAATACTTGAGGAACAACGCACACCCTCAGATTTAGAAGCATGATATAAGGTATGCGCTACAATTCTCCTAATACTGTGAGAAAGGCGAATACTTGACGAAATTTAAAATGTCGTATTCTTTATTGTTTAAAATAGGAGCTAAAATGAAAAAAGTAACGCTTGTATGGAATTTCGTCATACTAGCAAATGAAACTCTCATTAGATACATGGCTAAACCACTCGTATTTAACATAAAACTACTAGAGTAGCATAAATTTCGATGATTTATTGCCTCGCTGCATCATTAGGTTGCAGCTTCTCGGGTCTTTACCATAGAAATATAAATAAATTAAAACTAGGGTCTTTACTATTTGTATCATAACGATGTCAGACTTTACTTTTCAGGTGCTACATCATGCTCGCTCAAGCGCTAGCTATGAGCATGGGCGGCGCTCCGTGCGGCTCTGCCGGGACTGGCAAGATGGAGACAGTCAAGGACATGGGCAAGACTCTGGCCAAGTACGCCGATCAGATGGACTAAGGTAAACAAAGTACTGAAGTTTGATTGTCTTGGAAAAGATATCGGTAGAAACTTTACGCTGCCTCGTTAATCAAGTGTTTGCACTTCTGCTGAGCCCAACGTCCAGGTTTCCCGGGACAGATGTTGTTGGACTTTTCAAACTGGATTTATGTACTAATTACCTAGCTGCTTAGAATCCTGTCTGGAAATAGGCTCGCCCCTTTTAATCCGGAATGTGGGTTTATGTTATACTAGCTGACCCGCGCAACTTCGTCTGCGTCACATTTTTCATTAATTCTGCGCTCCTTTTTGACTTAGCTTAATGATATAGCCTATAGCCTTCCTCGATAAATGGGCTATCTAACACTGAAAGTTCCTGAGATTAGCGTGCTCAACCAAACAAACAAACAAACTCTTCTGTTTTATAATATTATAACTCAGAGGTTCTCAGATTTTGTTGTGCAAGGCGTTGCGAACGTTCGACACTCGACTCTCGTGCGCTTACCTGAGAGTTTCTCTGATTTTGTTCAGCAAGGCGTTGTGAACGTTCAGGTGAAGATTCTCCCATACGGCGTATTCTTGCTGCCCGTGCTTGAGAACTATGTTTAGTAAGTTGAGACCTGGCTCTCTTAGGCATTTTCAAATGTTTAAGAAAATGTTAATAGCGTGTTATATTCTAGCTCTGAAATGAACTGTTGTGTAGCCCTGAAAAGAACTGTTGGTTAGCCCTGAAAAGAACTGTTGGTTAGCCCTGAAAAGAACTGTTGGTTAGCCCTGGAAAGAACTGTTGTTTGGCTCTGAGAAGAACTGTTGTTTAGCTCTGAGAAAAACCTTTGTGTAGGTGTAGTTTTAAGAACGAAATCTAAAGAAAATCGCACGAAAATTATAAGACTTCGCGCACGACCGCTGCGTAGGGAGCCGACGTACTTATACTTATCTATGGAGCCGACCTCGCGGCTGAGCCGCGCGGGTACCTTACCCAAATATCTTACGGAACCCTATTTTTTTTCCAAAATAAAATATAGCCTATGTTACTCGTGGATAATGTAGCTTTCGAATGGTGATAGAATTTTTAAAATCGGTCCAGTAGTTTTTGAGCCTATTCATTACAATCAAACAACCAAACAAACAAACAAAGTTTTCCTCTTTATAATATTAGTGTAGATACAAACACCTCTAACGTACGCGGTAATATGCGTGCCGTAATTCGTAAGTCTTTCAAAGTCAGTATTTTACAGCGGTAACAACTTTGCGCTTCAAATCTGTGATCAAAATAATAGTACTAGTACTAGGATAGTATAGTGATCTGGCTGAAAAACACATAGACAGTCCATTGTAGGTACAGATAATAGGTCTGCACATATAGGTACGTAAGTACGAAATGTAGTTCGTCTCTCACACAAATTCCTCGGCAGTCGGCTGATAGCCGGCGCTCCGACCGGAAGTGCGCATGCTATCAGCTGATGGGTACAGAACTGATAGGTACTAGTATTTATAAATCCAATTCATTCATCATTCATACAAAAGTACAATTTAATTATATTAAGTGGCAGACTTTCACAGAGGTCATGGGAATCGATTTCCAATGATGATAAAAATATTATCTTAAATTATAATTTCAAGTTGATGCTGTACCTAAATTACCTCACCGCTGTACGTAGGTGATACCCACGAATGAAGAATTATTATACATATTTTTAATTATCACTAAATACTTGGCTTTATTCTTCTCATATGTGAAGGTTGACTAGCTTATTTAATTATATTCAAAACTTTTGCAAACATTTTATTCACAGATTTTAAAACCTAATGCGAAATAGGGTTAACAGACATTCTGTGAAATTTTGAGTCACATGTAACGTGCAACAGCTCGTCAACAATAAATTAAATTGTTGTACCTACCAATTTTTTTGTGTTTCGGCAATGCAATGTCTACAGTCAATCACTCTAAAATTGGAGGACACGGTAGGATTTTATTTAAGAAGGAGTCTGACACTCCTTTCCACTCCGCCCAGAGAGGAAGGAGTCAATTAGTGATTTCCCGCCCGAAGAAAAGGGGAGTAGGTACTTCTTTTTGAACTTGAGCTGGGTTTGCTCTTGTCTAGTCTAGGTCAAAGATGACAGAGACAAAGTCTACGATGGAGCGAGCTTTCCCAGATGTCACCTGTTCACTCTAACTTTGAATAGATTAGGGTTGTATTAAGCGTTCGGAGTTCCACTCCTTTGCTGTGCGCACTTCAATAAAATTGTTACACTGACAAATTGTTGCATTCTTTTAAATGTTTTAGCCATGTTCATGATGAACTGCTTATTGAAACGATATTGTATGTTCTCAGGAAATGGGACAGCAGAAGAATAAACAGCGTTACGCGACGCTACTATGCAGAATGCTGTGGTAGTACGGTTACCAGAAGGAAACTCGACTTGATGTTAATGCTGTCTAAAGGTAATGTAGCACATTTGTAATTATAAGGGTAAATCATGAATTAAAATCATACCTTTAGCCTAAATACATACCTTCATCGCTAAGCAAAGCAACATAACGTGCTAAGCCAAGCATCTCAATCAACATCCTGCATCATTAAATTTGTAATAAATCTTCCTATATGACACTATCCACATTCATGATGAAATAATTAGTTTGGAAATCCCTGTCGCCTGTTATCGATACCCTCTACTGATTGAGTTGATGGGGCAATATTGTCATTTGGCGTTCTATGTGGAAACGAAATTCACAGTAAACCGGCGCGTTGGCCTTTTATCATTACAGGAATATCTAGATGAAGGTTCATCTCTTCCTGACTATTCAGGAAATATAAACATGATGGTTATAGGTATATAGTTTGCCGCCACGTGAAGCTACTTCTGTGTGTCTTATGCTTTCATTGTCAAAGTTCAGGATAACGAAAGAAGGGTAGACATAAACTAAATGGAAACTATTGAAAACCATATAGTGTTTAATAACGCATAACTTTTATGTCAACTCATACAGAATTTCTGTCATATATTGTTAGATATTTGCAAAACAATTTACAAAAAGCGCCATATTAGAATGCCGCTCCCTAGAATCTTTATAAATGTAGCCTTAATCAAATGGTGATTCAAGAAGATATTAACTGGTATTGGTTTACTATTTCATAACGCAAGTTTTCTATATCTATTTTACGTAAATTTCTGTCATAATTTTACAGAAATCAGCTAAAAACCACGTCAACTTCATTGTATCATGGGAGGCGTCGATTGAGGCTGCGCGTTGAAAAATCAATACGCTAAGACATAGATTGGATTTAGTACTTTATCATCTTGTATACAGAGGCGAATACTGAATAATGCTCAACAGGTTTTTGCACGTTGAGGTGGTTGAAATGCTCGTTTATGTTTATGGGCTCCTAGTAACTTTCATCGTATTCGACCAGACTTAGGTGGTTGACGCAAGCGCTCTGAGAACAAAACCACGTGTAGCGGTGGCCACCGCATGGAAATGAAGTTTATTTATTGCCGGCTGTTTGACGTTTTATCTAATTATATATTTAGTAGTAACTATATTTGAGTAGCGAAGTAGGTACTAACATCAATCGATTTATTAAAATTACAGATTAAATTACCAAGCAATGAAGTTTTGAAGTTAATACCACATTTATGAAACCAATGTAGGAAGCGTTTAAAGACATGTAAAATAAAATTTATTTCAAAATGTAATTTTGTTTGTCCTTGACAGAAGTTTTATTTTTGATGTCTACAGACCCTTCCTCCTCTTCCTCCTTGCGTCGTATTTCTTCGTGCTGAGGGTCGTGAGCTCCCTTCTGCAACATTTCCATCTGTTTTCCATCTGTTTCTGTCCCTAGGGGTGTTGCTATGGAGATAGGTGCGAATTGTAAAGCCAAGGGTGGTGCGGATCTGATCTGACCAACGTATTGGGCTGCGTCCACGCGAGGCCTTTTTCCATTTACTTTGCCGATCACGATGAGCTTCTCGAGGTTGACTGCAGACGCCTACTTGGCCTGAAAATGTAAACTCAATAAGGAAACTCATGTCAGTGTGTCAATAAATAGATATACTCGACAATCATGCTGTCCTTTTTTTTTAACCAACCTGAGACTCCGTCAAGAAATTCCTCTCGTCGAACATGCGCAGTAATAATTACAATAAAGGGGTCACTGGTGACAGGCTGATATTGGCCTTAACTTCAATACTGCGTCGCAACAATCAGGACGTACTACAGCGCTTGTTAAGATCCCCTTGAACCTATTCGAGATTATGTATATCGCTTGAATTGATTTGTGCTGAGGACGGTAATAAATCGAGACAGTGTTTTACTTTTATACAATCTACCAGTTGTCCCCCGTGGCGTCGCTCCCGTCAATTGGCTACCAACCCTACCCACCTACTCTACCGACCTACCTACCGATCCTACATACCCTACCTTTCCGTGTGATGCTGTTTACTAAAGAAAATAGTATTTTATATTATACGGCAAAACAACGTTTCCTGGGTCAGTCAGTTTTTACATAGTATAAATCAAACCAAATAAAAACAATAAGGATCTATGGTTCGGGTTTGCGCAGTAAATTTTCTTGAAAACATCTCGTCAAGGCTAAACTAATAATAGAATAGTTGTCTTTAACCGAATCCTAAAAAACCGGCCAAGTGCGAGTTAGACTCCCACAGGTAGAGTTCCGTACCATAAACCATGTTTCTTGTATTTTTTAATTTATAAAATACTCACTGTGAAAATTTCAACAGTCTACCTATTTAGGTTCCTGAGATACAGGCCGCTGATAGACAGACGGACGAATGGACGAACAGCAGAGACTCAAATAGGTCTCTCTTTGTTATCCTTCGGGTACGGAACCCTAAAAATAATCAATCAGCACTTGGTCGGTCGCTGACACGGTATGTACGATTGCGCTCTCTTCACTTGAAAAGTGTCGCGGAAGATCCCTAACTTTGTAAAAATCGGACCAGTAGTTCCTGAGATTACCCCCTACATATAAACTTACAAACACAAACTTACAAACAAATGTTACCTCTTTATAATATTAGTATAGATATAAAATTCTCGTGTCACAATGTTAGTTACCTTACTCCTCCGAAACGGCTTTACCGATTTTTACCTATATGCATATTCAGTAGGTCTGAGAATCGGCTACTATCTATTTTTCATACCCCTAAGTGATAAGTGATGGTTGTCCACCCCTAACATTTTTTTTTAACTTTTGGACAACATTTTTTATTTTTCTATAATGTGGCATTAAAAATACATACAACCCTAAATTTTTACCCTTCTATCACCAACCCTTATTTTTTAATAGTCATTTTATTAATGAACTAGCTGACCCACGCAACTTCGCCTTCGTCACATTTTCCATTATTGCTTCGCTCCTATTTGTCTAAGTGTGATGACATATAGCCTATAGCCTTCCTCGATAAATGGGCTATCTAACACTGAAAGAATTTTTCAAATCGTACCAGTAGTTCCTGAGATTAGCGCGTTCAACCAAACAAACAAACATACAAACAAACAAACAAACTCTTCTGCTTAATAATATTAGTATAGATAATGTGACGCAGACGAAGTTGCGCGGGCCAGCTGGTGATCATATAAAACTTACTGTGCCCTGGTTTCGCTATTATTTCTAGGATCTAGTTCTTGTTAAGGGTTCTGTAGAAAAACATGGAATTAGTATAGGTTTGCCATGTCCTTCCGTTTGTCCGTCCGTCAGTATATCCGCATGTCCATCTGCCGTCTTTCTCAGTGGCTATTGGTGCTTTGCTATCGTTATAATTATGTAGATTATGACAAGCCTCCAACGTTGTAATATAAAATCTGGAAAATCGTGCACAGGGAAAGGGGCATGATATCGATCGATTATAATTATTTGAAAAATATTTAGGATACGTTACATTAGGCTTTAGACGTAATTTTAGTTAGAATGAATCCTTCCCCAAAATCCAAACCGATGCTTTTCAAAGTATTCACAATTAGTAGTCTCTATCAATGCCATAGTTTAGGGGACGGCTGAGTACGGAACTCTGTCTTGTGCGTGGTCCAACACGTTTTTTAAAGGTATTTTTTTCTATTTTATTGACTTATAAGGGTCATAGCGTGATATTCTTCTCAACAAAAAATCAAGTCTGATGGTTGTGTAGCGGCAGAGAAAAGCGTATTCAAACTCTTCACCCTCATACATTACTCTTACGAGTAGTATAGATAAAACATTGAGCTACCAGTCATTGGGTTTGGCTTATTCGTTATGGTCTCAAGTCTCCATGTTAATATTTTCAGATATCTGCACGTGCGTATCCAGAAGCCATGGCAGAAACATGCTGTGCAAGATTCCCGATTACTGATGAATAACATTATTTATGACAAAGGTAAGAAATATTTTATTTCCATTAAAATACTTGATAGCAACACTTGAAGATACTAAAATTTGGTAAAATGTTTTTTTTTTTATACAAAACGGGGAAACTCTTGGCCCAAATCTCACCTGATGGAAAGTGATGATTAGGCCGAAGATGGAAGCGAGTTTCACCCGGAATCCTCTTACACAGAGGAACTGGCTATCATACCTCTAACTGCCGGAACACAACAATGCTGTTAACATAGTTGTTATGGCGACAGACTTAGACATGATGGTGGTAGCTTGCCAGGCGGACTTAGGAAAAGTCCTACCACCAACCAAACCGAGCAAAAAATTTGCCTCCGCTGGGAATCGAACCCGGGACCTCTGGGTCTGAATCAGGTGGTGTAGCCACTAGACCACGGAGGCGGTTAGTGTCACCTGTTTAGCACCACCCGGGGACCACGTGTAGGGATTCGCTGAAGGGTATTCTCCTACGGACGCGGGTGACTCGGCCCACAAAAATACTAGATAGTAGTACTAGTTAGTACTAAAATTTCAAAAAAAAAAGCGCGTATATAAGTTCTAGGGAGTCCATCCTTTTTTAATTGGGAGAACAGATATATAACAATAATTTCTAAGTCTTTTCATATATCAAATGGAGACCAAGACAGAGAACAGACACTTGACTCGTCACAACTGCACGTCACTGCTCATGCAGTCAGGTGGTTGGCGAACTCACTGCCCTTCACACCTCAGCTCGCGTTTCCCCCGCAAAGTGGTAGCACGAACTGTAAAAACATCGGTTATTGCAAAAAATACTTATGATTAAAATGCGTTAAAAGTTGATATTTTCAAAGTTAGAATGAACAGGCTAGTTCAGGGTAAGCTTGCTCCATCGTAGACTTTGTCTCTGTCATCTCTGACCTAGACTGGAGACAAGAGTAAATCCATATCACAAAATAAAACTTTTTACAAATCGAGTCGTTTCTAGAAGTCGGTGTTTTTGTAAGTTCTTCTTATTTTGATACCGACTTCCGAAATTAAAGTTATTTTTTACTTTGTAGTGTTTTTTTTTTGGAAGTCGGTTGTATATTTTTTGTAAAAAGTTTTTTATTTTTCTCTTTTTAGTGGTACCCCACACCTAAAAACACCAGTGCAAAATCTCATGAAAGCAAAATACGCAATTGCGATTACTTGGATGGCATAAAACCAACATCCAAGTAGACGGATTCCAGCTATTTCGATATAAAATCCAAAGTTCCTAACCGATTCTGATAAAATTTAAATGAGACCAATCTGCAAGAATATCCTTTCAGATAAAACAAGAATTTTTCAAATCGGTTCATAACTGACGGAGTTATGAGGTAACAAACATAAAAAAATGCTGAATTGAGAACCTCCTCCTTTTTGGGAAGTCGGTTTCTGATGTGACACACGAATGACTTGTAAAGATATGATTATGTACTTCTCTCGTGAGGCGCGAGCTCAAAATGATTCAGCATCTGCCATCATCTGCCTAGCCGGTCGGCTTCTAGTCAAACCAGATTCAGCTGAATAACAGTATTTTACGTGGAGCGGCTGCCTGCCAGACCTCCACAACCCATTAACTGGGTAACACGGTACTCATTGGTAAGACTGGTGTCAGATTTTCTAGACCAAGAGAACAATATTTATGATATGCCATACAAATTGAAACTAAAATATCTTTCTGCCTTTTATTTATCAGTCGTCTTCTCAGCGTTCTCTTATTTGCTACATCATCTTTTACAGTCCATCTTTCATCGTGTCTTTTTTCATAATCTGAAAAAAGAGCATTAGCAACATTCGAAGTAATACTAAGAGCCTTTAATCAATCAGAGGGATACAAGTTACTTTGTCACTTGTCATGTGTAGTGCGTGGTTGGGTGGCGCAATGTCACTGACCCCCGCTACCCGAACCTCGCGTTCGCCCCGTGCGGCTCTGATAACAGCGCAAACGGTAGTCTCCGTCCAAGTCCAATATGCCTTTAATATAAAGTTCCTTTAACGATATTCATATATATTCCAAATGGCATCTGAAATAACAGTGTTGATCAATTTCGGGATATACCCTCCTCTTCCAGTCTATAAATCATATAAATCCTTTCGGTTGTTTGGATAAAATTAAAACTTATTGCTCTTGCTCTTTTTACAAATAAGCTTCACATTACAAAACGCTGCCGTAGTTCACGGCCCAGTCAGTCCCAAAGAAGTGGCCTGTTTCCCAGCAGTGAAGATATTATAGACTGATTACGATTGTGCGTATGTATGAACATGAGTTGACAAGAAAGTGGATGGATTACTTGTAGAATGATGAAGCCAAATTGGGTTTGGTTGAGACGTAGGCACAGATATTCTGCACCCACCGATCCCATACATTATAGCGAAGAATTAAGCGGGTACTAAGGATAAAGATTGTGAGTTATCATAAAATATAATATTATATGTTTTATCATAATTCATAATCTTTATCCTTTATAAAAGAAAGAAACACCTCTTTAATATGAAAGAGGTGTTTTGATACGTTTTACTTATTTGCTTTAATCTTAACTTCGTATTTTTAAGAACCCCTGTCAGTCGCTGTTGTAAAAACAATGTAATCACTTTTATTTCTTTTTTATCTGCAAAATAGTTGAGCATACGTCATCTAAAACTATTCTAAATTTCAAGTTGATAGCATTACTAAGTAGTTCTGTAGATATCCTGTGACAGACGGACAGACTACACCATACCATCAGGGTTCCTTTTTACCATCTTGATACAGAACCCTACAAAGTGAAAAACAAGCACTGTGCCCAAAACTGTAAAACTGAAAAAACAACTTCTTATTGCACTCGTTTGACCTATTTAGATATATTCCAGAAAACTGTTCCCCAATTTCCAGCTGTTCTATGGGTTTTGGTGCATTATTTTACTTCTCGTATCGCCAATAGAAAAATAAACGGTGCCTAACTTCTATGCTTGATATCAGGTATATAAACCGGAGCAAAATTTTGTATTGCTTATGTTAAACAAATGAATAAATGACTTATGACTTATGTTTTTAGGGTTCTATCTCTTTGTGAAAAAACGGAAGCCTTATAGGATCACTCAGGTATCTATTGCCCATCTGTCACAGCCAATTTTCTCCGAATCTACCAGATGGATTCAGTTGTAATCTGGTACACATATAATCGTCTGTGACCCCAACACGGACCCAACAAACGCAAATAAAAAAAAATTGGGGAATGGGGTCACTCTTTGGGGCCAAATTAAAAAATTATAACAATTTTTTTTTCAAGTTGTACCACAATGATACGTCAAATTAAAGGCTTCATTATAAGAATCTCAAAACTATTTTTATCATTATTTTAAAATATTCTATTCCGAAGTTAATACCTACTTTCCATTTTTAGAAGCGTTAGTCGAATCTTGAACCTTAATTTATCTTATTTCTGAATTATCTACAGAACTTGATGTCGTTTATATCTCAATTCATTTTCGTTGAAATCACTAATCACGGATATTAGTAACATTGAACTTGGCTCCCATTTTCACATTTATGTTTTTGATGGGATAGATGTTAAATCAGTGGTATTGCGTACTGTAACTGTGTCAAATTACCCAATCTTCCTGTACATTTATGACGTGCTAGTACTCAGGATCATCTAGAACCAGTTGCTCCGCCCACTAAAACAATCCCAAACTTCCCGGGGTCCTCCCCTTTTTAATATATGCTGACTGCAACCTCTTATTGATTTCTGCCGTGTTGGTAAAATGAAACCAACTCTGTCTCTTACTTTTCTTCTACTCTTTCTGTAAACGGTGAGAGTTATGCCAACTATAAACGATCAAGTAATTTTGATGAAACAGGCTGTTTCTAAACTGTGTTCAAATGTGGTATTATTGATCGAAGGTTCAAATCGAAAGATTTTAGTTTTCGTCAATAACGGGCCCGAGAATCTATTTTCTGAGCATCATTGGATTTTTGACAAAATATCAGTTACGGTTTAGTTTTAAAACTAATTTTATTTTTAAAATTAGAGCTTTTTTTTTAATGCTATGTTGCCATGTTTTCAATGTTACTTCCCAGAATATGAGAATGGACACATTTACAAAAAGGCAACGTAGTGACCTGAAGCTATACTAGTCGTAGAGTAGTAGCAGCCGAATACGTGATGTTGACGTTGCAGTGACTGCAATGATTATATCTCTTCACTGTTTTTGTACTCCTGGTACAATTCATGTTTTTTTTTTTCATTTTGTTGTTTTTTTTTTATCACTGACTGTTGTCACACAAAGATTTACTTAATGAATTTAATAATATGAATGTTCATACGGTAGTTAATTTTTTTAAATTTTATTTAGGTAAGTATTTCTTTGTCTTTCCTACCCATTAAAACCCCCCATTCAACAGCCGTCTGTGATATACCGATCACTTAGGAAATCTGCCATCCAGTCATAAAATCCAACGGGCAGACCAAATGAAAAAAACTTAGTAATAAGGCTATCGTGCCAGACCCTATCGAGGCCTTCGAGATGTCAAGGGAGACCGCTAATGCCTCCCCGAGTGTCTCGATGCCCTCACTCCAGATGTGAATGGTAGAAGAACACACCTGACCGATTTTGGCGGAAGTCGTATTGTCAGTCACTAAGAATATCGTTAGCTTCTAGGTACGTCAGGAGCTTGGAATGTCTTGTACGAGTATTCCATCAATTCCACTGAGACAGTACAGAATGTTCTCCATCTTCCTGCGAGGGTTGCGGAATCTAGCCAGATTAGCGGAATTGTTTGAAAGAATAACCAACTGTACCGCGAAGGTCATTTGAAGGAAAATGCGAAATGAGATGGAGTGTGCAATGGTTGAGCTGAGTTTGTTTGTTTGGTTGAACGAGCTAATTAATCTCAGAAAGTGCTGGTTCGAATTGAAACAATATTTTTGCGTTAGTTAGCCCGTTTATCGTGGAAAGCTTCAGGCTGTATAGCATCACGCTTTGGCCACTTTAAATGTTTTTTTTTTAATTGTTTAATAAAAATGTAAATCAGTATTAAAAATGTAAAATAGTTATTAAATCAGTTTTGTACATCACAAAAAAAAGAACCTTTGAGCACGATTGATTCACAGACGTAGGGCGCATGCGCGACGCAGTGAACTGCCGCGCGTGCCGCGCGTCAAGTCCAGTCGGCCAGGAGCAGGCGTAGCGTCCGTCAGTTTAGGTTTATCCCAAGCCTCGATTGGTTGGCTCGGGATAAATCTAACCACATTATAACTATGTATCAATATATTCTAATATACACATGCACACATAAAAAAAAATTGCGATCACAATGAAAAATCAATAACTAGCTTTTTTACGGTAGATTTTAATATTATATGATTTTTTCTTCTTTTAAGATTCTTTATTTAAAAATACAGAATTAGAATACAAAACAATACAATACAACAGTTAAATTGTTTTTTCGTATCAAAAAACTTTCAGTCCTAACTTACGCTCATTCAAAATTCTGATTTAGTCAATTTGGACGGATTTAAAATACATTTTCGCGGAAAGTTGTAATTGAAAAGAAGCCAAGAGGATTATCAGAAGTTTTACGAGCTTTAACTTTGAGGGAAGAAGGATACACCACGAGAGAAATTGCACGCAGAGTTTCTATTTCCAGTCCTGTGTCGTGACCACGTTGCAGAGGTGCCACGGGATGGGTAATTTAGCTGACCGACCTCGCACTGGTCGCCCAACAGTTTGAACTGATGCCCAAAACCGATATATTTGATTGTTGGCAGCTCGTGACCCAACAATCAACACTTTTAAAATAAAAGCAGAAGTTTGGGCCGCTTCTGGGCTTGAGGTTAGCACTCAGACCATTAAAAATTACTTGCACTAGGCTGGATTACGAGCACGGAGGTTTTGGCGAGCGCATCTAAATTTGCCCTAAGAATAAAATTTTTATACAAACTTCTACCCCCTGTTTCACCTCTTTACGGGAGCATTTCCTAGAATTATTTTTAGCTGACATCTCCTACTCATTATTTGCCTCTGTACCAAATTGGTACGTAATTTCAGTAGTTTTTTTTTGAGATTTCGTCATTGATCGGTTATTGAACGTATCTCTGAATGATTAACTTTTGGCTTGTGAAACTTATCCGGACAAAATGTAGACGTTTTCAATAAATTGAAAGAAAGCGCCAGGGAGCTTTTAGCTGACCGTCATTTTTCTGAACTGGACCTATTTAGCGCAGCCGTGGGACACACAATACTCATGTTTTATTTAATTTAAGCTGCTTAACTTTTATACCTACATTATGTTTACCTACATGTGCCAAATAAACAAGTTCTCTATCTTTCTTTTCTTTTCTCGCTCTGCCCAGAGCAGGCGAAGTCATTTCATGATTTCTCATCTGAACAAAACTACAAAATGTCCCCATGGAGTGCAAAATTAAACTACCTATATAGTTGGTTTCAAGAACTCAATCATACGATGAAACTGAAAATTTATTAAGAGTTTTAACATAAACATCACTATACAAATATACTACGACCAAATGAAAACTCACGGTCACACACACACACAACCACTGCACACACTTCTCTACACAAACTACAGCACAAACTATACATACACGCAGTGCACACTCAACCTCACTCCCACCCTGATACTAACAATACTAGTTAACCAAAACAAATAAAAAAATTACAACTATAATCATAAAGCTTTTAGAGAAAAATGTTAACATGTCCTAACTGCATACCGTTTGTACGAGTACATACAAAAATGTTCAGAAATATTTTCTTACGAAAAGCAGCTGTTAAACATACAACTTTGGATTGTTCATCACTGCTGAACGAAAGATTCCCCCAAATACAGCCATCCATCACGGCCTTGAGCAGTCCGCATCCATCCGCTGCTAGCCACTTTCTTCAAATCATCGATCGATCGATCGATTATATTATGTAATAGTATTTTATTGTATGTATAGTTTATATGTATTTATTTATCTTTGTATTAATTTTACTAATAATCGTGTTTCTGGTTTCTCTTTATCTTTATATTGCACCTACCACTATTTATCTCTGCATTACCCTAAGGTTGACTGGTAGAGAATGCCTATGGCATTAAGTCCGCCTCTGTGCATTTGTGTGCGTAAAGTGTTAAATAAATAAATAATAAATAAATTGTGCCACAGGGCATCCCACACTACGTATACGTACGCGGTCTCCACTCTAACACGTATCTTTTCCATCGACTGTCTCTGTGCGTCTACAGACATGGCCGGCCCACTTCCACCTCACCACCGCATGCTGATTCTCCGTAATGTCAGTGACTGTAGTTCTCTGACGAATGTGAAACCCCGAGCATTGCACTCTTCTTTGCTCGCTGAGCAACGATGAGTATGTGTACCTGATCTGTGGTGAACGTCCACGTTTATAGACCAGGACACACTGGTTATAGACCAGGGCCTCAAGGGATTTTGGAATCAACAATTCAAAGATATCACGCAGCATATGCAACAAAAAAGCAGCATTTTGCTATCACAAGTTAGTCATCGCTGACCTCATCCATCGCTTTCCATCAGGCAAGATCAAGATCGTCAACGAAAATCTTCAAGAGATCATTTTTATCAATACAGCAATTTACCAAATCCGTTTAATAAATGGCAGATTGATATTGTTTAGTTAATAATATCTCCTATCAGCGGCTTAGCCCGCGTGGATGTTGAAAATGACAATCAAATGGAGTACTGCTGGGATGGAAATTATCATATTCCGAGACATGGTCTACACGAGTGCCAAGTTTCATCCAAATCTCTTCAGCCGTCAGCAAGACGTGAAAAGGTTACAGAGCGACAGAGTTTCTTTCACATTTATAATATTAGTAAGGATCGATCACTGACTTAGCAAGAATTCAAAAACCTTTACTTTAATTTAATTAGGTATCATAAATTGTAATATCTTTCTGGATACTTCTGGAGCTACTGATTCCGCTATTTCACGTTTATCATCAGTCAAAGCTACGGCATTGATTGACCAGTCTAGACAGATGGCGGCAGAAATTGGTAAGAACTTATAGTCCGATTCTATGGCACCTTTTATTGGCGAGCGTGAAAAATAACTGAATTCACCTGTACATTCTTCTTTCACCCACACAAATGCGTCATTCGTAACTACAACCTTCCCATCTCATTCTCTACGCGCTCTCTTAACTACCAACACACTTTTTACCACACCGTCGCAAACATCCATAGAAAATCTATTTTAAATTCACGAAAGTAGATGTCACTGCAATCGTCTGTTGCTGTTCGGCGGTAACCACAGATCAACTTCTTGTCATATGCTGCTATCCTAGTACCATTAATGAAATTGCAGGAAAAAAGCACGGGGAAATTTAAAGACAGACTTATATGGTGCACTTTAGGGCTGAAGCACAACCAAGTAGGAAAATTTTGTTGCTTCAATTCTATCCAATGGTCCATGTAAGCCAGTCTTTATGTTGTCAAACCCTGAGCATGTTGGCCACGAGGAACATTTTCATAGTTGGCTTATATTGGCTGCAATATGTCCAACATTGGGGCCAATTCAGGCCAACTAAAATCGCCGATTTGTGTACCAGGATAAAAGAACTTGTGAGGAAGTTGATCTGATTTTTTTTAGATTAGTGCCATCTAGCTTTGCTCTGATACGTTACATTGTTTGCATGTATGCAAAAGGCTTTCAACCTAAATGATATCTATGATATGTTGTAGATGGCGGTACTGTTCTCACAAAGCTAAAAACTTAATGTTATATGATTTTTGTTTTAACTATGTTTCGCGTCGCTGCTGCAATCAATTTATCAGAGCTAGTACTAGGTAGCATTAGTAAAGAATTTCTGGAAGGAATTAAAACTCTGCTACAGTACATTGAATATCGCGAAAGCTTCGCTTTGCGTATAATTACAGTTATTAAAATACAATGGTTTATGAAGCAGCCTATTTAGAAAGCCTATTCATTCCGGTCTAGCGATTTATTTAATTAATAAATAGCCAAAACAGTGTTAAAATTAACATTACGCACGAGTTTAATATAATCCTATTGACAATTACTTAAAATATAGAATAACTTGTTTTCAATACGGCCACAGCACATGGACATACTGCCACGGTTTGAGAGAAAGTCGACGGTCTTTTTTTACTCTGTGAACCTAATCAACAACTGGCTAGTGTCTTCTTCTTGGTGGTTGGCATCTTTTTATTCAATTTCGCGTTTATTTTTATAAAGGCGCAAAATCCCTGCTTGCCAAACTCAACCCAAGGATGCACTGTTTGACACACATGGAGGATACAGAAGTGTGCTGGCTCGTGTCTAATAGACAAAAATATATCGAGTCCATCACTCAACGTATTTAACGTTGGAGTGAAACAGAACCATGTGTATCAATTGTTTTTATTTATTTTACTATCGGGCCAATATTAATCGCTGCGTCGTGTCGCGTAACCGTCCTAGGAAACGTTGAAATACGACACTCGAACCACGAACGACTTAAAGTTGATGTTGTGGCGCGATTCCAAACTTTCGACCCTCAGAGTCCACTTGGTCTTCTCTTTCAAGTACTGCACGACTTTCTCAACCTTTGTGGAGCGATGCAGACGCGATATATACAGCTGTGTCAAACGCGCAGCAGCATGTTGGGTCCACTCGGGGCGGTACAAAACTGATAACGAGAACAAGGCATCTTCTTCTTCTTTCTACTTTAGTAAAGCCCTCTTCATCAAATAGCCCCGTCCCTGGCAGGGAGCTACGGGCCGCAGTCAGGTCAGGTTGAATACCCTTCTTTTTCCCTATTTTGACTTCTAGCTTAGGCTGCGACACACCCGTGTTTTTGTTTCTGTAAGGATTTATGATACATCTAGACCTACTTACTATGGTAGCCTCATCTCGCAGCTGCTTTGTCATTTGGCGTATGCGTAAAAGTTATTTCACTAATGGGCAGCACTCTGAATGCAGTTAGTTGCTGATAATGAAGCTCTAATGAATAATAGCAATCGGGAACATTATCATTTTAGTCATTAATCAATCAAAATGAATAAGCAGAACATTTCTTATTTTTGTAACTGTATCTCAAGAACCGTACCTAATGGGTAGAGCCTATAACAGTTACTCTACGCGTACTCTAGCGCCTGAACTACAGAACTGATTTTCATGTTATTTGTAGATACAACACACATCGACATCAAGATGAACATTATAATACTCTTGACAGAGGTCAATCGCATTAAGCATGTCATAAGAAAAAACACATTATCACGTTAGGTCGATCTTGAGTTCCATTATATTTTTTCATTTTTTTTTATTTGAGTTGGGTTTGCTCGTGACTTTAGTCTTGGTCAGAGATGACAGAGAGAAAGTCTACGATGGAGCAATCTTACTCAAAAGGAGCCTGTATACCCTAACTTTGAAGAGATTAGGGTTGTAAGCGTTCGGAAACACAGACGCAGGCAGAGAGTTCGAATCCGATTAAAGCGAGGGTTGTAAGTGCATGTACGTGTATACGGATGTGTTTTTCGTCGTAGCTCCTGAACGTCGTTAATTGAATATCCCGCTAATAGACAGATGAACGGACAGACGAACAGACAGCGGAGGCTTAGAAATAAGATTACGTTGATTACCCTTTTGGTACGCAGCCCTAAAAAACATGCCTACATAGTGTGTCTGCTATCTAGAATCTATTTTCATAACTGAATAGAGGTATCAAGTTGAAATGAAGTAGTATAAAACAAGTTAAAATCTAAGCTATTTTATCAGACTAACCGAAACAAATTGACGAACCGCAAAAAATCCAAAAACCCATTTTTGCGAACTTGGACTTTAAATTTTTTTGCACACGTGGAATCGATAGTGGCTTTTCAGAATTTTATTATGATGGTATCCCTTACGTTCATGTAAATTTTCAGCATCTTGGGAACGTATGCAAGGGTACCCCTTTTTTTCGGGCTAATTTGACCAGACTATAGTTTTTAGATGCTGGCGCCGATTAATGGTTTTGTATCAAAAACTGTGGCTACGAAGTAGCAAGCATAGCGACTACGTCGTAGCAAGCATAGTGGCTACGACGTAGCATATCGCGGCTACGCATGAGGCGCATCGTAGCAGTATCGACATCCAATATATTTGGATCGTCACGACTTCTGTAGATTTAATCTTTTCTATGAGATTCTTTGTAATTTGTTAACTTTGTTTTTTCAATACCTAGTGTAATTTGTTCTGACAATGTTTTTTTTTTATAATTGCTTGTCATAGTTCTATGACAAGCATCATCTACCTAGCCTTTTCCCAATTATTTTGGGGTCGGCTTCCAGTCAAACCGGATTCAGCTGAATACCAGTATTTTACGTGGAGCGACTGCCTACCAGACTTTCACAACCCATTAACTGGGTAACACGGTGCTCCTTGGCAAGACTGGTGTCAGATTTTCTGGCTTCTGACTATCCGTAACGACTGCCAAAGATCTCAAAACGACTGCCGGGACCAACAGCTTAACGTGCTTTCCGAGGCACGGAGGAAACACGAAATGTTAAGACGGTCACCCATCTACAGACCAACCTCCGCTAGCGTTGCTTAACCTTGAAGATCGACCTGTGCGGCTGTTGTTAATGAGCCGCGAAATCTATGACAAAGAAAAACACGGTAAAAGTTTGATAGTTTTAATAATAATTAAAACTTAAACTTTTACCTACAAACACCTGAGAGCCAAAGGCATTAAAATCTTGAAAACCTCGGTTTTTGGTAAGAGTGAACGAAATTTGAATACTCAATATGTTATGTTTAGCTACTTACATGTTTAAAAGTGTTTACCTATTCAAGTTTTGTGCAATTGATTTCCATAGTTACAATAATACCAATAATAAATACTAGTAGATCTAGTAAGTAAATCTGGTAATAGAATATCTTTGTATATCAACATTTCGGTAGCGTATTATTTATACAGACCTAGGAAAACAGAAAAAAAGCTGGTCAAGTGGGTTTCGGTCGACCAAGAAAACTGTAAGGTCACCCTTGGTTTTCTTTTTCTTCTTACCATGTCCATGTAAATAATGCCTTAATTTTGATATAGGACAAAGATAAATCAACCGCCTAAAAATGGTAATAATTGTTCTTATTTTTGTTAATCTAATGCACATATTTTGAATAGGTAAACGTTTTTAAACAGATTATTAGCTAAATATTCCATTTTGAAGTTTTTAATTCCATTTATTTTTAAAAGAAGTCTGAGGTAAAACCCTAACCGACTTTTTTTTAATTTTGCGACCAATATTTCTTGACAATTTGTTATTCTTAAACTTTTGCCATGAGTCTGAGCAAGTATTTTCGTGAAATTTTTAAGCAGGATATTGCGAAAATTATCCAAAATGTTAATTCATTGCTATATAGTTTCAAAAAAAATTATTAATTTATTGTATTTATATTTAAAATTTTCAAGGCGTTTTAGTTACGGTTTATAAATTGTTCGCCATATTTACTAAATATATTATCTTGGAATATAAAAAGACAATCTTGTATTTTCCAGCACACTCGAAACTATGCGGTACAATGCGCTCATCGACTCAAGACGCGTCACGCTCGGATAACCAACATACAAACAATCCTTCAATGAAGCGAAAAATTTTCTAAAAAAAACAGTAAGTACCTGCCGCTATTGACCAGATTTTGTTGGCTTAAGTTAAAATTTTCCGCGTTTTTTTATCTCTACCACAATTCAATTACCTAAATCAAACAGTTAGGTGTTTGAAAAAAAAAGAAAAAAAATGCTTACCATTAGGTGAGACAGTAGTCAAACGCGTGCCTTTCAACGGTAAAAAAGTGTATGTTTGGGTCAAGGGAGTGATATCAAGTAAAGCTGTGCCATAGCTTATTCGTAACTCAATAGGCGCAGATACACCTAGTGGTACAAACAGGGACAAAATCCGACCAGTCGTTACGGCAAAAAACAAACAAATGCACTATATCATCATCATCTGCCTAGTCTTCTCCTAACTATATTGGGGTCGACTCCCAGTCAGGTTGGATTCAGCTGAATGTGAAAAAAAAACAGTAATTTACGTGAAGCGGCTGCCCACTCCACAACCAAATAAGCATTTATAATAATAACGAGTTAGGTTTGAATTAAATCTACTGCGTTTATTGACCATGCGAAAAAAATCTCTACTCGTATGTACGTGTCTTCTTCAACACGTAACAGTTTAACTGTAATTCCTGAAAAAGAGTTTTACTTATCAATACGAAAAACTTTTCATCTTGTGGCGCTGACTAAAATTGGTCCTTATGTCACCCTCCAGTGTGACGCAGTTTTTAGTATTATGATCAAATTTGAGATTGAACTTGAATTGCTGTCAAATTTTTGTTATATATCCGACAAGCTCTTTAATCCGATATCGGACACGACTGTTTCACAAAAAAACAACAACTTTGGTATAAGTTGCCTGCCTGTCTTGTTATTGAAAATGTTTACCCTCCTTTTTGGGCAGTTATTAAGAAAATGATGGATCATATTAAGTAATGTATAATATTATTTAGTTAAGTAGATCAACTACTTCCCATAATCGAACCGGGAAACTTCAAAGCAGTGCAACAAAGTAACCTGAACATGTTAATTAACAGGTTCAAGTTTACGCTGTTGCATTGCTTCAAAACCAGAATGACGATTTAATAAAGGTTTAAACACAGAAAGTCCATGCATAGCCCTTCTTATAGTGGTGAATGGAATCCAAATCAATGCCTCTGCCATGAACTACCAGAATATCATAAGGACAAGAAGTTGCATTAAATATGACATAGGATAGTATGAAAAAGTGTGCATACGGAGTCATCGCGATCGCTATTTTAAGAATGTGTCACTAGAATATCATCCAACATAAAGGTTAACCTCTGGATGCAATATGTACGTGGTTGTCTTTAGATTTGAGTTTTAATTTCTATTAATAACGCGTTGAATGCGAAAAAAATATTATATCAAATCCTAAGTAAATTCTGAAGGAATCAAGTATGTAAGTACTTTAACTATCCTCAATAGTGATTAAGGATAAGCTGATAGATATATCAAATCAACTCAGTTCGATTAGGATAGGAACATTCCGTGAAACGCGGAGGTTCGGTACGCAGAAAGTTGAATAATCCGCGCGCAATCAGAATGGGATGGAACTTTGTAAATCGAAAATGGCAAATCTTTCTTCAATTAGCTTTCGCAAAAATGTTCTGAATCATCTGCATAGCCTTTTCCCAACTACATTGGGGTCGGCTTCCAGTCAAACCGGGTTCAGCTGAATACCAGTATTTTATGTGGAGCGGCGGCCTACCAGACCTCCACAACCCATTTACTGGGTAACTCTTGGCAAAACTGGTGTCAGATTTACTGGCTTCTGACAATCCGTAACGACTGCCAAAGATCTACAAATGGCAGCCGGGACCAACGGCTTAACGTGCTTTCCGAGGCACGGAGGAAACTCGATATGTTAAGATGGTCACCCATCCACAGACCAACCTTGGCAAGCGTTGCTTAACCTCGAAGATCTGCGGCTGTTCGTATTTAGCCACGAGCAGTTCTGAATATTGATAATAAATTAGTTTTATTATAGATCGTAGAAATAACTAATTCGATTTACTTCAAGTTAAAGTTCTTTCCGATTCTGATTGTGCGCGGATTATATCACATGGATCGATATTAAATAAGCGGATCAATGACAGAGTCAATGAGAAGTTGGAAAATTAGAGGCAGTATCTTAGTCTGGTTTATCCTCAAAAACAACATCACTTTTGCACAAAGCCACGTGCACGGCTCTTCAATGCGCCTGCGTGAACAGCGCAGACCAGACAAATGTGTCGCTTACCACTAGGGTAGCATGAGGCACCAAGAATTTGATAGCGCAAACGTTTACTAGTCAAGGGCTAAGTGCACCGATAGGCAGAAATAGAGATAGTAGATTTCACTGTCTTTTCATTCTCCTATAGTTAAATTAAAAACTTTTGTCTTGTTCACCCTCAATCACAACACCGGTTTTGCAAAAACCCACGTGCACTACTCTTCAATGCGCCTGCGTGAAAAGCGCTGAGCAGATAAGTGCATCGCTTAGTACTGGGAGCGCATGAGGGACCAAGAGTTTGCTAGCGCAAATGTTCTCTGATCAAGGGCAAGTGCAACGATAGAATGTATAATTAATACAAGTGGTGACAGTCTGTTGTTGCAATTTAAGAAACAAGACAAGTTTAGATTTCATCGCCCTTTCAATATCCTATAGATAATTTAAAAACATGGCATTAAGCGAAATTAAATAATTAGTTCAATGGCAGAGCAGAGGTAGAGTCAGTGGGAAGTTGGACCAGAGGCAGTACTGTTTCTATTAATATAACAACACCACTTTGTCTATTGCGTTGCTTAGGACTGGGAGTGTATAAGGCACCAAGAGTTTGATAGTGAAAATGTTCACTAGTCAAGGTCAGTGACCCTTCGTTAGTTCTTACAGTACCAAAGTAATTCATAACCATATTGGTTTCTAAACTGGTAGTTACAGTCTCTTATTTCAATGTGACATAAATGAAGATTTCACTGTCCTTTCAATATCCCACCTCTAAAAATATTATAGTTTTTAGTTGTGTATACCGTATTAAAATGGTGTAGTCAAACCTAGCCGACATAATATGCATTCCCGTAGAAGTAACTTCGGCAATCTTCGTATTTTAAGAACGTTCGCATTCTCATTTCAGTTTCATTCATGTTTTTACTAACACTGGGCGACAACTCCTAATTTATGTAATGACAAGAAAATAACGCATCGATAGATCAAAACTACGGAACGCTACCACTGTGGGATAATGTAAACATCGCACCGGCAAAACTAAAATGAGGTTATCTTGAAGTGAGCGATCACTCGTTTGCAACAGTTGAATTGAAAAACTTCAAGCACACTTCACCTAAGTGTTCTCGATAAGGATATTACAGAATCTTCTTACACGCGATTAATTACATGAGTTCAGAAACGAGAACTACAGCGGAGTTGAAGCAATCGCTTGTGCCGAGATTGGTCACATCATCATCATTACAGAATCTACTGGTCTGATATTCCTTCTACAAGGACTATTTCAACATGCTTTTTCCCAACTATTGTAGATTCGGCTGCCAGTCAAACCGGATGCAACTGAATACCAGTATTTTACGTTGAGCGGCTGTCCACCAGAACTCCACGACCCATAAACTGGTACAAGTCATCTCGGCTGAAGCTGTATTTTTTTTTTCAGAATCTAAATAACCTCGAGAATATTCTATATCACTACCTATATCAAATTCAGCTGGCTCCCAAAAAATACGTTAAGTTACATTATAAAAAATCACATTAACTCATAGCTGTAACTGTATTTACACAGCAAATACTTTACTGTCAAAATACGCACAAGCTGTCCCAATGTATCGCACATATGATACGTATACATATACGTATATAAAACAGAACAACCTAATGAAAAAAAAAAACACTTTTTCTTCCGGTGTTACCAGGTTCCCATAGCGTCGAAAGGATTGGTTCGCCAATCTAGTGCATCATGACGTCACCGATCGATCGTTCCCGATCAGTGGTGTTAGTGCACCTGCACATATGCAAGCTGAACGGCATAACTACACACGTTCAGCTAGACACACATCCACAAGCTCCAACTGTCCCCCACACCCCATTGACTGCGAAATGGCAGAATTTGAAATAATTTGGAACTAAAATTTTGTATCAAACCTCATTATGTTTTACTAAGGAGTTAGAAGCACGATGATTATCATCTGCATAACTTACTCATAAAAAGCTCATAATATGTATACCCAACTGAATAAGTCAATGACGGTATTCAGTAATAATTTTGATTACTTTTTGGAGCAGATTGGCCGAGAGCCGGAGATACCTAGATGTTCAATCAGAACTATATGACAAACGAGAGATCTTAGAAGGATTTCGTTTTCTCAAAAGGAGGTGCGGGGTACCCTAAAAGTAAGAAAGAAGGAGCCATGCGATTTTAATAACCAAGCAGTCGTAGCGAAGCCACTTACAAGTGTTGCACGTTTGTTTGAAGATACTGTTTTGATGAGCTAGCCAAGTCGTAGTACTTAACATATAATTTTCTATGAGTTAATCAAATAAAATCTAAGAGAAATACAAAAACTAATTTAAGACTATAGGTATAACAATGTTACAATGTTATTTGTCATTTTTCTCGTTCGTTGTACGAGGGCGAATACAGAGTTATATTGCAGTTTGCACCAGTCTTGAAATTGCAATTATGACCCCACGAGTTTAGTAATAAGGGCTGCAATGAAAGACATGCCATGAAACCAAAACTGTGTATTCATAACCTAAATCTACTGTGTTCCTAGTATTTCACGAGTCGAGATTTCGAACCAAATAGCGTGATACTGGCCGTGGAACGATGATCCGAATGCGGTATGTGCGAAGACGAACGGGATGGGGCGGGTTACTCTTTGACGGATAGGAGGTCAATGGGACTCTTATGACTTAGCCTCCTCTGCTCCGTCTCCTTCGTCTTTCTGAACGTCCATCTTTCTATCATCTTTTTACCAGCTATTGCTGTGACTTTGTTCGCGCATATCCCGTTCCCGTGTTGCCTTCCTCATGAGTGTGGCAAAAATAATTTTCCGAATTGCACTGCTAGTTCCAGAAATTAATTAATTAATTCAAACAAACAAACAAACTCTTCAGTTTTAATATATTAATAGTATAGGCCAGAGTCTGATGAATAAATCAGAAAGCGAAATAAGAATAAGTGACAGGTTGTAAGCTTGTATTCGTTCAATTGATATGACATTTTGTTATAGGTTTAGTACCGCGAGGTTTGTCTGGAGACAACTAAGTTAATAAAATTAGTGGTTTCTCGACGCGACGGCCCATGAGTTAAAACATTAGTACTAATATTATCCAAGCGTCATCGAGCCCATATTTAAACCGTAATTAAATAACATGAACCTTATTAAAGCAACGTGTTAATTTGTTTTGTTTTTTTTTTTACTTTAAAGAGGTATTTTATTAATATTGAAATAGAACGTGGCTGTAACCTTATTTATGTTTGAGGTATTTGAGACAACCACTGAATAAACAGTACAATTCGCCACAAATGTTTCTTCAAAACTAATTATTTTTTAAGAATGGTAAATCATAAAATGTCTCCCTTTCTCTGTGGCGGAGCAGAAAGGAATGTCAGACTCTTACTGACTAAACCCATTTTGCGTTGCACGGCCGTGGTGACTTTTTCGAACAAATTCGGCAACGCTGACATGCTCTATTGGCAGGCAGAGGCTTCAGCGGGGTAAAAAACGATGCACATACTTAAATAATCTATCTTCTTCTATACTTATAATAAATCTGTAGAGAGGTCAATTCTGTACATGAAATATATTTCCAAAATAACTATCAGGGGGTGATTAGGGATCGATACTGATGCCAAAAATGCAATCAGTACAATTTTTGTCTGTCTGTCTGTCTGTCGGTCTGTCTGTCTGTCTGTCTGTCTGTATAACCGTTATAGAAACAAAAATTACTTGACGGATTTTAATGAAACTTGGTACAATTATTATTCATACTCCTGAGCAGGTTATAGTATACTTTTCATCACGCTACAATCAATGCAGCAGCAATGGAGCAGAGCAGTGAAGGGAAATGTTGGGAAAACGGGAGAAGTTACTCCATTTTTTAAGCTTCCGTCGCGTGTGCAACCTTAATGGTGAAAGCTACACAGAAATCATGTATGACGGAAATGTTCTCCTTAAAATTATATAAAAAATATCCAAGGACAGCATATGTCTATCTTTTATGATTGACGAACAATAACACGTGTAACTCCCGATAGCTTAGCAGTTCGAAGCTTTCTGATTGTATTTGTCTACTCTTACGTTTATAAAACTCTCAGTCGTCCCTAATTACCATTAATAAAAGTTAACATTATTAACTATTCCATAAAAAACTAATCATAGAAATCGGTATAGAAACACCAAAGTTATACATGAAAAACGCTAATAATAAGCCATCGCGCGTGAATACTGAATCATGCTATAAGGATTATTTTTGTGGTCGCGAACGCACAGGCAGGCGGCTAGCTTGGCGCCTAGAGGCTAGCGAGTAGCTTCGGAAAACGGCTTGCGACAGTTTGCAATATCCTTTAATAATTATAATGTCGAGGGGAAGATGGTTAGAATTTCACTTTACACCAAACGAGTAATATTATAAATGTGAAAGTTCGGTTGTTTGTTACTCAATCACGCCAGAACGGCTTAATGGATCGTAATGAAATTTAGAACAAAGATAGATTATATTCTGGAAAAGCACATAAGCTACTTTTCATCCCGGGAATATGTTCCCTAGGGATCACGCGGGCGAAGCCGCTGGCAGAAGCCAGTGTAAATATAATATTATAGTTTAGTGGATCAAATAAATAATTTCCACAATAGAAAGATAACCAGCAACCAAACCTGTGCTATAAAATAACCTGAATTAAAGTTAACCGTGTTTTTTTTTACTTTGAATGATCACTTTAAAATCTTTTTGTTTTAAGTACGAAAAAAAGTTCAGGCAAATATCGTACAGTAGCACCATGCATAGCCATTGTAATGGTGATGAATGGAATACAAATTGGCGCCTGTGCCAGGAGTTACCAGGAGACCATAGGTGTACGAAGTTGCATTTGATATGAAGTTGGATATCATAAAGGCGGTGTGCAAACGGAGTGACCCCGATCGCTATTTATAGAGTGAGTCACTAGGGGCTCACCCAACATGGAGGTTGCCGTCTTGTTTTTAATACATGGGTGGCTTTAGGTTGGAGTTTCCCTGTCTATGAATCACGCGTTGAAAGACAAAATAGTCCAATTTATTTTTTCATCTCGTATTCCTTAGTTAATCTCAAAGGAATACACTATCATATCTAGTGGATACGGGTTAGCTGATAGATATATCTAATCAACTCAGTGGTTTTATTTTGGATATGTGCATTCCGCGAAACAGTCTTCGCGGTACTTCGAAAAACAGTTCCGTGAAAAATGTTAAGAGCCCCTTTTGAAACACTGCCGATGACACTTTTATAATTTTTCTGGCGTTCAAAAAAACTAGTTCAAAGTGAAACTTATCAAACTTAAATATTTTTCAAAATAGCCAAGTTAAAAAATTATGCAAACATGCAACAACAGAAACAAGACTGATCAGAACAACGTAGAATTTAAGATAAACAGGTCAAACGATGCATAAAACACACCATCAGAAATATATACACATCACGACGTACAAATAGCACTGGAGAAAAACAAATCTTTAAGAGTTGCTAAACAAGACATCTGCAAAGCCAAACAGTGGATAAATATCCTACAAGATACTACCGGATTAATCATTTCAACAGGGACAAAATTTTAGAAATTTCTACTGAGCATTATAAAAACCTGTATTCGGATTCCTTCAAAAATGTACACTGTAGTTGTATATGACAGTCCCGACCCCGGAAAATATTCCATTCATTATGTTATGATGTAAAAAGGTTTTAACAAGTTTGCAAAACAGCAAAAGTCCAAGCGAAGATGGAGTTACAACAGAATCTCTTAAACTGTTCCCCCACATTTCTACCCCGTATCACCAACATGTTTAAGTAGTGGGAGCCAGAGGACGGGTACCGCCGAGGAAGGTTTAGGAAATGCTGGGGTGATAACTTGGAGGCGTTCATGATGGATTGGTCAGAGAAGGCAATACACTGGGAAAAGTGGAAGACTATAGGGGAGACCTTTGCCCAGTAGTGGGACATAGGTTAAAAAAAGTAAAGACTGGTTAATAAAAAGTAAAAAGTCAAGAATACATAATTAAAAATGTGATTGATAACCTTAAAAAGAAAATTTACGCAGAAAAGAATAATACGATAGAGACGTGGGTAGAGTTTTAAATCAATAAAATGATTGCAAACCTATTTTCTTTAATTATAATTGTATCATATTTAAAAACGGGAATTCTTAATTTAAGTATAATTAAAATTTTATTTAAAACGTTTGGTCACAGTACCTATCTATGTCGTAACTACTATATTTTAAAATTGGCCATTTCACGGCCACCTCAAATGCAACCTTGTCGACGGAGCTCTGCTGCGCGGGCTCCTATTTCTGACTGCAGGGTTTAAATTAACGTGTTTTTATTTATTATATACTTTATTGTACACCTCATAACAAGTACAGGAAAAACGTTTATAAAAACAATTAGTGTACAATGGGCGGTCTTATCGCACAGGGCAATCTCTTACAGACAACCTTAGGATGGATTGAACGAAAGTAGTTAGATTTAGGGCGGTCAGTGTACAAACATCATAAATAATATTATTTAGATATAATATATAAAATAAACGCATAAAATATAACACATACTAATAAATATCAAATATTGAATTGGGAAAGGAGAAGAAAATTTATAGTGAGAGGTAATGCTCCTTCACCATTTCTTTAAACGTTACTAGCGTTTGAGCACGTCTCACATCTATGGGCAATGCATTCCACAAACGAGCTGCTTGAATAGTGTAAGACTTGTCAAAAAATGATGTGGAATGCATGCGAATACTTAATTTAAGATTTTCCGTAGATCTCAAGGACCTAGAATGTGTGTCACAGAGAAACTGAAAGCGTTCTATAAGATAAAAAGGAGGAGTAGGATTAAAAGGTACATTATAAAGCAGAGAAAGGATGTGGGCATTCCGGCGAAGGCGAATAGGAAGCCATTTGAGCTTAGTACGAAATTCGGAAACATGGTCATACTTGCGTAAGCCAAATATGAACCTGATACAGAGATTTTGAAGTCGCTCAAGCTTGTCCAATTGGTCTTGGGGGAGATCAAGATATCTGGCGTCAGCAAAGTCTAAGATTGGGAGAAGAATAGATTGTGCTAAGGCAATTTTGGTCTCGAGCTCTATTTAGATAAAAATTAAAACTGTATCATTGGAGTTTTAAAAGGAACCGGTTTATTTAAAAAAACACAGCCTATATTTGATTACACCATCCGAAAATGTAGCTAATAAGGATAAAATTCAGGGAAGTAATAACACAAGGCAAACTATAGGAAAGCTCTCATTTTCCCGGAGCTATCTGGGCTGGATCATCCTTATATTGCTGTGTTATTTTCTTCTTGATACTAGGAACACAGGACGTGTAGTAGCTGGATGCATAGTTACTGCTTCTTGTTATGACGTTCATAGCAGCCCTTATTGTTACGCACGTATGGTTAAAATTGCCATTTAAACACATACTTTTACGGCCTGTATTTATGCCAATGACCTTGTGCATTAGGACGAGTGCGGGAGTGACATAGACGCGGACTGTAACTTTTAATTTATTATAATAAAAACATTACATATATTTTATATAAGTAACAAAACTAAGTCATTTTCGTTTGTATTGCAAAGCAGTAGATATTTTATACTCTTTTGATACAAATTGAGAATTAAAATGGTTTCATCTCAACTACTTGGAGATGATTTTGTGGGTTGTTTTCTTTATATGTTATACCAACAGAAAAATTATGGCTAAATCAAATTACGAAGATTACTAGGTAACTATTTTTTATGTAGATTACTAACTATTTTTTTATGTAATTTCTCCGTAAATGCCGACGAAAAGTTGCTTCATCTGCACGCTTTGTTAAGCTTTATTCGAGAGAGTAACAAAAGTATGGTAACGAGCACTCTCGTACAATAAATATTCTCTCAAACGCTAAAAGTAAACAAACTAAACTTTTGTTCACAAAATCCGTACATATCTACACGATATTTATTACAAATGGAACTTTTTGATCAATAACTTTACTCGACAGCATTGACTTAAATTTGGAAACTAACATAATTCAACCAGAATACCAATTCTACTAAATTTCACATTCACTTCTCAATCGTAATCTGTCCAAAATGTTTGAAAATTAAGGATTTTTTGACAGTTTGTGATTGACATGCGAATGTGAAAGTTGTTTAAAAATTAGCAGAATTGGCCTTCTGTTGTTGCCTAAACAGAAGATATGTTATTTTAAGACCATTCTCTGTTTATAAGTTTTATTATTATTTTAGTTTCTACCAACATACCATTTCATTCTTAGTTTATTTTTCATTGCACACCCCCAAAATTTATTGTTTTTTTTTCTATTTTTGTGTGACAATCTTAATGCAGTTCACATAATACATCTACTCACCAAGTTTAAACAGCATAGTTCTTATAGTTTCGGAGAAAAGTGGCTGTGACATACGGACGGACAGACAGACAGACATGACGAATCTGTAAGGGTTCCGTTTTTGTCATTTGGCTACGGAACCCTAAAAATTACCATCGCCACCCCGGAAATATTTTCAAATTAAAATTACATTTCTGGAAAAGGTTCAAACCTTTTTAATTTACAAATTATGAAAAAATATATTTATAATCACGCCCTTTATTAGGTTTGGCATACAAAATACTGTTTTTTTTTTTTTCATTTTCTAATATTTCCCTCATAAGTGACCCCCCAGACTCATCATTTTTTGCACAAGGTTTGCCCTGATAACTGCATAATGAAATTACTTGAAAACGATCATTCGACAAAACTCCACTTTTCGGAGCTCCTATTTCTGTCCGCAGGATTTCAAGTATCCTAACATGAATGGTATGACGGGAGCTCCCGTCGTACCATTCGAACCTAACCTATCCGTGTTTGGGTGCTCTAAGCTCCCTGTGCCCTTAGCTCCCTGTGCTACATTCCGCTACTTGGCGTATTCAAATATATAGTGTCAGATACCTTTTTGAGAACGAAGCTATTATTTGGGAGATAAACCTATTATTTTTTTAACATAGTTTCATCCAAACAATGAAATACGATTTTATCCATCTCTTATTTAAGATAAATATTAACATTAAATTGGTAATTCATATCTGGCGACACTTTTTGTTTCTGAAAAATTTAAATATTTGGGGGCGATAGATCCATTTAATTACAAAGCTCGGTGTGGTCAAAATTGCAATTTCAATATTGGTTCAAACTGCATTAGAACTATGTTATCTGTTGATTTGTTGGTTTTTGGGTATTTTTATGTATAGTTTGGACCCAAATATTGACAGTTGCAAAGATATTGCTCCATTTTAGCTAAAATGAGTTTTATACGTTGTTGGATAGGTTATTTTTTTCTGTACACTTTGGTCTTGGTTTCGTAGCAATTTGAGCATTATTTAAGAAGTTACTGGCGCTTTAGCAGTGACATTTTTCTCTTTTATCGATAGTGTCTAATTTACTTACCTGAAGAAATTAACATGATATTTATTGTAATCGTCGGTAAGTTTTTTCTTACTGCCTGTTGGTACATGATTAGAAACTAAAAATGCGTAATTCTGTTAATTGATGTTGTTGCCGTAGGTACTTATTACTTTCCACAAATTGTAACGAATGGGTCACTTAGTAAACCTGCCTGACGTGAAAATTGATGGACTTAATGCTTTAGTACTTTTTCCCTTCGAGTTTTCTATATGAAAATCTTTTTATTAACCTTGCTATAATTATTTATATTTAAAGGTAAGTTTTAAGCGTATTTGACAAATATTTTACCAGAAACCAGTAAAAATGTTATGACAAATTGATAATTAAGTCTATTGCAGCTGCATTAATCAAGCGATTTTTAACCGACTTCCTAAAAAAGATGAGGTTCTCAATTCGTTTGTATTTTTTTATGTTTGTTACCTCATAATTCCGTCATTTATGTTTTATCTGAAAGGATATACTTTGTCGATTGGTCCCATTTCAATTTTATCAAAATCGGTAAGGAAGATTGGATATTAAATCGAAATAGCTGGAATTCGTTTACTTAGATTATGGTTCTTTGTCGTCCAAGTAATCGAAATTGCGTATTTTGCTTTCCTGCGATTTTTCAGTGGTGTTGTTAGGTGTGGGGTACCACTGTAAAGTGAAAAATAAAAACCTTTTACAAAAAATTACAACCGAATTCTAAATAAAAAACACCACAAAATAAAAAATAACTTTAATTTCTGAAGTCGGTGTCAAAATCCGAAAAAACTTACAAAAATAAAAGCTTCATTAAAACTTGATTTACCGTGCACAAAATAAGTACCTACTACTACAAAAAAAACTTTAATTGGTACGGAGATAAATCCAACAAATCGAAGATCGTCATACTAGTCCAGTCGTTCTTGAATTAAAAGACATGCCATAGGTTGTATTGAAAAAAAAATAAACTTCTGATCGCTCTCCTGTAAAATGCACTTTTGCTGCTTTAGTATTTTTGCCGGTCCAGTGACGATATTAAAAACAAAATTATATTAAAACTGCCCACGTGAATGTCGAGTTTTCCCAAAGGAACATAGTCCCTGAGAGTAGACTCCTATAAGCTCTAACACTGTCAATTTTAGCCGATTTTGACGTTGATGTCGTTTTGCGAGTGAATCAGAAGACGGATTCTTTGAATTTTTAACTGAATAATCTTCTAATATATAACGGGTGTAAGGGACAGCCCTCCTCAAACTGATAGGGTGATTTCAGAATATCGTACTAAGTTGACCGGTACATGAAATTATTTCAGGAACTTTATGGGAATCCAATAAAACTGATTTGTTTAATTACCTCACTCGCAATGTATCGCTACCTCTGCAAAACGCACGCAGCGAACGGCAGCGCAGCGAGCTTCCGAAAGGATAGCTGCGCCCGTGCTACGTTTTAACAGCTGATTTCGTAGGTCGTTCATGAGATTTTTTTTTATTTTTTTTTTCATTTTATCTGTGTTATTTACATTAATGGAGTTCTGCATACAGATAATGTAACTTTACATTGAAATAAAGCAAAAAAAAATCGAAAAAAAAAAATAAAAAAATCCCTGAGGAAATTTCCACTGGAATATGATTCAAAATAAGGAGCTGATTGCACCCTGTTAATTTGTGGAAGGCTGTCCCTTACACCCTGTATAAATCTCATGTCATGGTGTTTGTAATCGAACTCCTCCGACACAGCTTGACCGATTTTATTTTATATTTGGTAGGTCTGAGAATAGGTCGTAATTTATTTTTTTTGCCTTGAAAAGCAACGTTTGCGCGGTTTGACTCGAACGAAAACTAGCCTGCTTCTTACGTTGTAGGGGTTCGGAGATCCACGGCCTTCGACAACCTGTACAAAATTTATCTTGCAGAAGACTTTGACAGCAACGATATGCACCTCCGAATGTCATAACTCAGAGATTAATAATTAACCACTTCACTGTCAAACAGGCCATACATGATCGAACTTTTTAGGCAATAAAACAACCCGTTGTATTGAACGAATGTTAAATATCTTACGTCATTATTATTATTTGACGTTCTAAGCCAACAGATGATCTTTTGAAGCATCCTGCCCTAAGAGTAGATAAAGATTTCTGATAATTTCTGCGCCATGCAATTAAAATGTATGGTTTCATTAAGAGAAATTTTCAAGGAGATTGGAATTCTCACGGTAGCATCTCAATTTATTTTTGCAAACATCTTATACATTAGGCAAAATATACATTTATACAGTAAAACGAGCGACATCCACAACTTTAAATCCAGAAACAAGCAGAAACTACATGCTCCTCCACACCGACTTCGTAAGGTCCATGATTCATTTGTGGGGCTCGGTATCCGTTTTATACAATAGACTTCCAATTTCTTATCTTGATCTGCCTTTTAACTCATTTAAAGCTAAAGTAAAATCTAACCTCTGATCAAAGGCATACTTTTCTAATAATGAGTATTTAGACGATAAGAATAGTTGGTCGTTGTGTTGAACGCAAGACAAATTATCATGTTCTTTGTGTAGATAGTTTATGACAGGTTATATGTGTTCATTTTTTTTCTTTTATTTTTTTTTTATTTGCCTGACTATTTAGTTCATTTTGTTATACTTATTTAATCCACGTGCGTCAACACTTGCTTAAGTATGTTTTTTGTTATAGTGTCAAACAAGTGATAAATAATATATATTTTTTTTGTGTCATGAAAATTTTAGAAGTAATTTTGAATTTTTAATTACTTTGCATACTAATTACTGTTAAATTCTAGTTCCTAACACGTAACAGACAGTTGTGTTGATGGGGAGTTTGTTGGCCACTTCTTCTCCACAGCTAAAACACTAGGAAGTGGTGACGGGCGGGCGTTTTGGGGGACTGTCTTTTGTAAAACTTGACGTTCAAAAAGTGCTGGCCCTCAGCTTAATTTGAATAAATGACTTTTGAATTTGAATTTGTATAAATAGATTCGCCGCACTAGGATCCAATGAACACCAGGATATATCCAGTAAGTTAGCTCTGGATTTTGAATTCACACACCTGAATGTGGGAATTTATTCATTCATCTGTATGCACTCGAGCGACAACGATTTACGGAATTTGCAAGAGGGGATGCGATAGCAATATTTTATTGGACACAACCCTCACAAACCCTATCAGTGTGCATCATACGTCTGCTGCAATACACGTCATTTTGCATTTTGGATTTTTTTGGTCATACTTATGTGTGTGCATATCGAGAAAAACTAAAAGTATTTTCATAACATAAACTTTACTCTAAGAAAAAAAATTACCTACTTTATTGAGGCGGACAGAATTCAGTTGAGAATTATTATTTCTCAGTTCTGTATCATGATTTAAAACGTTAGTTCATTAAATTTCAAAGCAAGTAGGTACGTCCTGATTTTAAATTTTGCAGTTTTGATGCAATTGTTTTCTGAATTATGATTTTAATATTTTTCTGGTAAAACAGCCCTCCTTCTATAACAAAAAGTTTAAAACAACATAACGGCCTTAAATAGTATGCCCAAAATACAAAGATGAGATAACATTTAACTGATGTACTAGGCAGGCGACGCCACGGGCAGAACCTGTGGATACTAAAATAACTGAATTAATATTATGGCTTTCGCATTATATATGTTGTATTATACTACCAGGATTCCATAAATGAAAAGCTCACTTGGTCGACGTCATTAATATGTATGTATATAATTATATATACCCATACCAAAATCCAAGTGCTAAGCTTGAACCACGTGGTTGGGAGATGAACCACGGACAGAAGATGGCAAAAATACAAGAGTTCCTTGTTGACTACAGAACCCCCAAAACTAAAACAGAAGATACTCTTCAATATTGCTTAGCGTTTGTGTCACACAAATGAATGTATAAATATAGTATCTATAGAGTTATGGAGAAACGGTACGCCTGCCAGGAGTACTAGCGCAACATGAACCCGTAAGAGTTACTAGCCAATAAATACCTGGATCCTTGTGGCTTGACAGGTAGTGATATTGACAATGTGTGAGTTTCAGTAGAATAACATCAACTGACAGTACGACGTGACTTAAAATGTAAACTAAGATATATTATAAATTGCATATCAAATAAAAAATCGCCTATCAATACATACTCATCATTTATATTCTTTTTTACATCAAATAACTTACTTCACTACAGATAAACTAAATGTTTAACAAAACTCAAACTGCAAATAATTCGCTATTATACATCAATATGACATTACTTTTTTCCTCATAATGCAATACAGTTGAATTTATTTTTGTACAAAATTACTACGTACGTAGCATAAATATTGACTGCACAGCAAATTTTCCATATTTCATAGCAAAATAACTAGCGAGCAAAGCGAGCTCGGGACTTAGGGCACCCTGACTCGGACAGGTTAGGTTAGGAGCTCGTGGTTGTTTTTTTTTTAAACTACCCAGATGTAGTACTAATAAAGTACTAGTAGTGGTAGTACTAATAAAGGCGTTGCTTCGCGGGGCTCCGTCCACGACGCCTTTATTAGTATTGATTTGAAGCAAATTTAGAACCGTATTTAGAAAAACTGCTGTAAATAATATAAAAATAGAAGCTATATTTAAAAGAAAAAGAGTTAAGATGTATGTATAATGTGCATTAAGATTATTAGCTTTGCATTGATGAAAAAGTTTTTGCTTTAGGAAAAATCGCTGTACGCTGCGAAAATAAATTTTAGTGTGTTTAGTGATATTTTGAGTTGAATATTTTGCTGTGCAATCAGTAATTTTAATGGGAATTCGGAATCTAATTGCATAGAAAATAGTTATTTATGATACAAGAGCGGTAAGTTGGTCTTTACAAACGAGTAGACAAATGTAAGCCCGAGACGAAGTCGAGGGTTTACCATAGTCACGAGTTTGTAAAGACCACTATCTGCTCGTGTGTCATACAACGTTTTTCGACACATTATATTAATTTAGATAAACAAACTTTTTCATTATCTATTAAAAATTATTGTTACTCATTAACTAGCGTTCTCATGATTTTGGCGGCAAGAGACCATTTTCTGCAATTGGCACCTCATTCAAGATGTCAGGTGGAGTAGATTCCATATTTAAATCGGATTCCTCGCTTGAAAACATATTCTAATTAATATTATAATTAAAAGTCGCAACTATCTCTGACGTTACTAGGTAATTGAAAATGGCGCGAATTTGCAAATGGGGAGTGTGTGTTTGGAATAGTGTGCGTTTTTTAAATAAGAACACGCTTCCGTTTGCGTCTGCGTGAAACATTTTAGTAGAATTATAGAATTATATTGTAAATTATATTATATACTAGCTTCTGCCAGCGGCTTCGCCCGCGTGATCCCTAGGGAACATGTTCCCGGGATTAAAAGTAGCTTGTGTGCTATTCCAGACTATAATCTATCTTTGTTCTAAATTTCATTAAGATCCGTTAAGCCGTTCTGGCGTGATTGAGTAACAAACAACCAAACTTTCACATTTTCATTTTTTTTTCATTTTTCTATTGATTGTAGCGTGATGAAAAGTATACTATAACCTGCTCAGGAGTATGAATAATAATTGTACCAAGTTTCGTTAAAATCCGTCGAGTAGTTTTTGTTTCTATAACGGTTATACAGACAGACAGACAGACAGACAGACAGACAAAAATTTTACTGATTGCATTTTTGGCATCAGTATTGATCCCTAATCACCCCCTGATAGTTATTTTGGAAATATATTTCATGTACAGAATTGAACTCTCTACAGATTTATTATAAGTACTAGCTTCTGCCAGCGGCTTCGCCCGCGTGATCCCTAGGGAACATATTCCCGGGATGAAAAGTAGCTTATGTGCTATTCCAGACTATAATCTATCTTTGTTCTAAATTTCATTAAGATCCGTTTAGCCATTCTGGCGTGATTGAGTAACAAACAACCAAACTTTCACATTTATAATATTACTCGTTTGGTTTAAAGCGAAATTATAACCATCTTCCCCTCGACAGTATATTATAGGATATTGCAAACTGTTGTAAGCCGTTTTCCGAAGCTACTCGCTAGCCTCTAGGCGCCAAGCTAGCCGCCTGCCTGTGCGTTCGCGACCACAAAAATAATCCTTATAGCATGATTCAGTATTCACGCGCGATGGCTTATTATTAGCGTACCTATTTCATGTATAGCTTTGGTGTTTCTATACCGATTTCTATGATTATTTTTTTATGGAATAGTTAATAATGTTAACTTTTAATAATGTTAATTAAGGACGACTGAGAGTTTTATAAACGTAAGAGTAGACAAATACAATCAGAAAGCTTCGAACTGCTAAGCTATCGGGAGTTACACGTGTTATTGTTCGTCAATCATAAAAGATAGACATATGCTGTCGTTGGATATTTTTTATATAATTTTAAGGAGAACATTTCCGTCATACATGATTTCCGTGTAGCTTTCACCATTATGGTTGCACACGCGACGGAAGCTTAAAAAATGGAGTAACTTTTCCCGTTTTCCTAACATTTCCCTTCACTGCTCTGCTCCTATTGATTGTAGCGTGATGAAAAGTATGCTATAGCCTGCTCAGGAGTATGAATAATAATTGTACCAAGTTTCATTAAAATCCGTCAAGTAGTTTTAATTTCTATAACGGTTATACAGACAGACAGACAGACAGACCGACAGACAGACAGACAAAAATTGTACTGATTGCATTTTTGGCATCAGTATCGATCCCTAATCACCCCCTGATAGTTATTTTGGAAATATATTTCATGTACAGAATTGACCTCTCTACAGATTTATTATAAGTATAGATATAGATAGATTGTACCAATCGGATTTTTTTGACAAAATCACTTATTTAATAAGTAACATTTTTAAAATTGTCTCCTCGAGCCTATACCCCACTCGATAGGTTAAAAAAGCTGAAGTCATTAAAATGGCACCGAAGCTCAGATATTTTAATTTTTATATACCTATCCAGTATCATTCTCACTATTTAGACGAATCCAACGACACCTTTCAAGCTAAAATCTATGAAGCTACAGTGTGCCGATATATGACATCATACATAAAACACTCGAAACACAAAAGTGTAACAGTCGGGTAATTAGAACTACATCTACTGTCTCATTTTTTCTTCAATATTAAGAGTCCTATTACGAATCGTAAATGCTCGTTTGCAATAGACGAAGTAACGTTGGTCTGCGTTGGGGGTACATCTATAGCCCGCGAAAAAATTTTGATACTTACTAGTCTGAATAGGATTATAGTTTATTTAGGCGCTCGCGCGAGACTGAGGAGCGCGCGCGCTGTATTGACGCAGAATATATAGTACTTTAATTTTATTTATTGTAATTTTGTTTTATTATATTGACAAACGAAAACTAATGAAACGTATTCATTGTAGATTGAAATTTTATATCATATTAATTTATTTGATAAAATTGTTTTTATTTGGAATTTATTGGACGCTGAATCAAGACATTTCTGGCTTAAATTAGGCTTTCTTTATGTTTTTTTTCGTGAAAACTCAAGGAATTTAAAGAAATTCTAGAACTCCAATAAACAAGTAAAACATTCAACTTACCTATTAGTAATTTCAGCTTTTAAAAGAATTGATTGTAACAATGTGAATTTGACCGTCAAAGTTCCATCGCCGACATCTTTTCTTGCAAACTGAGTTCGTAAAATATTTATAGTAAATTACACGAAAAGAAAAATGAAAATGTGTAACTCTAACTTACAAGAAAGAGACTGGCACTATCGTTGAAAACTACAGCGTCAAAAATCATGAATTTCCGTAAAAAATGTAATAGGACTCTTAAAGTGCGACAAACCTTCTGAGCAAAATCTTCTTCGCAAAAAAAAAACGCATATGGAACGCTTCCGGAACGGACGCCGACGGAAGCATTTTTGGCTGACGGATGCAGACGGATTGAATTCTTATAATTATATTGTTTATGGACATTAAAAAAATACCGTAAAGAATACGCACGGCGCCATACATCGGAGCGTGCGGTAAAGTAGGTACTCAGGTGAGAGTACCTACTTTACCGCACGCTCCATTGTATGGTCCGTAATTTTGAACTTTCGAACAATGTATACAGGCTTCGTAAATGCATTTTATGAGCAAATGTGTCGAAAAGGATATTTTTTTATTTTCGTTTAAATTCTTCCCGTAAACAAACACACCGGCCGGCACTACGCTCGAAGCCTCACTCAGTACGAGTACTGAATTTTTCTCTTGGTACTAGGACAGCAGAAATTGTTGGGAGGGTGAATGAGCCCGTAAGAACAACAATGTACGTCAATATTTCCATCGTATTCCCATACATGTTCTTTGTCTATGTTCTAGAGCATCTAGCCATTTAACATATCAGACCTATGAAAACTATATGCCTTCAGTATTTCCATTTTATTATATTCTTGGGCAAAAAAGTGACTGTAATGAAACTGAAATTAAAAATTTAAAAAATAATCAACAGTTTTATTTTTACACCCAGAGGCATCCACACCGCAGTTACTATTTGTGTAGCAAAGTTTCCAAGTATTATTGGGCAACATCCGATACCTAACAAAAAGATATTTGTTGTTAAAGTTAAAATCATAAGTTGAAGATTGTTACCTAATGTTACCGTGTTGCATTCTGTTGCTACACAACAAGTAACTGTGGTGTCGATGCACCTTCAAATACAGAAAACTTTCCCGCTTATCGAAGTTTCAGATCAAAGTACTGATACAATATGGGCTCAAACATAGTAATAGTTTTAAACTGCTGCTGTCTCACTCTCACTTCTTCCACTTTCCCGCTATTTGAAGTTTCAGGGCAAGCTACTGTGACCTTATGGGTTCCTAGTAATAGCTTCAAACTGCAGCGGTCTTCCTCCCGCATCTTTACTTCACGCAAGCGCATTGCTGACCAGACCACGTGAAGATTATATGTGCGTAGGTACCTAACTAGATATTCATTTATTTAAGCCAGTCTCGTATTAATATCATTTGAAACACGTCGTCGTCCGTTTCAAAGATATGACAATATATTGTAGTTGCTAATTAACACCACTTCCTCATGAGAGCTGATCTAGGTAACATGCTCGTAGACCTGATGAGGCGAACCTCGAGATTGGGCTCAGGATGAACATGTCAAAGATCAAACTATGACTAAGACTATATTCATCTGGGCCAAATCTCCTTTCAGGAGCAACAAAACAAAGAAGTTGCTTGACGCACCGAGAGCGCCTGGAGTAGCTTAATAAAAGATCTGCTAAAAACGAAATCTGCTACTATGTTTCAAACGTAGAATTATGGACATAATGGGTTACGTTTTTCACGAGTATCTTGATAACCGTTAGATTTTTTTTAAAACCCAAGTGTCTTTAGAAAGTAAAAAAAAATAATTGCCGTACGTAAGCTGTTAATAATTTTTTTTATCAAACCTATCGAGAGGGGTATTAAAATTAAATAGTTATTTTCTTGTTATGTGCTATATTTATTGTATGGGTTGATTTTATTTTTTAAATTCCACTTTAATGTAATAACTTCTAATAAAGAAAATTGAATTCGCGAGTCAGACCTCGCCCGATTCTGTTGAAATCGATACTCGGTGACTGTAACACCAGTGCAGCAGAGAAGTGCAGAAGCATGTCAGTGAGTTTGTCATCTATTTATAGAGGTAGTATGTCTAGTATGAGTCCGAATTCTATTTATAGAGGGAATGACTAGGATAGTATGAACGTGAGTGTCTGGAAGCTTTGCACTTTCTACTCTCACTTTCCTTGAATCAATGAAACTCTGTTTATATGAAATACTAGCTGATCCGGCAGACGTTGTTTTGCCATAAAAAATAGCCTACGGTCATTCTCAGACCTACCAAATATACAAAAAGAAAATCATAAAAATCGGTCAAGCCGTTGCGGAGGAGATCGACAGCAAACACTGTGACACGAGATATTTATTATACACTAGCTGTCCCCCGCGACTTTGCTCTCGCCAACTGTAACTTACTTATTTGTTTCTTTAATAAGAACCATCTCCTGGCAGGAACAAACACAACAAAAAAAGAGTTAGCGAAATCGGCCCGTGATGCGATGACCAAGGGATAAAGGGATTCATTGTTATATATAGATTAGAAAATTACTCTGTGCTATGTTCCCATATTCATAGATAGCTCGGTAAGTTTAAGTTAATCCGTTTTTATTTTATTTTAGTATTCTAAAAAACACAAGTGACTTCCATATGAAGTCTAAAATAACTTCTGATTTCGGAAGTCGTTAGCAAAAAGCCAAGTGAGAGTCGGACTCTTTCACGAAGGGTTCCGTACCATAAACTGTAAAACGCTTTTCATGTATGGGAAAATTTTCATTAAAGCTGCGCTAGGCAGATTAATTTTATGTGAGGTGGGCCAAAAGTGTTTTTTTAAGATGTCATTATAATGTCATGCAAATTGCTACTTTTTAGTCTCCCGAGTTAAACCGAGAACGGACAAACTTGGTGAAACTATAAGGTATCCTTGTTTTTTTAACTACAGAACCCAAAACAGCACTAAGCTAAATACTGTCGTTCCTATTACACGAATAACAAGAAGATCGTTCTGTATAATGTCAGCTTCATAATCATCTATTTCTGTCTACTGAAGTCATTTTTTTTTTTCATTTATTAAACCTGAAGGAGAAAGCTATCATTATTTTCATCTTTCGAGTTATTTGACCTCGAACTTGTAGGGCTTACACGCAATAATAATTTAGTGTCTGTTAAAGCAATCTAGACGTTATCTTTCTCTATTCAAACTACGCTAAGTATTTGTCTGAATTGAATGTAATTAAGAAACTTATAAAACATCATTCCTTCGCCGACGCCACGCGCCACTCCACGTGGTCTTACCCTCGACGCGCCTGCGTCAAACACGCGTGGTCCTGTTAAGTCAGCTCGAATACGATGAAAGATACTAGGAGCCCATAAACATTACGAGCTAGCATCAGGAAATTTCAACAGTCAAATCGTAACAAGTACTGCTGTAGCGTGATGCCTAACTCATCTCTGACTTCATTGCTTGAAGGTTGAAATTCGGATCCATGTTTTAGCATATTGATTTTTCAATGCGCCGTCTCAATCGTAGTTACCCGCGACGAAGTGACATTTTTTACACTTTTAGCTAATTTCTTTCGAATTATGACAGAAATGTACAAAATTTTACATGGAAAATGTGTGTTATGAAATACTTAATTAATTTTAGTAAAATAATGCGTAGACTACCATTCCATTACGGCTGTATTTGGAATGTTTTCGTGAGAGTCAGACCAAAATAGAGCTTTTCAGGGGTGTTTTCTCACTTCTTCGGCAAATATTTAGCAAAATATGACAGAAGACGTATACAAGATGACACAAAGTTAAGGCATAATTAAACACTGAATTGGCTCTATAAGTTATCTTTCAGCATACTTGCGTATTTTCTTCTGTGAAAGTCAGTAAATGCATGCGGCAGACTTCATACCAAGCCAGTGGAGTAAAAAGTATCGTAAAACTAAAGTCTTGAAGACTGAGGTAACTAGTTAAATATAAACGAAGAAGAATACCAACATATTTATTTCGTATCTATATACTTGGTAGGTTTTCCTATTCCATTGTACAATTTTCCGTAACCCTTACTCGTTTGGATACCATAATGAGCACTCGACCGCACTGAATGAGGTAGTATGCTACCTCATTCAGTGCGGTCTAACTGAGGATGTTATATATTTTAGTTAGTAGTAAGTTCAGTTTATTTTAAAATAATACCTAATAAAAGTATCTACTCATAAATTTGTGTGAATTTGATAATAGGTAGGTACACGATTGTAACATCTATCACGTGATTATGTATTTTTTTTTAATTTGATAAGAAAATCAGGTCAAGAGACCTTCTGGTAACCTTTTTGAGGACGTCGACAACTTTCCTGCTGTAACAGCGTCGCTTCATAATTTGGCAGACTAGTTAGTTAATTTATTTACCTTTTAATTGCAGGCAAGTGAAGCCCACGTACACAATGAATATATATTACTAGCTGACCCGCGCAACTTCGTCTGTGTCACATTTTCCATTAATGCTCCGCTCCTATTTGTCTTAGCGTGATGATATAAGCCTATAACATATTAGTCAATTATTTGTTTTATACGAATTTATCAGCGCATGAGATACCTATCGATAAAAATGCGGTTCGCCTGGCACAACTGTTTTGAAGGGATCCGACGACGCGACAGAGCCGCGCGGCATAGTACCTCGCAGAGCTATCGGCGGGCGTCAGGCGCCCGGCCCTCACGCTCCGCCCGCGCACCGAGTGTAATATTTTGTTGCCGAGTTATTTTAAAACTATGATAACTCTCAATATATTCATTGAAATTAAATAATATCAATGGCAATTTTGTTCAAAATTAAATACTTATGATGATTTACGTATTTATTTGGATAAGGATTATAACCAATTCAGTAAAAACCTCCTTGCAAATAATGCATTATTTTAGAACAAATTTGATTTCCATACAAAGGGTTATTGTGAGTTAATTAACCTTAAGGGATAGACATTATGCTGTCGAAGACTTTTTTTTAGAACTTTTAAAGAGAAATAATTTCGCAATACTTCATTTTTGCGTTACTGAAACCGTTTACGCGCACGCAACGGAAGCTTTTTTTCCCGCTTGCAACATTTCTTATTGCTGCTCCGCTCCTATTGGTCATAGCGTGATATTAAATAGCCTACAGCCTTCCTCGATAAATGGGCTATCCAACGCAAAAATATTTTTTCTATTCGAGGTACTTCCTGGTACTTCGAGGTACTTCCTGAGATTAGCGCGTTCAACCAACCAAACAAACAAACAAACAAACAAACAAAACCAACAAACTTCTGCTTTATAATATTAGTATAGATAATCATAAAAATAACTATAAACTAAGACATATTTGAGTGAATTTCAACAACTATGATTTGTTACCTAATTTTGGTGGAAAAGTTTGTTTCTGGTTTTTTTAATAATCTAAGATGTTGATAAGCAACAGATACGTATTCAGGTACATAAAATGCGAGAGAAATTTATTTATTCCTGAAAGCTTCTAATATATTGTCGACACCAGAATTGGTACGACACCAAAATTGGTGTCTGACACCAAAATTGGTGTCTGACACCAAAATTGGTGTCTGACACCAAAATTAGAAATATTGACATCAGAATTTATTTCTGTTACCAAAATTAGAAAGTCTTGACACCAATTTTTTTTTATTGAACCAAATTATAAATAAATTATCAATAAAAATCTTATTTATAGTGAATAAATGTTTTAATAAAAAAATAACATAATGAGATCAATAAAAAAAATAACAATCAACAAATACAACATTCTTATTTTTCTGTCTTGTTAATTCTACAGTTTTTAGTTTAAATGAATTGCAATCACCTCCTCTAACCTCTATCATCATCATCATCGTCATCATCATCATGATCATTTTTAATTATATAAAAGTAATATTTTAACATTTTATGTTAACATAATTATGTAATGAGAACAATTTAAAAAATTATCAATCAACTAATAAACTTTCTGACTATTCTAAGTCTTGTCAATTCTTCAGTCTGTAAATTAAAAAATATTCAAATCATCATCGCTATCATCACCATCATGATAATTTTTATTATTTTTATTAGCTGTTTTATTTTCTTCCTTAGTATCCATCACTGTGCATTCATTTCCTGAACGATAGTAAATTACTGAAGTGTGCACTATGTACTCGTAATTTGAGATCGGCTAGCGTCAAAATGGACGGATTGAACCTCAGAGCCATATTTCGTATTATAATTTTCACTGAAATACGTATGTGTATTAAACATTCGTTTTCAGCAATTCGTTCATCATTCCTAATTTTTTTTTTCTTCTTTTCTGTCATCCTTTTCCTCTCCAAGCACTCTGCGTGTGTCAACTTTGAATTTTATTTCTTTGTTATGCTGGAAAACAAATAATACCTAAATTATTTTTTTATTGCTATTGAAAGCATTTTTCGTTCTAAGCGTGCAGTACACGAACGTTATACATTTTCTTGTTTCTTCATCACTCTCAAGCTAGGTACTCCTACTGAACTTTCAAACCGACTTATCTTATTATGATTCGTTTTCGTTTGTCTTTGAGGTACCTCGTAACTCTAAAAACTAATTTTGGTGTAACTAAGTAATTTTGGTGATTGGTAAAATACCACCAAAACCACCAAAATTAGAATCTTGTTGAATATGTTTATTTAAAAAAAACTACTAAGAATGTACTATTTATATTTGGATAATTTTGAATGCAAACCTTAACCTTTATATTTAAATTTTAATTACAACACCGACTTAGTCATAAAACGTTTTTAAAACATTACACCAAAATTGCAGGTTTTTTGTCCGATTACTACGAAAAGACTTACTTACGTTTTTGGCAGGAAATTACAACGGGATGGCATACGTCTGTCACTGCTGCGCGTGAGCGCCTGGCTAAACGAAGTAAACGTTGGTAGCGTTGTTCATCTAGGTTTATTCTATACGAGTCACTTAATGATTAGATTACTCCCACCAAAATTTAAAATTTCGCGCGGACAGTCCTTTTCGATTTTCACTAGGATAAAGTATTGCCCTAAATATAAAAATAAAACTGTCATTAGATAGAAAAAACAATACTGAATACAAATAAAATCAGTAGTTTCTAGTAAACTAGTGTAGTTTCGTTTAAGAGGTGGTCATCCCCAGAAAAACGGATTGTGGACGCCACCAAACTTAGAATTATGCTAAATACCATTTTTTTATTTCACCACATAAATGTTATATACTAAAATATTGACGGCCTGATCAAGATAACTACCCCTCTTTTCTATAAAAAAAATAACTTCGTTGTACGTTTACTTTAAGATATGATTTTCAGCCGCGCCGCCTAAACATTATGCTTGAGAAAATCACTCATTTATAACACAAACTTAAAAACTAGTGCACATGAAGTGACGGCGTCGTGTTACGTTGTGAGGTGTCGCGTAGCCAGCCGCGGAAACGGCGATACAGTACACCTTTCAGCTAAAACTCTTCCTTGAGGAAGGTCACTAAATGATGTGTCGAAACGCGTACCACGAACGACTTGAAATTGGTGTTATGGCGCGCCTCCATTTTCTCCACCCTGAAGGGCCAGTTTTTGTTCAGCCGTATACGTATAAAACCCAAATGGAACAGAGTTTTCTGCAAACTTAACTTTGGCAATAAGGCTTTCTCATGCATCGGACCATACCTGTACGAAAAAGTAAACAAAAAGCTTTATTACTTCTCCTTGACGAAGTTTAGGTTAGCAACTATTGCAAGACAAACGTATTTATAGCGAAACTATTTATTCGCAGGATCAAATCCAAACAATCATAGTCAAAACTGAAATAAAACTGAAGGAACGTATGAACATAGGCGGTCTCAGCTAGTTCATTCCCTCTCCCGACAGTTTTTGTGTCCTAGTACCAAGAGTAAAATTCTCCAATGCGATGCCGCACGCACGTGGTGTTTGTTTACGTTTGAAGACACGTGGTACCTTACCTACATAATAAATATTATTTAATCATTTATAATAACTGCATTTAATATGTGGATAAATAAAATGAAACTTTATTTGCCATCAATATTAAATTTCGCACGAGCTCTTTTAGCTGGTTGTGAGGAGATTTTACTGCCTCCCGCGGGTCTCGCCCCGCGCTCTGAAATGGAACACTTTTCCCAAACAGTAAACGAGTTATATTAGTTCCACGAGACAAAACTAGTTAATGGCGAGTCTAGAACCCACAGATGTAAATTTTTTTATGTGTGTAATTTGAATGTATGCATAAGTTACCGTTCTTATCTCATTCGCAATCTGTTAACAAAACTAAAATTCCCTAAATATTTCACAGTTTGCGACTAAGATTTAAAATGCATTGTAAATGTTTTGAAGATACTTAAAGGTTATGTTTGGGGTTTTCAATTTATTGAAACTATGCCGTTGATTTATAGGAATGATAGAACAAGACGTATTTGTGAATAAACCTTTCTACGTACTTAGCTATCTATTACGCCAGCTCATGTTTACAATGGTAAACATTAATAAAAAAAAAATAAAAAAATTAAGTTAGGTATTCGTTCATCGTATAAAAATTTCGTGTTAATAGTGCGAAAGCCAAAATGAGGCTTATTATTTCAGTACCTACTCACTTTGCAACACCCCAACTAATACCAGACAAATAGTCGTTTACTTGCATCACATATTATTATAGAAAAGATGAAATCGACCTTTATTCAAGTCATTTATTTAATGAATGTAGGGGTAGTTTTTTTGCGGTAACTACCCAAAATTTATCTTGTTTCAATATTCGTATTGTTAATTCACCATGTCTCGATTTTCGTTAAATCTCCGGTTTTGTTTCATTTTATTTGATTAAGCTTATTATTTAAACCTGACAACCTACGTACACACTAAAAAATGGCTTCATTGTTAAAGTGATATCAAGGATTTTTTTTTCTAAAGTTTCGGTAGATTTTTTTTCGTTAGGTAACTATTCATTTCCATGTTTATTACGTACTCAAATTCAGAACAACAGTTGAACATAAGATTTATCGTTTAAATTTTGGAAACAAATGCTTGGAAATCTAGTTTAGGATACAACTGCTTTGAAATCTAATGAAAATTATTCAAAACGGAGAAATCAAACTAAACTCAATTTCGTCTGTCACGATAAAGTGTCAACTGTATTTAATTTAAAAGTAAAGTTCATATCACGACACTATTGACACGGTAAGTATACGTATCACCACTTGGATACCTACATTTGTAGGTATGCAAAATTACGTGTAATACAGCAGTCGTATGATGCACACTGGTTTGTGAGTAGGCATTCATATTAATATTGCTGTCGCGTCCCCTCTTGCGCATTTCGTATATCGCTGTCACTCGAGTGCAAATTCAGGTGTGTGAATTATATCCTGGTTTTCATAAGAGCCTAGTACGGCGAATCTATTTATAGATTCGACTTGCATGTTGCAGAAAATTAAAGAAAACATTTTCCAGTAAAGGAATTTAAAATAACTTTATTGTCCACAAATCCAGTAGGGAAAAAAAAAAAATCTAATTTCACCGTGCACATAATTATAGGAAAACGATCTAAGAAGTCAATGGTTTGAAAGTAACAAATTATATTAACAGTTGCTATATCTCACGTTCATATATCTTGTGAACGTTATTGAAATGAAAAATACCGATTAACTTTCTACGATATGAGACGCACCTTTCACAAACACGTTCGTGAGCGGCTGGATAGGACTTAGCTGGAGGCTGATCACTGTGTTGCGTACTAAACGCAATATTATGTTGCTCGTAATATTGTTGACATAGACCTGATTACTGTTTTTCTAATAATAGTATGTTAACTCGAAATCGCGAGAACTCGCCAGAGACTGAGCAGCTACTATCATCGTGAAGACAGCTAAGGCGTACCGAGCTACTGACATATGAGTACCTGTCTACTGTCTAGTCAGTACCAGCACACTGTGTAAACAAGCCAATAGTCCGATTGTACTGTTGTCAGTTTTGCTTGTTTTCTTTTGCTAAAGGTTCCGCAATCCTGTAAAACAAAATAATTATAACTTTTGTGTCTGACGTCGTAGTAAAAGGGGCGGACCAGAGACGAGCTGATTGGTTTAGAGTGGGCGGGACCCACTGAATTTCGTTGTGTGGTGTACTAGGACGTTATCAATGGACAGGAGTCTGTTGATAATTTACAAACCTTTTTTACGTGTGACGAAATGGAGAACTAGTTTAAACACACTGAATTTGGCACATCACTTCCTCAACAAGCAGCGCCACCATTACATGTATTGAAGTTTGTCGTCGATTTTCTTGGAGGTGTGGCTTATTTAGAATATTTCTAGACTTTGACATGAAATGTACGTGGTTGTCTCTCAGTACTAGCACCTCATGAATAGTAAGGCGATCACTCGAGTAACTGGTACTCGTAGCTCTCTTTATAGATACAAAAAATATTTCTCGTGTGGAGATCGTCACCCACACCAAACCATGATACCAAACCACGAGATTCACGGGCTCTGTGCTTGATCTTCTGCCATGACATATCGATTTTGGAGGATCTAAAGAAATTTGTAAAAAAACAATTTTATTCGGACAAAACACGGCTTTTAACGGTCACAACACTAAGGCAAACAACCCAAAGACTGTAATAATGTCCTGTCTGAAAATAATCAACGATTAATCCGTGTTTTTTAAGTGTATTTCTTAAATGTAAAATTAAACTTGTAGTTTACGTGCGATACTCGTTGTTGTTGTGTGTATTCATATTTGTTTGCATTCTATATTATTTATTTATTTATTTACAATGGCACAGCAAAAGGTATAAAATTAATACAAAATAAAATTAGTATTAAAATTTATATAAGGAAAAATTGTTAACTAATAAATAGTACATATTATTAGTTAACAATTTTAAAACTTGTCGGTCCTTAACATTAATTAATTTAATTAAAACGTTTAATGTTTTCTTTCTCGGGTCCTTGGAGCCCCGGTCCTTTGGTAGGTGTACGAGGGGCCGAAAACAACTCGCAGAGGCCCCGTTAGAAACTTCAAATGTGATGGGGCACCAACCGGCGATTATCCCTGTAGGTATGCACTGTGAAAGTATTCCCAAGGACAATCCCCGGTTGGAGCAAGACTATTGCAGAATATGGAAACAAAATATGAAACGCTATGGGTTTGGGCGGTTTAGTGGACTGGTAATCGTTTATTATAGAAGAACTATTGGCCCCTGCCTGAACACTAAGAATATACACGGCTTTTAAATGGCAGGGAGTGACTTGCACACTCAATGTAAATAGCACAAAGTGACGTAGCGCCACGGAGGCACCATGAGGTGCTAAAGGAGTGGAGAGGTATACCACGGCTATCAAGACAATTCCGGAAGTGCAGTCAAGATCCCTACCAGCATCTTACTGGATTATACATCAATCTCCCGAGCACGTTTGCTCTAGCGAATCTCTACTCAGTCCGGCCGATTAAGGCAAGAAAGAGGTGGGAGCTCTGTTCCTCGTCAGTGTTCACTCTGGCCAGACAATAAAGGCAAGCCGGAGATGAGGAACAAGACTTCTCCCGGGAGATTAGGTTCGTGAGGTCGCTACTGCCCAACAGTTTGCCACAAAACTGCCTTGCGGATTGTATCTCTCTTTGTCTGGCCCCTCACCCTAGGTATGACCTAAGGTCCATCGGGACGCGCAAGCCCCAACACGACGTCAACGTGGAGTTACTGCGGTAGGGAATATTCAACTAGCAATAATCGCACCTCACCACCACATATTCCTCTTGTGTAAACGATACTCCATCTTCGTTTGTGTCATTGATAACGCTTATATTCAACTGTAAGTAAAACCGGTCGATCGGGTTTAAACCTCATTGGTTGCGATATTGCCTCTGCGCAAAGTTAATTATTATAACCTTTATTTAATGACTAATTAGTGGAGAGTAACTTAACAACATTAAAAGTTATAGCATAACAATTTTTTGGTAAGATTACAATATACTAAACATTTTTTTTATTAATAATATTATATATATCTATTATTTAATTTTAAACTTTCATGGTCACTAACATTAGAATAGTTCATATCGGGATTGCTACCATATTGTCATGGCGCTTGCAACAGTGCCAAAATATCGGGAACTCGCAAATAAAAAGGTACATGGTAGCAATCCCGATATGAACTATTCTAATATATCTATTATTATTTATCTGGTATTCAGCTGAAACCAGCTTCGTGCTTCAGCAGGATTATCAGCTGGTGGAAGATGCGATGATGGTTTATATGCAATTATAGGATTATCAGCTAGTGGAAATGGAGGTGATCCGGGCAGTTCAGGTTCATAGACACACTACTCGCACTCAAAGCGTTCGTCAAAAAAACCGACAGTTGGTGGAACCCAACGAGCCCGTTACGACTGCACGCAACTTGCGCATAGTGCGCTTGCGAACACATTAAAATGTATGGAAATTGTTGCACTACATGTTACCTTATTGTGTTGCAAATAAATGCATACCGAGCTTTATGCGTGTATTCAAACACAAATGCATTGCATAGAATTATATCGTCAAATCCACAAAATTATAAATAATTAACGCCGTTAGTCGCCGGTTTTGAAGAAAAATAATTGTTGCGATTAATTTCAATTTATTCCTGTACATGTATGTACTCTGAATTGATTAGGAGGGTAGAATCTGGCCATGTCGTTTAGTAAAAGTTGCAGTTTTCGTGAATTTTAGCTGGTTATTGTTAAAGCCTTGCATTTGATTATTCTGACAGTAACTTATTGATTCTGGAATAATTTAGCGACCGACTAATAGTTTCGTAGCAATAAGCAGCTTGCCAATTCTACTAATTTTCACATTCGCATATCAATCGCAATCTGTCAAAAATGTGTGCTACGCCGGCGTAGCATACATAGCTTGCTACGCCGTAGTCACAGTTATTGCTACACCGTAGATCAGAGGGCTAATTCTACTAAGTTTAAAACAACTTTTGCATTCGCATGTTAATCGAAAACTGTCAAAAGCCTTCGTTTTAATACATTTTTTTAACAGACTCCTGTCCATTAATAACGTCCTAGTACACCCCACAACGAAATTCAGTGGATCCCGCCCACTCTAAACCAGTCAGATCGTCTCTGGTCCGCCCCTTTTACTACGACGCGACGTCAGATACAAAAGTTACAATTTATTATTTTCTCTGGTCTACGGCGTAGCAATAACTGTGACTACGGCATAGCAAGCTATGTGTGCTACGCCGTAATAGCTAGTTATGACTGTATAGCAGATTCTACAAAGTGTAACAGAATTAAAGCAATAAATGGAAAGGAATTATTGTACTCATGAACAACTTTTACTAGGTATGGGACCATCACAGAAATCTCAAAAAAAAATTACACCTGCCACATACTGCGCTGAACTCGACAGAATGTACTGAACAGCAGATTTTCTCGCCCTAGATGCATAGTCAAATTCTTTAAGAAAATAGTATTGGTTCTTAATTTTACACATCGTCTCGGGTAAATAATTTTTGCTCAAAAACTAAATGTTTGTGAAGCTCGCATAGATTCCCACGGACGTGCACAACGAAAACTCATTTAATCGTGACAGTGACCGTTTTGTGTTGAGGTTGTCAGCCATTAACGTTTACCCCGCTGGTCGCAACTCCTCAGTGCGTATTCACAATGAAGTGGTCCCCTTTGGAACAACAGACTGATTTCCTACTAGGAATGCATCATTGCCAAGCAATTCTATCCATATTGACACACTGACCTACATTTCTTTTTAGAGGTTACGGACTGAATTGATATATGTTTTAGTCTCAAGTCGACTCCGTACTTTGAGCGAGAGTGATAGATAGATAGCATTATACTAAAGTAAGAGAGGAATCAATTTATGCAACACAGGTCCATCTGCATGCAAACCAGTTAGATCCTCCCGTAACTGCCCCTTCTTTAGGCAGGTGCGAGTGACCAGCATGCATTATCAACGGCTTGCGATAGACAAAGCTACAATCTAACACCAAGTTTGTACAACTCGTTTGACTACTTACTTTTTACATGATACGTTTTATTTTAATTCCACTTCATTTGACAGTAAAAATAAGTAGAATAAATGGTCATAAACACTATGGTTAATTTGGTTTCCGACGTTTAATTATTTATTTATTAATATAACGTCATGTAGATATTTATTTAATGAACTGAATGGTGATTGAGTACCTTCCTTGAGTTGTTTTGTTGGTGATTTTGAACTAATAAGTTGCTTTTAAGTTATCAAAGGTTTTAACGAAATTTCGGATAAAGTTCTACAAATGGCCAACTGATAATTTTCAAATAGTTTATGAATCCTTTACATAACAATGTATAAATAATGCAATTCGACAAATGTGTGATCAGCGGGAAATTCGGTTTAAAAAAAAAATGGGCGCAAAGATCGTTTTAGATATTTATTCTACAAACCACTTTGATATGATAATATGTGGATAATTTAAGTCCTATATGCCCACCGTTCACCTATAATAGAAAATTGACCTCCTCAACTGCCATAAAGTCCTGATACTAAGACTCAAAACTTGACTATATCACCAAGGCCCACTGAAATAGTTAATGAAAGTTTCCTTGCGCTAAATAATAATCCCACGACAGCTTAACTGAAACTGTAAAGTTTATTAAGTATATGTAATTAAGAGGAAGTGAAATCGGTTTTGATGTTATTTTGTTTACCTAGGTATCTATTTTTATAGGTAAATTTCAAACATCAAAAACCGATTCCACTTTAATACTATAATAAAGGTGCGTACACGAGCAATGAAAATTGATCAGTTTTGGGCAAAACTAGTCGATAGTGACGTCCCAAAAAGTCAAGCAATTTACAAGACATGAAGAAACTCCAAAAACTAAGCAATACACAAATAATTAATTCACAAAAAAAATACAAAATAGACCAACAATTATTGAATTTATTTAGGGTACAGAAATATCTTACTTCGTAATAAAAACATGAAAACAACTAAACCTAACTAATACAAATATACGAAAACAAGATACGCTTAGGCGTCGAAGAATTCCTCCGCATCGCCGTCATCCGGAAACGTGCCCAGAAGACTGGCAGCATTGCCACGTTGAATGGCAATGCTAATTCTTTGAGCAAAGAACGAGCCAGCCCTCTGGTCACGCAAAGTGTCGATAAGTCGACGAGATATTTCCATAAAAAGGAGACGCGCACTCGGACCCCATGACCCAAGCGTTTCGACCCCAAACGGCTCAAAACTGTAATTACCGATAAGGTTACAGTATTTGCGCCGCTTGAGGGCCTCAGCAGCCGCAGCGGCAGCGCCGGCACAGCCCACCATACTTAGAACATGTGATGGCGCAAGGGTGTCGACACATGTTGCATCCCACACCAAAGGCCTACCCATCTTCAACGGCACCAACGTCATACCATCTGGTCTCTTCCCATCGTCACGTACCAAGCCACTAGGTTCTAATACTGCCGGTACGCCGGCGGTGACAAGAGCCCTACGAATAATATCGTTGATGCTAGCATGTCGCGCTATGCGGCCTGCGCTCTTGCAGCAGGAAAGGCCATGGTGTCCGAGGCTGTCGACAGCAACTCCGCAATGACACCGATGCGGAGCAACACAAGGTGCGCGCGCCCAAGCGGAGACAGACCGAGATCCGAAACGATGCGTCATCCATCATAGTACCTATGGTGGATGACGGGAGTGCTTGAAGCCACAAACCCGACTTCCACTCTCCCACAGCCAACAGACGCGCGCGCTCAGCAGTATTCGATGACGTATGAATCAAGTTATTCCGTACAATACTGCAGAGCGGCACATCCCATCGTCTCTGGGAGGTCAGGTTGTCGGGCAAATCCATGTTGGGACAAGCCATTTTCCAAGCATTCAACGCATCAGTCAAACACGGTACTTCAAAATCAACCAGTAAGGATGATAAAATATTCCTGGTTAAAGTATCAGTACTGTGGACCGAGGAGAGGAAGGCCGGTAAACTAATACTTGAAATTTTGCGGACGCCGAGACCACCCATGCGAATGGTGTGGATAGCTGCCATGCTCGGTCGTCCAAAGCCACATTTAGGATTGAAGAAAGTGACTGTGTTTCTTATAATTTGGTCTACTTTTTCCAAAAGATGTGAATGTTTCCATAGATGGGAGGAGCGAAGGCTATATGTAAATTTTGGTCCAAAGCAACAGTATCGAATAAGTGTAAAGGCCGAATGCATGTTAATTTTGAAAAGTCTATCCGAGACATCATTAAAATTTTGTATTTTCTGCTCAATGAATGTTGGAAAGGATTCATCAAAGATTGGGGAGCCCAGGAGGTGAAAAGAATTTCTTTCAGTGATTTTGATATTAGGAGCTACAGTGTTAAATTTTGCTAAGGTATTCTGTCTGTCAGTCGTTTGGGGGAGGTAAATTTCGCATTTCGAAAGGTTGAGTTCTAGCCCAATCGAACTAAATTTATCCATCAAAAATGTTAAATCTTCAAGGACTGTATCTACATCACAAATATTGAATAAATTAAATTATTAAATAAATAATTAAATTATTGAATATTTGCAGCAATTAGAAACAATATTGCCGAAACAATTGCTGTATTTTATTAAAGTTGCTGTACATTGCTCTATACGTGCTGTCGAGCAATTACTTGCTCAAGAAATAGACCGTGTAAACGCAACTCAAGAAATAACCAAGCATCATTATCGGTTTATATTATTCACCAAGGGAATCATAAAATTCGTGGTACGCAACCAATACATTAACAGACTTAACGTTAACGCTGAAAACGTGATGATTTAATTGTAGACATACATTGCTAGGTAAACTATAAAAATTTTACAAAAAAAAAAAATCGGTTGTGCTGGTACCAGGACAGCAAGTATTACAGAAGGTGTTTTAATTTATGAAAATTAATAACGCTTTATTACAGTATTTTTTTATTTACTCCCTACTGCTACACGTAACTTATGGGTTTTTATGTTGGTAACATCATTTTATTGCTCACTATATAGCTTTCAATATTTTACCGTTTAAAAAATACTTATCTAAAGACTAGCGGACCCGTACACTACACTTTGTTGGGCGGTATTTTCTGGGTTAATATACAACCAATGACACTCACAACTAACTTGGATTTCTATTGGTAAAAGAATTTTCAATATCGGTTCATTAGATCCAAAGATTATCTATCCCCCTACAACGGCACAAACTCACAACCTTTCCCTCTTTTTAATATTGGTGTAGATAGTGTAGATTAGTCTACATCGTTTAGAAAATGGAATGCAAAATTGCCATTACAATTATTTCAACGTAAAGCTTCTTAAGATTCTATAAATTGCTCAGAAATAATTTGATTACAATTTTGTCAAGGTTACCGTAATAAGTGCCTCAATTCAAGTTAGTAAATGCTTATACATTTATATTAAATGTAACGTCATCAAAATCTATTTTCTCTTACCGAAATGTATAAAGGGGAAATTATTTTTATAAACTAACTCTGAATTAGTCCCTCTGCCTCTACAGGTGGTAAAGATACACGATTTATGCACAAAGCAGGTTAAAACGTTTATTTACTTATTTCGTTATCGCGAGGCGAGAGTCTAACTGCTCGTGTCCCCTTAGCCTAATCTTACCTCACTAACCATCTCTCAGTTATCTTCTTAATATACTAACCCAAAGATTGACTAGTAGTGAATACTTTGTAGCATTAAGATCGTCCTTGTACCACTATTGGGCTTGTGCCTACATCAATTTTGAATAAATATGTATCTTTGCCACTCTACACTTTACTGAAGCTTAGTAAAATAATAAAACCAGACTGCACAACGCTCAAGTAAACCTGTTTTAGATTATTGAGGAAGGTACCTATTTTTAATGCATGGACTAAATAACGAAATAAAAGCTCTGAACTTCATTAAAATAATAACTTAAACCACAAACTAAACGTGATTGTGAACTGAGATTTACTTCTTGTGTTATTGCTAAATTCCCTCTGGATTAGTGCGCATGCTCTAGCCTATCAACAAGTTGTTATTGCACATAGTGTACCAGGATAACATAGAAGATAGAGGATATCGAGGATGGTGAGGCCAAACGTTGAAATAGCTGAAAGGGAAATATTGAAGTGAAAGGGAAATAATATTAGGGGGTTGGCAAGGGGCGGTGCCAAATAAGTGAAAAAGAGAAAGCCGAGTGGAAGTAAAGGAGACATAATGACGACGTTACACTTTTACACATACCTACATGAATTGCTGTAGCAGTTGGGGAAAAGCAATGAAAAATTAACAAGTCGGATATTGTTAGTTAATATTAATTAGGATTTACTAAAATTCCTGAATATGCTTTATTTTGCAGCATTAGTTTTGTAACATAATCAAATATAAAAATACCTATAAAAGACTAGCTATCCCCCGTGGGCCGAGGCGTAGCAAAGGTACACTTAGGTACGTTAGTTCAACAATGCCTAATTGTGGCAAGGCTTTTCTCAAACAATGCGCAAAAATTAAAACTAAGTAAGTAATTACTTTTTAAAATCAATGATGAACAACAATAATTTATCCCGCGTTAAATTGTTTTCTTTTTTTTTAATATAAAATCAGCTTTCTGTTTGAAAGCCAGTTCGTAATTTAAATAAAACCTTTCAATGTTATCCCTCGATTGCCATGTTTCGGAGTAAAAGATCGTTCCTTTTTTATAAACTTCCTTAAACTACTTATATGTATACTTTTTTTTTTTTTTGTAAATACATACATATTATAGATAGAAAAACACCCAGACTCGGAACAAATACATTGTTCCTCTCAAAGAGATCATCTGCCTCCTAAAATCTCTTCACCACCCTTGGTTGACTGGTAGAGAATATCTATGGCATTATGTCCGTCTTTGTAACTTTTTGTGTGAAAAGTTCAAATAAATAAATATTTTCTTCAAGTTGAGCTTGAGGGCTATGCACTACATAATATGTTTCCTCCTAAATATTCTCATTATATTTTCCCGGAATCAATTTTCCGCGTTAAGTTTTCTAGATTTACTCCTTTTCCGCAGGAAATTTGTGTATCAGCGATGAAAGAAAATCTCCTAAGATACTTACTCCTACATCTTCGGGGAACAGCTACAAGTGTGTCCCAAAAGTCACAGCAGCTACCTGGAGAGGAAAAAAACTATTTTCCTGAGATTCCTCTTCCTGTCCGACCCTGCGTTATTAGAAATCCTGGGGCAGGCATTTGATTTTATACCATACAAAATCATTTGTTGTTGATATGTGATAACAACGAATATGTTAAGTTTAACGATATAGGTGAGTTAATTTTTGAGCTATAACTGACTTAATCACTATATTTTACTTTCGTGTGTATTATTACTCTTAAATCATCATGATATCACTATAATGTAGGTACCTACTTAAAACGCGGAATGTAAGGAAAAGGTGCACGCACCTGTAATATGCCATTCACAAAAAAAAACTAAATATCCATTTGCTTGAAGATCGCAATAATATATGTAAATGATTACGCATAAATAACCCAATAATATTAAACACACATCAAATGCCTATAGTTCCCGGGAGCCGCAGATATTTTTTTCCATTTTCGCTTTTACGAAAAAACATTTCAGAAAACAAGAAGATGATAGCAATGGTGTCGTCGGAAGGCGAAGAGATCAAGAGAGCCGAGGGTTCCCAGGAGACGTGGCTCACCTCGCTGCTTCAGTCAGATCAGGGAAGCTTGCAGTCCATCATCAGTAACGCGGTGGCAGTCATCAATGACCCTGCTGTCAATCTACTGTTCTTCTTAGATAAATACCTGCGTAGGTTAGAACTTAATGTTTTGTTCAAGTATTTAATAAGCAGAGAGTGGATTTTTGCTGATCTTCAAATGGAGCTTAAGTGGATCAATTTTATATTTTTCAAATTGGTGATTTGAACATACCTATAATATGGTCGCGAAGTGTTGAACTCTAAATGCCAGCCCACCAAGACAAGAAAAATGGAAGCCAACAATAAGTTTTTGGAGTTATTGAACGCACTCATCTGTCAGACTACGAGGAAGTTAGGTACTTACTTAAAATAGAGAGAATCAAATTTGAGACTGTCATCACTATATATGAAGGAAAAAAGAAAGAGATATCATTCGATTTGCTGGTAGGCAAACCTGTAATACTTCTATGTAGGCAGGCTGAATGCGCCGTCCTATATCGAACCGACTGTTCATGAACTCAGGGTCACAGAAAGTGAAACTACTACCACTACTACTACGCTTTATTGATACCCTCGAGTTCATATCGTCCTAGTACTTGCCTCTATCAGTAACGATCGCGAGCTAGCCTCTTACCTATACCTATGCTGGTTCAACATACGTCACAGCGATTGCATGGTCATCGCCTCTGCTGTTCTGGTGGTTAAAGCTCTCGTATTGATCAGGAGGTCTACTCTAATTCAACGAAAAACGAAGTTTCGATTGAATTTTCGCATGTTTCCTACCACGGTTCTATTCGTTCCGAAGTTCAATACGAACGAAGATTATTTGACATTTAGTTTCTCTAAACCTACTCTAATTCATTTACGTTACGAACGAACATTTGAGTTTGACAGATGATTGTTCGGAATTTTAACCTCAAATTGACGAAACCAAAAGTGTTACCTTTTGATTTTCGTTAGTTATTCGTTTGTGTGGATTTTGTGATAAATTTGCTTGAAATGGCTACGAGACCGCTCTTAATCGAGGCTCCTGTACGTGAAGAACGTTTGGAGCGTAGAAGGAACCCGCGTCGCTTGCGCAATCAACTATCACACTATAAAACACAAATTAAAATACAATTTGTGTTTCATATTGTTAAATTCGATATCCTTAAAATACAAAAAGTTTCTAGAACTAAGACTTCTAATTTTGTACCTTAACAAATTTTCACTATACATTTTTGGAAATATCTCAAAAACTATAAGTCCTATCAACTCAATTCTTTTTGTCAAAGTGGTTTTGGGTCAAGACCTTTATTTTAACACCAATTCCAAAACGCTATCACTTAAAACAAGAAATCACGTTTTCAAACTACGTAATTATTCACAATTCAAAAACCTTCCTTTTAAACTACTAAAATTCGTTTGTGTTAGAGTTTTATTGGACCTATTATACATATATAATACTTATAAAACTAATTAAAATGTAATTAAAGCATAATCTCATCAAATAATTAGTTACACCTTTCTGTACAAACAAAACATAAAATGAAACATTAAATTCGCATTTAAACTACAATCTAACTAAACCTATGATGCAAAAATATCCTTATAAGTATAACACTAATTAGAGAATGCTAGACCTAATCTAAGCTGATTCCATTAAAATTCTAATTAGTTTTCTTTACAAATTTCCTTGTTTGATACGGTCGCGTCCACGCGGACGGGGTCTTATCGCCGACAATTAACAAAATAACAAAACAAAAATTGTTTTAGTACAACCGCCCATGCAATTGAGCGTATTGCACAGCCCGCAGCCTCTTTGCCTTGGCATTTCCTTCGGCACCCCTCAATCTCCCGCGAGCTATATCCCTATGCTCGTCCAAGACGTCCAAGTAATCGAGAAGGGTGTCGATTTGATTTGCTCAGAAGTGGCCGAACCCGTATGTGGAGCCATTTTAAACTGAAAAGATGTTTAAGTAAATGTTATTTATAAAGAAAACATAAATTTTTAAGTAGGTATAAAATGTGTGTTACTTACAAAGTTTTTAAATCCAAAACAAAACTTGTGGAGACCCAAAATGCAGACTGCGACACAGTATGGCTTGAAAGTTTCTGACGGAATGTGTATCGCGATTGCGAAGTATGTAAAAAAGCACTTGAAAACATGATTCATTAACAAAATACTTGAGAAACAAACTTAAGAAAACTTTTTAAAGAATTCAACCAAAAAATCTCAAGTTGACATGTTATGATTAGATTGCGTGAACGCGTGTGAGAATACACGGATAATTTTGGTAGACATACGTTACCACCCATCGTGGGCATGAAATAGTAGTCTTCAATTTAGTTGGTTAACCATAACCGTGAAAGGGTTTTTTATAGTGTATCGGTGAATTTCGTAGGCAATTAAAAAAAATCTGTATATTTATCTTTTCTGCATGAATATGACATGAAATATTAATTAAACCACATGTTCACTGTAAAATTTAAAAATAAAGCAAAATAGTTTGTAGATTTTAAGTTAAATTAAAAACCGTAACTTACTTTAGATGACATAATAAAAGACCCACACAATATTGCTCATTCCAATCGTTCACGAAAATTGTTTATGGATCCGAACTTCGTATGCGTGTCCGAAAACAAAATAGAGTAGCTACAGTTACGAAACTTCGTTTAAATTTCGTTCGTTTGCGAAGTTTCGTTTCAGAGAAAGAGAGTAGACCTCCTGGTTTCGGAGCTTTGACAACACATTCTACCATAGTTGGTGAACCGCATCCATATTGCATCGACTACCTAAATGAATAAAACTAGCCAAGCGTCATATATATATTTGAGCCAAACGACTTTTTTACTATAATTAAAGCAAGAACAAAAAAACGCATTCATTTGTTTTTATTTTCTTGTAAGCCCCGACGGAGAGAAAAGTCAATGTTCCACAAGTGACCATTCTATGCAAAGCAAGTTTAAGGAACATAAAAACTAGTATCTTGTACTTTAGAAATAAACCAAATAGAATATTTTATAATGTTTGTCGATTTAGGCTTAACTTACAGTCCGGAAAAAGTTTGTGTCGCGCCACGAACTGTGTAAGAGTTTTGAATTAACCGTTCCAACACCCATAACTGGGTTAAAGTATGAAATTGCCGATTAGTAGGTACTGAAAAATCGAAATTGTTTTTTTTAATTTATCATATTTATTTAATCAAAATAATTACATCTAATAGGAAGGTCATTTATGCCTTTGCGATACAACTCTGGTTATCTAGATTCGACAAACTGTGTGAAAGCATTTTGTACTGCCTCCTGAGAAGAAAACTTTTTATAACGCAGAAAATTGTCCAAATCACGAATAAAATGGTAGTCCGTTGGAGCAAGGTCTGGCGAATACGGAGGGTAACGAATGGTTTCCAACTGCAGTTCCTGTAGAGTTAAAACGCTTTCTCGTGCTGTATGAGGTCTCGCGTTATCATGGAGCAATAATGGTGAAGATCGATTCATGAGTCGGGGCTGTTTCACTGCTAGTTTTGCTATCATTGTTCGGAGTTCGGCACAGCAGACATCTGCCGTTATTACTTGACCAGATCGGAGAAAACTATAGTGAATATCACCATGCTGAGACCACCGAATAATTAACATTACCTTTTTATTGATAAGCTTTGCTTTAAGTCAGCCATTGCATTTTTCGCTTAAAGTTATCGTAAAGAATACACTTTTCATTACATGTCACAATTCGATCCAATATTCCTTCATTTCTGTATCGATTCAACAAGGCAACACAAGTTTCAACACGCGTTTCTTTCTGCAGATCAGTCAAATCATGAGGTACCCATTTTTCTAATTTGACACTAAAAAGGGAGCCCATACTGAAAATTAAATACTTAGATTAACATAAAATTTCAATCAAAGTACTTATGCAATAGCATGCTTAAACAAATTCTTAATCATTTCAGTATCGTCTGAACGTACTTACGTTCGGCAAACGACTTCGAATGGCTGAAGCAGTGCCGCTTCTACTTCAAAGAAGACGCCGATAAGACCTGGATCTCCGTGACGGACGTCACATTCACCTACCAGAACGAATACTTGGGCTGCACAGATATGCTTGTGATTACACCCTTGACTGACAGGTAAGCCTTTATATTTTTTAGGGTTAAGAACATCCGTGAAAACGGAACCCTTATAGGATCACTCGGGTGTTTGTATGTCTGTCCGTCTGTCACAGCCAGTTTTCTTCGGATCTACTGGACCGATTCTGTTGAAATTCGGTATACATATGAACTTCTGTGACCTAAACACGGCCGCGTTACGTACATAAATCAATTTTGAGTATGGGGGTCAATTTTGTGGGTCAAAAAAGAAAATTTAAAAATGTTTTCAAACAGTAACGTGTGACATGTCAAATGAAAGGGCTTGTTGTGAGAGTTTTAATTATATTTTTTCATTATTTTTAAAATAAATAGTAAAAAAATATAATATAATGATAAAAAATTAAATGGTTCGGAACTCTTTATACGCGAGTCCGACTCGCACTTGGCCAGTTTTTCTACCAATTTTAGATTTAGTAGTTCAGTATTATAAATTATTATGTCATCTCTGACCAAGACTAGAGTCAAGAGCAAACCCATACAAAGTAAAAAAAAATAAAAAAAATAGCCGAATACGTCGATCTCCATAGTGAAACAACGCTTGCCTAAGTCGGTCTATGGATGGGTGACCATCTCACTTAACATAGCGAGACTCCTCCGTACCTCGTAAATCACGATAAGCCGTTGGTTCCGGTTACGTGACGTAAAATTTTACTACAGCTACCATACTCCTTTTGCACACAGTATTTATTTGAATTAGAAACTAAATTCATATTTTAGAATGATATAAATTGTGTATGTCCCATAAAATTAAACCAAAATACTATGGGGTTGTAGTTTTTCACATTCAAAATTCACTTACGTTAACGTTACTATACGTCAAAATATTCGTGCTAGGCCCTCTGGTAAATCTTTGACATTCGCCATTGTCAGAAGCCAGAAAATCTCACCTGATGAAAAGTGATGATTAGGCCGAAGATGGAAGCGAGCTTTACCCGGGATCCTCTTACACAGAGGATCTGGCTATCATACCTCTAACTGCCGGAACAACAATGCTGTTAACATTGTTGTTATGGCGACAGACTCACAAGATACTAGACAAGATGGTGGTAGCTGGCCAGACGGACTTAGAACAAGTCCTATCACCAACCAAAATGTCCTCAACTTTAACTATTCTTTTTTTTATATACTTGGGGAACAACGCACATCCTCAACTGCTGGGTTTAGAAGCATGATATAAGGTATGCGCAACAATTCTCCTAATACTATGAAAGCGAATACTTGACGAAGTTTAAAATTTCGCATTCTTAATTGTTTGAAATAGGGGTTAATATGAAAGAAAAAAAACGATTGTAACGAATTTTGTCATACTTGCAAATGAAACTCTCATTAGACAAATGGCTAAACCACTCGTACTTAACATAAAACGACTAGAGTAGCATAAATTTCGATAATTTAGTGCCTCGCTGCATAATTACATTGCAGCTTCTTGGGTCTGTACCATAGAAATCTTAATATAAATAAATCAGGTGACACGTTGTTTGTCCGCGATGGACTCCTAAACAATTTAACCGATTTTAATCAAATTTGCACACTGTGTGCAGTTTGATCCAACTTGAAAGATAACGTAGCTTACATCACAATTTTTTGTTGCAATATTATTTAGGAGCGGAAAATGAGACGCAGACGAAGTTGCGCGGGACAGCTAGTAACTATATACCTAAATAAACCAGCTGTCCCGCGCAACTTCGTCTGCGTCACATTTTCTATTAATGCTCCGCTCCTATTGGTCGCAGCGTGATGTTATAAACTATCCTATCTCCTATCTATATTTTAAGTTGGACCAAATAACAGATTAACTATCTTCGAAGTTTGATCAAAATCGGTTAAGTAGTTTATGAGTCCATCGCGGACGAACAACCTGACACGTGATTTATATATATTAGATATTAGATTATAACTAGGGTCTTTACTATTTGTATCATAACCATGTCCGACTTTACTTTTCAGGTGCTACATCACGCTCGCTCAAACGCTAGCTATGAGCATGGGCGGCGCTCCGTGCGGCTCCGCCGGGACTGGCAAGATGGAGACAGTCAAGGACATGGGCAAGACTCTGGCCAAGTACGCCGATCAGATGGACTATAGGTAAACAAAGTACTGAAGTTTGATTGTCTTGGAAAAGGTATCGGTAGAAACTTCACGCTGCCTCGTTAATCAAGGTTTAGTAATCACTTGTGCAGGTTTCTAGGGACAGATGTTATTGGACTTTTCAAACTGCAGATTTATGTAGGTACTAATTACATTTTACATTACATTACATTAGCTGCTTAGAATTTGGATTTCTGTCTGGACATAGGCGCCCCCTTTTATACCTACGTATTAAAATAATTTTCGAAATGTGGGTTTTATGTTATACTAGCTGACCCGCGCAACTTCGTCTGCGTCACATTTTCCATTACTGCTCCTATTTGTCTTAGGGTGATGTTAGATAGCCTTTAACCTTCCTCGATAAATGGGCTATCTAACACTGAAAGAATTTTTCAAATCGGACCAGTAGTTGCTGAGATTAGCGCGTTCAACCAAACAAACAAACAAACTCTTCTGCTTTATAATATTAGGATAGATAGATACCGACACCTCTACCGTACGCGGTAATATGCGTGCCTTAATTCGTAAGTCTTTCAAAGTTCTTTACAGCGGTAACAAACTTCGCGCTTAAAATCTGTGATCAAAGTAATAGTACTAGTACTGGTAGTATGTTGATCTGGCTGAAAAACACATAGATAGTCCACTGTAGGTACAGATAATAGGTCTGCACATATAGGTACGTAGGTACGAAATGCAGTTCGTCTCTCACACAAATTCCTCGGCAGTCGGCTGATAGCCGGCGCTCCGACCGGAAGTGCGCATGCTATCAGCTGATGGGTACAGAACTGATAGGTACTAGTATTTATAAATCCAATTCATACATCATTCATACAAAAGTACAATTTAATTATATTAAGTGGCAGACTTTCACAGAGGTCATGGGAATCGATTTCCAATGATGATAAAAATATTTTCTTAAATTATAATTTCAAGTTAATCAGTACCTAAATTACCTCAGACCACTGTAGGTAGGTAGTACCCACGAGTGAATAATTATTATACTTACATATTTTTAATTATCATTCAATACTTAGCTTTATTCATCTCATATGTGAAGGTTGACTAGCTTATTTAATTATATATAAAAAATACTGTGGGTAGACAAAGTGTTAACATCGAAATTAATTAGCTCTTTGTAAAATTTAGTTATAAAATAGTAAAAAGTTTTTATTCATGAAATAAATCAGTTAATTTAATATTAAATCACCCCACTCACGCCATATATCGTTACCAAGTTTGAAGCACCATTACATACCTGGATACTAATCAACTTTTTCACTATCACTCAATTACCATGGACACTAAACTAACTGCCAGCCTTGATGACCTTGAGAAGTTGTTTGGAACCCGCATGCAGGAATATGAGGCTAAATTGCAGAAGGCCACCTCTAGTACAGCACCAGCTTCACCGGATATTTCTTCAATTGCATGTGAGTTTGCAGAATTCAAGCAGTTTGTCTGTGAAGCGCTATCTAAATTGAAATCCCAAATTGAGCTGCTGGCTGCTGGGTTTGACAGACATGAAACTACCATGCGGCGAAAGGTCCTTCTATTCCATGGTGTTCCGGAGAAGGATGGTGAAAATTTAATTGAAGTTGTCCACAACATATTATCCAACCAAATGAAGTTGACAGAGTTGAGTAAGGACAAAGGTGTAATCCATGTCTGTCATCGACTCGGATTCTCTAAGCAGAAATCCCGTCCCATACTAGTCCGATTATTCAAGATGGAAAACCGACAACTGATTTGGGACGGCAAGAAAACCCTCAAAGGCACTGGGATAACCATCTCCGAGTTTTTGACACAAGCTAGGCACCGTATGTTTGCAGCTGCTCGTAAGCACTTTGGCATGCCTAATTGCTGGTCCATGGAAGGCAGGATTATTGTGATTTGCCCTGATAAGACCCGAAAGAAGATCGAAACGACAGGCGAACTTAATGATCTTATAGTCAAATTCCCGTCCTGCTCAGTCGACGCCGGGGATTCTGCGCAATCAGTAGAACTTGGATCTCCTGTGGCCGCATCATCTGCTCCACCCGCAAAGAATTTGAGGAAGACGCGTTTGCGCAAGTAACTCGTTCTTTGTTGTTGATATTGTCGGTGCATTTGCGTTACTTTGCTTCTGAATTTGGCTGCTTAGCATTATGGCATTCGCTTTTGTAATTCTCGAGCCGGTAGTTCATAAAGTTATTTTTTAACTCTCTTACTGTTGAACCTCTAATTTTATTTTATTTTTACTTCTGCCGGTGTTTAGTTTTTATTTTTTGACAATTTCGTTCGTATGAATGTGACAGATGTCATCTTTGCTCATTTGACAGTGGCATTGCAATTGTCGCGTTCCGTTTCTTTTCACGTACGGTTCGGTTTGTAAATTGATTTGTTTGTGTTTCGTTTAACTTATTTTGTAAAATTTCTGCCAATATACCTAGCGAGTTGGGGTGGTTTATATTCGATAGATTCGTTATAAGCGTTTTACATATTTTAAGAGATTTTAAGTATAATATTATAAACTTTAGATCATTTATATTTATTTTATCTTTTTATAGTATATATATATGTACGACGTGGCTAATCTTAATGACAGCTTTTTCTCGTGCTCTTCTTCCGACAGTTTTGCTAGTGCGGATAGTGACCCTTCCCCTCCGCTCACCTTACATGATAAAATTTCTTCTCTCTTTTATAACAGCCCTAAAAATTTGCATATAGCGCACATAAACGCCCAGAGTGTTCCTGGCCACTATACTGATCTTCTAGCATCCTTTAGCAGTGTTCACCTTGATGCTTTATTGATTTCTGAATCTTTTCTAAAGCCATCTCTTCCCTCTACTCAATACTCACTCCCGGGCTTCGTCTTGATCCGCAACGATAGGACAGGTAAAGGTGGAGGAGGTGTAGCCATCTACCTACGCGCTGACCTTCCCTACAAGGTTGTCAGCGCGTCTCCCTCTCCTTATTCTGAGTCGGCTGAATATTTGTTTCTGGAAATTTCTATTAACCTCACTAAGGTATTGCTTGCAGTGCTGTACAGTCCTAACCTTCGTATTGACTACTTCGAGGCACTTGACAGCACGCTCAGTAATCTTTGCCCTATGTATGAGCACGTTATTTTAATGGGTGACTTTAACACTTGCCTTATTAAAAATGACTCTCGCTCCCTTAAACTTCTCTCTCTCCTGTCTTCTTTCAATCTTCAAGTCTTACCTCTTTCTGCAACTCACTATTCTCCTAATTGCACACCCTCCTTATTAGATCTCATGATTGTATCCTCTTCCAATAACGTCTCTAACTATGGTCAACTTACTGCTACCTTTTCTTACCACGACCTCATTTATCTGACGTATCGTATCCGTGTTCCTAAACGTAAGCCCCAGCTCTTATATCTGCGTAACTACAAGGGCATTGACCTGGAGGCGTTGCGTTGTGATGCAGATGTTCTCGACTGGACTCCTCTCGTTGAGATCGATGACATCGATGACAAGGTGAATTGCTTTAACGCGACCGTCCTCGACTTGTATGACCAGCATGCCCCTATCCGACGTGTTAAAGTAAAACATAACCCTGCACCATGGATCACGCTTCTAATTAAAGAGCTTATGGCACGCAGGGACAAGGCTAAGAGCAGGTACAAGCGCAGACCTTCAGACCTGAACCTCTCTTATTATAAATCGCTTCGTAATCGCTGCAGGCATCTGTGTCAAGATGCTAAGAGACGCTATTTTCATGAACAACTCGACAACCGCAGTTCTTCCGATATTTGGAAATTTCTCAAGTCTGTTGGCATTGGCAAGTCTTCTGCCAGCCAGTGTAAGGATGTGAACCTCAATGACCTTAATAAGCACTTCTCTCACCTTCCCTTCTCTCTTGACCCTTGTGTATAAGCTGCGACACTGGAAAGAATATCCGACTTTCCGTTGCCACAATGTTCTCATTTTGAGTTTAGCAGTGTTACCGAGGAAGACGTTAAGAAATCTGTACTCGCGATTACTTCTTCTGCAGTTGGCAATGATAAGTTATGCTCCAGAATGGTTACTCTTATCCTTCCTTCATTGCTCCCTGTTCTCACTCACATTTTCAATCACTCTTTTTCCTCTTGCTCCTTTCCGTCAGTCTGGAAACAGGCTCACATTTTACCGTTACCCAAAACTAACAATCCATCATTATTATCTCATTTCAGACCTATTTCTATTCTTCCATTTCTTTCAAAAGTTTTTGAGCACTTGGTTCATAGACAATTATCTCTTTTCTTGACGTCTAACTCAATAATATCCCCTTTTCAATCTGGTTTTCGCGCGGGTCACAGTACTGTTACTGCTCTTTTAAAAGTAACCGACGATATCCGCTGGGCTATGGAGAACAAGTCGCTTACTGTCCTAGTATTGCTTGACTTTAGTAGCGCCTTCAACTCGGTGGATTTCGACATCTTACTAGGTTTACTCAAATCTATTCATCTTTCTTCTTCTGCAATAGCCTGGTTCAATTCTTATCTTCGGGGACGCTCTCAGCGTGTCCACCTTGATGAATCCTTCTCTGACTGGTGTAACCTCACTGAGGGTGTTCCTCAGGGTAGTGTTCTCTCTCCTCTTCTTTTTTCGATTTTCATTAACTTCGTTACCAAAGTTATCTCCTCCAATTTCCATCTTTATGCAGATGACCTGCAACTTTACCGACATTTTACTGTCTCTGACGCGGATTCTGCCATTGCTGCAATGAATCATGACCTGGGTTGTATCAGCGCTTGGGCTAAATCATTCGGCTTACAGATCAACCCAACTAAATCACAGGCCATGATCTTAGGTAGCCGATTCGTTCGGAATGCTGCTGTTATCTCATCTCTTTCGCCTTTACATCTTGATGGCGTTCGTATTGACTATGCCGAAACTGCCAAAGATTTGGGTGTTATTCTTGACTCCAATCTTTCGTGGCGTGCGCATGTCAATGAGGTCAGTCGGAAGGTTTACTTCTCTCTGCACTCACTGAAATGTCTCCAGGGTCTCTTGCCGTTGAGAACTAAAATCTCCTTAGCACAAACACTTATTCAGCCGATTATAGATTATGCCGACGCCTGCTACCTGGATGCTACTGAGGAGCTATTAAACAAGCTTGAGCGCCTGCAAAACTTATGTATTCGGTTCGTGTTCGGTCTACGCAAGTATGACCATGTTTCTCAGCTTCGCAAGCAACTCAAGTGGCTCCCTATCCGTCTTCGCAGGAACACTCGGATTCTATGTCTCCTTTTCAACATCCTTCACAATCCGTCTTATCCCTCTTACCTGCGTGAGCGCTTTTCCTACGCTCGTCCTAGTAATGCACCGTGCAGATCACACCTTAAATCCATCCTTAAAACCCATCCACATAAAACCAGCTACTTTTCTTACTCCTTCACTGTCCTTGCAGTTAGACTGTGGAACTCACTTCCGCCTAGCATTCGAGACTTGAAAACTATTTCTCTTTTCAAGACTCGTCTTAAAGAGCACTACCTTTCCTCTCTACAGTGTTAATTTTATTTTATGTATGTATTATATTATGTATGTTTTAGTTTTAGGTATGTATTCATTCTGAAATTAATATTTACTATATTTATGTAGGTTTATTTGATAGTTTAAGTAGTCTATGGCTTCATTCACATATCCATTTTCTTGTTATTTCTTACACACTTTTGTCTACATTTCTTTTTTCATTCTTCCTTTCGCAGGTCTGCTGGAAGAAATTTCTTAAGAAATAAGCAGTACCTTTGTACCAATAATTATAATGTTATATCTGTACCGTTTCTCTGTGTGTACATAAATTGTAAAATAAATAAATAAATAAATAAATAAATATATTCAAAACTTTCGCAAACGTTTTTATGCACAGGTTTTAAAACCTAATGCAAAATAGGGTTAACAGACATTCTGTGAAATTTAGAGTCACAAGTTACGTGCCACAGCTCGTCAACAATGAAAATAAATTGTTGTACTATTTTTTGTGTTTTCTGTTTTTATTAGTAGCATTCGGACTTAAGAGGCCTATCACAAAATTGCGTTTTCGCTTACAAAAGTGGGCACGCATCGCTTTATTTAGATAGGGGACAGTTGCAATTACGTTTATTTTAATTTTCATTGTTAATTTATTTAAATAATATGTATTCAATTCTCATTTCTTATGAACTATAGTTTACCTATTATGGTAAACATTTTACGTAATAATATCTATTAATATATAAAGGAGAAATTTACAGTTCATTCTGAGCGTTTTTAGTAGTTATGGATTTGAATTGGATTTTTGTTTACAGATATTCCATTCTTATATTTCAGATTTTAAGACCAGTGGGTATATAAGGAATGTTATAATATATTTTTGATTTAATTTGGTCAGTACGGTACTTAGCTCAATCCACGAAATCGAAAATGTGCCATCGCGCATTTTATGAAAAACTTACTTCGGAATGTTGGCTTTTTACAAATACATAATAAAGAAAGAGTGAGCGTTATAAACTATACCAGTAACTATTCTTATCTACCCAATAAGCGAAGCTTGTCTAAATATTTCAGTTTCTAAGAATAATAAAGCCAAACTTGACCATTTAACACACAAAACTGAAATTATAATTTGATTGGAAATCATCCAATGACTCCTCCCGCTCTGGGCGGAGCGAGAGGGAGTGTCAGACTTCTACTGACTAAAACCCATCGATGTTCCTTCAGTGCCCTTTGTGTTCCGAGGCCACAGTATCTCTTTCGAATAGTCCTGCGACTGCGGCAGGCGTCGGCCCTTTCGGGCCCCTCCCAATGCTGACTCTCTTTGAGGCGCGCGTGGAACACGAACGCGCCGTCGTCACGGCCTGTCGTCAGATGACGAACGGACGGCGAGCTGCCCATAGCTCACCGTCCACAGGCCTGCGCCTACGGTGGCCTCCGACGCCCGCGGCGTCTACCACGGCGGCCGGGACGAGAGGTTCTCTCCCTCTCCCACTCCGCCACCTCCGTCGCTAGCATGACTGCTTCGCAGACGGAGGTGACGGCGTCCCATTCCGACTCGCTCCGGACCATGGCTTGGACCAGGCCCGGACGCGAGAGGTCGCCGCCAATCGCCGCTTCGAGGACACGGCGGTGCTCCGCCCAAGCGGGGCACACCTGCACAGTGTGCTCCACCGTGTCCTCCTGTCGATCCCCGCAGTGGTGACACCCGGGCGTTTCCTCCCGCCCGATTCGGTGCAGGTACCTCCCGAAACATCCGTGTCCGGTGAGGACCTGCGTCAGGCGGAAGGTGAGGACGCCGTGGCGCCTCTCTAGCCACTCCTCAAAGAGGGGGCTTATCGCCACTATCGTGGCGTGCCCTGCGCTGGGCTGCGACAGTCGTCGTCTCCTTGTCGCCATGAGATCACGCCGGAAGTCTGTCCGCTGCGCGACAATTTGCCGCGTCAAATTATGTGTTCTCGCTCGGCAGCAGAGTTATTCTGCATGTCTTACCTTTGAAACCCCCGCTAAGCTCAGCAATCATTTAATACAAGTAGGTATGTACTGGCGACAAAAGCCTAGTCTGCAGCCTTGCATTTTTCAAAATCAATCTTTATCGCGAAGAACAGGGGAAACCCGGTTTGTCTAATAAAATCGCGGGTGCAATCCTGGGAGGAAAATAAAGCGAAGAAGAATGTTTAAGCTAAGTAGTAGTTGATTAATCTATACTAATATTATAAAGCAGAAGAGTTTCTTTGTTTGGTTGAACGCGCTAATCTCAGGAACTGCTGGTCCGATTTGATACATTATTTCAGTGTTAGATAGCCCATTTATCGAGGAAGGTTATAGGCTATATATCATCACGCTAAGACAAATAGGAGCGGAGCATTAATGGAAAATGTGACGCAGACGAAGTTGCGCGGGTCAGCTAGTCTGTACCTACCTAAATAATTAGACCTGTTTTTGTCGATTTTCCAAAAAAATATATACCTGCCTATTAGTCTCGATTCAAGATTGTGACAAATCACAGTTTGTGCGTTATTCATTGTGCGTAGACAAGCCTTGACCAACTTTTGTAACAGTTTGAATTATTATTTTAAATCACTAGCAATTTAGAATACGCAATGAGGACTGCAATTGAGCGTTATAACTTCTTCTTGGAAGAAGATGTATCCAGCTTTCGAACTTCCTTTGTTCCTAGTACTAACACGGACGCAATATCAATTGAAACAATTTTGTCGGTTCGTGATACATGGTGGTCGTTCCCGATAAAATCAACACGCAACGGAAATAAAAAAAAACTTTAAAAATGAAACTTTAAAAAATGACTCCAGTAGAAGCTTCTTTCCGAATCACTTTATTATCATAAAGTTACTAGCTTATTCGGCAAACGTTGTCTTGTCTAATAAAAAAAAAATAGCCAACGACATAAAAAAAACATAAAAATCGGTCAAGCTATTGCGAATGAGTTCGATAGCAAACACCGTGACACGAGATTTTTAAAGAAGACTAGCTTTTGCCCGCGACTCTGTATGCACATATCCCGTTTATTCCCGTTCCTTTAGGAATTCCGGGAAATTCTCTGTCGGGAAGTTCCTGAGATTTGCGCCTACAACCAATATAGTTGAACGCGCTAATCTCAGGAACTAGGTTTGAATTGAAAAATTAAATTATTGCTGGAAATGAAAAGAAAAAAGAAATTGATTGAAAAGTGAGTGAGTGACTAACAGACAACGCACAGCCGAAACAACTGGACTTTTTAGGTTTCATTTATAAATAATGGCTTTTTGATCAATCCTGCCAATTTTCAGATGGGTGCGAATTATTGTAACTTCACTCCTATTTTTTGGTCTAATTTGACCGGACTGTACTGGCAGGGGATGATCTTTCTATAAGGGTTCTATAAATCTTTTGTCGCATAAAAATAACGTGACTTGTCTACCGCCGCGCAAATACTAGTTTATTGTATGCGATAGTAATCCTTATTTCAAGTCAGTAAGGTTCCAATCAATCGATCAAACTTCACCAGAATTCTCAAAAAACTCTGTACCAAGTACTCGAACGTTAATGTATTCAATGTACCGTCATTTCAATCAGTCGGCAGTTCCATAAAAACGGCGAGTAATTAAGTTTCTCGATATTACTTTTTCTAAATCTTGATGACGAAGCTGTAACAGACTGTTGTACTAAGTAAAAATTGGAGCATCTTTAACGTAATCCACAAAATATCCATCTACAAAGTTTCTCAGGCTACAGACTGGGGAAACATAAATCGTACAGGGTTATTAAATTATTCGAACAGTGAAACGTGATGAATGTAAAATCTTAGAAGGTCAGCATCCATCGTACACAATTGATACTTTAGTTGTACTACTGTGGTGAGACTACGATGCGATCTTGACACAGTGCCTCCAAAAAAGTGTTAAATGGCATAAGCGGGTCTGAAAAGACCACTTTAGCAGAATCAGAATGCAAATCACGCTCCCCGTCACTGTCAAGTTTTCCCAATCAAGCTTGAACCCAATGCGTTAGCGATAAACATGAAAATAATCAAGTTTTAAGATTTTTCTACTATGATTCTCCTAAAATGCCATTTTTAGCCGCACAGGTTCAACAAGCGACGACCGATGGTATAATAAAACATCATCAAAAGCTTGGTTACTTTATTTTGACTTTTCCGCGCTCATTACCTTCTCATTCATACTTACTGCGAATTGCTCCTATTTTTTTTTCTTCAAAATTATCAAAACTTTCAATGTCATTTCATACTCGTATAATTATAACTGATGGCGCCATCTTTTCAAAGCTTCGCACAATATGTGAGGTGTTTTGGGAGCAATCTGACGCTCGCTACACATATATATGTCGGACCAGATGGAAATTTCCCAAAAGGTACCTTAACGATAAAGTATTTAAAACAAAATATTGGGTCTATGGTAGACGTCAGATACCTACCAGTGCACCAGATTTCTGGTGAAATATATTAGTTAGGTAAGCATAATTGTTAAGCTCACAAAATACTTATCAACTGCGAGCTGCGGTCTCCGAGGGACGAGTTTTTCAAATCATCGCAAAGTGGTAGGTCCACTCATTTCTTGTAGGTATCATTGCTTGCCTTTTTTCACATTTATGAGTGTTTTTTGATACTTTAAGGTTTTTTTATAGGTAGGTACGTAAAAGTAATACAAAAAGTCCTAGAAAAAATGTTCCAAAAATTCATATTTTCGAAGATACCTAATTGTAACACTAGTCTCTCGAAGAGTATTTCTAAATTTGTCGAAATATTTTGTATGAAAAATGAAATAGAACACAGTGTAGAATCAGTGCTTCCATTCCAACCTTGCGACTACCAATCACACATTATTATTCATATTATACCAACGCAGACTTCTTTTTTGCTAAATTTGTAAAGAAACTAAACATTTTTGTATAACACAATTTGTGACCTTTGTTTGTTTTCTTTTAATTAATAAAATTCTTATTCTTATTCTCTAATTCGATAGACCTTAAATTGGCAAACCAGCTAACTCCACAAGAGCAAATTTTTCAGGGGACACTTATAATATTTTTTTGTAGAATTCTTATGAAATCATGGGGATTAATAACATCACCAAAAATAGCAATTGACGATATTTTCTACCAACGGTATTTAAGATTTTTTCATAAGTAGTCTACCAAAAATGTTACCCAGTTATAAGGGTCTCCTGATTTTTTTATTCTCATATGGAGTTAGCTGGTTTGCCAATCAAGGTGTCGAATTATAAAACCTGCTTTAAATTTACATAAAGGTAGATCTCACTTCGATCGTAACGCAAGTGTTTTAGCAGTCCGTCGCCGTACGGCTGTCAATGCAAATAAACCTCTTTTCATATTCTGCTATCCTAGTACCGAAATCCAAACCCGTAGAAAAATAAATGCAGGGAGTCAACCAAGGGTACCAGAGTGAACACGGGTGACAGAAGTTGTAAGAAGGTCGCCCCATTTAGAATACAGCCATCTTCTTTCGCAAAACAAAACTTTATCTGTCTCTTTCTACTACTACTCTCTCTCTTTTTACCACTCCCGCTCGCTCTCTCTTTCTACCTCTCTGTCTCTTTCTATCACTCCCTCTCGCTCCCTCATTCTACCTCTCTGTCTCTTTCTGTCACTTCCTTTCGCTCCCTCTTTCTAGTTCTCTGTCTCTTTTTATCACTTTCTCTCGTTTCCTCTTTCTATCCCTCTCTATCCCTCTCGCTCTAGCTTTCTGTCTCCCTCTATCTATCTGCTGTCTAGACTAGTCCATTTTGTTTCGATTAAATGTCGTCAAATTTACTCCCCGCGATGTCAAATACTAGGTGTAATAAAAATGTTGCATGAAGATTTTTTGCTAGATTTATTACGGTTCATCAATGGTCAGAGGCACAGTTCGTGCTATAGTACGATTTTGATATCTTACAATTTTATAGGGTACGTGCTTAGAATAATAACGCATGATTTTTTTATCCGTGGTTTGTTTCTGTCATTTACCTGTCAGAGTAGTTAGAGACAATAATTAATTTATCTTTCCGATATTTTAAAAACAGTTAGTCTGATATTCGAGCCAATGGGCAAATCAAAGTTTATAGAAATTGGTCAGCCGTAGGTAGTCGAGTTATTCATAGTGTTACTATCTATACCAATATTATAAGGAGTTTCTTTAATGAGTTTGTTTGTTCGGTTGAACGAAATAATTTCACGAAGCACTGATATTTTAAAATATTTTTGTGTTAGATAGCATATTTATTGAGGAAAGCTATATAACACCACTTTTCGACCAATGGGAGAGAAGCAATAATGAAAAATGCAACGCAGACGAAGTTGCGCGGGTCACCCAGTATTAGATTAGGGTGTAACTCGTAAACTACCAGTAGTGGACTGCTGGTTTAGGCAGCTTGTATTACTCGTATCTTTAATCGTATAGGTACTACAGATGTTACTGATAATACAATAAATAAGACTAATATCAGCTTTATATTAATTTTCAGATACATCTTTGCCGAGAATCATGACCACCTTCGACTTGACTTTAAGCTGTGCGGTTTCCTGATACAGCCTTATGACGGTTCAATTCTGCTGAAACTCAACTGGAAAATTTTATTTAGAAATGGTACCTCAATTTATCTTGAGAATTTGGAATTACGAGTGTCATCCAGACCGAAATTATAAGGATCGAAAATACAAATAAACTCGACGTGAAATAGCAGTTCGTATGCCAACTCCTTTAGTTCGTATTGGCGACTGTCCCCAGATAATACACAAGACAAAAATATAGCTTTCAGAAGACAAAAAATATAGCTTTCAGAAGACAAACATATAGCTTTCAGAAGATAAACATATAGCTTTCAGAACACAAACATATAGCTTTCAGAACACAAACATATAGCTTTCAGAAAAATATTATTACCATCATCACATTAGCCGAAAGACGTCCACTGTTGTTGGACATAGGCCTCCCCCAAGTGTCGCCTCAGCAACTGGTCCTGGGCGTCTCGCATCCATCAGCTACCTGCGACACTCATCGGCCCACCTCGTCGGAGGCCTTCTAACGTTGTGTCTTCCGATACGCGGTCGACACTCTAGAACTTTTGAAAAAGAATAACACTACGATGAAAACAATGTAATTTTAATAAAAAAATAAATTCAATAAGTACTTAGTTAAACTTTTTCTTTTATTTAGATGAACCTAAAGAAATCCGGAACCATTCAAATCCATCTATTATAACTGGGTTCGGAAGTAGGAACCTTATTGGACTGGGCTAATAGGGAATATGCATGAAGATTAAATTTGTCTGGAATATTTTTTTTTTAGTTCTTTATTTTCGTCACATTATATCTAAAAGTAGTCACACCACAATGTAGTCTTTTTAACCCAAAGGTTGACTGGTAGAGAATGCATTGTTGCATTAAGTCCGCCCATGTAACACTGTTGTACATAAAGTTTAAATAAATAAAATAAAAAAAAAATAAAAAAAGATATTTTTTAAATTTAGTTCTTATTTAAACCGAAAAAAAATATATTTAAAAATACAAAATCAGCGCGGGAAATTTAAACTTACGAAACGCGTCACCATTGGTCGCGGGTCGCGATCAATGGTGACGCGCGTGTGAGACGTCACACAACACGACCGCACGACGACATCGACATGACAATATCATGTCTGACATTGGATTGACTTATTTACCGACTCCCGTTGGTGATTTCTAGTTAATCTAGATTTGTAATTAATCTAGGACGATGACTGACAGTGGTTTTGTTAAAGCGCAATCAGACAATTTACCTAGAATAGATTATCAGGTGTAGTTCTTATATTGTTTGTGCAGTTCTTATAGTGTTTCACACTTACAATGCTTTGTCAGAAGGTTTCTCAGCTTCTTCCATGGTCTGTATGGCGAATAAAACGAGAATCGAGCTGAAAACTGAAACGCCTAAAGTTCAAAAAGGAAAACAAACAAACACGCGAAGCGCGCGACGTAACGACGACCTGTTATGTGACGTCATCCAAAGCCCGCGAAAAATGGCGGCGTTTGAACTGCAAAATTTTATTTAGCATTTTTAATATTTCTTTAAAAAATTATTAAGACATTTCCAAGACTATTTATATTTTTTCCTGCGTTATAAAAATGAAAAGAATAAAATAAAAAAATAAAAAAACATCATGCATATTCCCTATTGGTTTTCAATATGAATACAACGAAATCATTGGCATAAAGACAGAGGCAAATAGCTTTACTATGCGCGTAACAGAATAAACACTGAAATCGCGAAAAAAATCGACTGCCCCATGGTAAAAGTGGTTCATAATGATGAGTTCAATGACTCCTTGAGTATTGAGAGGTAGTGCGTTTATTCTGTTATTCGTTATTATAGAACCGACAGGCTGAATTTAAAAGTGCGCCTGAATTACCAAATCCGAAAATATGAGGAATATCGAAAAACGCTGAAAGTAGTCTCGAGTCCGATTTTGATGAAAACTAAAACTACATCATTGGTTTAACATGAAACAAAGGAAATTCCCACGTTATAAATTATAGGTGGTTCCATAACTTGTGTTTCACTACGTGACAAACACTTAACTTTGGCTTATTTACTTTGGTGTTAACATGGATTGGATTGTCCTTGAAAGCTAGTTTATATAAATTAAGTATATTATATAGAACAGAACGATGTTACTCTTTGCTTATATTTAGCAAATGGAATACGAGCACTTACGTATCTCATTGAAGTACTGGACATTTATAACTTCTATTTTGTACCAGGACACTTAACACAAAGAGGTCCGTTCCTGTATGGAGTATTGAAACGCAGAGCAAATAGGCTTATAGGTGACAAGACGTTGGTGGCTCAGCTTTACAGCCTAGCTCATCGGCGTGGTGTTGCCTGTCTGTCGGTCTTCGACAGATTGTACTTTGGTGAGTGTGCACAGGAACTCCACGACCTGGGGGGCTACTCTCTAAGCCGAAGTCCGTAGTTTCGGGCTTAGTTGAGGGCTTATTCTACTCCGTATCACCTACGGACATACGATTAGTCCCGAACCCGAACTAAGAATGAAAGATAACACGATTTTATAGTAACTATCAAATTTTAATCGTGTTGTCATTAATTCTTATTAATTAGGTGATACGGAGTAGAATACGCCCGCAGCTACGCCCGAAACTACGGACTTCGGCCTTAGAGAGTAGCCACCCTGATCCCACCATCGCCCTTTTACTACCGAAATACCAGACGTAGGTACTGCAGGGTACCACGCGTAATTGTTTGATATCCCGACTACTCGTACCCAGCGCTTCTCCTCCACATTTATTATGCGCACAGCCAAAGTGTGGAACTCTCTGCCAACGTCCGTGTTCCCGTCCACATATAACCCGTCTGCCTTCAAAGCAAGAGTGAACAGGCATCTTCTGGGCAAGCTAGCTCCACCATAGAACTAATCCATCGCTTCCTATCAGGAGTGACTGTGGTCAAGAGCAAGCCTATTACATAATAAAAAATAAAAAAGAATAAAAAAAAGCGAAACCCATTAGAAACGTTTACAGATGAAGAATTTAAACATAATATAGTATAGGTACATCTAAGCAATATCGTCAGCCCTGCTTTAGCTGCTGTAACGCATCGTAAATATATATAAGTACCTACCTACCATGTCTGTTATGGAACAAACATTCATTCCAATACGATTTAACGCTACAAGTGCCTACACTTTGCATGCATTTACAACACTGATTGCGTACACAACAAAATCAGTTTTGTAATTTCAAGCTAAGTTAACTTCCTTATAACTTAATATTGAGTTATAATTTAAATAACTGAATTAGTTTGGTTGATCATTTTCATTCATTAAATAGCGATATGAGTACAGCAGCCTACCGTTACAGACAACCAGGGGCCAAGTTGATGGACAAGGCTCTTGAGAGAGTTGTTGTTTAATTAGCTGTTCAATATATTGTGTCGACTTTTATTTGACTTTTATTTTCGGTCATACAAGTATGGGGTCGTTGATTTATCATCGCGATATCAGCGTTGGTCCCATGGTAAAAGTCGTTCATAATGGTGAGTACCTACAATTACCTCTGAATTTATTCTATTACACACCAACTGGTTTAATCAGCCATTTAATGAACTGCCTAGCTTTTTCATTGAACGGCATCGTTCAATCAAATGACGTCAAACCATACAAAATTGAATGGGCTGGTAGGTGTCTATGCCGTTCATTGCCATTCTATGAACGGCAGGTAACTATGTGACGAAAATATAAATAGGTACTTAAAAACTCATCTCATTCTCAGTTAATTCCAACTCATCTATGTAATCCATATGAAATACTATGAAGTATTGAATATAACATGGTGTTCACAGATTTATCCAATCGAAGGCATATCGTAAAAATGGCCACCTCAAACCTAACCTATCCGTGTCGAGGTGCCATAGGTTCGTTATTTAACGATATTGAACCTAGTGATTTCCCTAGCTGTTCAATTAAATGCTGGGGTATCACTTAGGCCGGTGATCAAACGACACCGTTCCCAGATATGGCTAGATCGCTAGTTAAGAGTGTGTATTTCGTCCACTAGCGCCGCCAATCGTTTTTTATTAATTGTGGTAAATTTAAGACACGTAGATAAAAAACCGCTCTGTAGTGCACTGAAGAAATATATCTATTATTTTTGACAGCTATTTTTAATACATAACTCATGGCTAAATAGGCAAAACGGCAATTATTGCTAAAAGTGGCCACTTTTAGCAAAAATATCGACTTTGGCAACTATTTATGTTCTAAAGTACAAAACATAACTCTCAAAACATAATAAATACATTTCTTCAGTGCACTACAGAGCGGTTTTTTATCTACGTGTCTTAAATTTACCACAAATAATAAAAAACGATTGGCGGCGCTAGTGGACGGAATACACGCTCTTAAACGATGATACCACGACTTAATATACCAACTCACTTATACATAGCGCATATCATTTAACTAGGGTGACATAGATTTCAGGGAATACTCGGAAGAGTAATAAAGAGAAAATATTCGTTCTCTGTGTAGACGTCTTTGTGTAGCCGGTGTATAAAAGGAGCTGCTCCATCCAGGTCTGACAGTGTTCGGTCGGCGACCAACCTGGCCGTCTGGTTGGTCGGTGATAGAACTCTATAAACTGGTCATGAGCGAGTCGGACTCACAAACCTATAGTTCCGTACTTTCGTTCTGGGGAAGCCTTTTGTTTCGTTGTGGTCTAGCTGACGTAAAGACCATGTCAATTAGCAATTTTCAGTATGAACTCAACATTAAATATTAAAATTGTATTTATTCGCGTTGCAAAAGAAAAATTTCTATGCTGAAATTAGTATGCTCTAAAATTAATGGTTAAAGTTACATAGTTCAGTAACTTCAGATTTCTTAGAAATTAACAAAAACATGTCTTGGTCATGAACCTCCTCGGGCTTATAACTAAGTGGTAGCTGGATTATTCTACATGGGTAAGCTACGCTTGTCATGATCAATGAATGGATGACCATTAAGACAGTTACAGAGACTTCAGGAATCATGTTTAATATTTTTCTTTACCGTGAAGGAAAATGTTGTTAGAAATTCAAGCCTCCCTCTTGTCTGATGAGATGTACCTAATGTGCCAAGTGTAATCTAAACCCTGTGAGAGTAGTAGGACAGGAATGGAATCATTAATTACCCAAGATATGTATAACTGGATAGACTCTTGATAATAGAATAAAAAACATTTGATATCATATTTGATAAAAGGTTAGGTAGTGTCATAAAGGATTGCAGTGTTAAAATTAAAACAAACATTGAATAACTTTTGAATGAAATATTAATCAATAGCAATGGTCGATATGGAGAAAAGATAATAATAAATACCACAGTTTACAAACAAGACACAAACTCACACGCAACGCAACGAGTACAAAATAATGGCCATAGATAATGGCGGGCGAATGTCGAACCTGTCATGTCGTTTCGTTTCGTTTTTAAAGATAATTATTTTTTATAAAAAAAAAAACTTATTGAACATAAATATTTCATAGCATAGCATTCGAGTAATTTGCAAACTATTAATGTTATTATGATTACGACGGTGCACAACCATTTAACAGTCAGAATATTTTTTAATATTACTCTGATGGAACATAAGTATATTAGCTTTACAGGGAATGGAACGTTTATCTAAAATGGCGCGTTAACTCGATACGCCGGAATCGAAAAACAACTATGTAAGTTAAAATACTTTTTCTGAAGTTGTACAAAAATGTAAATACTTTTTAAAAATGTATTTCTATTTCAATGTATTCGTAATTAGGCGTATATTAATGTATACGCCACTGAGTGTAACTAGGCTGAAACTGGCCATGTCATTTTTAGGTGTGTTTTGTGATTTACACTGTAATAGCTGTGCAATAAGGACTGCAATGATCGTTATAAGAAGTAGCAATATCTAAATTTTATTCCAGCTTCCATACGTCCTATGTCCCTAGTATCAAGATGAAAACAACACCGCACTACATGACATCGTTGGTTTATGGTAAGTACGTGTTTGTGACAATGTCTTCATAGACCAGTGGAAACTAAATAAACTGATAATAAAAGATGTCAGTTTCCATATTTATTGTAGTCTTTGCTGAATGAACAGAATGCTGTCGAGTAAAATTTATTGCTGTAATAATGATATATCGAAAGAAATGACAGGGTATTGTGTGCAAAAATTATGTTTTTTACTTCTAGCGTCTGAGAGAATAGCTTTTGCTACAAACTAAAAGCAAGCATTAATTGAAATTTTAATTCTACGTACTATACAATAAGAGCTTCTAAGAACGTCATAACAAAAAGCAGTAACTGTGCATCCAGCTTCTACACTTCTTGTGTTCCTAGTATCAAGAGGAAAACAAAACAGAAATAGCAGAATGTTCATTTATTGGCCTTCGGCTACAGCTGTGTATTATTAGGATTTTTCTACCATTTTTAACCACTTTTGCATTTGCATCAACTGCGATGTGATCGCGAACATTGCGAACGCATCCGTCCGCAATTCTATTATTTAACTTGTTTTTTCAAAATAAAAATTTATTTTATTTACAGCACTTTTTGAACGTCCTTGACCTTGACTTTGTCCTTGACCTTGACCTTGTCTTCAACTTTGACTAACGAATTTGAATACTGGCATGCTTTCTATAAGAGAGAGAGAGAGAGACAGACAGAGAAACAGACAATAGCTTACTATAGCAAAAAGTGTCGTGCCAACTTTTCGTGAGAATTTTTTCCGTCTAGCCCCCTTTCACAACGCGCGTTATGGAACTTCGTTCCAATAATAAAAGCTAACACACTATGATATTATAAAATAAAATATACACTCAAACAAGTGTTGACGTTTGTATAAAGATTGACCTACACAGTCATATAAATAAATAATGAAAAGACAAAAAATAAATAAAAAATAAAACAATATTATATGAACATAACGACACATTACCATTGTCAGTCAATTCTGGGTTCATTGCGACTGCCGAGCTATCGTGGGTAGGCGGGCGAGGAGAATTAAAACCACGTGTTAAAGATCCACGCACAATTATTATTTTAACAAGATGTTACCAGAATCACAATCAGCACTGTCTGATTAATTAAAACACAGCGACGCTCCACCGAACACGTTTTGCTTCCACGCCATGCAAAAGAATTCGGGGTTGCGTCAGAGTAAAGAAACGTCAGCCCCGCTTGTCAAAATGTCCGTTGTCAATATTGACGTTTCTTGATACTCTAAAAAGGTCGAAGCGCCGTTACGGCCGGACTGACATTCGCACGTCCTCGTGCGACTGCTCACACCTCGAGTTATCTGCAAAGACCAAATACAAATCTGTAGTATACGTTTGGGCATGCTCGCCCATCCCTGACTAGCTAACCATTTATGCTGCCTGTTTAAAATGATCTCGATCTTCACCGTCGCTTCTGAATTAAACACACTGGGCGGACAACTGACTTCAGGCGCCCCTTCGACCACCCACCCACTCGCATGGTGCGGTGGACCGGACAACCCGTCAGCGCCCCTTCCACCAGTGACAAAAGCCACACACAGCTGCTGCAATCAACTGATCCGCAACGTCGACCCACATAGGCCAGTCCCAGATCAATCTCCTGCCACCCAACTCACACCAGAGAAGTCGTAGTCTGATCGTGGGCGTCGACCCGGTTTAGGCCAGCCCAGTCGATCAACTACACTTCATACCACGTAGGAAAACGTAGTCTGATCAGAGGCATCGACCTGGTTTAGGCCAGCCCCATTGATTGACCACGCCGCTCTCAACTGCCTATCCATTACCCTACGCTCTAGGTCGATTCTCGATAAAACGAATTACAATGGTCATAAACTCACCATTTACTACTCATCATCTTCGGAGGCAGAGAGGGTGCCAGAGCTTGCGGTCAAAGTGTGTGAACCAGATACCGATATTGTGTCACTATCATCATCAGATGTTACCATTCCATTCTCATGACTATGGACACCCGCCGTCTCGGCCTCCTCTGCCTCGTTGACTAACGAACTAGCAACTTCAATCAATCCACCATAGCCCCTGGGTACCGCGCGCAAGTTTTCATGTGCGTATTTATAAGTTCGGTTAGACCCATCAATGTCTCTCAGCTCGTATCTATCGTGATCTAGTACCTTGACAATCGTAAAAGGACCTTTGAACTTTCGCTGTAGTTTGGTTTGGTTGCGCTCACTACCTTTGATAAAGACAAAGTCGCCTACACTAAATGGTCTCACTATTGCTCTCCCCCGGTTAAAACGATCTACTTCTGAAGAAGCAGCCTTTTTGATATTCTCGGAAGCATTATGCCTAATGGTGTCTAAGTCCAAACGGGGCTCGGGATCAGCATGCAAGGATAAGGTTGACATTCCTAATGACTTTGCTCGTATGCCAAACATCAATTCCGTAGGAGAGTAGCCTGTTACTCTGGATCTAGTGCTATTCAAAGCAAGCTGAACTTCGGGAAGTTCGTCGCGCCACGTTTTGTTTGGGTCATTCTCTACTATTGTGAGCAGACATTTTAGAGTGCGCATTATACGCTCAACTTGCCCGTTGGCTCTACTGGAGCCAGTAGCGATAAGATGAACCTCTAAACTATGCTCACTACAAAACCGTTTGAAATCCGCACTAATATAACACCTACCTTGGTCTGATATTATACGCTTCGGTGCACCAAATAGGTAAACTGCCCTTTTGAGAGATTTAATTGCGCAAGCAGCATCGAGAGAAGGTGTGTAATCTAAAAGAACATATTTGGTGAACGAATCGATAATAACGGACGCATATTCCTTTTTATCACTTTTACCACTTAGTTTGCCCGTTATGTCTATATGTATCGTATGCCAAGGCGTAGACACTTTGGGTATTGGATGTAATCGAACCTGCTGTGCTCCCGAACAACCCTTTGAAGCCTTGCATACTATGCATGAATCCACAAATTTACGCACTTGCTTGCACATTTGTGGGAACCAATACTGTTCATATATCTTGTCAAGCGTCTTATCAGCACCAAGATGCATAATTTCTGTGTGAACATGATTGATAAGTGTCCATGTCAGGGATCTTGGTACAACCGGTAACCAAGAGCTGGTTCTATGGCGTTCAATTTTCCTATAGAGTATACCCTTCTGCACGTCATATGTGTGTGCGATTGCTTCTGGCAACTCGTTGTTTTGATGTTTACTGATAAGGTCACAAATTTCACTATCACGTTTTTGCTCTACTGCTAGCCAACCCTGATGTAACTCTATAAAATTAACTTTCTTATTCCTATTCGTAGCAACAGTTAAGTCATTTAATCCCTGCGAAATAGGTGTGGGCTCAAAAACGGGATTTCTAGATAGATAGTCAGCGTGACTCATACTAATGCCTTGCTTGTGAACAATATCAAAATCGTACGCTTGTAGGAAAGCCCACCATCTGTGTACGCGGGGAGTTAAGTCGGTTTTTGATTTGGATGCTTTCAAAGAATTGCAGTCGGTGAATACAGTAAAGTGCTGACCGTATAAGTAATGCCGGAAGTTCTCAACCGCACGAACGACCGCAAGGGTTTCTAATTCGTATGAATGATATCGCGATTCCGCGTCGGATGTTCGACGGCTGAAGTAAGATACCACGTGAGGAAAATTATCTTTCCTCTGGATCAATATAGCCCCGTAGCCTTCTGAACTGGCGTCGGTGTGAAGTTCAATGGGCGAATCTTGATCAAATATCGTTAAAACCGGTTCTGACGTAAGAATATCAACAATCTTTTTATGGACATCATTGTGAGAATCTGTCCACTTGATAGGCCCTTTCAATTTTGTTAACGGGTAAAGAGGTCCTACTATACGGGTGAAATTTGGTATGAACCGTCTAAAATAAGAGGCTAGGCCTAAAAATTGCCTAACATGTGTAGCTGTTTTTGGAGTTGGAGCGTCGACTAAAGCCTGTATCTTTCTAGGGTTCGGTGAAACTACTCCTGCCTTTATGACGTAACCGAGGTAATCTATTTCCTTTTTCATGAATTGGCACTTTTTAAAGTTCAAAGAAAAACCTGCATCAGTGAGAGCCTTCAAGGTTAGGTCTAGACGTTCCAGCCCTGTAGTGACGTCATTTGAATAGCACATGACGTCATCCATGTAGGCTAACGCTACCTTGTCTTTTAGGGAACCTAGAGCAGTGTTTATGCAACGCTGATATACGGAAGCTGCATTCCGTAACCCAAATGGCATCGTCAAATATTCGAATTGACCATCCGGCGTCACAAATGCCGTTTTTGCTATACTATCGGGATCAACAAGTATCTGGTGATAACCAGATGTCATGTCTAATGCCGAAAAATAGTGCGCGCCATGGAGGCGGTCGATTTGTTCGTCAATACGGGGCAACGGGTAATGCTCGGGACGCGTGTTAGCGTTGAGTTCCCTATAGTCTACGCACATCCTATCAGTGTTGTCTTTCTTTTTGACCAATAAGATAGGGCTAGCAAAAGGAGAACTGCTTTCTCGAATAACGCCCGCTTTTAATAGGGACTGTATTTTCTCGTTAACTATTTCTTTTTCCGCAGGTGCTAACCTATAGGGATGCCTTTGCACGGTCTTATTTGGATCAATAAGATCTATACGGAGGACGCCTGTCGTGACCCGTCGCGTTGGTGTACCGTCTGCGAAGAAATCACTATATTTTTCTAAAATTCTAGTCAATGCTAATTTGTCATCACCTTGTAGTTCTGTATCAATATTCATAAAATCAAAATTACTAGATTTGTCAGAAAAATTAACTTCTTTGTGCTGAGAAAAAGTAATCTGATAGTTATCCATATGAACGTGTACGTTATGCCCTAATATATCCCTACCTATTATAACTGGTTCGGCAATAGTGCCATCAGGTACTATGTGAAACAACACTGAGAGTGAAAGAGCTTGAACATTGATGGGGCTAATAACCTGGGAAGAACATTCTACATCCGCCCTACCAATGCCCGTCAGATAAACTAAATCATTCTGCGCAGTACCTGGGAACTTCTTGGCGTAGCTGTTAGTCACTAATGAACAAGCGGATCCACTATCAAAAAGAAAGGAAACTGGCTCACCGGATGATGTAGTCAAGGTGCCCCTCGATGCCTTGCGTTCACACGCATGGACTTCTTTGACCGCCGCTGCTCCGCCGCCTCCCGCTCGATCTGGACACGCTGATGCGAAGTGTCCTGGTCGTCCACACACGAAGCAGGTGATTGGTCTTTGTTTATCAGCGGCTCTGGATGTCTGGTCGCGCGTCTTTTCTGAAGTAGCAGGCTCTTCTCTTCGCTTGCGGCAGTCTATAGCTTTATGACCCGAAGTACCGCAGCGGTGACATGTTCCCATGAAGCGTGATTCGTTGACTCGGGTCCTTTTCACATCAGGATCATGATTATCGTTACCCTCGTACTTTCGTTTCAGTGAAATGCCGTTGAGAACGCGCAGAAGTTGAGATCTTGTGGTCAGGTTATGAGAGTGGAGTTCACGACGAATCGCGGCTTCCTTTTGGCATAAAACTGAAGATACGAATCCGGTTGTAACATCTTCGGACATCTCCATCCGCGGGATGCGTTCGATGATGTTCCAAAGGCGCATGGCCGCCTCGCTCGCGGTTTCTTTAACACCAACTTGAAAACGTAGAATTTCGTCGAAATAATCTTGTGGCAGCATAGGTTTAGCAAACTTCGCAAGCAATACTTCTTTTATTTGAGGCCATGTCAGCTGCGCTGCTTGTAGCCGTGTTAGACAGGTGGCAGCTCGGCCTTTTAGTGCACGTGTAAGTAACAAAAGCAATTCTGCGCCTTCTAACTTACGGTTGTTGACTATGATTTCTGTCACGTTGCACCAACCTTCGATGTCCGCTTCGTTGCCATCAGGATCAAACTCAATCAGCTGGGTAAACGTGCTGCTCGACGGTTGCGGCTGTGATATAGCCATCAATCGGGATAAGAACAGCTCCATCTGTTGAGATAGGCTTGGTTCTGATGCCGGCGCTGAAGGCCTCATGTGGCTATTCTCCTCTGAAGGAAGCCCTTCATATACCACTTCTGATAACGACACATTACCATTGTCAGTCAATTCTGGGTTCATTGCGACTGCCGAGCTATCGTGGGTAGGCGGGCGAGGAGAATTAAAACCACGTGTTAAAGATCCACGCACAATTATTATTTTAACAAGATGTTACCAGAATCACAATCAGCACTGTCTGATTAATTAAAACACAGCGACGCTCCACCGAACACGTTTTGCTTCCACGCCATGCAAAAGAATTCGGGGTTGCGTCAGAGTAAAGAAACGTCAGCCCCGCTTGTCAAAATGTCCGTTGTCAATATTGACGTTTCTTGATACTCTAAAAAGGTCGAAGCGCCGTTAAACACATATAACTTGTCATAAACTAACTACTTATAGACAAAGAACATGATGTCTTGCGTTCAGCACAGCGACCAACTATTCTTATCATCTAAATAATCATTAATAGAATAGTATGCCTTCGAACAAAATAGAAAATTCCTAAGGCATTAAGTCCGCCTCTGTACATCTGTGTGCGTAAAGTATTAAATACTGTGTAAATAAATTAAATGACAACTTAGGATATAAGTCTCGTAGAAAAGATGTAAACTACCGAAATCCTGACGATCGTCTGAAACTCTTGGACATTGATACTACTACGATGCGCCGCCCGCGTTAGCGCGGCCTAGAATGTGCTACGTCGTAGCAACTGTTTGCTACAATTGCTACGCCGCAGTCACGTTTTTAAATTACTCTCATCTCCTTCTTCAGAAACTAGGTTCTTCCCGCGACTTCCTCTGCGTGAATTTCAGAACTAGGTCATAGTTTTGAAATTCACGCAGACGAAGTCGCGGGAAGAATCTAGTTTCTAAACTCATTTTTTTTTCGTGAGCTGGCAAGTTTATTTTACTTGATGTATTGAATTATTGATGTCTGACGTAAATCAATCCAAGGAATAAAATAAATTGTTTTAGCCTGTTTCTTGAGTTAAAATATAAGATAAATGCTATAAAAAATTGCAAATTAGAAAAAAAAGCTTCTGCAACATTACCTTACGAGGAGGAATAATAATCTTTGTGCATGTTCTTATCACAGAAGGTGTAGATTTTATCATCATTTGCTTGTGTTATCAATGGGCTCATATCACAGAAAATGATTGCCCATTGTTGCGTTCAGGTATGTCCTCCAAACGTTGTGCTTTATCCATTTTTAGTCTTCGAGTCGAATCGAGTAAACTTTTTCCGTATCGTGTATTCCTTTTTAATTTAGGTAGATCATAAAGTCAAGAATCATAAACCGAAATATCAAATCCCTATTACAGGTTCTTTACGAGAAAATCAATTCTCAAATAGGCTTTATTTTTTGGTTAGCGCCTTAAATATTATTAAGTTAACATATTTTTATATAATAGTGTCTATGATTGATACCTAATATCTGGAAATAATTTAAAAAAACATACAACCGAATTGATAACCTCTTCCTTTTTGGGAAGTCGGTTAAAAATGATCCATTTGTAAGTAATTTTAAAATATTTCAAATTTCTACTATTAGATAATGATCTGATTCGCCATTACTAGATTAGCGATTAAGCGCTACGAACTTCAAATAGACATTCCTGGAAGCAGCTTAGTGTTTATGAAAGCCTAGTATTTCAGTTAGTGTACGGTCTAGAAGATCAATACTGTATCTGAGCAGAAGGCACGACGCAGCGGTTCCCATGACAACGGTGCAGCTAGCGTCTTATTTATTTACTTCACCACTGGCACGCCCCAGCATCGCCCGAGTGTGTTTAGTTTTTTCAAACTTTTCTTTTTTTCAAACCTCGCCCTGACATTAGGTAATATGCATGAAAAAAAAATATTATCACCGCCCAACGAAGTGGACACGGGTCAGATAGTACATAATAAAAACAAACTTACCAAGTTCAACAATGAGCTCAAGGACGACCATGACAGCGAACCCGAGGAGTGCACAGGAGAACTGCAACAGATTACTGCTGGACTATACAGTTTATCTAAAACTATACAAAAAACAAAAGAGATATAATAATTTTAAACAAATATTAACTGTCCTTCTCTCTAAAACGCTGTTTTCTATTGCAGCTGCATTGGCGTCCTGGACTTAGATGGCAAAGTTCATGGACTTATCTTTCGGATTGTAATCTTTGAAGCTTTATAACTTCATCGCAGATGAAGATGTTTAAAAATAATTTCATGATCATAAGTATTTCGTAGATAGTAAGTATTTCATTTTGCAGATAAAAATCGCATGCATATGCAATGAATTAATTATCTAATTTGCTTCAATCGTTTCGAAGATGTACGCGTACCTTTCCGCGAACAATTTTATTTAGAGGTAAGAATATAGATTTATATAGAAGATTATTGATGTACATCAGTTGATGTACATAAATAATCTTGAGATGTGAGATGTGTTTCGGAAATATTCATCAATGCCTACTGAGTTGATACTTAAATGACGGGAACGAAGCTTGTGCTTGTAGTGCCGACCAAAACATTACGCTTCTGTTATTTTAGAGAAAATATTTACGGTTTTAGACCAAATAAGCATCAAATAACTCTCAAATATTAGTTTTTCAAGACGATGATGAACTTTAGTTTACTATACTAATATCGCAAATACTCGTAAGGAAACGTTTTTTAACAAAACATTTGCTAATATTGATTCATATATACATAGGTACTTGCTGACCCGCGCAACTTCGTCTGCGTCTCATTTTCCGCTCCTAAATAAAATTGCAACAAAAAATTGAGATGTAAGCTACCCTATCTTTCAAGTTGGATCAAACTGCACACGGTGTGACTGTGCACTTTAAATGCATCAGTGCTGCCGTCAACTGCCATCTATTAATAGGCTGCTTACAAATTTTTAGCAAGCTACGTCATTTAATTGGTGTTTGACTGCCATTGAAAGCAGACAACCTCTCGAATTTTATCAAAAATCGAAATAAGTCAATTTCGTGAGCTTTATTTTTTGCGTAAAAAACCATCACAGATAAAGGCTAGATAAATACTATGGGGATTCTGCACTATCAATTTCAATGGCAAAGTAGGTAGTTGTTTACTGAGTTCCGTTATGGTCGTATCAGCGCAAGTGACGCCGAACGTTCAGGTTGCCCAAAAAAGGTAGTCACGCCAGAAATCGTCGATAAAATCCATGGAATGATATTGGACGATCGGAGAACAAAAGTGCGTGAGGCGGCTGATGCTGTAGGCATCTCAACTGAGCGGGTGCATCACATTTTACATGAATATTTGGATATGAAAAAGCTTTCCGTGGGATAGCTGCCGCGATTGCTCTCACTCGACCATAAGCAAAACCGTGTGACCACTTGAAATGGTTGTTTGGCGATATTCAGCGGTAATTCAAACGAGTTTTTGCACCGTTTTATAACCGTTGATGAAACATGGCTACATCACAATATACCACATACCAAGGAACAATCAAAACAGTGGGTTTCTCGAGGTGACCGTACACCAAAGAAGGCCGAATAGTGTTTGTCGACTAAAAAAGTCATGGCCAGTATTTTTTGGGATGCACACGGTGTCATTCATATCAATTAACTTGAAAAGGGTAAAACGATCACTGGAAAATATTATGTAGAGCTTTTGGACAGATTTTATATTGATTTGAAGCAAGTATGACTGCATTTGGCGAAGTAAAAAGTGTTGTTCTATCACAAAAATTCACTGGTGCACAAGAGTTTAGTCACCATGACAAAAAATCATAAATTGGGCTACGAACCACATCTAGCATATTTTACAGATTTAGCCCCCAGCTACTATTTCCTCTTTCCAAACCCGAAGAAATGGCTAGGTTTTAAGAGATTTGGGCCGAACGAAGAGGTTATCACCGACACAAACCACCTATTTTGAGAGCCTCGAAATAAAGTATTTTTTAAAGGAATATAAAACTTGGAAAAACGTTGGAAAAATGTATCCCGTTAAGAAAACGTTTTTTGTCAATAATAAATTATTTTATTATTCAATAAGTCACTCATCTTCTGCCTAGCCTTTTCCCAACTGCATTAGGGTCGGCTTCCAGTCGGATTTAGCTGAATACCAGTATTTTACGTAGAGCGGCTGCCTACCAGACTTCCACAACCCATTAACTGGGTAACACGGTACTTCTTTGCAAGACTGGAGTCAGATTTACTGGCTTCTGACAATCTGTAACGATTGCCAAAGATCTACAAATGACAGCCGGGACCAACGGCTTAACGTGCTTTCCGAGGCACGGAGGAAACTCGATATGTTAAGATGGTCACCCATCCACAGACCAACCTTGGCAAGCGTTGCTTAACCTGGAAGATCGACTTGTGCGGCTGTTAATGTTTAGCCACTAATTTATCAAATTGCCCTAGTAGTATTACAGCGCATTTAAAATCACAAACACCGGAGTTCATCAAGCTTTTGACGATCATGAACTCCTGGTAATTGTGCCACGTATTTCAGATGAATTCACACCAGACCACGTGCGTTTTATAAATAAAAAACAATTTTTCCAGTGACTTTAATTTAAATCGAAAATAATCCTATAGGAACCGAATACTAAGACACTGAAATTTTCATAGCCAGGAAAATTGCGACAATTCATTTCCAATTTTTTTTTTTTTCAGTAATTCTGATTGAGGCATTATTTCGTTCATGAGCTTTGCGAAAAGTATCATTTGAATATTCTGAATGTTGTAGTATTCTCGATAACTCCTAAACAACCCAATGTGGACCTCAAGTTATCAGAGTCAAAATCTTAGCAAATTAGCTCTAAAACAACCGGAGGTGATAAGGAACACACATAATTACCAATCACCCTGGATAGATAAAATATTAGTTGGAAAGATAAATAATGTACGCACACGTAAAGGTATTCGTAACGTCGTTTAAACGCGTAGCGGAAAAAGCAACTGGTATTTACGGTATACCGGTATTATATCAGGAAATAATACTTCACAGGAGGTGAAGAGTCGGAAAAGCTTTAGCGGGCCAGAGAGGGATGGAAAGCACATCAGCTTTCCCGCCATAAACACCCTATCTTCCAACTTAACTAACGTTAGATCGTAAGTAGTACGTCTTGGCCGTGTTTTGTTGGTGTGCCCTCCGAAAAATAAAACGGATAAAGAGATAGGTAGCAATACGGAATATAAAGAGCAATTAGGCACAATACTGCCGAAGCAATTGCCGCATTTTATTGAAGTTGCCGCACATTGCTCAAATTATTGCTCCAAAATGATCCAAACGTGTTGGCGAACAAAAAATTGCCCGTGTATTGCACGCACCTTGGAGCTATAGGGAAGCCGTTCAGCCAGTAAAAATATTCTTAGGTACCAAGGCAGAAGCCGGCAGGTGAATGTTTTTTTAAACCAAATCGTATTTTACGTACCAGGAAAGCATATCTCGTAACAGCATCATAAACAAAACTAACTTGCTTGTTAACAGTAACATTTTCATTTCATTCGAAAACGGTGTGACGTGTAGCAAGTGAACTAGTAGATTGATTACTGCTTATGTTTATTAGAAGTCACATTCCTAGTAATCTGAATTATTAAACAATGTAAAACTAAAATTTAGGCAAAAATCACAAGCCTCCGATATTATACATATATGTAAGCAATATTTTAAACGAGTACAGAACGGGATAGCAAGTTAAAGTTAGCTCCATCCCTTATTTTCTGATAACGTTACCGATGACGTCATCCAAATACCAGGAGGTTTGTTTTCTTAGTCGATACAAGGGCGCCAGCAGCCATCGTAGCTACTATAATCGACCGGAAAATCAATGAGTCGTTGAACTCTTACCATTGAACTTGAGCTTAGTTCGAGGACTATAAATAAATTGTATCGCCCTAACGCATTTTTCGTAAATTGAGTTTTACAGAAAGATGTATCGTAATTTCCGTATAAATAACGTCGCATCCTAATATAAATCTGTCCATCATACCTCACAGGCCATCGTCCAGGTTCCATACATTTTTGGCCCAAATGTTAAAGCACCGGCCAAATGAAAAGTAGTTTATTCTCACAGAACCATTCTTGTACAGTAATACATACATCGGCAAAATAACAGCATAAAGCTGGATTAGCATTTACATGTATGATTTTAATATTATTTCGGAAAACATTCGATTTCAAATAATGTTTTTTGTTGTACACCTACCTTAGTGTAGTCTTTTTATTTAACCCAAAGGTTCGCTGGTAGAGAATGCCTTGTTGCAATAAGTTCGCCCATGTACATACATTTGATTGTACCACTAGTGTACAAAAACTGTCGAGATCTTTGCTTGATGCTACGTGTATACTCGTAAGGCTAATAAACCCATGCTACTGTGTTGGTCGGGGTAGTATTTACAAATAGGCTTTACTTGCCAATTAAACTTTAATATTTCAGCCATACGTATATATATATAAAGCTCAATAATACATACAACGGAACCGTTGGCGCGTCCCATGACAACTGTTAGTGTCTAAACACCATATAATATGTCATTGCTAAACACACTATAAGTTACGCGATGGAAGTTTCGCGGCTGACTGTACGTTCCAACGTATTTGGCTGATATGACACACCATAAGTACCGAACTTACGCGAATAGTTATAGTTATTTTAATGCCAATGATTGACTGTTCCTCAGGAAAATTACTGTATTAAATGTGTTCAACATAAAATTTCCAAAAGTTGTAGTAGAGTGCTTGGGGGTTTTTACCTCGGACTTTAGCTACATTGATAGAAATTGAAAAGTAAAATATAGAATGGTTAGCTAATAATAAGTTGTTAAATAAAAGTATAGTTAGTGATAGTTTTGCAGTGCGAGCAACATTTTAGTACCTACAAGTATTAATGAGTGAGTAATTTTGGTGTGAATGTCCATAGAAATTAATTTCTTTTTCTGAATTTTAAAAGTGGAGACTTTTAATTGGCTGACCGTCCTATTTACTGATCTTGATGTGTTTATTTTAGCTGTAAGTCTTCCATAATGCTTAAATAAATAAATAAATAATATGACATGTATAACAAGTTTACCAACAAGAAAGTTATGCTTTTGATTTTAAAAAAACTGTCGGACTCGCGTGCAAATGGTTATTTTAGCACTATAGACTTTATAGGTTTTCCTGTTATCTGTAGGTAAACAACTATTGTCCGATAATAGATCTTTACCCAGAAATTGCACGCGAGTACGACTCCTACTTTGCATTTTTTTATCAAAAGCACAATTTTATTATTGGTTTCTTCCAGCAGACCTGCGAAAGGGAGAATGAAAAAAGAAATGTAGACAAAAGTGCGTAAGAAATAACAAGAAAAAGGATATGTGAATGAAGCCTTAAACTACTTAAACCACTACACTACGACTACTTACTCCATTTGTTACTTTTTAATTTCGTTCACTGTAACCCTGTACTGTAAGTCCGAAGGTTTCACATTTTTAACGCCCCAGTCACTCGTCACGCTATTGGGTTACTATACAATTTAAAAAAAAAAATACTTTTCTATTATTAATCGAAATTAAATTCATGGGAGAGTTAATTCTCTCCGATGAATTTAATCTGAGCTCAGCTCAACCTCTAAGCCCAATCGAACAAAGTTGTTGGATGAAAGTCTTTTTCGGCCATGGATAGGGTACGCGTGCCAAGGACACCAGCACAACATGAACTTAAAAGAGTCTAGGACATGAACTGGGTACATAATAACGCTACTTGTGGCTACAATCCGCGGAAGGACCAGTAGTTTTTTTTTTCGTTAATTAAATAAAAACATATTTTACTACTTTAACGTATAAACATACCAACAAAAACCATCGTGGGTTTAACAGTGGGTCATACACGGCAACTCGGTGTTACAACATATTTCTAAATGAATAGTTGGGTAGGTATAACTTGAAATTTAAACAGACACTTTCAAAATCATCTTGCAATCTAGAGAGAATCTTTTCAGCACTCTTGAGCAGTTCTTTGCATTTATTGCATTCATAATTCCAGAGGTGCATAGCATGTATTCCCAAGTCCGTGCTTCATATACGGATTTAGGTAAATACGCAACGAATTTAGTCTTTCGTATTTACGAATATTACCTAAAATGTATGAATATTTGCCTATAACACGTACATCTTCAAAGACAACAAACAACTTAACAAAAACAACAGCAACTTAACAGTGCTGAAATAAACCCGTGTCACTATCTTGGAATTCATTCGACTTCATTTAAGTGAGCAGTTGCATGAGATTGGCAGAGGAAGAACTTGGAAGGTCATTTTTAAACAAGCCGTTTACCCGATGAGATTTTCCACTGGCAACAATGACAAACTTCTATATCATAAGATTTTCCGCCATATCAACAAAATTATGGATTGTCCATAACTTTGATGATATGGCGGAAAATCTAATGCAGAATTTTAAGTATTTTTCTTCGTTCACCAACTCATTATAAGAGGGTGATAAAGCCCACGCACAACGCTGCCTTGTCCTGGGCCGGGTGGGAGTTTAGGCGCGGAAAATAATGATGATAATTACTTTAACTCACTTCCATACCAAAACTATAACTTCTACATGTGTTGTATAAAATATTTGACCGGAACTTGAACGAAATAAACTTTCACGGTAATAGCGCGAATATGGAACTGCTAAAAATGTACTTCAAATGTGTTGTGAATTATTTACTATGGAAAAAGTGCATAATATGATGAGTAAAAACAGAAGCAATATCAACTGGGTATCTTTTTTACCAAACATAAAAACTCCGTACTGTTTGTAAACTCCACGTGGACTCCCGCACGTGGCTTGGTGCTCAATGCGCTTGCGTGAAAGAGGAGAAGATATATCTGCGAAGCCAGATAAACGTAGCGTATTATTAGGATCCCATGAACGTACGAACCCAGAGAGACCTAAAAATCAGACTCCCCGGGAGTCTGATTTTTAGAAAGTAACATGAAGTGCTGGAACAATATACTGTACTCATCTCTCGTTACATTGCTTTAAAGTCTATTATTGATTTTGCCTTTTAAACACACTTCTGTACATAACTCTTGACAAATTTAGCTTCAATAAAATATTATTTTGAACTTTGATTGCAGATTTCTTCTGATTTATTAGTTAAATACGCCAGAATTGTATTAAACTTAAAAGCGTCATACCAAACTGAACTGATATCAGCAAAAAATAATTCTATAAATATAGCATGCTATATAAATATATATTGCTACGCCGTAGCGAGCGATTGAGATGCCAATGTGAAAATTAGTAGAATTGGCACTCTGATTCAGTAATGGTCGCCGTTCCAGACGTACGTACGTGGTACAATCTATTGGCGCGAATCTGTTCTATACATTCTACCGCTACCGCCTTCTCTATTTCATTATGCCCTGGTATAGGTGCGGAACATTGCGTTCCGTTCCACGGGTCAGAACCGGAACTGGTACCGATACTCGATGCATTTATACCATGGTATAAAACGTATTCTTTATACACGGTGCCATTTTGGTCGACGTACGACTTTAAAATATATTAATATTATACGTTTACGGACATTCGAATAATTTAAAAACAACATCCAGGAGCAAGCGCAGTCAGAACCTTAAGTTCCAAGGACGGCACGGAATGGATCGGTGACATTTTTTTGATACGTAAACATTAATAACAGGATGTTTCATAATTCTTATGCATTGTTTATTTTTGTAGTTCCCATTATCTTGATGAATGATATTTTTAAAATAATAGCGAGTACAAGTACTAAGCGCTATTATATTAAAAAACATAATTAATTATTTATGTCGAATACATTAAAGTGGGCCGATTTTGTAAGACGACTAAAATAAAACTGTGTATTATGTGTATTAGTTTTATTTATAGATTATGCTAAAAAAAAGTTTTATAACTTAAAGATAACTAAACAAAATTCTCAAATTATCAAACAATTTTTTTAATAACACGAATAATATAATTGTTTGTGAGATTTTTACCTATCACCGATTTTATTTTTATTCGAAATTTTAGGCTCTATACTTTCGGAGATAATATTCGTTTACCATTCCCGTAAACGAAAAATTTATTGGCTTTTCATTATTCATTACTTTTCTGATAAACAATAGTTCTTGTAGTAACGAAACGGCGGAAACCGAATAATATGTAAAGTTTGTGAAGTCAAGGCTTGTAGAGTTAGTAGCTTCGCTCTACATGAGATCTAATAACTTTTTGACAGTGCGAGCCATATAGTCTCGTCTTAGCATCATTTTACATGAAAACGTTTTTGGTGGATTAAACGGCGATTTATATCGAGCTCTATCGTTCGTTCTTCAAAAACTACCTATAAAACTTATACGGTCCTGGTAACATAATAAAACGGTAATAATATAATAGCTTTCATAATACCTTATTTTGTTCTAATAATTGATAGTTATTGCAAAGTATCTATTTAGAGAAGTTGGAGCAAAATCGTGTCCATTCAGCGCGACGACGTGACGGTCGCCGCAGCTACATTTGCAATGCTCTCACTCAGTTTGTACGGGAAAATGTAAAGACTGATAGCAAAAGGTTATTGCGTTACAGACATAGCTTATTTAACAAACAAAAAATAAACCATTGTTAAATATACAGATAACATACACTTTGACATGAAAAATTACTTTGTTACTTTATTTTTTTATTGTAATTGTGTGGACTATGTACACATAAAGATAGTCCTCACAATTACAATAAAAACGGTAGGTCACTATATTATGGGCTAATTTCATGATGTCTGGTAGTTTGAGAAATTTTTACCCAAATGTTCAATAAGCAGAATAAGAATAAGAATCATTAAGCTTTTAAAAGTTCTAAGTTGTCAAAAGTCCTAACTTAAGAGTCAAATAAATGACAATGTTCTCATGTTTTGACAATTACCTTCTCCTCCTTCCTGCAAAATTAATATCATTTATCATTTCAACATCATTCCACAAGATAATAACCATAAAAAGCAAGCAATGTAATTTAGTTCGTCGTTCCGTCTTTAATCAGTAACAGAGTGCCAGTCCAACCACGAATCCGACATATTTTCAAGCAACATCGCAGTTGCCATCTGTTAATAATGTACAAAAGATAAGACTTGTTGGCAATTTATGATTGACATGGGAATGCGAACGTTGTTTACAAATTAGCTGGACTTTGGTCAAATATTCGGGTCAGCCCCTGCACGGAGGCAAGAGATAGCCTGCGACCTGCGATGCGGCGTCCTTGTCTGTTGCACTGAATTGAACGGTCGTTCCTCCCATATTGCTTTCTACCTTTTTGCTTTTATGCACTCCTGGGAATATTTTGGCACTTACGACCCGATTGGACATTTCGAGGTGGTGCCGTATGCAAAATCAAATAATCTTTCATCAAATTTGCTTAACTGAAAGATCAACTCTTTTTTTCTTGACTCGATGGTATCCGTTTCGTTGATGTTGTTGTGTCATAATTTGATTTATTAATAACAAAAAACATCCATAGCTGGGCATTATATTCTAAATTGCAATCGGTTTATAGGTACTAAATGCTATTTTTAGTAAAACTTACGGCCATCTAGTACATTCTCCTACCCACCTTACTGGCTTATTGAGTTTAATTGTTTTTTTACTATTATGCCATTTCTAATTAACGAAAAGCTGCTTAGAAAAGTTAGTAGTTACTCGTAGTTCGATTGGTTGGCAAACTAGTTTGAGGACTTGTCTCAAATAAAATGGCGATTTTCAAAGCGTACTACGTAAGAATCTAGCGATTATGTGCCTATTAAAATTAATTATAATTTTTGAAAGCTGTACACAGTTCTTCATCATTTCATTACACTCCATTTTCAATCAGTAAAATACCCTATTTATCTCATAATTCAAAAGATATTCGTTAAAACACCGTCCATACTCCTCTAAAATTCACAGTATTATTGCGTCACTCCGTGACAAAATTCGAAAAACTATCATAATCATGGAGATTTCTTATAAAATTTTGGTACATCTGCATGTGGAAGTTTACTACCAATTATTTTCCATAATATTTTCAAGGTTTTTATCTCATAGTACATTGAAAATCTACAAAAGAAACTTGTTCGACCGCATATGAATAAACCTATTCCTGAATGATAACGAAACAGTATTCAAAGTACTTATAAAATACACGCAATAGCAGTCTCTATGCCAATGATAGAGAGTAAAATTCGGTATAACGGTCCAAGGTAAGTTGTGTCGTTACGGCTAAACCTCATGCCCGTTTTTCTCCATGGGGTCCTAGTAGAACGCATCGTATTCGAACCATCACAATGTCACGCAGGCGCTTTGCTGAACTAGCCACGTGCGCTGGTTACTCTTTCGTCGAGCTTGTCATCATGCTGTTTACTTCGAGCCAAAAAAAAAACACTAAAAGCGAATCGATCTCGCATAGTCAATGTTCCGTTACTTATAAAGCCTTCAATATAATAATGCACTGAGAGTGCAGCTGCGACTGCCATGACGGGGTAGTGCGGTAGGGATGTTTGCAGATACTAAAATGGATGGTTTTTTCGGCATTATTAGGGGGATGTGGCTCCACGCTAAATTAACGTTAAATAAATAGTGTATTTTTATGTGTCTGTAACCTACTAACACTAGAATTTAAGTGAAAATATAACCAACCCTATGGACTCCGGCCTGAAATATAATAAAAACATTGTATTATATTCTTCTAAAAAGGGCCAAGTGTGAGTTGGACTGGCACACGAAGGATCCCGTACCATAAACCTTATTCTTATTATTTGTTGTTATAGCGTCATTAGAAATAACAATCTGAAAATTTCAACCATCTACCTATAACGGTTCTTGAGATGCAGCCCGCTAACAGATAGACGACGAACAGCGGAGGCTTAGTAATAGGGTTCCGTTGGTTACACTTTGGGTACGGAACCCTAAAAAGCATTTTACTTACGTCAATGGGATCGGATAGTAGGATAAACTGAAATTGTAATTAAATATTCTTTTCGACCCGAATTTCTTACGCACAGAAGTACCGTGTCCTACTACACGTCATTTAATAGTTTAAGAGCTACGACGAAATATATGCTAAACTCACGAGTACGACACACTCCTTAATCGGATAAAATTCAAGATTGACCTTACGTGATAAATCACATTATCATAATTACGATAAACACTCAATACAACACGATGAGTCAACGTATGTTATATCTACAAAAAAAACTTGGTTTTGTCCTAAAAGAAAAAAACATTACACATTCGATGGACCGGGGATTCAAAAACATTGAAGAGGTATATTCAGATAATCATCGCCATGGTCGTGACGTCACCATACCCACCCTAACCCCTAGTCAGATGCACACATGCAAATTTATGCTCTTTGAGTACCCGTACAAGCAAACGTTCAATACTATTTGCTGATACAAGTACACATTTGAATTTTGTGTTCATAAGCCCCCTTTAACTTTCGCAATCGGAACATCAAAGGAACGAATGAACATTCTAAAATAAATAAAACTTACAAGTATAGCACGCGAGTGACAATAAAAATAAAAATCATCTGTAAGTCGAGATGTAACATTGGTCCTTATAGGAGGAATTGACACACATGGTGCTGTTTCGTTTCAACCGAGCTAAAACTACGTTGAGTGATGGACTCGGTATATTTTTCGTATGTGCATATGTCTGTATTCTGCATTTTGGCGTAAATTGCATCTTTGTGTTGAGCTTGGCAAATAGGTATATTTCGCGCCGTTATAATTTTTGGGCGGGAATTATTATATGAAAACTAGCTGATCCGGCAAAAGTCGTATCGCCAAAAAAAAAATAGCCTACGCCCTATTCTCAGACCTAGCAAATGTCGAACGGATGTATTTAGTCGGTCTGAGAAATATATATCCTCCATTCATACGATAGTTGTGGGCGAATGAAATGAAGTAAGATCGAACCGTTAAGATGTGTGGAAATGAAAAATGGCGTCAGTCAATTGTGGACAGCGCCAAAAAGTTGTCATAGGATTACGATTTCGAGTATAGATTTGATTTTGGATTGGCCCGATGCGGTCGATGTGTTCCAACCGATAAAAGATATTGTTATGCGTCCATACATCGTTCGCCTGAGTACCAACAGAGACGTGAATTTATTTTCTGTGTTCTAAGGTAATATTATTACTAGATTAAAAAAAACAAAATTCTTTCTGGTTTTGAGTTATAATTAGGCGAATAGAATCATACCAAATGGACTATAAGATCCCAAGGCTGCCAGATCACTTTTCTAACAAAATGCGTGGTATAGCGTAGATAGTGTCAGTATGTTTTTTTAACATACGCATACCTTCTAGCTTAGGCCGACGAACATTACTTTAACAGACTAAGGGACTACTCACACTTATTCAGCTCTATTCTGCTTATATTATGCTTATGCTAAATTTGTTATGTATATGTTTTTATTATGTATATACAAATGAGTTGCGAGCATGATAAGAACACATTATAGAGATAGAGTTTAGCGCTGTTACTACAGTTTATTTACGACGCTGTACGTGGTTAAAAGACGTAGAACTATATAAGTGTGACCAAAATCGTTAAGCGAAACGCGAATGGAGCTGAATAAGTATGATCAGTCCCTTACCCTGCTCTATGCCATCTATTTTGTTAAAGAGAAAATAAGAGGGGTCTAGCAGCTCTAGGATCTCCGTCTAAAAGTGTTATCTGCAAATTTCCAAAGTGGCATCTGTCAATTCATAGACTGTCAGTGTCAATGTTGCTTGTTTCACACAGCGCTTTTAATCGTTTTATTCAGAGTACCAATTCTACTAATTTTCACATTCGCATCGCATTCGCATCTCAATTGCAATCTGTCAAAAATGTATGAAAATTAAGGCTTTTCTGACAGTTTGCGATTGACATGTGAATGCGAAAAAGTTGTTTAAAAATTAGTTGAATTATTGGCCCTCGTTTGTAACTAAAAATCTTATTCGCAGATTAAGCACTGAAAGGCTTTGTTTCAATTTCACGTTTTGCCTATTCAAAATATCTTTAAACTATGGCACCTTGGAAAAGACCGAATCGAGTTACATTTTATTTTTTATTGAATGAATTACTTTTTAAATTATGAAGTGTAGCGGTAGTGGCGAGCTGCCCCTAGCTCGCCGTCCACAGGCCCGCGCCTACGGTGGCCGGAAGTCACCAGGTGGCCTCCGACACCCGCGGCGTCTACCACGGCGGCCGGGACGAGAGGGTCTCTCCCTCTCCCACTCCGCCACTTCTTTCGCTAGCATGACTGCTTCGCAGAAGGAGGTGGCGGCGTCCCATTCCGTATCGCTCCCGACCATGGCTTGGACCAGGGCCGGACGCGAGAGGTCGCCGCCAATCGCCGCTTCGAGGACACGGCGGTGCTCCGCCCAAGCGGGGCACACCTGCACAGTGTGCTCCACCGTGCCCTCCGGTCGATCCTCGCAGTGGTGACATCCGGGCGTTTCCTCCCGCCCGATTCGGTGTAGGTACCTCCCGAAATATCCATGTCCGTTGAGGACCTGCGTCAGGCGGAAGGTGAGGACGCCGTGGCGCCTCTCTAGGCACTCCTCAAAGGGGGGACTTACCGCCACTATCGTGGCGAGACCTGCACTGGGTTGCGACAGTCGTCGTCTCTATGACGCCATGAGATCGCGTCGGTGGTCTGTCCGCTGCGCGACAATTTGCCGCGTCAGCGGAGTATAGTATGGGAACCCCCTTAAATATTAATTTTAACATACAGCATAACAGACAGCGAAGTCTTAGTAATAGGGTCCTGTTTTTACCCTTAGGGTACGGAACCCTGAAAATAGTATTTACGGTAAAGGTTTCATATATTGTGTTGATTCCTAGACCACTTTTAACGAAGTCCCTTTAAAAATTGAAGTAAAGTAGTTTGCGGTTCACGCTATACTGGGTTCACAAGGTAAATGAAAGTATTTGTTTTAATTTCTAGTTGTTTATAAGTATTTAAATTTAACATAATACATTGATTTCAATCTGCATATTAAATAAACTTAATTAATCTGGCAAACCACATTGATTAGTACGTAAATTGCAGTATAGCAATAGCATAAGATACACACAAGCTTATAAATCCAAAAACTAAGTTAATGTTCAAAGGAAACCCGTTCCACAATGTATTTCTAAGTAAACTGGCGTCGATATAATTCAGGGCATCGTAAACAGCCTGTCTCAATTTATAATCTGCAAATGTAACAAAAAAGACATTTCACTTTTCTATGGTACACAAAAAAAAACATAATTGGAAACAGTAAGTTCTTTTGGCCAGACACAGCGTGAGGCCCGGACTCATCCAAAGCGGAGGCGTTACGAGCGGGGCGAAGACGTGTTATTACAAACCAATAGGATTTCGATAATCACACATCTCGTCTTCACTCAGCTTCAGTGGATACCACTGAGCGGTGATGTATCATATTTGTATGACGCGATGGAAGCGCAGATGTGAGCTTTGCCTTGCAAGCTGACGATGGCGCGCAACGGACTCCAGATGTGTGCGGTGTGCATTGTAGTCAGCGCACATCTCCACCCTAGCCAGCACTCATCTCCGCACCGTTTCGGTGTAGCTAGCTAAAAATCATCTCTTCTCGTCTCCGTTTCGGACATCTCAGGACTTCTCTGTTTTGGTGGAGTCCGGGCCTTAAGATTCCAGTCCATTTGCGCGGAACGAGGCAGCAGAGCGGAGAAACGGAGAAATATTAACCGATCATGTCAGTCAAAATATCAGTGACTAACGTGGTGCGGAGATTTTATGCAATTCCATTGGTTAAAATTTCTCCGTTTCTCCACTCTCTTGCCTCGTTCCGCTGTAATAGACCCTTAAACTCGCTTTTCATTACGGGCTAGGATGTTTTTCATCTCGAAATATAAATTAATATCGCTCACCGTACTGTTTACACTGAGATGTACTTAATGTGTTACTTCTACCAAGGCCTATGCCAATGTACCTATGTATCTTGGGATATAATGTACATTATACAGCGTAGTAAAACTTGGCCTATAAACGTGTTCTAATATGACTTTAAAAGAAAAAATATATATATTTTCAATTCCGTGTTGACTGAATTTTATTGTATAGAATTCGCTATAAAAGAACAATAAGGCCTCTGTAGTGTTGAAAATAGCCATAAATAAGTAACTGTTTTTCTTTATAATTAAAACATTTTAATAATAACCTTCATAAGATATCAGCTGATCCGCCAAAATATTTTTAATCTCGTCGAGTTCATTGACAGCCCATTCCATCACAATTATTGGCAGGCACAAAGTTGCGACTTGACTTAATATTTCAATACCCCACGGGACAATGTACCAATCCTGAAACAGTAACAGATCATATCATTCACAACTTTAAACAAAAATGCAGTTCATGGAAACAATTTTTGATGCAATTTGGATGCAAATCTCGGGCCTGAATAGCTGAACCGTTTATGATTATTTTTTCCTGCCCTTTTCCCATTCGATTTGGTATCGACTCAGCATGTGTTCTTTTCCCATAAATCGCTGTTAGACGTCATTTTTAAAGTAATCTCGTAATAATAATTATCTTTTCTATTCATATAAACACACACCAAGCGCGTGGCAAAATAAAAACAGCTACAGTAATCGATCTTCAACGTTAAGCAACGCTTGCGGAGCTCGGTTTGTGGATGGGTGACCATCTTAACGTATCCAGTTTCCTCCGTGCCTCGGAAAGCACGTTAAGCTGTAGGTCTCGGTTGTGATTTTTAGATCTTTGGCAGTCATTACGGATTATCCGAAGAAAGAAAATCTGACACCAGTCTTGCCAAGCAGTACAGTGTTACCCAGTCAATGGTTTGTGGACGTCTGGTTGGCAGCCGCTCCAAGAATAATACTCGTATTCAGCTAAATTAATTTATGTGTGGACATAGCGTGGAAATGGCTAGGCGGATGATGACAATCTAATATAATACATCACTTGTTTCTTTTTACATCCGAACCAAGAATTAGCCGTTGTTCACAATCATTTTACAATGTGATAATCATTCTTTAATTATTATTTATAAATAGCTGATGAACAGAAGAGCTCTACTGGAAAATACTATAAACTTACCTTATTTCTGACACTTTAGCAGATTTCGTTGCTGAAGAAATCACTTAATACAATCAGAGTGCAAATTCCACAAATGTTTAAGCAACGTTCGCGTACGCATTACGGTCATATTCATATTCGGATCTGTTAAAAATTTAGGGAAGTTAAAGCTTTGCTTAAAAATTAGTAGAATTGGCCCTCAGGTGGAGGAGGCTGGAGGCCTACCTCCTTCTTGTTTAACCAATATCATTAAATTATATGATACCTTTATTTGTGTACTCACATAATTAAAGATGCACACGTTATATAGAAATTGAACCAGCTTAAAAATATCACAGGCAAAAGCAAGAATGATCTGAAATAAAAAATAAAAATCCTTGTCAAACGAGATTTTTACTGTAGGAAGTGATCATCATAATTGGGATATTACATGGTTTCTTGAATAAATTGACTCTTGTTTGTTTTATTTTCATTATTTTTGTCGATCCAGATTTTTTGAAGTTGACTTACCTTTGCTCGCATAAACTTCATCGTCACATTTAAATGGTTTGACAATTTAACGTAAGCGTAGGTAAAATCTTTTACAAGAAATATTTTTTGATCCTCACTCTGAGTATTATTTTTAAATTCCTCCAAAGGTTTCCCCAACAAACTTATTGTATTTCTATAACGTTCCGCTATATATATCAATGGTACCCGACCACAATAAACAGACATGTATTTAATACTGAACATAAAAATTATATCCAGTGTAAGTCGTTCCCAGCCACATAACAACATCACTATTGGTTGTATGAGGAGTACAATAAATGACATGTAATATGTTACATAATACTTAGAAACCGCTTGAATCTCAGGAAAATCATCGTTCAATTTAGATGAGAACTTTGTAAGATATTCTTCACCGTGCGTGAATGAATAAATTGCATTTAAAGTTATTTCTGCAAAGGGTACAAAAAAGTTTAGCTTAGCAAGCGATGAATAATCGTATGTTACTAGAACCGCTATAAAACTATGTATAATGATGAAAATATAAAGGACTACACAGTAAATCTTTGCTAATAAACAAACGGTAGCTGAAGCACTTAAATTATAATAATGTCCAAATAATAATCTGAATAACATGAAACTTTTAAGTGACAAGGTATCATTGAATTTTATTTTGTTTTTAAATAAATCTAGAGACGGCATTTTTTTTATTGTAAACTGTTTTAATGTAGTAATAGAAGGCAACTGAATAATATAACTATTATTTTATTCTACGGTTTCCATGTATTGATTAGTTTGATACACCTACTGAAATACTCTTTTCAGCACAAGTAATAACTAAAGTCACAATTATTATGGTCATCGAAATAAATTGTAACTTTAGTTTATTTTTGTACCGGCACTTTAAGGTGGCTCTAGTCGATATTTTTTCCATAGAAACTTCGGGAGGGTATTACTCCGCTGTTTGACAGAGTACATCAAAAGTTAAACATAATATCGTTTTGTCATATTATTAGTTTTGTCTGTATGGAAACAGAATGGTAAAATAAACCGCCATTAAAAAGTTATGAGCCACCAAAGTTTCGTTTTTCTTGCCAATTTTAACGCATCTTTGGGCGTAAATAAGTAATAAACACAATGTAAAATCTTTAAAACCAAGTCGGTACCGACAAAGCTCAACTATCGAAGAATTCAATAACTTTTATTTTTAATCGATATATGCAGTAGTTTTTTCATAAAACTCGATTTACGAAAGGCCTTCTCATATTTTTTTACGCGCGCGTTTTACTATGAATTATCGTGCCTCTCACTGAATAACGTTCCCCCCGGTGCGGTGCGGGGGGACAACGCTCACGCACACGTGCGTATTCAAGTTACAACTGTGTCTGCTGCGGTGTGCTGTGGCCTGTGGCCTATGTCGTTCATACGTATACGTAGGTAGACTATACTTGCGCTCTAATTTATATTGACTCATTGGCTTGATTTTTGGATTTCAACATTATATTTTATATCTGTTTGACTTCGCACTGTAGTTTGGACTCCGTATTTGCGTTTGAAATTGTTATTGTTGCTTTGAGTGGACGCTGCATAAGTACGTGACATTGTTTTGAATCATTGAAAAAGTTTAAAAAACCACATATTATAAACAATGGGTAGAAAAGTCATAATTTGGCGTCGTGACCGGGTCTTCGACACCGCGTCGCTGCCCGCGCCCGCTGCAGTGTAAAATCATCGCGGCGGGATGCTATCGCGCAATGAATTTTCAACTCTCGATGTTGAAACCAATGATATAATTATAAGTTGAAACGGTGTCTTTTTTTGACGCGTTGGGATTAACTCTGCTGAGTGCTGGGTTCTCAACGCTCGGCTGAACGGAATATTTTTACGTCCGTGCGTACGGTGGCTAAGCGTTCTTACAATCGAGCGACATGACGCCGCCGTGCCACCGCCGCCACACGCGTCTACGACAGGGACAACTGCACGCGTCGTTGGTGGTCGTTGAAGCGCCCGTCGACAGCCAACGACAAAGGTTGCCGGCCGCCAGCGGCAACGTGTCGCTCGTTTAGTTGAGTACCTAGGTAGCAGGTAGCGAAATCCAAAGTTCAAGCCAGGGTCAATGTAATGTTTGTTACTGGGTTCATTCTATTTGCTTTCAAAATAGTTTCTTGCAATTGACAAACCTAATTTTGTGTTCGTAGGTACTTTTGCGGCGGACAAGACTTTTTTATGGATGGGAAACCAAATAACTGCTCCCGCTTTGGGCGAAGCAGAAGGGAGTGTCAGACTCTTCTTGACTAAAACCCATCCGTGTTCCTCCTAATGCCCTCTGCGTACCGTACTTACCAGGGCCGCGGTAACTCTTTCGAACAAATTCTGCAACATCATAGTTTACATAGCTCTCTGCCTAATAGGTACCTACTGTTATATTAACGTAGGTAGGTACTTACCTACAAGCAAAGATGCCATAAAACAAACCGTTGGCGTCGTAGACACTAAAATTTTAACGTTAGGTAGGTAGGTATGTAGGAGCTAAGTAAACAATCTTTATGTGTCACTTGTCAGTTTGTCACAATATACTGTGCACTTGTCTGATAATTTAAAGCAATCTAATAATGAATGCAAATCTAAACACGTCTGTGTCAACCAATAGGGGTAACTAAAAATAGAAAACCGGCCAAGTGCGAGTCGGACTCACGCACCGAGGGTTCCGTACAAATATTATAATATAAGCAAAAGTTGTGGATTACGATTTATGACGTACCTATTAAAAAAACTCCTTAGGTACTAGATCTCGTTCGAACCAATTTTCGCTGGTAGTTTACATGGTAATGTACATCATATATGTTTTAGTGTTATCATTCTCTTATTTTAGAAGTTACACGACACACACACATTTTACCACTCTGGAAGTGTCTCTCGCACAAACTATTCAGTTTAGAAAAAAATGATATTAGAAACCTCGATATCATTTTAGAACCCCTATCCATACTATACCGGCCTACAGGTTTAGGTAGGTAGTAAGTTCACAGAATACGTCTACTTACCAAGTTTAGAGTTTTCGACAGCATAGTTCTTATAGTTTCGGAATAAAGTGGCTGTGACATACGGACGGACAGACAGACAGACAGACATGACGAATATATAAGGGTTCCGTTTTTTGCCATTTGGCTACGGAACCCTAAAAATTAAGAAGACAGGTAGGTAAGTAAGTAATTTTGATAACAATTTATAGGATGGTACTTAGGTAGAACTAATTTCATTATTAGGTACTAGCGACCCGCCCCGGCTTCGCACGGGTGCAATGCTGATACTAAATACACTACAGAAAAACCGTGAGAAAAACTGTTACCTACCTACCTCACGTCTGAGCCGCGCGGGTACCTTACATAGATCTAAACTCCCCTCCCGCACGCGCACCCCCGCCTTGGTGACGTTCACTTCGCAACGGGCCGTGCAGCAGAAATCGTAATATTTTAATTTCGCCATAACTTCAAAACCAAACGTCCGATTTTAATCATTCAAAGACCAAATATGATTTACATAAACTGTACTTAGTGATGAAATACTTTATTTTGATAAGGATTAATAGCATGAGTAAAATAAACGTGTTTAAATGTAGTCCAAAAAAATATCTAGATTTTTAAATAAAAAAAATGGTTGTTGTGCCTCACTCGACATAGAAAGGTATAGTGTGTCGCGGACTTTTTTGTAGATATTTATAAGATCTACAATTAATTAGAACAATTTATGGTTGTATCTTTTATAGTTTAGGCAGCGTACGCAAAATAAGTTACTTTTCTGGTTGATTTTTACACCTTGTGTCCGAAAAACCCAAATATCTTACGGAACCCTATTTTTTTGCAAAATAAAATATAGCCTATGTTACTCGTGGATAATGTAACTTTTGAATGGTGAAAGAATTTTTAAAATCGGTCAAGTAGTTTTTGAGCCTATTCATTACAATCAAACAAACAAACAAAGTTTTCCTCTTTATAATAATAGCGTTTTTAAATAAAAAAATGGTTGTTGTGCCTCACTCGACATAGAAAGGTATAGTGTGTCGCGGACTTTTTTGTAGATATTTATAAGATCTACAATTAATTAGAACAATTTATGGTTGTATATTTTATAGTTTAGGCAGCGTACGCAAAATAAGTTACTTTTCTGGTTGATTTTTACACCTTGTGTCCGAAAAACCCAAATATCTTACGGAACCCTATTTTTTTGCAAAATAAAATATAGCCTATGTTACTCGTGGATAATGTAACTTTCGAATGGTGAAAGAATTTTTAAAATCGGTCAAGTAGTTTTTGAGCCTATTCATTACAATCAAACAAACAAACAAAGTTTTCCTCTTTATAATAATAGTGTAGAATTATGTAGATGTATCTAGTACCTACGGACATAAACTGCGATGACTATTCAAGTAAGCATCAGATCTGTCGGTGGCGGCGTGGCGGCTGCATTACCACCAAGGAAAAACTAAACATAATAACAATAGAATAAGCAATCCATATTAGGTACCTATAGGGCCGTAGAGGTATAAAACGATAACACAGCGCCTACTATTTTTAGTAAGAGTTAGATGTATCTAGTACCTACGGACATAAACTGCGATGACTATTCAAGTAAGCATCAGATCTGTCGGTGGCGGCGTGGCGGCTGCATTACCACCAAGGAAAAACTAAACATAATAACAATAGAATAAGCAATCCATATTAGGTACCTATAGGGCCGTAGAGGTATAAAACGATAACACAGCGCCTACTATTTTTAGTAAGAGTATTTAGGTAGGTAGTAGCTGATTTCTCGGCGAGCGTCGAGCGACTACGCGCAGCGGCGCGCGGTGGCGGTATGTGTGCATCGTGTAACTTCGATTTAGTTCGGAACGGTTCGGAACGATGTTTGTGTGCGTGCGAACTAGACGTGCATGAAGGCTAGCGTCTAACTGCTCATCACTGGTACTATCTCTGTCGGGCATGATGCGAGGTGAGACAGCGTGCTTTTTGGCCATGCCTACCACTGAGTTCGAGCCCGCGACTAGTTGGCCCTTAATGTCACTCGACAATGTTGATAGAAAAAAGGCGTGGTTAAGCATATTTAATACCAGCTTTTTCCCGCAGTTTTACTTGCGTTATTATAGATCTTAAAAAAAACCTATAGCAGTGTCCAGTGTCACGATTATCTCTGTACCAAAATTCATTTGGTTCAGCAATTTAGGCGTGGAAGCGTAAAAAAAGAAAAATCAAACTCATATGCGAATTTATAATATTAGTTAGGATGATTATTATTATTGTAATCTTTAAAGGTTAAGACTGACTGTCCACTGGAGCGGAGAGGAGGGGTGCAGAGCGGAGCTGTACTATTATTAAGTAATGGAATTGCATAAAACCTCCGCCCCGCTTCGTTGAACGTTTGCGGACTAGTTTAATAATTCATATAAAACCGAGAAGCGGAATGGCAGAGAAAGCGGAGAGGAAACAGAGTGAGGCCGAGGTGGTGGAAAAACCGGGCGCCCGCTCAACAGTACTGGTCACGTGAACTCGCAGTTTTAGTTTTCATCAAAATAGGGCTCGAGACTCCTTTTAGCTGTTTCCGATATTCCTCGTAATTTCTTATTTCGCCATGAAGGCGGACTTTAAAAATCACCCTGATCTTATCTTACAGATCTTACCTAGCGACAACATTTTACTTTCCGACACACACATGCGAACGAAGTCGCGGGCTACAGCTAGTGGAATAAAAATGTGTGAAATATGAATACCAAATACTCAAAAGCAATATTTATACTAACGAGAACCTTATCCTACTACAGTGTTCTTGGATTTTCACATTACTATGATCGCAGCGTAATATTTTCTTTTCAACCCACCTTTCCGTAAATTTATACAGGTATAATAGTAAATATTAGAAAGGGAAAGGTTCTGCAGTTGCTGTCATGCATCCTCATATTTTATGCTTACCTAGTAACCGATTCTATTATTAGCAATCGGGTCACAAGCCGCGCTCCCGACTGAATAGGAATACCCATACGCTGTATGCATAATATATAGTTTAACGTCTCACGAAAATGCACCCTGCTGCATTCCTGCTCTCCTGGTATTTGAATTCAAAGATATATCTTATCCTGGCGCGTTCTTAAGTACGGTATATGAGAGTATTGCACGCTACAGTTACAATTTCTCTATTTATTAATTTATCCTGTCACTGTAACAACTTACAGCAATTACACTAACGCAGCATAAAATACTTCAAAATCAACTGTTTTCCAACATTCTAGCGCGGGGGAAAGGCGAACATCAAATGGACGCTTCAGGTTGCAGTTTCAGGCTCGACATTTAAATCAAATTTCGAATCTGACTTATTTTTTTCAAAATAAAGTCATTGAAGCAAAGTTAACTTTGAAATGACATCCTGGCGTTTCTCAACTTCATATTCATTCCATAACAATTACAAGGGTGAATAGAAAAAAAAAGTTTATTGGAATGCCACCGAAATCTAAATTTCGGTAAATGTTAAGATATATTTTATGTAAATCTGGTTTTTTCGATAGTTATGTTACATTTACAACTGCATAAAACAACTGCGTAAATAGAAATATTTGCAAGAAAAATATATCAACATGAACTGGTAATTAAGACGGTTGCCTCATTGTTTCGTCCATACCATGCTATAAGTAGGTATTATATAATAAATAATTTTAAAAGTTGACCCCAAAAATAGGGTTTGGGCACATGTGGGACTCGAACCCACGACCTTCACGTTTCGGTGAACGTGATGCTCTATTCCATCCAGCTGAGCTAATGTGCCGCTACGAATTGCTTCCAAATTCACGTCCTGTATCATCCGTGAGAGTGCATTTAGCTACAACAGCGCCACCGCCCTTCAGTTGCAGCGACGGACAGACGCGGAACCACTGACGCACGCACAAACCTTTTGAAAGGCAAAAACATGTGAGGTTACAGGTAGATGGCATTGATTTAAGCTTTCCCGTTTTTTCTATTAATTACTGACGATTATTTTCACTTTTTCTCATGTGAAAACGGACGCACATATTTTTAGTGTACGGCTGCATTGTTTTTTTTATTCAAGCTTGGAATAGCAAAGATCACTGGCCTAAACATAACTAACTTCTGCTTGTTCATACACATTCGCAAATAAGTTATTGTTCTTGTATATAAAGACGGCAAGAAAATTACATGTTCAAATCGAATTTTCGATTTAATACTTTATCTAATTATTATAATATCAACTGCACAATTTCATACCGATACAAAACACGTGTTTTATTGTGCTGGTTTCGAACTCGAAGCTTCGTGCTTCAAAAGCTGGCAGGTCAAGCTCTGAGCTATCTTAACACAACATACATCTTCCAAACAACAATACATTATACATAAATAGAAGGATCGTTGTCGCTGTGTCAGTATAAGTAATCTTGAGTGTCAAAACCATATTTTTACGTTGGCATGACGTCCCATCTATGTTTTTTAGTGTTTTAATTAACGTAATACTTCCTACGCATTTGAATTTATATGAAAAAAAAACCAGTCAAGTACGAGTCGGACTCTCAGACGAAGGGTGCCGTACCAAAAACCGCTTTTTTTTTAATTTATTTTAGTTGCTACAGTGGCATTACAAATATACACTCTGTGAAATAGAAAGCGAAATAAGAAGCTTAGTAATAGGGTTCCGTTGGTTAGTTACCCTTCAGGTACGGAACCCTAAAAATGACAGTTCGAAAAAACATAATTTAATTAGGTATATTGATATTATTGTATCTCAACCTATACTTGGTAACCAAAATAATATTCATCATGTGATATCTCAACATGAACATGAACTTTATGTACTAATTTGAAATTGACAAATTGAAGTGTCAAGTTATAGCCAACCGAAGTTTTTCTATGATCAATTTGACAACTCGGTGACTAAGTTGATAAATTGTTGGAATGTGAACTTGACAAGTCTATTATCGTTCAAACTACGGGGGACACTCCGTAGTTTGAACAATATTAAACATGTTATTCAAAAGATCTACTACTCTACTTCTATACAAATATTAAGTATAAAGCTCAGAAACTGCTAGTTCGAATTGAAAAATTATTTTAGAGTTGTATAGTTCATTTATCGAGGAAGACTATTTATCACAGCATCACGCTACGAATAATAGGAGCGTAGCATTCATAAAAAAATTGACGAAGACGAAGCAAAGCGGGTCAGCTTGTAACCTATAAAACAGAAAAGTAAATTAATTTACCGAATGACCAGAAGACGTCAAAATGGCCGTCCTGTCAAATTGCCATTTTAGTCACAAAAACATGTTCGCGTCAGCCACGAATTTATAGCGCGTAATCTACGACGATCGCATACCTAGAAGTCTCTTAGTATTACATGAAAGCCTAGTGCTTCAAATAGTGTACGGTCTGGATGGATCAATACTGTATCTGAGCACGTGTCATGCCGCAGTAGTTGCCATGACAACGATGCAGCTTGCGCCAACTTCGCCGTACCCTGTTGTAACTACTTTTCTCAGGGACTTGGAACAAACGGCATGTGGAAGGCAACTTGCACAAACAAATGCGTATCGTAATTGAAAACTATTGCATTAATTAAATCATCTAAATTTGCTGAAGTTTTTTATTATATACTGGCAAGAAACACCACGGTTACTCACTTCAAAAATCAAATTATTTTTACAATGTCCATTCATAACAAAAATAAAATAGAATACTCTTTATATGTAGGTACACCATGTAAATTAGAAAAGAATGTATGACGGAAAAGTACACAAGGTTTTGTGCACACATTTCGTCTCTCTGTTGGACCGATTCTTTTGAAAGGAACACAAGTATGAACTTCTGTAGTCCAAAAGAGGACTCGATTTAAAATGAAAATATAGATTGAGGGTTACTCTTCGATAAAATTTTAGATTACTAAAAAAAAGCTTTTCAAACTGTACTACTAGAAAACAAGCTTTTCAAACTGGATTATTTTAAGAGTTTCATATATATAAATATTCATCTATACTTCTATACCAATATTATAAAGAGGTAAAGTTTGTTAGTTTGTGAGGTTGTTAGGGGTAATCTCAGGACATACTGAACCGGTAAAAAAAATAACAATAGAAAGCCACATTATTTGTGGGTGTCATAGGCTACATATGTATTAATTCGAAAAATACCGCCCAACGAAGTGGTCGCGGGTCAGCTAGTAATTCATAATTTTATTTTAGAAGTTATTCACTAAAATAAGATAAAAAAATTACTATTACTCCGAACCCGCAACTACTAAGTTAAAATTTTTGATAAAAAAACGCAGATAAAAAAAAAACTGAAAAGCATTCATGGTTTACCTTTTGATCACAGAAAAACTTAAAAAAGCAATGATTTTAAAGTAACATGTTACCCAAACGACAGACTTATTTAATGTTCGGTCCATCATTATCTTCTTTACACTTTATTTGGGGCTAGTTAGTTTTTTCATACAATTGTTTTCATCTCAATAATCACCATATTTCTCGCATGTCGAGTTCTCTCAATCCATCTATATATAGGATTTTCTATAGTGAATTCTACACTAAGTATAACTAACTATCAGGCTATCAGGTTTGATCCCGTATCTCCTGATAAAAATACCAGACACACAGGAAGGTATGAAAGCTGGATACATATTTAATTGTCATGGCGTGTCATACATAAAAGTCTGTATTGCCAAGCTATTGGGGTCAAAACTCCAATTTAAATATGTGTGCAAACTGCACCAGAACTTTTTTAGTGCCCCGTATAATAAGGCCATCATACGCGTTCCTCCGTACTGTGAAATAACACCAAATTGTACAAAAGCAGGCTGTGCTCTATCTTAATGCTAGAATTTTGGATATTTCATATTTTTCTGGTGTTGTTTTTGGGCATTTTTTTGTCTAGTTACGAAAAGAAAGTAAGAGTTACCCCACAAGATTAACTATTATATGAATTACGTTTTGGTTGCTACGACGAGGCCGACGTCAACTCGACAGCTGCTACGCGTTCGTAGCAGTCGTAGCACTCACAGCTACGATTGCTACGACAACTATATTTGTAAGTTACTTTTATATAAAGTAAGGTGCTTTTCTTAGGAGATCAGAAGCAAGAAAAAGTGTTAATTTGCGCCAAGTATAACACATACCATAAAAAGAAACAAAAATAGTTACCTAACAGGCTGGGAAAATATGCGTCACATCACTCATGTCTGAGACATGAGCTGTCTCAAAAATGTCTCATCAAATCTCGTGTCCGCATCTTAACATAACCAAAGGAACATGATAAAGATCACCGTTAGCGGTCTAACTCAATAAATAAAACAAGTCTTAATATAAATATAAAATATAATATTTTGATCCAAGAGTCGAAGTGTTGAGGGACCGCTAATTTTATTTACGAACTTGTAATTATTTACTCTCCAGCACGACGACTCTCGCGGTAGTACAAAATATGATATCGATTGAAAAAATAGAAGTTTAGATTCTGTGACCTATTCCCATTTCGCTTTTCTGCTTTATTCATCAGAGGACTTCAAATCGTAGGAAACCCAAAAAAAATAAAATTGCAATAATTATCAAAAAACTAGATCTTATCATACCTTAAATTTTTTTATTAAACATTTCATTAATAGAAATGACTACGCAATGAAACGCAACAAAACCGGTCAAGTGCGAGTCGAGACTCTCACTCGACGGGTTCCGTACCATAAACCGAAAAAAAAACATGCGTGTCGTATCCCCTTTGATTTTAATATACACACTTAAAATTTCAACTGTCTACCTATTACGGTTCTGGAGATACAGCCCACTGACTGTCAGACGGACAGACGGACAGTAGAGGAGAATTTTTCAAATCGATAGTTCCTGAGATTAGCGCGCTCAACCAAACCAACAAACAAACTCTTCTGCTTTATAATATTCGTATAGATGTGCGCTTGCCAAGTGAGTTTGTTGTCTAATCTAAGTCCGAGATACTTTCCACAGTTAGTTATTTATATGTAAAGCTGATCAGAGTTTTTTTTTATTTCTAGCTGAGATTATCATGTACGATATTTTTGATGCGTTTATAGTAAGCAAATTGGAGCTAAACTAGTTAGCTTAGCTTAGTAGCTAACAATATGTCCTGGTATTTTTGAGCGACAGCTACGATGGTGTTTATGTTGTTACCGAAGTAGAAAAGGCAATTATCATCGGCGTACAAAATTAGTTGTCCTATTAAACCTAAATCTTTTATATTATTTATGTAAATAGCAAATAACTTCTCAACAAGGATCTCTGCTATGCCCCCCGGATAGCAGAGCTCCTTGGGGAACGCCAAATTCTATGGGAGATTCTCCACTCATCGCGTTTCCCATTTTAACTATTTGTTACCTATCCAATAGGGATAGGTATGAGGAAAGAATATTAAACATTTCTCCGGTTATACCAATGATTTTTAGTTTAAATAATAGGACTTTATGGGAAACTGTATCAAAAGCCTTTTTTGGATCAATAAAAATCCCGAGGGCAACTGTTATTTTTTTTGTCAATGTTTGTTTTAATGGTGGTGACTAAATCGATTGTGGCGCAAAGGTGTTGAATTTAGGTCGGAAACCGAACTGCCAATCTATACTAATATAATAAAGCAGAAGAGTTTGTTTGTTTGTTTGGTTGAACGCGCTAATCTCAGGAACTACTGGTCCGATTTGAAAAAATCTTTCAGTGTTAGATAGCCCTTTTATTGAGGAAGGTTATAGGCTATATATATCATCACGCTAAGACAAATAGGAGCGGAACAGTGATGGAAAATGTGACGCAGACGAAGCTGCACGGGTCAGCTAGTCATAAATATAATTGATGTCGTTTAGGTATTTTTCCAGTCTTGTGTAAATTAATCGTTCAAACAAGTTCAACGTTTTTGATAGTACGGGTAGTACCGATATGGGTCGATAGTTCTCGGGATTTGACTTTGTGCCGGATTTGTATATAGGGTTGAATTTTGCAATTTTGAGGGTATCTGGAAATGAGCTACTTTTGAGACAGCTATTGATACAATTTGTTAGGTTGGCCGCTATTAGGTTTTTTATGCATTTAATAGTTTTAGTGGCGATGCCATCAATTCCTGAGCTACAACACGGGTCTAAATTACCAATTATCTTTATGATTTCAGTACAATTGCAAAGCGTGAGGGTATCTAATTGATTTGAAATGGCGTTATCGTTTTTTGTGGTTTTTGTTAAGTTATTGTGAAATTTGTGTGGTATTTGAGTGGCTAGGCGCTTCCCCACGGACGCAAAACAGTTATTGGAATATTCGCATACCTCGACAGGGTCGTTAATGGTTTCTAGCATTTTTCTCTATCTATTTCAGGACATACCCCCCTACTCCCCCTTCCTCTTAATATAATACAAACCGAATTCGGACCCTCGTACCACGGCCAGTATCATGCCTTTTGGTTCGATATCTCAACTCCTGAAATACTAGGAACACAGACGGTTTGGAAGTTGGATACACAGTTTTCATTTCATGGCATGTCATTCAATGCAGCTCTTATTACAAAGCTCGTGGGATCATAATTGCAATTTCAAGATTGGTGCAAACTGCAATAGAACAACTCTGTTATAGCCCCCGTACAACGAACAAGGATGTAACGACACAAATTGTAATATCGTAATATCAACCAGGTATCTGAAATTAGTTTTTGTATTCTTATTAGTTACCAGCTGTTCCACATGGTTTCACTCCCGTCAACTGCAGCTTTCTTATTTTTTTTCTTTTATAAGACCCTTCCAATAACAAACACAGCAATAAAAAGAATCGATCCAACCGTTCACGCGTGATACGATGACCAAGAGAAATAGGGATTAAGAATAGAATTAGTGTTAGTTTAGTTTCCTAAAATGACTATCGAAGAGACTGATATTGATAATGTTACTATAACTTGGCTGATAAGAACAACATGAGGTTACATTACATAGTTCCAAGTTCTGCAGTCAATTGAGAGTTCGAGACAGACTAAGAGAGAGAGTAAAGTTACGCCGCCCAGCCTTGCATGTGTGCAGGTGCACTAACACTACTCACTGAACGGGAACGATCGATCGGTGACGTCACGATGCCCTATATTGGCGAACGATCTTTTCCGTGCTATGGGAACCTGGTAACACCGGAAGCAAAAGTTTTTTTTTTTCATTGCTAGACCTAGTTTTGACCTACAAACGTGCCACGAGATTTAGGTTGCTGTGTTCGTATACGACATACGTACACGAACACAGCAATACGTTTACGTTACGTTTTGCGCGATGCATGCATTGAGACATTTCATTCGGATATTATGGTATTTTTTGTGGAACTAGGAGAGTTACATGATTAATATAACTTCTTCTGGAGCTAGCTGAATTCGATTATAATGTCGACGTTACCGAAAATCTGTCAGGATAAATACCTAGTGTGTTTTATATGGAGGGAGGTGTACCTACTCGCATACTATTTTGACTGGGGCAGGGTGAGTAGAAACTTAACAAATCTCTTCTTGGTGAGTACCTACTTGATAAGTTTCTTTGTCAATGAACCATTAAGTGCACTTCTGTATGTAAAAATTCAAAGTAAAATAATAAGTTATCACTTAAAAAAATAACTGAAGACTACTTTAATGTTGTTAAGAAAAAGATTAGTGGGTTTGATAGAAATATTTAACTAATATTGCAAATTTTATAAATAGTAATTTTATTTATTATGTAATAACTACCTAGCTGAGCAGGCAAAAGTTGTTTTGCCACATCAAAAAAAAAAACAAAATTGCCTCCGACCTTTTCTCAGACCTAACGAATACACTTATACAAAAAAGCAACATAAAACCAGTCAAGCCGTTTTGGAGGAGTTCTATAACAAACACGAGATTTTTATGTATCAGATTGAAACCATTATTTTTTATGTATTACTAAACCTTTTATTATGAATGGGAAACCATTTAATGACTCCTCCCGTTCTGGGCAGTGCAGAAGGGAATGTCAGACTCCAACTGACTGTCCATGACCCATCTGTGTTCTTCCTTGTGCCCTTTGCGTGCCAGGGCGGCGGCGGCGTTGACTTTTTCGAACAAATTCTGAAACCCTGAAAGATAATTTACGGAGGAGCCCGACTAAAAGATATAAAATCCGCTTGGCCGTTTTGTGACAAACTGTTGAGGAGTAGTGACCCCCGATTTCCAGTCTTGTTCGTGGTCTCTGGGTTTATGGAGTGGTATGAGTGGAGATTTTTAATCATGTATGCAACTCTTGGTGTGTGCTGGACTCCTGGTTTGTAGCATGTTTCAGCAGTTTTACGCAAGCGCATTTTCAAGCAGTGCTCGCGGACCATTCATATAGCTTGTACGATAAGTGTAGAGCGGTGTCAAAAGCATGTGGTTTTCACTACACGGTGTTTCTGGAATCCGTGTACTATTTCCTCTTTTGCGCATGCTTGTTTCATCCTTCTGCGCAACAAGTCACTCGTGCACTATGTATCCCTTCTAGCATCTGCAGATAGATGAGAGGTGGATGGTGGGTTGAGATGGGTTCTTCGTTGGCCTTAAGCTGATTTAAGGAGTATGCGACCGATAGATTCAGTAGTGCGATTCTGGAGACTTGTCGAAGTGAACACTTAGGCGAAGTGAACGAAAAGTGAGCTGTCAAACCATACAAACAAGATGGCATGACAGCTCACTTGTCGTGCACTTCACCTAAGTGATCACGGTGAGATGTCGACAGAATCGACCGGCTATTATCCTCAATATGAACACTCAGGCGAAGTACGCTTGAAGTTTGCTGTCAATCTGACAGTTGCAGAGGAGTGACAGCTCACTTTGAGATCACCTTAATTTAGCGTTCCGTAGTTTTCATCTGTCTCTTTTGCAAAAAGTCGTGAGTTTACTTAAGTGTATACATGAATTTATTTCAATTTCTTAAACGTTTTCTGGATTCACGGATTCTCAAGTGGTTCATTGTTTTAAAAACCACTTCAGTGGTGGCCTAGTCGGCTATCAAAATATTAAAATTTGTCTATTTAAATAATAAAATAACTTATTAATACTTCAAAAAATTTGTTGAGTAAAGTTACAGCATTAAAAGCACCCTTAAAACTAATGAAAAGCTCTTGACGTTAATACGTTTTATTTTTAATCTTCACTTGTTTCTTAAATTGCAACAACAGCCGGTCACTACTCGTATAATATTATACATTTAACCTTGCACTTTGGCCTTGGCCAGTGAAAGTTTGCACTATTTAACTCTTGGAGTTTTATGCACTCCCAGTGCTAAGCGGCAAATTTGTCTGGTCTGCGCTTTTCACGCAAGCGCATTAAGAAGAGCAGTCCACGTGGCTTTGCAAAAATGTTATTGATAGTGAACCAGACAAATATATATTAAAGTAAATTATTGTCTATAGTATAACTTCCCACTGACTCTGCCTCTGCTCTGCCATTGCCCCACTTATTTAATTTCGCTAAATGCGATAAGTTTTTAAGTTATCTATAAGAGATTGAAAGGGCAGTGAAATCATCACTTGTTTCCTAAATCGCAACAACAGACTGTCACTCACTACTACAATAAACTTTATAGTATAAATAAATTCTAACGTTGCATTTTGACCTTGACCAGTGAATGTATCCGTATCAAAACTCTTGGTGCATCATGCGCCCCCAGTACTAAGCGACGCATTTGTCTGGTCTGCGCTTTTCGCGCAAGCGCATTAAAGAGCTGCCAGTCCACGTGGCATTGTGTACAAGTGATGTTGTTATTGAGGTTGAACCATACTAAAATACTCTATTTACTCTAACTACCCACTGACTCTGCATCTGCTCTGCCCATTGATCCACTCATTTAATTTCTTTCATTGTGATATGTTTTTAAGTTATCCATAAGAGATTGAAGGGGCAGTGAAATCATAACCTGTTTATTAAATTGCGTAGCGGCATCAATGTAGCCACAAGAAAAACCAACGGATCAAATCTATATCACAACAAAAAGAACCGCTACGAAATCTGTCCAACTAGCATTAAAGTTAACCGTCTAAATCCTGCATCGCAGTATCAGAGTTTACCTCGCGGTTTGAATATAAGTATTAATCAGCCCGAATATCAACTATTCGGCTGTTGCCCACACCGGACACAACAACCGTCCGATCGGAGGATCCTCCTTTTTCAATAGAGGTTTGCGGGACTTTACTGTCTGTGCCGGATACCCCTGTACTGGAGACCAACAACAAGCAACAACAGACTGGCACTCACCACTAGTACCTAGGTATAAATGAAAATTCCAACGTTGCATTCTGACCTTGACCACTGAATGTTTCCTTTATCAAACTCATCATCATGCATCAGGCGCTCCTAGTGCTAAGCGACGCATTTGTCTAGTCTGCGCTCTTAACGCAGGCGCAATGGAGAAAGTGATGTTGTTATTGAGAGTAAACCAGACGTAAGTACTGTCTGTAGTCTAACTTCTCATTGACTCGGCCATTGACCTGCTTATTGAATTTCTGGCAATGTGAAAAATTGTTTAAGTCTGTACTTTACTCCATGTCTGCTGAAGAACTTGCTTGTGACTGTTCACAACTTTGCAGTTGCACGTTTTTCTGAGAAGCCCATTTTAGTCTCTTTTGATTTATATAAAGGCATAACAGCAATAATAAAAATGTCATTGGCAGCTCAACCCTTTCGAAATGCGTTTAAACCTTACTAATTATTGTATTAAACTTACTAAGTATTCTGTTTTCAGACGTACCCACAAAAATATTCCGCGGGATGTTCCTACTACTACTACTACTATTTATGATAGTATATTTCTTCGGGTTAGTTGATTCCTTCAGGATTAACTTAGGATCCAAAAAAGTCCAATAACTTGCTATCTCCTAAGTAAGGACTATTTTCTTATTATTTAATTACTATTTTTATTTTTAATTATTGGACTTATTCTCATTCAACGAGTGATTCATCGAAAGTGAAACTCCAACCTAAAGCCACCCATGAATTGCACACTAAACGGCAACCTCCATTTTGGATGATATCCTAGTGACGTATTCTAAAAATAGCGATCGGGATTACTCCTTATGCACACCTCCTTTATAATATAGTACGTCATATTTGATGCACCTTCATATCCCTGTGGTATCCTGGTAGTTCATGGCATAGGCATCGATTTAGATTCCAATCACCGCCATAACAAGGACCATGCATGAGCTTTCTGTATTTAAACTGTTTTTGTTGAATTAACATGTTCAGGTTACTTCGTTGCACTGCTTTGAAGTATGCATAATATGCCATTCGATAATGGGGACTGTTTAGTTTATCCACTTAACTAAATAATATTTGTACCAAAAATAAGGGTACCTAAAGATTTTTAAGTATATGTCTGTATGTATATTTTTTTTAATTAATAGATTTTACAGTGTGTTGCAGTCTGTGATTATTATTATAGTTCAGCTGCGTCATACTGGAAAATCAGGATGACGACCTAGCTGTCCCCGCGACTTCGCTCCCGTCAAGTAGCAACTTTCTTATTTTTTCTTTCATAAGAACCAAACAATAACAAACATTACAAAAAAGAATTAGTAAAATCGGCCCAGCCGTTCACGCGTGATGCGATGACATAGGTAAAGGTAAATAGAGATATTTTTTTTATATACGAACTATTTCTGAATATTGTGGTTTACAAAATCTGGTTAATCATTGCTTTTTCCTGTCAAGAATTTCTGGTTTCATTGAATGTTTGTTCGCATGTTAAAGCGTCTGAAGTCGATGTGCGCACTGTAACACTGTAATGCATAGACTCGTGTGTACTGGAAAACACGAGATTTCATTTTTATTTTCCATTTTAAAATATTTAAAGAAAAAACGTAAATAAATAATATTGATTGCACACATTATAAGCATCAACTACAAATCCTTAAAGAAAGTATAGCAAATACTTTTATTTTCTCAATCTTCTCCGCATTATACTGTTAAAATAACCATTTATCTAGAAATTTTGATCGCAACAAAAAAGATTTTAAATTCGTTTGTGTCCCTGGGGTCGGTTTAGTTAATGGTTAATTCTATGTAATTCACTTTTAATCGAAATATTATTGACTAAGAGCCCGCGACGATCAGACGTACGGTAATTTATAAAACCTGAAGTTTCCCTGTGTATGTCCCTAATACAGGTTGAGCGATCCCCGACTATGATGTTTGGATCATGATAACTTTGTCTGTTTATGTTGGTTTGCCTATCTAAGGCATAACGCCTACTCTTCTCCGATGAGGCTAGTATTTGTCTGCATGGTGAAGGCCAAAGAAGAAAAGTGTTACGAAGACCAGGAGAACGCTGATGCGACATGATTGTGTTTTGAAGAACCCACCCCTTATACCCCATATATTTCAAGCTATCGTACAGGAGCCACCGTTCTGGCGACGTAGATGCATTTATGTGAGAGGTCGGTATTTGTCGTTTGCATTGGCCAGCGTGGAACTCCGACTTTAATTCCATTGAGCACGTCTGGGACCGACGTCTGAGATAAAGAGTCTGAGTACGATCTGTCCAATCACCTCCACAAACCACCAGGAAGCTTAAACTTGTGATCTCGGCTGAGTCTCATTAGGTTTACAAACAAACATGGATGAAGCCCTGAATCCCACACTAGGATTCCCTGCGTTTTGGGGTACACATTCCACAGGATACCATCAATAGCCTGGTGGGAAGCTTGACAAGACGATTACAAGTCGTAATTGCTGCAAGGAGAGGCCAAGAGTACGTTACCTGGTGTCCAAGATAGGCAAACTAACATAAAGAGCCAAAGATACCATGATCCAAACTTCATAGTCGGGGATCGTTCATACCTGTTAGGTTAGGTTTGTTTAGGGACATACACAGAGAAACATTCAGGTTTTATAAATTACCATACGTCTGATCTTCGCGGGCTCTTGCTCTATTATAAGACAAACTAAACTAATATTTAAATGATTACTTGTGATAAACATTTCATAGCATCTCATATGAAAGATGAAAACCATAGGAGTCTTGACGTTCTATTGGATAATGATACTGTTACGCTGCGCCGCTCGCGTAGCCGAGAATGTGCTACGTCGTAGCCACTACGTTCGCTACGCCGTAGTCACGGTTTTTGTGCGGTCTGCTACGAAACTATCGCTAGCTAAGTGATTCCAGCATCAATAAGTCAACTGGTATTAATAATAACCGGTTTAAACTAACAAAGCTGCACCCATTGTTAACTTTTTAAATAAATGTGAATCAAATAATTTCATACATTTTTACATATTATAATAATTACCCTAATTTAGATAGTTGACCAACTATTACGTACCTACCTTTACTGAAGCCTTTTTATTAAATAAATTTGCTATAAGATCTTAGTTTAGGCTTTTCATTATTAATAGCATTGATTGCAAAATTTATCAATCGTTTGATTTACTTACAAGAGTTAACATCTCCGGCATAAATGATTGTAGTTTAATATCGTAAAGGTAGAGGAAGAAGTGGGGGAACTCATCATTAAAATAATAATTTTAGCTGTAGTTTCTAGCGTTACAGGAATATTGTTACTCGAAAGATACAGTAGCTCTCAGTTTATAAGTAAGTATAAGAAGCAAAGTTCCTTAAAAATTGCTCACCAAAAAATAATCAAGATCGATTTACACGAATATTAAGAGTTAAAATAAGATAACGCACGTGTAAGCCGAGTCTCAAATGTAAACAAACAGCACATGCGTGTAGTACTCGAATCGCGCTCACAGCCTCAGTACAAGCTCGCTCTCCAACGCTGCCATACGTTCGATTCTAATAACAATTCACTACAGTTCCTGCAATTTTACTATTGGTACCAAAACAGCAGAAATTGTCAGGAGATTGGAGTCCACTTAATCATACATGAACTATGCTCGGAACTGACTTCACTTGCGTTCATTATTGGCTTGACGATGATTGGATGTGTAGCTGCACAAGTTTTGTCGTGTATTGCATGACACAATATAAAAAATCAGTAACTTAATTTCATACCATAAATCCATGGGAATAACTGCAACTTTAACTTAACTCGGGGTGTTCTTCGAATTTAACTGTTTTAAAATCAGCTTAAACTGGCCAAATCAGTGAATTTAAGCCCCAAAAAAATATATGTGAAGGATCCATGCTTGTTTTAGGGAAATTAATAGCTGAAAAACGAACTACGATAATTTTTGAAACGAGTCGATTTAAAAAAGCATTTTCGATTCTAATGACAGCACGGGAACATTGGAAAATTGCAAATACTGAAAAGCTACGCGCTCACAAATGTATGGGACAGTCGACTTGTTTTTGCGCGATTACCCATTTTAAAAGTTGTTCACTACGATGAGTACAATGATATTGCGTAGGTTCTGTTACACGTTGTATTAAGTAATAGAACATCACATGAACGTCATACCACCAAGCACGTGGGATATGTGGAGCAGTCATTCTCTAACACACCTTCTGTAAAACTTCCAAGTTTTATTATAATGCCTCAATTAAATATCGCATTTTCTTGATCGATTCCAAAGTGTCTATTTCTATTTGGCGTAAATCCGAGTACCTACTTACGTCAAATATTTTAAAGATGCCGAGATGACGATCACCAGTACATAGCAGCACTGAGGCGTCACGTCAGGGCAACTGTCAAAACGCTAATGGTTTCTGATATTTTTTATTATAAAATGACAATAACTTCATAATATAACAGGGGTTAAAGTATGAAATTGCCGTTTTATTGTACTAACTTCTACTTACTTTGAATTGACATTGATTTTTCTGGAAACCCTCATTGGCAGTCAGTTCTTTAGATGTTTCTTCATAAATATATAGGCATGTACGTTGTACGTAGTTAAGTTTGGTAGATGTAAATAGTTGTTCAAATAACTCACAAATAAACCTCGTGTTTTGTAAAATGCTACAAGCAAAGATATTTTCAAATGAAAGAAATAATCAACCTTTGTTTTTCTGGATTATTCTAAATCATAATATAATATTCGTATTATTTTAAAATCATGATTACAACATTATTTTATAACAGTTCCGGTTTCATGGAACCGGAACGCAACGTTCCGCATCAACCTAGGAGATAATGGTGTAGATGAGGTTACATTGTCAAAATATACGTTACGAAATACTCTCGCGCCAAAACTAACTGAGGACATGGGCCGGTATCTCGGCTAGCTGGCATATGGAACGTAATATGCCGCATTGTATACCGCACCTGTACTGGGAGATAATGATTACAGAGAAGGTGGCCACGGGATATGTTGAGAAATATTTCACGCCAAACGATGCTTCAATATCACATCACTACATAATATAAAACAAAATTCTCCACCGCGTCTGTCTGTCTGTTCGCGATAAACTCACAAACTGCTGCCCCGATTTTCATGCTGTTTTCACCAATGGTTAGAGTGGTTCTCGAGGAAGTTTTTAGTATATTATTTGTCAAGCGGGCGGTCGGCATACATTTTATGATACCGGAACTGAAGTACGTGTTGAATTTAATAAAATGAATGATGATGATGCTAACGTTGATTTTGTAAATAGATTACAAGTAACTCTTTTACATGTCAATATTTTTGGTCATATTATTCTAAAGTTAAAGTTGATTCCCTGCTTTGGAAAGCGAAATTATAAAAGTGCAACTGCACATATTGTCGGCAAGCATTTGACCTTGGTGACGTGTGGCGATGACGTCACATAGTCAGGATCCCAATCTGGATATTTTGAGAACCTCTTCTGTCTTTTGGGAGCCTTGTACATTTTGGTTTACGGCGCATCCTAGTGATGTTTAAATGGCGCAGAGTAAAATTCTGGCGACTGTTTGTGTCAGTAGGTAGGTATTGGTTGTTTATATGCACACGCCCCATAAAGTATGGCGGTATGATGCAAACATTAACGTGTTTCCCGCTGTTTCACGAGTACCGTAGAGAAGACACACACTTTTTCACATGCTCGTGTGGATTCGGTGATCTTTTTAAAAAGTTCGCTTAATCTCGACGAAAACTGAAAGGTAATAATTTTTGATGGTGAAGTAAAAAATCATCTCGAGGCTAGCAGATTGAGTGATCTAGTTAATTGACCATAACTTTTTAACCTAGTTAATTGAGCATAACTTTTTAACCTGAGGTTTAATTTTTTTATCATGATTTTAGAATAATTTGTAGAGATTAAATTATTTTTTTAAAAAGATCACTCAATACGCACCTCCACTCAGGATTTGGAACACAGTGACTTCTAATAAAAGTTTTCCGTAATCAAAATAACCACAACTACACAATCAAAAATATAGTTTTATTTTATTATCTCACAGAAGACTGAAAACGTGAAACTTATTTTCGTCGGAAATAAAGATGTCTTTGTCTAGTCTAAGTCTAGCTTATATCCCACACCGAACTCAAGGCACAACAAAAGTACACGCAGTAGAAAACGCTCTTACTAATGCCGAAACTACGCACTTCAAACCAAAATTTAATTGGTGCCATGACGTAAAAACATACAGTGAAAAATGGGTATCATTTAAGCTATCACCAATTTAATTAGTTTTGTGTTTCTTAAATAATAGGGTTTGTCCTCCAAATAGTAGATCTGTCACCAAAATGTAGTCACCAAACAATGCAAAATCAGTTCCACAATAAATCACCTAAAATCCTGAGATATAAGGTCTAGTACCAAATAAATGTTACTCGCCAGCCGCTGCCGCGGCAACGCTCGGCTCGTGCGTAGAAGGTCACAGTTCTAACCTAACCTAACCATTTTACTTTTAATAAATCGATTTATTTGGTGACAGATCTACCATTCTGAGTACAAAGCTATTATTTAAGTAATAAAACTTTGATAATTCATACCTGAACACTTTTTGTTTATCTGAGAACGAAAATATTACGTGGCGATAGATCTATTTATTAGGTGATACAACTTGATGACAAATATAAATTTTGGTGACAATAAATATAGTCCCCGTGAAAAATTACGATAACGGAACTCACAGATTTGATTGATATCACTCTTATTTCAAACAGCCCATTCACGAACGAACTTTTTGGACCATTTGTATTTATGGAATGTTAACATCTTACGAAATTATTATTATTCGACGTATTTAAATAACGGACACAAACCGTTTGAAACAAGCCACCGAAAAAGCTGTTTATTTTTAGTTATTTTATTATTCTTTTATAGAATGAGTTTTTTGAAAATTTCTGCACCATACAAGTCGAATCTATAAATAAATTCACTGTACTAGGAATCAAAGAAAACCATGATGTAACCAGGATGTTGCCTCTAGACGTTGCATTCACACACCTGAATGTGGGATAATCATCTTAATACACTCGAGCGACAGTGATATACGAAATCGCAAGAGGAGACGCGATAGCAATATTATTGTGAATAGAACACTCACAAAGCATGTCGGTGTCCATCATACGACTGCTGGGTTACACGCAATTTTGCATACTAACGTAGATTTCTAATTGGTGATACCTGTGTGTATGCATATCGAGCAAAACTAACATCGTTATAACATGAACTTTACTGTAAGAAGAATTACCATGGTAGTTTGTACTTTACTTTATCGAAATAATGGAAATTATGTTGAGATAAGAGATTAGAGAAATGTGTATTTTCCATACCCAAGTTAGGCCAGGCCAGGTAAGAGCGCGTGCTACGACTCTAGTAGTGTGTGGACGTGCATTGTTGAGCATTCGTCGAAAAGAATCGCCCAACTGGCTCGTTAAGGGATGATCACGTCTGAAACAATCATCTCCGCATAATCTGACCATTGAGGTTGCCCCTGATCCAAATTAAGAGCTATTTTTATTTGCCCTCAATTGAATGAACTTCCTGTCAAAATTAAAAACTTTCTTAACGTCCAGAGGTTCTCCAAACTTGAGTCTAACGTCTTGTGGTCAAGGGTTTGAATATACACTAAAAGAATAAATAACGATCCGAAAAAGTTTAAATTAGTAATCCTCAATTGCTGCGATACTCTAAAACTAGACGGCAAGCCAGGTTCAAATTTTGTCATACATTTCCTCCTTGAAAATAACTTGTGAAATGATAAAGATAACTATATCACGGACCTTTGCGAACGTCAACTGCGATTCGGTGGGTGGGTTCAGCAGTGGCAGCCTCCCAAATATTTTGAAAACCTTTTTTTTTTCAGTCATTGCCGTATGAAAATTGTGTAAAATTTTAGCTAACCCAATATCTTGCAGAAAACAAAAGGTCAGCCGGCTATAACTCGGTGGGAAGGTCGTCAGCTATCGCCCTGACGGGGGCATCTATCGCCTACTTAAATTCACCAGCTGACGAGTTTTCCCTCGGCATCTTACCAGCTGATTTATTTTATTACTTACACGATCATATTAACTATCAGTTGTCAACTTTTTATCCGGGAAGAAATTATGTGTCTAAAGTTACTCGACTTTATACTTCATGGTCCGACTGAAAGATTAATCTTTGGAGCCTTTATTTATTATTTTTCCAAGAAAAGTCCTTACAGTTTGTACATATTAGGATTGCTTAGACTTTATTTTATAATATAAAACAATAACATAATCTATAACTGTGAATATATAGAATAATCCTAGAACAAAAACTTACAAAAATCCAACGTGACCAATTTTCACTTTAACTTTTTCCTTATATTTCTAAAACTGGATGTTTGTGATATTGTTTTTATGTAAAAACCTTTCATTTGACACCAATTTTGTAACAATACCTCCATAAACAAAAAGAAACATTTTCAAGTTACGTAATTATTTTACAGTACAAAATCTTACTTGATAATTCTTTTGTAAATTATCAAAATACGGTGTTATTAGATTCTTATGAGAACTAGTACACACCATCGTGAATAAATAAACATGTTAGCAGGCTCAGATGATGCCCAGAACAGTGTGACGTAAGAGCATCTATCGCCTATTTAAATGCACCAGCTGACGAGATTTCCCTGGCCATCTTGCCAGCTTACAATTTTTTATCCAGGAGGAAATGGCGTATCGAAAGTGGACTTATTTAAGAAAGTATGACCATTCCGTGGGTGCGGAATTTCAGGAAGCAGTCAGAAGGCGTATTGCTACTTTACTCAGCAAGTTCGGAGGTAATTTTTTCAACTTAGACAAGCCTTAACTACTTAGTAGTATTAATAAAGTTTGAAAACTATGCACTTTTTAATGTATGTGTATTTAAATATTACGTAAGCTAAAAAACACGAATATTTTCCCAATCGGGTATTTCCCTCAAATTTTTCCACGTTTGGGTTTTACCGGGTAAAATCCCATCACTGGTTGAAATTGATTTCTCAGTTTTGATTCATGATTAAAAACTGTAGTTCAGTAGGTAGATTTCAAAGCAAGTACTTCCTGAATTTATACGTTGCATCTTTTGTTTTTGTTCAATAGGTATTGTTGTTTCTGAATTTATTGTGAGTAGGTAACAACAAATTAAGTTGTTTTAATAAAAATATTTTTTTGGAAAAGCATTCCTCCTATAAAAAAACGTTTATAACAAAAACAACGATCCAAAACAGTATGCCCAAATTAGGAAATGATAAAATTAAAATGAACAGGCGGCGCCACGAGCAGAAGCTGTAGATAATAATAGAACTGAATTAATAAGCCTCATTATGGCTTTCGCATTATTAACGTTATATTATACTACCAGGTTTGCATAAATGCAAAGTGTATAGCTGTGTACGGTGGGCGAAGGTTTTATTGATTTATTGCAGGGCAGTGTACGAGTGCACTAACACTATAACATTTTTTCAATATAAATAACTTGGTAAGTTCTACAAAATTCCATCATGAAATGAAATGATCAACATTTTTAAAAGATATTCTTCAATTCTGGATAGTGTTTGAGTGAAACAAATGAACATGATACCTATAGCAGGTAGACGATCGGCGCATTTGTTGCCATGAAAACGGTTCGCCTGCCAGGAGTACTAGCGCAACATGAATCAGGAACAGTTGGTAGCTAATAAATACGAGTACCTAGATCCTGTGTGTGCATGCTGCATCTCGTCACGTAGGTACTATAGCTTATTAGCTAATTAGAGATAGATTATTTAAAAAATATAACGAACTATTACTAACTATACAACATTATATTGCCTTTTTCATAGATGAGAGCTAATTTAAAATACATTTCTTTTTTTCTATTCCACATTAAAATTTGGATTTTAATCTGTCAGCTGTAACAAACTCCAATCAGGAAACGATTCAAGATCGTAATTTCCGTCGTCATAAAAAAAAACTTAAAAAAACATGCAACCGACTTCTAAATAAAAACACTACAACGTATAATAGGCCATTTACAGATAACAGATTTAACGCTTTAGGTCGCAGTTAACTGCACTGTCCTGATTTTTGGGATGTTATTAGGGTAGACGCCAGTAGTGTACTTGATACCAAATTTTTCATTCTCGAAAGACCTTAATTTTTTGTAATTTTTAAGATTTAGGATTAACACTAGGTACACCTTGGTCTTTCAAAGTTGATTTTTGTGTACACTCTTGGCATCGATCCTAATAATATCCCAAAAAATTAGGACAGTGCAATGTATTGCAACCAAAGATGTTGTAGGTAAATGACTGGCCTATAAAATGACTTCAATGACTAAAAAAAATAAGTCCGTCAGATTCATGTCCAAAAACATTACACACGTATTTTTTCTTTTTTCATGTAAACAACTAAGCGTGGCGTCACAAGCCTCTATTGATCTTTGATGCGTTCAATGTTTGTAAATTTTATTGATTTCATAAAGCAGATTACCTATACCTACCTACCGGTCCAATATTTTTCGACTGTCTAATTCACGGACTAAATATGAGAAATCACATTTATTTTACTCAGGAACTATCACTATTCCGGAAGCCGGCTTTTTTTTGGTTTTGTTTCTTCGTTTTTTAATACCGACTTCCGAAATTGAAATTTTTTTGTAACACAATATTGTGTTAAAGCAAGATTTACTTAAATTACCGACATAGGTCGGTAAATTAATTAATGAGATCATTGCACAGAGTATTTCACATTCATATAAATAGCAGTACGATTCAGCCGGTCGATTCTGTTGACATCTCACCGTGATCACCTAGGTGGAGTGAACGACAAGCGTGCTGTCATTCTTATCTTGTTTGTATGGTTTGACAGCTCAAGTGTCGTTCACTTCGCCCAAGTGTTCAATTCGACATGTTGACAGAATCGCACTGCTGTAAACATGTCGAAGTGAAGGCTTGGGTGAAGTGATCACGAAGTAAGCTGTCAAACCGTACAAACAAGAGGGAATGACAGCTCACCTGTTGTTCAATCCACCTTAGTGTACACGGTGAGATGTCGACAAAATCGACCAGCTGAGCTTCATTGATTCAAGGAAAGTGAAAGTAGAAAGTGCAAGTCTTCCAAACACTCATGTTCATGCTATCCTAGTCACTCCCTCTATAAATAGAGTTCAGGCTCATACTAGATACCTCTATAAATAGATGACCAACTCACTGAATGCTTCTGCACTTCTCTGCTGCACTGGTGTTTGTGGTCACCGAGTATCGATTGATTTCGACAGATTCGGGCGACGTGTGACTCACAAATTGAACTTACGAAAGTTATTCTATAAGTGTAATTTTAGAAATAAAATCAACACAGAAAACGTAGAAAAATACTTGGGAAAAAAAGAAGTCTTTAATTTATGTAACAGGTGCTTAAATACATCTCCACTAACCGTCTTTTCCGAATACACTTCCTTCCCAAATATTTCATCTTTCACTTAATACATCCCTAAATATCTTCTCTTTTGCTAAAAAGCTATCCAGACACATATGTACTTAATGTTTTTGTTTTGCATGTTCATTAGCCTTAAAATTACAGCATTGGAAAGGGTTGAACTAGGATTTAAGCCGGTGGAACACGGCAGGAAACACGACTTTGTCTCTTTTTAGCCCTTTCAAGCAACAAACTGTCATTTTCAATTATTACGTCACCCAATCCTTGACGGCCGGCAGCGCCGCGGGCGGCCGCTTACCGTAAGTGTAATCTGACCCGGCCAACAAAAAACGTTATCGCAGCGTTTCTGTAGCTTGTATCGGAGCACTTGAAACGGTTTCGGGTTCATTAATTATGTTGTCATGAAATTAAGTATAAACAAAACTCTTATTAGTACTCGAGAAATAAATATATCCTATTGAAATGAGAGAACTTGCTGAATGTAGTTATGTTGCTGTTTATGTTATTTCTGACAAAACTATTGCATCAATTTACACCAATTTTTGGGATCTAGCTTATGAAAAGACAAGTAATCTAATGACAATGATCTTTTATATGAGTTCTATAGCCGATTATAGCAATATTCAAGCTCAAACTTCATAAAGCGCGGCGCCATTTGTTGTTTTTTATTGCGTAATTCAATGCGCTATTTTGATAACGATTATCAGAGTTATATCAAACAGATTCCAATTGGAAAAGCTTGTAGAATACTACCTATATATTCATTAACGCATTGTTAACTATAAATCGTTACAATATGCTTACTTTAATTGTAAAAATAGCCAAAAACCCAAACAATAACAATTTTTACCTTGACGAACACTCGGAACTACGTAACTTTTGTTGGCTCAATAAAACAAGTTTTGTTATGTTATTTCATGCAAAAAACTAGCTACATACTTGTAGGAAATACTGATAAATGATTATTTATCCACTTACCCTAGAATATCGCACTAAAAACACACAAAATTCACTAAAATCACTTCACCATTTGCGCGCGAAATCACCGTGACATAGAAACTTTTGACACTAGATTTTTTGAAATGTCATTTTTGAAAGGTGTCATTTTTTGCGTTCAATTTGTAGGAAATTTATCCAAAAACGTAAATATCCAAACTTGTTCATAGAGAAGTAGTCTCTAAGTATTGATAATATGGCCTACAATGGAGTGGGTGAGAGCGACCGCCGGCGGTCGCTTGGGGTTTGACGGATGAATTTCGCGCGACCGCCGGCGGTCGCTTGGGGATAGACAGGTTCCGTCCACTAGCGCCGCCAATCGTTTTTTATTAATTGTGGTAAATTTAAGACACGTAGATAAAAAACCGCTCTGTAGTGCACTGAAGAAATGTATCTATTATTTTTTGACAGCTATTTTTAATACATAACTCATGGCTAAATAGCCAAAACGGCAATTATTGCTAAAAGTGGCCACTTTTAGCAAAAATATCGACTTTGGCAACTATTTATGTTCTAAAGTACAAAACATAACTCTCAAAACATAATAAATACATTTCTTCAGTGCACTACAGAGCGGTTTTTTATCTACGTGTCTTAAATTTACCACAAATAATAAAAAACGATTGGCGGCGCTAGTGGACGGAATACACGCTCTTAAGAGTCCTATTACGAATCGTAAATGCTCGTTTGCAATAGATCAAGTTACGTTGGTCTGCGTTGGGGGTACATCTATAGTCCGCGAAACAATTTGATACTTACTAGTCTGAATAGGATTATAGTTTATTTGGGCGCTCGTGCGAGACTGAGGAGCGCGCGCGCTGAATTGACGCAGAATTTATAGTACTTTAATTTTATTTATTGTAATTTTGTTGTATTATATTGACAAAAAAAAACGAATGAAACGTATTCATTGTAGATTGAAATTTTATATCATATAAATTTATTTGATAAAATTGTTTTTATTTGGAATATAATGGACGCTGAATGAAGACAATTCTTGCTTAAATTAGGCTTTCTTTACGTTTTTTTCCGTGAAAACTCAAGGAATTTCAAGAAATTCTAGAACTCCTATAAACAAGAAAAACATTCAACTTACCTTTTAGCAATTTTAGCTTTTAAAAGAATTGATTGTAACAATGTGAATTTGACCGCAAAGTTCCATCGCCGACATTTTTTCTTGCACACTGAGTTCGTAAAATATTTATAGTAAATTACACGAAAAGAAAAATGAAAATGTGTAACTCTAACTTACAAGAAAGAGACTGGCACTATCGTTATTCAGGATCAAATAATTAAAATATCTTACTGCTGCTGAAAATTACAGCGTCAAAAATCATGAATTTCCGTAAAAAATGTAATAGGACTCTTAAGAGCAAGCCCACACCTGAATATTAAAAAAGGGAACTAATTTTTTTACCTGTTGTTTAAATATTCGAGATGTTATTATGATCAGTTGGAAAACATATTGAGCACTTATTTAATTTAATGGCCGTTGATTAATTATTGCGACAGTAAAACATGGACGGTAATAAAAAATCAATTAGTCGGTTATTTTATCATACAATGATAAAATAATTGAATGAGCGGTAAAAAATGATGGAATGAGCGGTTCGATAAATAGTTCGGCAGATCACAGAGAGCTGTGACACCCGAACTCAAATTCATTGAAAAGAGAGGTAAATGTTCGTTAGTTGGGTTAGGTTAGTTTTTTTTGTTTTATTTTATTTTACCATCTCATTGTTTATAGAATTGCTTAGAATGAGATTTCTTACCGACAAATTCCGATTTATTACTGCCGACACGTAACCGCTCGTTCAATAATTTTTACCGCCCATTTAATTACTTATTTTCCTGCTCAATTATATATTCACTAATCCATTTAATTATTTTTTACTACTCATTTTTTTTTGTTTACTTTACTGCTTAGTATTAACTGCTGAACTAGTTATTAAACGTGCCAATTATAATTTTTAACTTACCAAAACTGCTATTTACAACTGCCTCTTTAAATCAGTGCCTTAAAAAGTGTTAGTTTCTTCAGAGTAATGACCTTAACAGATAAGTATGTAATTTTGAGCAACGAAGTTAAGGATTTTTACTACACAATAAATACTATGAGATAACTAGGTTGTGAGTTGGATTACTGATTAGACACTGAAGTTAAGAAGCACATCTCTCACTTCAAATTCAAAAAGTACATGTGCTACGGGAACGGCAAATGCTAATTTTTAACCCCCGACCAAAAAAGAGGGGTGTTATAAGTTTGACCGCTATGTGTGTCTGTCTGTGGCAGCGTAGCTCTTAAACGGGTGAACCGATTTGGATGCGGTTTTTTTATTTGAAAGCAGGGTTTCTAGCGGTGGTTCTTAGACAAGTTTTATCAAAATCGGTTTAGCCGTTTGAAGATCATCAGCTCTTGTCTAGTTGATGAAAGCATTTAACCAGCTTTTACGGGTCTGGTCGATGCGAAATTTGGTATTCCAATACGCCAATGATATTGCAAGAACATGGTAATATTGATCTGATGCTGTAGCATAACTCACATACTACAATGAGGTTAGAATCATGGAGTAAAATTTTCGGACTAAAAAAAATTTATTTACTTTACATTTCTTTTCGGTAGGACTATATTTATATTAGTCTTATATAAGTATAATTTTTTACATTAGTCTCATCTCCCTCTTGACCTAGTTCTGAAATTTACGCAGACGAAGTCGCGGGAAGGGACTTAGGCTGGCCACATACGTACGCGGTTTCCTGATTAGGAATTCAGATTTGGATATTCAGGTTTCGTAATCAGAATACCAAATCGGAAACCCTGCCAGCCTGCCTATACAAAATGTTCAACTAGGTACACACGTTTTTTTTTTCACATAATATGGATATAATAGGCTTGTGTCCTGAAAAAATCTAATTAGTAGTTAGATTATCAAAAAATATTTGACCCGTGTTTTTTCTTTTGTTACGGGAACCAAAATTGAGGAAGTTACGTCGCTTTTAAAATTCTCAATACGTCACACCTTCGCATACGTACGAATAGTGCTGTTGGTTTCGGATTACACTGTGACGGTTGGGATTTTTTTGGGTTCTCAATATTTAACAAAATTTGTTTCTTCGTCACAGGAATAATACCTAAATATAGTCTTAGGCGTTTAGCTTACCATACCGACAAAATACCGATACCTAAATATTTTCACTTTCTCCATTAGAATTTCTGATTAAGAATTACGTCGCTCATATTTAATTTATTGCTGTAGATATCGGTCGTAGCAGACGACGCTATCGGTCCACGGTCAGCCCGCAATTTGAGAAGGTCGTGAACCTATGAAAGTTCGTGAGCATATTACATCTAGTCCGAGATTTGAAAGTACGTGAGCCTATTCGTAGTTGCCGCCAGAAGTCCAGGGGCCCGAGTCTGCTATTACAATAGTGTCAGAATGGTCGATCACTGATTTAAAAATGGTTGATTTTGACAAGTTTGGTAATCTACTAACATAATGGTATCATAATGGCGTCATTATGACATTCCAATGATCAATCACTGACACGCCATTGAAAGAAAGCCATATGAATGGTAATCTCGTACATAATGACAGATTTAGTATTTACGAACTTCTCACTACTTCAGATTGCTTATAACACTAATAAATAATATGTAAAACTAAATATAAATAAAATCTGGCATGAATAAATGCTCAAATTTAGCTCGGTTTTATAATAATGGCAATCTACCGCAATTCTATTACCAGACCACTGACGTCCCAGTGACCGGCCACTGACGTGCCAGTGACCGTGCGATTATGAATTTAGCAGATTACGAACTTTTAGCAAAATGACAATGGCATGACAATGGGATCGTGTCGGAATGACAAATTTATAAAAATAGCAGAGTCGGGCCCCAGGGCAAATAAAGGATTACTTATTTTACTGTAGACATTTAAATTGCTTATGTTCCTTGATTATATATTATCATACACTTCTCCTTCTGAGCAAATGATTAATTCCTTTATTTCTTTTTGCATATTGTCTAGGAGTTGCAAAAACAACTTAGTGCCATATCATTTACACAATTTTGTAGTTGGAGTCGCTCCAAGGCCATTTTTCTGGTCGCAAGCATTGTTTGAGGTCCTGAAGCACGTTTATTCACCAAAAGTATCATTCTATCGTTAATAAATTTAAAACTATATCAAGCTACTTTTTGCCTTATTTTAACATAATTTACCGTCAGTTTAACCGTTCACAAACACTATGTAATTTTTTTTTTTAAGTTTATCCTTTTGTCCTATTTTTATAGTCAACTTTCGATTAGTTGTCTTTCAAAAATTAATATACGTGTGAAATTGGCGGAGACATCTTTCGTTTCGCTACAATAGGTGACCCTAAAAAAATTGTCAGTAAAAAATGGCCAAGTGCGAGTCGGACTCGCGCACCGAGGGTTCCGTACAAACCTGTAGGTATTATTATTATAAGCAAAAGTTGCGATTTACGATTTATGACGTAGTAAAAAAAACTACTTACTAGATCTCGTTCAAACCAATTTTCGCTGGTAGTTTACGTGGTAATATACATCATATAGTTTTTTTAGATTTACCATTCTCTTATTTTAGAAGTTACAGGGGCCGGACACATTTTACCACTTCGGAAGTGTCTGTCTCGCAAACTGTTCAGTTTAGAAAAAATGATATTTGAAGACCTATCCATAGAGACACACACGTATGGGTTTGATGAAATAAAAATTTTTGAGTTTCAGTTCTAAGTATGGTGATCCCCAAAATTTATTGTTTTTTTTCTATTTTTGCGTGAAAATCTTTTTAATTTTATTTAATGCAGTTCACAGAATACATCTACTTACCAAGTCTCAACAGCATAGTTCTTATAGTTTCGGTGAAAAGTGGCTGTGACATACGGACGGACAGACAGACAGATATGACGAATCTATAAGGGTTCCGTTTTTGCCATTTGGCTACGAAACCCTAAAAATGGGCACTCATTTTCCTGTCTTGAGCTAGTCACGTTTATAAACTCCTGGTACTATGCCTCGTATTTGAGATTCTAGGAACCGTCAACGCGCTAAGTGCCGGACTCCACGTGGGTCGAGCATTTTTAGGTTATTTTATCTTCCAGTGAATTATATGATCGCGGGATACAATAATATAAAGATCAAAGTTGAAGATACGTGTGTTTGTTTAAACATAAAAGTCTCTATGATTTATACCGCCCTGGTACTAGATCCAGTTTACGCAATGTTTACGTCGACAGAGTTAAATTTTAATGAACAACAAGATTGATAAGGTGGTTAGGGACGCTGGCTTGTTTGAGGTGGCAACAGGAGCATTACGGTACTTTCACTCTTGCTATCTTTGTCTAGACTATGAAATACTGGCCAAGTTAAAACGAGACGAAGAATACAATGTAGTTGCTGTCGACATTCTGTTTCCCTTTCTCTCAAGCTCGTAACCATGGTAACGGCTATCCGTTACCGTGCAAATCACTAGGATAGCAGAAAGTAACAGGAGCTTAACATAAACGGAATTATCAATATGTTGTGAATATCACCAGCAGTACAGCAATGCTAAGGAGATAAAAGAATAATTTATGTTATATTTGTGTCCTATATAGACCTAGCAAATTATGCTGAAAAAAAGGATAACATTGCAATATTTTTTACTCTATTTTTTGCCGTTAACTTGTAGAGTATTAATATAATATACCAGCTGACCCACGCAACTTCGTCTGCGTCACATTTTCCATTAATGCTCGGCTGTTTTTAGTCTTAGCGTGATGATATGTAGCCTATATCCTTCCTCGATACATGGGCTATCATACTAAAAGAATTTTTCAAATCGGACCAGTAGTTCCTGAGATTACCCCCTACATACAAACTTACAAGCAAATGTTACCTCTTTATAATATTAAGTATAGATAGATATAGGCAGGGAAGTAGGTATGTATGTTAAAAAGTTAACCTCGGATGTTCGCTTTTTTTTAAACTTCTAATTTTAATAATAACTCGATGGGATGATGACTGGAATGTTTGTGTAAAAAATAATTATATAAGTACTTTAATAATTTTCTAATACAACGTCATTTTTGATGAACAAAACAGGGAAAATTTAGGCGACTTTAGAAGAATCAGAAAGCACATCACTCTAAAATTTTCCCAATCAACCTTAAGCGGTTATTACACTACACAATCTATCGGGCCCGATAACTAGGGCGAGACTAGTGTAATAAGAAATCGGGTGTAAGGACACTGCCATCGGGCGATCGGGTGGCTCCGATCTCCCTGCTCTGTCTATCACCTAGTGTAAGTAAGAGACAGGGAGGTATGTCACTGCCGCAGTGGCGGCATTGGGTAGATTGGTACCTTGGGCAGATTGTATTTAGATATTTTCGATTGATTATTTTAGGTACTAAAATATTCGATCAAATTATCAAAATTGATTTCCCTGTCTCGCGCGGTTTAAGCGCAACATGACTTTAATATTTTAGGGAATTAGAAATTATACTCCAAAAAAAAATGTGAAATTATAGTTGCGATGCATTTTAACTAGGTTTAATATTTGTATGCAAGTAGTCACAAGAGTAGGTAGTTGTTAATTGATGTCTTAAGTTGGAAAGAAATTATAGGCACGTCAAAAAAACCACTTTATTTTTTTTTTAGATGCGACTTTGATATCTGTTTAATGAATTTGATAAAAAAAGAATGTACGCCTTCCTTGGACCTATACTTCGCTTTCTTTGGATGTACGAGTGAGTTGTCGTTGTCACCTTGGTGCTAGGCACCCGGGGCGGACCAGCCTCCTCCGCCCCCACTTTACGCCGCCACTGCAGTTAGGGCACGATAGATTGTGTAGTGTAATAATCGGCACCCTGCCGCAGGGACAGGGCGCCCTAGTTATCGCCCGATAGATTGTGTAGTGTAATAACCGCTTGAAGCGGTTATTACACTACACAATCTATCGGCCTTAGCGATAAAGATTGAAAATTAAATTTGACAGATTGTTGTGTGGTTAATATTATGATTCTAATACGATTCTGCTAAAGTGACCTTTTTAGACCCCCGGATCATGCAAAATAAGCGACATTTACCGCCATCTACCTTAGCTCAGAGCGAACCGGGCGAAGCTAGCGGAATGTTGTTTGTTGTTACGGAGTCATGATAAGGAGGAGTTCCTTTATAAAGTTTAAGTTTGATAGATGGCACTACTCAGAATTTTTTATAATCTTTATTACACAATCAAAATGGGGCCTACATACATATAATATCAGTATTTTGCACAGATACCAATACGAAATTCAAGGAAATATGACTATCATTTCCAAACCGTCAAAAAATCTAAATCGGTGTTTCAAAGTACCTATGCAATGTAAATTTTAAAATTTTAGCATTGTCTTATGTCACGGGCGTTGTATTGAATCCTGAAGGATCCGAAAGTACCTAACGCTGGGAGTTAAACTCTAAGCTTCGTCAACTACTTATAATTTTCAAGTCATGAAGAGAGGCGGCCGCGAGCAATTTCTTTGAACTGATCGTGATCTTGCATCTTGAATTTCATTATAACCCAATAAACGGCAATAATGACATACTAGTTGAGTTTGCATGATATATTATTATAACCTGACATTTTCATGCAGGTGATTTACAAGTAAATCACTCACTTATAAATCTTGCGTGCTCTTCCATTTCACTACAGCCGGTCGATTCTGTAAACATGTCGAAGTGAAAACTTAGGCGAAGTGAACGACAAGTGAGCTGTCAGACAGAAACAAGATGGAATGACAGCTCACTAGTCGTTCACTCCATCTAAGTGTATACGGTGAGATGTTGAATTGTTGACAGAATAGACCGACTGAATATTGAGAGCTATCAATACATAAGGGGACGGCTGCACACAGCATCATTCTATGTCTAGACAGCGTCATCGATCAGATTTCGAACTAGAAATAGAAATTGAACGAAAGGCGTGAGCAACCCTTTTATGTTCTCTATAGGTATTACCGGAAAATGACAACACAGAGCAATTAACACACACAGAATAAACAACTCGAAACCATCTACATAAACTACGCTTACGGCCGAAACCAATATCCTATCTATCACATACTGGAATAGAAAAACAAATGAAACAACAGAAAACCTATATAATTTTCATATTGTTTCATTTGTTTTGCTATCTCCAGTATGCCAAATCTGGTGATAGTTAGGTTATTGGGTTCGGCCGTTAGTCAATAAACGTAACTTTACAGGAGAAGCGTTTTGGTTTTTATCACTATATCACTACATATTATAAAACAAGGTCCTCCGCCGCGTCCGTCTGTCTGTCTATTCGCGATAAACTCAAAAGTGGATAGAGTGGTTCTCGAGGAAGGTAGTATACCTACATATAATTTGTCAAGCGGGCGAAGCCCAGGGCATCAGCTAGTTTGTAATATGTACCACAGAACAAATAAGGAGGTTCTTTTTTATCTGTTCCGTAATATTATTTATTTATTTACTAGCTTTTGCCCGCGACTTCGTACGCGCATATCCCGTTTTCTCCAGTTCCCGTAGGAATTTCGGGAAAGCCTCTCTTAGAGCTCCCCTAAACTCCCCAAGGACCCTATGTGCAGCTTCATACGACCAGTCAGTAGTCTTGGTTGTGTTGTTGCGTTATCTGACAGTCATTCACTCAGTAACGGAAGAATTTTATATACCAAATGAAAATAAAACTAAAACGTAAATGAAAATAAAATTATATAAAAAAGTGAACGTAAATTAGCCAAAACTTATAAACCTATCGGTATCTAAAAATCTATGCGTACCTACTACTACTTCACCTAAAAATAAATAAAATGTAAACTATTAATAATTTGTAATTTGAACGAATATTTAAACACTACCAAAATAACCAATACCTATTTTATAAAATAAAAAAAGGAATCTAAAAATAAATGATCAAAGACTAAATTAAGTATTGTATGTCAATAAGGTCGAACGCTCTGAACGTCTATTCGCATAAACTGGCAAAAATTGTATGAAGCTCGCGCTTTTTATAATTTTTTTACAATGTGTGGCCTCTTGCAGGTCAACCTGAGAAGATTGGCTTCTGCTTAACCGGACTTGCTTGTAAAGGCCTTAATATAGTAATAAAGCCTCCAGAGCCAGGGTTTGAAGCTCGCGCTCGGACGCCCCGCCTTTTTATACCTTCGGCCGCGAGACGCGTCGAGCGCGGCGACCACAGGCGGCGACCGATTCTCGAACGTTCGCGACCGGCCGTACTGCGTGCTTGGCGCATAGCTGCTAGGCCGGTCGCGAACGTTCGAGAATGTTCGTTTTACGAAGCTACTCGCTAGGTGACTCGCTAGCCTCTAGACGCCAAGCAAGCTGCCTGCCTGTGCGTTCGCGACCTTATACAAAAATAATCCTTATAGCATGATTCAGTATTCACGCGCGATGGCTTATTATTAGCGTATTTCATGTATAACTTTGGTGTCTCTATACCGATTTCTATGATTCTTTTTTTATGGAATAGTATGTTAACTTTTATTAATGTTAATTAGGGACGACTGAGAGTTTTATAAACGTAAGAGTAGACAAATACAATCAGAAAGCTTCGAACTGCTAAGCTATCGGGAGTTACACGTGTTATTGTGAGTCAATCATAAAAGATAGACATATGCTGTCGTTGGATATTTTTTATATAATTTTAAGGAAAACATTTCCGTCATACATGATTTCTGTGTAGCTTTAACCATTAAGGCTGCACACGCGACGTAAGCTTAAAAAATGCAGTAACTTCTCCCGTTTTCCCAACATTTCCCTTCACTGCTCTGCTCCTATTGATTGTAGCGTGATGAAAAGTATACTATAACCAGCTCAGGAGTATGAACAATAATTGTACCAAGTTTCGTTAAAATCCGTCGAGTAGTTTTTGTTTCTATAACGGTTATACAGACAGACAGACAGACAGACAGACAGACAGACAGACAAAAATTTTATTGATTGCATTTTTGGCATCAGTATCGATCCCTAATCACCCCCTGATAGTTATTTTGAAAATATATTTCATGTACAGAATTGACCTCTCTACAGATTTATTATAAGTATAGATATAGATAGATTTTATTTCAATTACTCTCTACACTCACAGTAAAAACCAACACGTACAGAAAGTCAATAAAAACAATAAAACAATAATAAAATAATAGAATATGGTAAAAAATATTTTAAAAATAATAAAAAGTAATCAAAATAATCAAATAATAAAAAAAATAAGTAAGGTAAGGAATTTATGCATGTTATGGGTATTTGTTACCTGAATAATAAAATTCCAACTACTTAATTTTAATTTGACCCAAAAAACTAAAAAAAACAGGTCATGCTTAATAAGGACGAACTTAGCTTAGCTTAGGTACGTTACGGTTAACGGCTCGAGTTAGCCTGCCGGTTGTACTAATTTTAGGTGGAGTCAGCGTCTTTTTAAGGGTTCCGTAGCCAAATGGCAAAAACGGAACCCTTATAGATTTGTCATGTCTGTCTGTCTGACTTTCGCTCCGTATGTCACAACCACTTTTCTCCGAAACTATAAGAGCTATGCCATTGAAACTTGGTAAGTAGATGTATTCTGTGAACCGCATTAAGATTTTTACACAAAAATAGAAAAAAAACAATACATTTTGGGGGTCTTTTCATTCTTGGATACTTAGAACTGAAACTCATTTTTTTTTATCAAACCGATACGTATGGGGTATCTATGGATAGGTATTCAAAAATGATATTGAGGTTTCTCATATCATTTTTTTCTAAAAGTTTTTCGAATAGTTTGCGCGAGAGACACTTCCAAAGTTGTAAAATGTGTATGCGGGGGGCATACACATTTTACAACTTTGGAAGTGTCTCTTACTTCTAAAATAATGATAAAACTAAAAAATATATATAATGTACATTACCATGTAAACTTCCACCGAAAATTGGTTTGAAAGAGATCTGGTAAGTAGTTTTTTTCGGCTGTGCGTTGTCTGTCTGTCACTCAAAAACGAAAGAATTTTATATAGATATTAGGATTTGTGAAAGACAGCCGACATTCTCTCAAAATCTGGGAACGAGTATTAAATTACAATCTTTTCTCACTTACTATTATCTCTTCAACACAGTTTGGATTCATGCCATCTAGATCAACCACCGACGCGATATAGGCTATCAGAAATCAGAATCTTGTTGGAATAACACAGACTAAATAAAAAAGACCTGCATCTTGCCTTCCTTGATCTCTAAAAAGCCTTTGACCGTATACTTCGCAAGCTTGTCTGGCAGGCTCTCAGGGCACAAAACGTACCAGAGTTTTATATTGAACTTATACAGGACATGAATAACAACGCCAGCACTAGAATCAAAAGTTTAAGGTCGGTGTACATCAGGGTTCTACCCTCAGCCCCTTCATATTCCTGCCGGAGTTGCGGGACTATTCGAAAGAGATACCGCGGCTCCGGAACACAAAGGGCACTGAAGGAACAGGGATGGGTTTTAGTCAGTAGAAGTCTGACACTCTCTCCGAAGTCATTGGATGATTTCCCATACCTAAAAAAAAAACGCCCCTTCATATATAACCTGGCGATGGACTACCTCACCAAGCACATACCAGCGACTCTTCCGTGGACCATGCTGTATGCCGGTGTAGTACTGGCAGCGAACACGGCAAAAGATCTGCAAGAACTTCTTCTTCTTCTTCTTAATTCGTGGACACGGTCTTTGGAACAATATGGATTGCGTGTAAGTAGGAGCAAAACGGAGTACATGAAGTGCCCTTTTGGCGGTAACACCACTCCAGAAACAATTTGCTTTGGACTTACGCCTATACCTAGTGTCAGCAAGTTCAAATACCTTGGATCTATATTTACAGCAGATGTCAATATAGATGATGATGTCAGCCATCGAGTTAATGTTGCTTGGCTAAAATGGCGCTCTCTGACAGGATTGCTGTGTGATCCACGTATGCCAATAAAGACCAAGGGAAAAGTATACAAGACAGCAGTTCGCCCAGCTTTATTGTATGGATCTGAATGCTGGACAGTTAAGAAGACGCACGAACAACGAGATGAAAATTCTTCGTTGGGCGGAAGAAGTAACGAGAATGGATAGAGTGCGAAACGAATATGTGCGAGGTAGTTTTAAAGTAGCACCAATCGTCGATAAAATGACGGAACAACGTCTTAGGTAGTATGGACATGTGAAAAGGCGCAGTACAGGCCATGTAGTTGCGATCGCGCTTAACTTACCAGAAGAAAAGAGAAATAGAGGCCGGCCGCCCTCCACCTGGTGGTCCAATATTGAGAGAGAACTCAGAAAAGCCCAATCGCCAGAATCGACAAACCAGGATAGAATATCCTGGCGCAGAAATGTAAGGAGGCCCGACCCCCCATAAAGGGATCAGGGAAAGACAAAGATTACGATTTGTGAAAGATATCAACAAATTATCAACTCATTTGAATGTCTCACTAATGTGGTAAAAGATATCAACAAATTATCAACTCATTTGAATGTCTCACTAATGTGGTAAAAGATATCAACAAATTATCAACTCATTTGAATGCCTCACTCAATAGTGGTACATGGGCGGACTTAATGCAACAAGGCATTCTCTACCAGTCAAGCTTTGGGTTAAAAGACTACACTAGATTGAATTTGTAAAACAAAAAACGTACTGGTTTAAGAGCAAAAAGAAGTTGAAAATGCTTGGTATACTCCTATATCCTATCAATCACAATGAATTTAGCAAGGGGGCTAAGTGCTTTTTGTTCCCTTGTTTATTAAGTAGACACATAATACCGGATAATGTAAAAAGCTGCTCTCTCCCCCAGAAACGAATGAGATCGAATCTGATCTGCCAGACGGCGCCGTTACAGAAACCCGTTCCATACAAAGCACTTCAGTTGTTCATGTTAAAATCCGTAGCTAATGTACCATAATTATTTTGCAAACTTTTAAAAGCTCTATTCATTTTATTGTGTCCGATAGGCCGTCCATATAATTTGCATTCAGAAATTGTTGAATGGGCCACTATTCAGAAATTTGTGATTATAAGGGCAGAACGTTGTAATAAGTAAAAATGAGAATGATGAATGTAGGTATTTAAAATGAACTTGTGCAGCTGGCTGAGATCGATTTAATGCAGTTGAGGTTTAATATGCAATTTAATTGAGCACAAGCTTGCTCTGCAAAATTTTCAGAGCTCGTTTCAAGCACGCAAGGTTTAGCAAAAAGTATACGTACATATGGACGCTCCTTTGTTGGACGCTACATACAAAAGTGTTATTATTTAAACAGAGGGGCCCGAAAGGGCCGACGCCTGCCGGAGTCGCGGGACTATTCGAAAGAGATACCGTGGCTCCGGAACACAAAGGGCAATGAAGGAACATGGATGGGTTTTAGTCAGTAGAAGTCTGACACTCCTTCCCGCTCAACCCAGAGCGGGATAAGTCATTGGATGAATTCCGATCCCTAAAAAAAAAAAAAAAGGATGGACGAAACATAGAACTCCTCATAGAATGACGCTCAGTCACCGCGATCGCAGCGAGCGAACTGGGGCCCGAGTCTGCTATTTTTATATATTTGTCATTCCGACACGATCCCATTGTCATGCCATTGTCATTTTGCTAAAAGTTCGTAATCTGCTAAATTTATAATCGCACGGTCACTGGCACGTCAGTGGCCGGTCACTGGAACGTCAATGGTCTCGTAATAGAATTGCGTTAGGAATGCCGTATAGCTATTATTATAAAACCGAGCTAAATTTGAGCATTTATTCATGCCAGATTTTATTTATATTTAGTTTTACATATTATTTATTAGTGTTAAATGCAATCTGAAGTAGTGAGAAGTTCGTAAATACTAAATCTGTCATTATGTACGAGATTACCATTCATATGGCTTTCTTTCAATGGCGTGTCAGTGATTGATCATTGGAATGTCATAATGACGCTATTATGACGCCATTATGTTAGTAGATTACCAAACTTGTCAAAATCAACCATTTTGAAATCAGTGATCGACCATTCTGACACTATTGTAATAGCAGACTCGGGCCCCAGAAGCCTTGGAATGACGATCGCGCATAGACGGTCAGTTCGGCGCGACGCGCCACTTGGTATTTATGGTAGCCAGCCACGGAAAATTTCCGTGGCGCGTCGTCAGTTAAAACTCTGGAGTGGCGATTCGCCATTGACGATCGAATTGTGGAGTGACGCCCTAGTTTTATGCCGCAGTTTTATGTTTGGACTGATCGTCAATGGCCGGCTTATTGATTTTATAAATGTTAGGAGCTCAGTATTGCCCGATTTGGCGACTTTCCGCCATTTGGAAGGGTACCGGGGCGACACATTTTTTCAATCGGCGACTACGCCAAATCAAATGTGGCTGATTATAAGCGATTTCAGGATTATACTGTTCAATCAAATTTCAGTGAGTATGTAGTCGACGTAGTTTCTTTTATTTAAAAATAGATATCTCCCAATGTAAAATGACGAAAAACATGAAAATATCCCGGCCAAATACGAGTCGGACTTACGTGTGAAGGGTTCCGTACCATCGCCATTATTATAATCCTCAAATATGCCGTTAAATTCGAACAAAACACTCAGTAAAACACGTCTCTTGTGTTGGGACCCCCTATAATATATATTATATTATTATTATTATATATTATATTATTATTATTATATATTATATTATTATTATTATATATTATGTAATATTTTTATACAGGATTATTTGTAAAACATCGGCAACCTCTCAGGAATATAACTAACATCACAACCAACAACTTTTGTTCTATGACTTTTGAAAATTCATCATATTTTAGTTCATCAGGATTTCATACAAAAAAAATATATATTTAAATTGAACGCTCTAAATGTTACGAAGTTTATGCGAAGCATAAGAAAGCTCATTAATTAAATAATTTTTTTTTTTTTTTCCCGAACCTGAGAGGTTGCCGGTGTTTTAAAAATAACCCTGTACCTACCTATAGTTTTATTTTATTATATTTTTGTTAGTGAACGTAGCAATACAATATCTGAACATTTTCAGTGTCTACCTGATGCCATTATTACGATCGAGAAAATAAACGCCAAAACACGCCCGATTTTAATACGGGAGCCACATTTAAATTTTAATTTGTATTTAATAATAGAAATTCGGGGCAACAGAAATACACTCTCTGTGATTTCAAGTGCATACCTATTGCGGCCAACTGACAAACGCACGCACGGACGAACAGTCAGACTGTCGGACGACAAAATGTTATGCGACGCTGATATTTTGTGTAGGAATTGTTTTATAACAAGCGCAACGAATCCATACTTTAAAGAGGTCGACTTAGTACATATACAAAATAAAATATATCCTCCGCCGCGTCTGTCTGTCTGTTCGCGATAAACTCCAAAACGACTGCACCTATTTTCATGCTGTTTTCACCAATGGATAGAGTGGTTCTTGATGAAGGCTTTAGTATGTAATTTGACAAGCGAGCGAAGCTGCGAGCATCACCTAGTACCCGATAAAATTTGAAAAAGATAGGTACTGTTAAGTTAGTAATTTTTTTAATTAGATAAAAGGTACGTTAATGTTACAAAGCGAATATTTCAATTTTTAAGGTGTGCCTTCATGACCAAATCCAAAACTATGAGGAATATCGAAAAACACTGAAAGAAGACTTGAGCCCGATTTTCATGAAAACTAAAACTACCTACATCATTGGATTTTTGAAAAATCGTTGTTACTGCCCAAGAACCGAACCGATTCTAGAGTAGGTAGCTAATAAGGATCAAATCTGGGGAGTTGGACACTTGGTAAACTAAAGGAAAGAGCTCACTTTGAATTTGTTTCAAAAATCAATGCTGCAATTTTAATTTTCATTAAAATCTGGCTGGAGAATCTACAACCTGGTTGAATCAATCAACCACCTGGTGGTTCAATCTGGTTGTTATGAGGTGTACATGAGGTTTAAATTATATATAATAAATAAACCACATTACCGGATTTTTAAAAATATCAGTTACGGTTTAGATAGGCAGCTTTACTCAGAAATTTTAAAACTAATTTATTAAAAATTTGAGCTTTCTTAAGTTTTACTAGAACTGAAATTACATTTGGAGTAAAAAATTATATGGTAGATTCAAATATCCGAACAAAACCTCGCCGTCAGAACTTGACTGAGAGCCGCTAGGTTAGGTATTGTGTTGTTCTGTGACTGAGCCTTGCGAATCTGCATTGGCGAGCAAAGAGTTCGAAACGAGCATGTTACATGGATTTTACATAAGAGACGGAGCGACGTAACGTAACGTGCTCACGGCCGTACGGCGACTAGTACATTTCGGGCCGTAACATCGGTCAGTAGCCACCTTTAGAAGACGATTTTAGACTGTATTGAACTGTAAATTTGTGCGAATTCGATTATGATATTCGATATTTCGGCGATTTGTTGGAAATGTCTGGCAACACGGGTCGTGTAGGTACTAAAAATCAATAAATCATAAACTGAATTAATTGGGTTCTGTGATCTGAGTATTGAAGGGTTGTTGGGATAAGTATTTTGATTACCTACCGTACATTGCAGTGATTAAACTAAATAGTTTCATTTTGGCGAAATAGCTGTTTCTCTAAATTAGTTCGATACCGCGAGTGATCATTTTATTACTACAATGGCAGTAAGACGTGCAAAAATTAAACCTATTATCTCTTTACCGCCTCGTAGAAAAAATAGCGATGCCGGTAGTAACACCATAACACAGATATGTAAAGAAGAAACCACTGAAAAGCTGATTACAAGTCCTCAAACGCTACTAGTTACTATTACTGGAACTCAAGATAACGCAGACTAGCATTCCGCGAAGCGAGATTGTCCAGTGAAATCGCCGCTCCCTGTAACAAATGTGTTTTTACCAAGTTTATACCAAGGAGAAACGGTACCATCATCTTTAGCGCAAACTGTTGTCACAAAAGAGGTTTCAGTTATTCCAAAATCGTCTGAAAAAGTTCGGGTTTTGAGTGATTATAAAGTAATTGTATCGCCGAGAAACGTCGGGATTCCCCTCATAAGGCATGTGGTACCACTTCTGGTACCAAGCCTTAGGTCAGAGAGACCAAAGACTGAGAACATACCTGCGGTGGCTAAATTTACCTATGGAAAAAAGAAGAATGTGCCCTGCACTATTGTATCTTCAGATGTACCAGATTGTAAGTATAGAATTTGTGGATGGCGAAATCCATAACTATAAGGAATAGTAAAAAAAAACTCAAATGAGTCTGGGACCCGAGAGATGCCCGAGACTCCTTTGAGTGTTTTATGCTATTCCTTGTAGTTTCAGGTTGGGCTATCCATGTCCACTTGAAAAGTTCACCCTGTATATCCATTATATCTATATAAA